>OX453040.1:10221649-11421649 GCA_949699805.1 Tromatobia lineatoria
TTCGGACCAGCGCCTAGACAGTTTTATTCTACAAGGTTCCGCTACTTCCGTGCTGGCTAGTCAATAGCTCAGTTTTCTAGGCGTATTAGTGGAATCTTATCCAGGTCCTAAATAGTTTTCTGATATAATGATGGACAGCAAAAATTACCCATAACGTTCGGATCCAGCTAGTTTTCTGATCTAGATCTTATCGAGTGAATAGGAAAACTTTTTCTCGTATTCTAGCTGGTGGCAAATTAAAAATTCCTCAAGGGTTGGATATTTAATTACTCGATCAAACTGAATAAAAGTTTGATCATAATTTGAAACCCACTTTCACCCACACGGGAAAAAAGGCTTGTTTGGAACAACTAACCGCTTGGTTAAATACGCGCCAGCCGATTTAATGGTTAGACCAATCAAAGTGTTGGTTATGCCAACCAAGTTATTGGTTGTGTTACAATGAGCTTGGTGGCGCTGACCAATAACTTGGTTGTCCTAACCGATTGATCGGCTGGCGTATATATAGCTAAGCATTTTTTTTCCGTGTAGAGCTGCACAAATTCTACTGGAATGTATCTCGGGAGCCTTCTTAAAATCGTCGCAAAGAGCATTATCGTATCGATGAAGCGGGTGGAAGGACGGTTGGGTGGAGCGCGCGTAGCATCGAAGGCGAGGGGTCCAAACCTGCCGAGGGATCTACAGCGCAGCTCAAACCAACGAAGAGGGCCGTGCGTTTGCGCGCAGGCGGGCGGCGGGGGGAGGAGGGCACACGCTCCTCCTGTCAACGGAGGGTGATGGACACCTCTCGCTGTGGGAGCCACTAACACCCACTAAACTCGGAGCAAGCGTTTCGAGTGTCAACCAGATATGAGGCGCGCTAACACATATACATTCCCTTCAGAAGTAGCAAAGCTATACATGTGTTGGTTCTCTCTATGTTCTACTTCACGCTCTGTTAGCTGGCCGCATTATAGCAGCATAATCGTACCACCGGAATATGTACTAAACTATCCTATCCACGATGTTACATTCATTGAATCGAAAAAAGATAACCGCAATAGCAGAGAAATTTGTTTCCATACATAACTCATGTCTTTTTGTCGCGAAAGTTCGGATGATGATTTTGTATCCGGAGAATGTTTGAGTTTGCTAAGAGTCATGACGTTTCACTCGTTCTTGTGCCACAGTACTATATTTAGTTCTACTCTCGTCACGTATGTTATATACGCGCGCGGTCATCCTCGCACCAATCAGCTTCGGTTCCTGTCCAACGCTCGGTCAATCAGGGCGAAATTCCGGATGAAGCTTCGACGACTCTGTGAGATATGCCGGATTATTCTGCTCTGTAGCAATGACGATCTCCGGAGATTTATCAGAGAACCCAGAGTGCTCTTGGCCCTTCCTTCTTGATGACCCTCCCGAGATTGGACCGTCCGAATTAGAGGAGCATCGAATTACCCTCAGAGAAATCGTGATGGTACAGTTAACTATGAAGTAAGAACTATTCATTTTTAGTTCATGCAACTATTTACATAATTACGGTAACTATGAAACAAGTTTTGGTAACTACTTGGTAGATATAGTAAGTTTTTGATAGTTTTAACAATTACTAAAAAATTGGTTGTACGACTTAAAGAGTTTCAGTGACGAATATCGAAGTCAAACTAGTGCTAAATTTTCGTAAATGATTCTTCAAAGTTTAATGCATTGAAAAACAATAGTGAAGGGTGATTTGTATTGAAGCATGTATACTCAATCCAGTGAAAGATCAATAGTGACGAAGTTACATTAAGATTAACTGATTAACATTTATTTGTAATGGGATACATTTTCGGTCCGTTTTTCTCAAGTATGATCAGTAATTCTTTATCGATTTAAATGAGTGACAGCTGATTCTCTTTCTCAAAAGATACTGTATAAATTGACCGCCACGATATTTCCTAGTGTCGATCGTTTAATAATTATAGCCTGCTGTTTGTGAAAGTTTTTTTGATTTTGTCAAACAACAGGCTATAATTATTGAACGATCAATATTACGAAATGTCTAGGCTGTCAATTCGTGAAGTACCTTCTAAGAAACAAAATGAGTTATCATTCAGTGTAATCGGTGAAGAATTACAGATGATATTTGGAAAAAACTAAACAAAAATGAGTCCCATGCGAAAAAAAGTTAATCGGTTAATCTTAATGCAAATTCGTCACTATTGATCTGTCACTGGATTAAGCATACATGCTTCAACTCAAATCATCCTTCACTACTGTTTTTTAATGCATGAAATTTAAAAGAATCAATTTCAAAAATTTAGCACTGATTTGACTTCGATAATCGTCACCGAATGTCCTTAATCTCTATAGTTTCTAATACCCTCTATAGTTACTAATACGATACTCTTAGAATGGGAAATGAGCGCCCCATTATATTGAATTAATTTTTTTCTGGAGATCCAGATGATAAAAAAAAATCAGTACTCGTGAAGCATCGCATTTAAATTATTTCTTTTTCTTAATGACCAATTTATTACAAGAAACCTGGAACAGTTTTTTTAAAGATACTTAGAAAGGGATTTATCGATTGCGTAAGCAAAAAGATGGAAAGAATAATATAAACTATCGTGAACTACGGACCCACAATCAACGTGTGATGATAGTCCTGGCAACGATAATGTCATAACTATTCACAACGATAATTCGGATAGTATCTCTAACGATTTCATAAATTTGGTGACTGTTTTCAAAATGGCCCACATCATATAAAGCGATATTACTATAAATAATATTATTACCTGGACTAACTATAAAAAATGGTCATCCGGAGTGAAAATACATAGCAGTCACAAATTCATAGTTGCCATTACCACTTTTTCGTTGAATGGAATAATTAATACCCAGTAATTTTTTTAGCAATGCATTAAGTTACAAAGCCAAATTAAAATGAATTGAAAATCAACTTTTTTTAGATTTCGTTTTTTCTCCATAAAAATAACAACCAACATGGAACATCCCATTCTTAGTGATTTTTGAAAATCATTACATTGAAAAATTTATTGCCCAGTAATTCAAAATATTTTTCAAAGAGATATTTTCAAAAAAAGATCTCAATGACGAAAAGAAAATGAAGAGCGAATTTTCTTTCCCGTATACACATAAAAGAGAATTCTGCTGATTTTAATGGAGCTTAAGAAGCTTTCGCGTCATCGTCTTGCGCGACGTTTGCTAATTTGATAGATTGTATTGGGGCACTTTGGTATCAACGTAATCACTGAGGGGCTTCAATCTTAATGGCATTTTGCATCCACGTAGCTAGACCTCGTATGCGACAACAGCTGGTTACCATCCACGTCAACGACCTTCTTCTACGTGGGAAGCCTCTTCGGGAACGTTGTGTTTGGCTGGATAGCCGACAAGTGGGGCAGAAGGACAGCCTTCTTCGCGATCCTCTTCCTCGAGGTCATATTCTCCATTGCCACCAGCTTCAGTCCCGACTATGTCGTATACACGGCGCTCAGGACTGTCAATGGACTCTTCTTCCCTGCCATTTATCAAATTCCCTTTATTCTAGGTACGCCTTACTTTTTACGTATTTTTTGCATGCAACCTTGGAATATTCTCAAAATGACGGTCACGGACAAAACGATTTTACTATGCCACCAAAACTTGTTTTAAAATAGCGCTAGTCAAACAAATTTACTTTCCAGTCCATGAAATTCTTTTGCTCGTCCAACAAATTATTTTGCTAGTCCGACAAATCGTTTTGCTATACGGTAAAAACGGCTTCGCTGGGCCAACTAACTATTTATTAGTTGGGTTGAAATTCGTTGACACAACCATCAGGTTTGTCGGTGTAACGATTTGGTATTAGCCACATTAACTATTCAGACTTCGTTGAATCGAATAGGTCACACAATGAATCTTATTTGTATTCCAACTAAGTAAAATAATTGGAGCTTTCAATAGCAGTTGGCCCGACTAACTACTTAGTTCGAGGAACGACACAGAGACAACCAACAGAAAATAGTTGATCCAACTAAGTAATTATCTGCTGCTCAAAGAGCACTAACACTAAACTGCTCTTGCACTGACATTAACACAACTAAGAGCACTAAGTCACTTAGTTAAGACCAATTTTTTTTTTGTTACCACAACAAAGTCGTTTTCCCGCGTAGTGCAAAAAACAATTTTTCTAGGCTAGCACATAATGCAATGCTATCACTATTTTACCGAAAGATTTGTTGGATCGTGCTACTAAAACAGTATAAGAGTCTAGATCGAGACATACATTTTAGACACCTAATTTATCCTTTATTTTGAATTCTCGAACCGTTTTACATTTAACATTGAAAAAGCGGACCTACAAAGATATCTTTTTTAAGATGTACTTCTAATTCTCTCTCAATTTATAAACCTACACTTGGTGAACAAAGATTTTTCTCCTTACTGTTAAAAACTACTATTTCTATTTGGGCATCAACTCCATTCGAGAATGATAATTAATCCAACATTTCTTTGTTTCTGACAGCCCTCGAGTTAATGGGACCAAGGTACAGAACATTTGCCGGTATGGTGATCTGCATGTTCTTCGCCTCGGCAATGTGCCTCTTAGCGTTACTGGTGAGTCTCTCCTCCAATACCTCTTATGTCCAAGAATAAATAATGTAATGCCGTTCGTGTGGATCCATGAGAAGCCACCTTAGCAGCACGTGACACTTTACAACGCGCTGCAACTTACGATGATTGCTATGTGAATCCCAAGAAGCTTACATTGTTTATCTGCGATGAATATACGCTCATCCTACTATTGAGAAACTTGAAGTCTACGCCTCTTATTTGCTCGATGGAATTCTGTTATTGTCTTCCTCTGCCTCTCACAACATCTCACATTCGCATTATTATCTTACTACTGTTTACAAATGGTTCTCACATCTCCGCATTTTAACTCAACTGAATTTAATGCTTTAACACTAAATTATACAAGACTTGCAAAATAAAGCAATAAGACAAAATTTCTGTTAATATATGGCGTCGAGGCGCTGCCGCATCTCTTTATTATTCTTTACAGACATTTTTAAAAGCATTGTAAAAGAAATGCCAAAAGAAAAGAAAAATGCGCGGTTCCGAATAATTTAATATCTCATAATGAGTGATAAGACGATCCTCGAATGCAACATTTCTTAATTCTCTTGTACGCAGCCCATATTATCTAAAGGAATATAATTAAAATAAGCAGTGCGAAGACAATCTGAATGCAGTTTCTGAGGTCAGTAACCGCTATTAAGAAAATTATAAGATTTAAAGTTTATGAATTCAAAAAGAAAATGAAAAAATCTCAAAATTTTCATCATCACGATTGAACCACTGCAAAATTTCTACGATATTAAAGCATTTTCAGAGGTCGCTACCGAATGACAAAGAAACAAAATTTTCGATACTTTTAGCTATTAGATATAAATAGTGGCGTAGATGAAACCACGCGGCAGAAAATAATTTATGAGCCAATACGGATAGGTATATGTTCAAACAAATTTTCCGAAAAAAAACCCTGCAATTTATCGATTTGGTTATACGTCGTTCTTGAATTCGCGTCAAAGCTTCCAGTCAGACATTACCCTCCGAGATCAGCACCACCAGCGATAATTTTTTGTACGTGAAGAAGTTGTTAGAGAATTATAGCTTGTGGTGATTGCAGAAATGTTTAGTTTTTCTTCAACAAAAATAAAAGCGTTAGACGCCGGCCTCGGAGGGTCATGGCTGACTGGAAGCTCTGTCGCGAAATTGACGACATATGCAACCTTCGATTTTTTTTTTTTTTTTTTGAAATTTGGTTGATATATGTTTACATGATTTTATCGGCACAGGTCGGAAATTGCCGGCACATTAAAGGCACCGTGTCATCGACAACAGTAGATGCGCGGTCGATGTGTGGCTTCGGCGGTCCCCAGAGTTAAGCAGCATTGTTTGCGGCCATAATTTGGATGGGTGACCGCTTAGCCGCGCACTGGTTTGCGTGTAAATTGTTGAGCGGGAGACAGTTTTTTTGAGTTTCTAATGTATTCTAATATGGTAGAAGCTCAGTTAAAATAGAGCCATCTGTATCGGCGAGGTTTTCCGCAGTTTCCCTGAGCCCTCGTGCAAATGCGATACAGTAGTGCATTAGAATGAGTGGCTGCGGACAACACTCTAGCGGGGAACTCTATGTAGAAACGGGGAAAGGGGAGACGGGTTACGTGAAAGCCTGAATAAGGCATACGGAAGAAATATTCCAATAAAAAAAATTAAAAATTAAAAAAAAAAAATTTAAATACAGGCACCGTGTCAGCTTGCACCGGCACGGCGTGGCGGTGGATCGCGGTGACGTGCGACGTCATTAAGCAGCTTTGTTACGGCACAGATTGCTGATCTCGTAATAAACGCATTGTGCAGTGAGAGTACTAAAACTTCGTCGGCTGAGAATCCGGCACATTGAAAGCACACACACAACTTGACGTAGCACCGTGCCGTCACGTGCCGTCATCATGGCGTCAGGACCTATCATGGAAAATCATGTTTCAATTTTATTATTGCTTTGAGATCCAAAATTCCGAGTTAAGGAAAAGAGACAGTCTACCAGTAATCTCTTTTTTCATCGAAGGAATACAAAAATTAACACCAATGACCATAACCTTCAGACGATGGCTCCCTCAAGTGCAGTCGGATCCTAAATATCTTCGGACTTTTATAAACACCTTATCGCCAGATCGCTTGCGAGAAACGCTTTGGCGAGAAACGCGAGGGCGCATGGTGATGGCAAGGTGCCACCCCAGGTTGTATTCGTGCCTTCATTGTGTCGGATTCTCAGCTGGCGACGTGTCACTGTGCTGACGGCATAATGGGTTCATAATTGCGCGATCAGCACTTATTGTGCTGACACAAAGTTACTTAATGACGTCACACGTCACCGCCATCTGTAGCCTGGGTAATTGCTAAAAAATATCGAAAATCTCATTTTTTTGTCATTCGGTTGCAACCTTTGAAAATGTATCGATTTTGTAGCAACTTCAAAGTTGTTTACGTTACACGATATTCTCCGAAAGAAAGTTACACGATATTCGCGGGCTTGACTAACGCAAACTGGTTGGATTGTGCAAAAGAGCGACGTGAACCCTACCAAATTCTAACCATCACATCGGGTAAGGGTTGGGATTTGGTAGAATTTTGTAAAACCAGCCGACTATCCTTCCAATTGCTATGCTGTATAAAGGGTGGAATTTGTGGAATCAACCGTTAATCCAACTGTGGACTCACTCTTGAACGGTTGGAACCTGGTCGGTTAGGACTTGATGTTTTTCACAAAACAATCTCTAGGAATCCGGTTGATATTCGGTTATACAACCCGAATCTTACTTGAATTCAACCCAATACCGACCTTTTCACCATCCTACCGAAATTCTGCCGAATTCCGGCCGTATACCAGCCAACAAAACAGTAGAATCATTGCGCGAGGGCGAAATTTCGAATTTTTCAGTTTATTTTCGAATTTGGAAAATTTCAATCTTATAATTCTTCTAATAGCTTTTTAATGGCGACCTCTAAAAATGCATCGATTTTAGTTGGCCTTCGCACATCTTATTTAAATTCCATTCCTGTCGATAATATGGGTCCTAGCAGATCCACCAACTACGAAACCAACTGAAATTTCACTCAAGATCAGCCAATATCCAACCGGGTCAGTTTGGAACACGAAAACAACCAGCATTTTGGAGAAACCAAGTACCGATCAACCGACAGCGTAGTTGGTCAGTGGTTGGTTTCGATAAAATACTGGTTGATCCCTTGTCCCAAATCGACGCGGTGGGGACCATGGTCGGTATTCGGTTGGACCGAACTGTTAGGAGGGTTCTCCGAAAAAAATTCACAAATCTTGCATTTACGGACCATCTTGAAGAACAATTTTTCATTCGCATTTATTAATACAGTATTCAAATATACTTTTTCAGGGCTACTTGCTGAGAAATTGGTATTCGTTATCCCTAGCGACGTCGGTTCCCTTCGTTCTGCTCTTCAGCTACTGGTGGATAATTCCGGAATCGCCTCGATGGTTGCTCAGCAAAAACAGGATCGACGAAGCTGAGGTAATCGTCCAGCACATGGCTCGAGTCAACGGCAGAAGGGTGCCAACGAATTTTTTAAGAAAAATGGAAGTAAGTTGACAAGTGACGAAAAATGTTGAGTAATGGCATATTCGCTAATTAATTGTTATTATAATTATCAATTCAGTATCTACAATAAAAAAATATATATATAATGCATATTTATAATAATAATTAATTGTTTTTGGCTCACCCTTGTTTTGCATTTATTTGCAGATGGAGATCTTGAAGCGACAAGGAATCTCCTGCAACGGTAGAAACTCTAGTGATCTCTCGGTCGACCTAGAGACAGAAGACAGGCCACCACCGCCATCGGCAACGCCGATGGACCTCATTAGAAACCCAAATATCAGAAAGAAATTTTTCATACTCGCGTTTGACTGGGTCGCTAACGCGGTCGTTTACAATGGCCTATCTTACAACACGACGAATTTAGGGGTATCCGATTACTTGGCCTTTTTCATAGGTACGTTATTATGATCATTTGCATCTCGATGCGAAGACCAGTAGTCATGATTATTTAGAACTCTAATTCAATAAAAAAAATTAATTGCGTCTAGTATAGCGAGAAAAAAAAGCTACTGTCTTCAATTTTCCGGCATAAAGATTAAATCGGTAATTAAATTTGGGCCTTAGCTTTCGACCGTTTCAACCTCACTGAAAGCACTGAGGAAATCCACTTTTAATAAAGATATTGGAAAATATGTACCAATATGTTCGAAGAAAGAAAATTGTGTAACAAGTTCGATATAAGACGAGGGTTCTTTTATTGCACTAAGCGCATTTGTTGATTCTTTATTCTGATTACATTTGAGTTTTCAAGGAACTTTCGTATTATTTCTTTCGTTTCAGGAAATCATTAAAAAGTTATGAATTGTGAATTTGTTTTCGTAGAAAGGTTCTACATTACATGCTTGAAAGTTGGAAGCTCATTGAACGATCGATGTCTTGAAACAGCCTTAAAATATTAACGTGAAAAGCACTTTCAAATAACCCTAATTTCAAACTAAGACATTTCATGTACTCGGTAATTCAATCGTAGAGATCATTTCATTCTTAAGATATCAAGTTTCACCTTGAATACATTTTTCCAAACAAATTTACTCACAATTTACCATCTTCATTACCGTAAAAAATCAATGTTCGTAGTATATTCCCCGACATTAATGTTTTTAAATCTTTTTACAAAGTAAACAAGTATGCGCGTAAAGCATTCTTCATGACCTCCTGAATATTTATAAAGATGGCCAATAATATTTTATTTGCGTTTGTCGATGATTGTCATTGTATCAGGGACTTTGCGCACGTTCTACAATCCGGAAAAAAATAGGTTCGACGCTTGAGCAATGGTCAATTCGTATTCCATGAATGAAGACTCGATGGCAAATTTGCATATCGCGCCGCGTGGATTCAAATAGAATTGCTTCCGGCGGCTGCATGATCAAATCGCGCAAATGCATTCGTAATCTATGATGCAGAGACTTTGGATTATAATCGAATTATTTCAGAATACCGTGTAACTTTATTGCAGGTGGGATCGTCGAGATACCTTCCTACGTTATAACGTGGTACGCAATGGACAGGCTCGGTAGGCGATGGGTACTGTGCCTTACCATGCTTCTCGGAGGAGTCGCCTGCGTATCGTGTTTGTTCGTTCCCGAAGGTATAAACTACACTATGAACAAATTTACTTAAAATTTAATGCACAAGTTCTGGAAGTTTTTATACAAAAACTAGTGTACTAAATATTGTATGCAAGAGCGATGCAAAATAAATTAATGGCATAGGTAGTCATTTTTATCATTTTCTTTTGTATTGATGACAATGACCTTTTATATGGATAATATGCTTTAATTGAAATATAAACGCACTTTATTTTTACATTACAATTTTATATTACATGAAATTTACCAGTTTATGGAGAAAAACCTCCAATCTTTTTTAACGATGCATTTTTACTTTCAAAATAATTCATTTCAATGACTAAACCGTACAGAATGTTTGTTTGAAAACTAATATACCGATATATAAAGCTTGGATGCTTATACTGTATGTTAATTCTTAGATGCATTCTTCATTAACAAATACAATATTGTTTTATAAAAAATAGACAGTCAATGCTCACGTCATTTTCAAATACCAGCATCGTAAAATTCTTATACTATTACTGAACTTATAACATCAATAAGGAATGCATATAGGCGATACAAAAAGCTCATATCGTTTTGTATATTACATTTACTTGCATTGTTAGTATTGTACGCTTCGGTGACGACAGAAAATACTCACTTCCTTCCCTCGGAGCATATGATATTATTTTAACGGCTTGAAGACCATTTCCCATTTAAAAAAAAAACAAAAAGAATTTGAAATATTTTTAAGAAGAAAAATAATGAAAAAGTAGAACTTTTAGAAATTGCCGCTTTTTATTATCTACATGCAAATGCGTTTTTTCATTACATCGAAATACAATATGGATTCTAAAATTTATTGATGAAAAGTGAAATAAAAAGGTTTCAAAAAAAGATTTTCCTTATACCGTGAACATTTTTCCGGAGCTTTAATTTTCTAACAAATACAATATTGGTATATTAAAATGAAGATTACCATACTAACATGGGGTAAGTCTCCAACCCCACTATGATGAAATACTTATGCAATTCTCAAATTGACAATAAAAGTATATTGATATGAAATGCATATGCCTGATTCATAAATGTCATATCGTTTTGTATATTAAAATTACTTACATTTTAAAGAGTGTAGATATAGCAAAAATGATCATTTTTTATTTCTTATTTGACAGCGATATTATTTTCCATTTTGCTGCTTATCGTGATTGTTCCTAATTATTTCAATTTGACTTGACAGATGCCGTCTGGGTTACGGTTTCCCTGGCAATGATCGGCAAGTTCGGGATAGCCGCATCGTTTGCCGTGTTCTACGTATTCGTAGGCGAGCTATTGCCCACAGTGCTCAGATCACAGGCAATGGGTATAGCCTCGTTCATAGCGGGAATAGGGCTCCTCACGTTCCCCTACATCGTTCACTTGGCCGTTTACTCGAGGGTTCTGCCGCTCATTGTAATGGGATCTTTGAGCGTAGCCGGTGCTCTCACCTCGGTCTTTCTTCCCGAAACTCTCAACATTCATCTGCCACAGACAATCGAGGAGGGCGAGCAGTTTGGAGCGGATTTCAAACTCTGGTCCTGTCCTACTCGACCAGCGTTAGTTTTATTTTCTATTTATTATAAATTTATTTAATTCTACGCACCAAATTCTCAATCTCGTTGCAGAGTCTCTCCGACTTTGCAGTTGGTTCATCTTTGAACTGATTTAAGAGATGAAGTTAGGGTTAAACTGAAATCTAAGTCACTGTGTCATTTCACATTTGGTATATTATTAATGGACAATGTACCGTTTGAGGGCTATTTTATTATTACATTCTTTAAATTTTGTTTGTCCAAATTCATATCAGGCCACTGAGGACCGATTCGAGTTTTCTGTGATTCGATTAAATGTTTAATTTTATTCGTTCGAATGTGATAGCCACAATCGGACCTAAGATGACCAGAAATGATACGTCTACCGTAAATAATTAGGTCTATTAACCTATCGAGTCGTAAGTCCATCAAAATATTTAACACCCGTTTCAAGCTGAAATTTGAATGTAAGAAAAACCTAATTTCAAATAAGAAACAAATGTAGTATGTTGAAAAGGAAATCAAGTTAGTTAACATCTTTAAATTTAAGGTGAAGCGTGAGGTCATTTTTGGCTTCTAAACATAAGTTTAAAACGGTGTGGGATCAAAAATTCAATCATAAGTATGAGACAACATATAAAATTCAATCCTTAGTACGACATGTAAAATTTTATCTTAAGTAAAAATTTAAGACCCAACTTGAAACTACAAATTCGACCTTTAGAGAGATTACAAAGTTGACCAGCAGTCGATATCCTTCAACATCTATTTTGAGATAAAAAAAAAACATTGAAGACTGTTCAAAATTAAAGTTATTTCATCGAACCACTCAAAACGAGAATAATTTCAACAAAGGGTGAAGAATTACAGTCACATTTTTGATCAGTTTAAAAATGAAGTAACTTCATCAGTTGGCTCAAACGTGGATTCATCTTAAAGTTCGATCAACGATAACGGGATTTCAAAGTAGAATCATTAATTCTAACGTATGTGATTTGACTAATTCGTTTTTGAAATATTTTTCATGGTAGAAATCTGAGAAAAAGACGGAGACGAGAGTCTTTGCCACTGAGGTTCCTGCTGAATGGACGGCCGGGTAGCCGTTCGACAGCCGGCAAAGTAGCGATAGTTGAATCAACGTCGCAGCAGCAAGAGGAAGCGGAGAAAACGTGTCGTCTCGATTCCACAGACGAGACGGAAAACTTAAACCCTGCGCAAGACGACGTGGAGAGCGCGCTGGACGCCCGGAGGACCGAGGATCCCGAACTTGTTTTACAAATGCCAAAATGACGACGGGAAACAAACACACCGAGAAAACACGATTTATGATTAGCCCACAAGAACAAAACTTTGTATTATAATATCAGTATAGGCACGCATTGTATTTATTTTTTTCCATTCATTATAATGTACGTCCTTTCTAAAGTCTGCTGTGCGTGTGCATTGACTCCCGATTTCCCAACGTTACAATATATATTTCAATTATTCCATCCCATTATCGGGAAAACAGATTATCAGCAATGAGACTTGCAAAAAAAACGCATTTCATATTATAAACCTTATGCCTATAAGTCGACTGAACATTACACAAAAATTGTTATACGAAGAAAATTAATAATGACATATTTCGACGCCAAAATGTAATGGAGACCAAACAGTGACTGTCCGTGGTTTTGTAGTATTCACTATTAAAAATGATTAGTAACTATTTGGTCTAATGATATTTTGCCGGCACTAATAGTTTTTTTTTTGTACGAGTAATATTATTTAAATGATATCACGTCCTTTGTCGGGATATTTAATCGTTTTATGTATTGATTTTCTTCTATTTCTTTTGACCATACGTTTTAATCGATCTGTGTTTAAATTCGTCGAGGTGAACTTTTCAACAGCCATTTAGTATGTTTTTTTGCTTTGGGTATAAGAATTGTTTGTGATCTGTTTTCCCCAATCGTTCTAACGTAGGAAATAAAATTACGGGACGACTTATTTCAGCGACAAATTGCACAACGATTTGTGTAACTGCAAAAGGAGAAAGAACAGCCGAATAAGAAAGATGAGCGGGCTTGTCATTTAAGGCCGTCACTCACACGTCACGCATTGTGTACCCACTTCGTATTATGGCTATCGAACTCAGGCTATCGTCCTTCTCGCCAACTGAGATTGATAAAGCTAGGACCTTGAGAAAAATTGGTGATTACGTATTATCTCATCGGGTACGAGGACAACGCTCTATTGCGCATATGATACTACTATAGTAGTACATACATGCTATATACATTCTTGCGGTATCTCATCGAGAACGAACGGAATCACGGACACGCTATCGTTCGTGACGATAAATTATTATAGATGAAAAACATTAGTTAACCCGATTAGTGCGAGGAGGAGGTTCCTTCGCGAGGTTTGTCCTTCTGACGTACTGACAAAACACGCGCATCGTCATCCGGCCTGCTACTACTTGAATCTGCGATGATGATGATGATGATGATACGTGTACCTACTCACGTTTCATCATGCGAATAATAAATTGCCCATGAATATAGGCAGAGTTAGCGTTAAATGGTAAAAGTAAAATCGGCAACATTAAATAATTCCGTACCGTCACAAAACGAGGAATTGTGTCAAACTTCAAAATGATAAGTTGTATATATTCACGCAGAAAAAAAATGATATATCTTTATTACATTCAAAAAATTTACTCTTTCGAATACCGGTTAAGTTCAGATTTTTATTTGATTTGAACGAACGCATTAGATCTCGTTGTTCTGATATGCGAGCAATAAATTAATAATTAACAGTCACAGCCAGGTGAAAATATTCTGGGAGCATGAAGCACTCGCGTATGTTTAAATTTGAATGAAGACGGTAGATTTCTATTTACTGCACCATTGTGCATCTTTATTTTCTAATGTGCAAATAATGTGTTGCTGATGAAATTTAATACTGAGCGTAAAATGTGCTTAACTTGTATATTGTTAAAAAAAATAGGATTTGATTAGGATTTAATTAGGATTTAATTACTTTCTGACAAGAGAAATATTTGAAAAGAAAATATCGACTCTTCATTTTGGAATTATAATAATTTCAAAAATTAATTAATGAATTATTTTTAGAAGTAGGTTTTACTAACTATTATCTATTTTTTATTAACTGAAAGGGCTTTTTCGAGCATTTTTCCAACATCTTTGTATTGTTTAGACGTAACTGATTTCGAGAATTTTTTTTTTTTTTTATGTGCCTGCGAGTCTATTCAACTGTTTGTGTTCAGATGAACACTTTTCGACAATCGCGATTGTAAAAACATACATAGTATTAATTTTATTACAAGATCGGAGTCCTTAAGTTTTTCCATCTAAAAACAACTTATTTATTGCTACAAGTGGCATTAAAGATTTGTTTAATTTTTCTGTATTTGCGAAATACTTTAATTCTAACTGGGTGGAATTTTCGGTTTTGCTTATATGTGTCCATCCGTGAATGGTAGAAGTCAAACTGACAACATCAAGATACTCTGTATTTTTTTTCTCTGTTGTCTTTATTTAATCAATTGAATAGGAAGAGACACAAAAGTACAACTGAGCGAAAAGTTGAATTGAAGAACGCAGGTTATGCGTTTTCATCTGACATCCGAATAATAGATTATCCATGAACATAGCTAAAAACAAGCTCGAATGTAAAAAAGCAAAATCGGCAAATTCAAGGCATACATTAGTATTTTACAAAACCAAATATTTATTTCGGTCGCAAAATTAAACTCAACAAACTTCCTTCGGCACCAATCGACAAAATCATGCGGGAAATCGTTCACATTCAGATGGGACAATGCGGAAACGGTATTGGGAATCAGGTGACTATTTTTTGTGTGACTCAACGGACAATTCGTTTTTCCACTGAACCCAACTTTTTTTGTTAGTTTTGGGAAGTAATTTGCGACGAGCATGGGATAGATGCGAGTGGAAATTATCGAGGAGATTCAGATCTCCAGCTTCAACGTATCAATGTATATTTCATGGAGGGACGAGGTGAAATATTGGTTAAATAAGGAAACGTGATGGAGCCCTGATTTCATCTACGATTTTTTAATGGGCTCTTTCTTATCAAGGCGGTCAGTTCGTGCCAAGAGCAATTCTCGTTGATTTGGACCCGTCCAGTCTCAATTCCGCTGTTTCTGGACCTCTCGGCCGGCTTTACAAACCGGACAACGTCGTTGCTGGCAGAGCCGGAGCGGCAAATAATTGGGCAAAGGGTCACTACACCGAAGGAGCCGAGCTGATAGATCAGACCTTGGAACTCATTCGTCATGAAGCCGAATCCTGCGATCTCGTCCAGGGTATGTATATATCACCCAAAGAACAAATTTATTAGATTTTTAAAAAAATGTAGTTGAAATTTAAAAAAAAATTTATTTCTTCAAAAATCTATTAGTATTTTATTTGAATTAAGTAAATATTTTTCATGTAAATGCATATCTCTTTTGCAAGTAGCGCCCCTACTAACTGATCTGTATCAACTATCATAGTTATTCGACTGGAAGCAATATTTACCTCGAATATTAATCTTACATATCCCTTATTTGGTACCTAAATAAATAGGCTCAACTTGTAACAAGTAAAATAATTTTGGTTGAAATTGAAAACGTCCATAACTAAAATCGAAAAAGTATTTTTTCTCTTTAAATGCAAATGTTTTCCATTCCAATTGGCTTGTTGAAAAGAATAAAAAAATAAATGTCTTTTTTTATTCAAATGGTGCATTAATGTCACCAAAATGCAAAAGTACTAATAGATTTATTTTTTATGCAAGCCTGTGTATTACTATTATCAATTTTATAATCGTAAAAATTAAAATTTGTCACGTGATCGAGATACGGCACGCGATTCGCGTCGTGACGTCACGATGGTGCATTGAGTTTAAGCGAAAGCTGGAGACTGTGTGTTGCTGTAGAGCTACGAGCATGGCTCGATTGCAAACGACCAATTTTTACATTTCGTGCAAACCAACGCATTGTGATGTGTGATATAGAATTCGTGAAGGGAAATTCAAACAATTTGCAAAAATAGTTTTTATTAATATGGTGTTTGATTTTTTTTCGTTCCGATGATCGTTTTAACGCTCCTGAAATACGTTGTGCCAAAGCTGCAGTGTAATTTAAATCATAATTTTTCTATCAATAACTGCTACTTATCAAATGGCCACGAAATGAAATAAAATCATGAAATTTCATCACTAATTATTTAAAGGGCCAGTCGTGAGAGCTACGAAGATGCGGCTGTAGGCATTAAACCATTTTTGACGAAGTATCACATATTGTGGCACTGTCACGAAAACTTTATTCGGTCGACTTTTTGTTGAGTAAGTACACGTAGGGACAAAACACATCGTCTTTATTTTTACGATTCGGGCTGTAAATAATAAAACATTAAGTTATTTCTGTATGTAATGTAACATCGTGACGTCACAATCGGCTCTGGCAACTTCGGGTGTTTTCGGCGCGTTGTCGGCCTAATTCAAATCATGATTTGTTTAATGTTTATATCTTCGTTAATATTGAACAAAAAAAAAATTTTATATATTTTTTTAAAAGATGCATATAAACTTGAAAAAAAAACAAAAAAAATTATGTTCAAAAATCTGGAACTGAAACGTCGTTCGGTAGACGTAGAATAGGCTAAGGCACTTTTTGCAAGTCTTAGACTTGATTTAAACCAGTGCTGGCAACCTTCCGAATAAACTCTATTGCAAGTCACTTTTGCACAACTCGAGCAACTTGTCGCTTAATAGTTGCATAGTTATAACTTCTTTTAGTTTATAAAAATTGCAACTTTAATTCACCCGTAAAGTTATTAATGTAATCTTATCGTTAACCGAAGTTCGTTAGTCAGCCCCGAATGAAAGTCTCCTAAGAATCTAAACATTGCCAAAAGCGATCGATTGCGTTTCCGTTTACTCTCAGCCTGAATAGTTGTGGAAGTATCAGTTAATCTTCAAATAACTCTGGTGTGACTGAGTTTTCAAAATGACTGGTCACATCGGTTCCACGAGGGTAAAACTACACCCAGAGAAATGGGTCTGAAAGGTTTGTTTGAATCAATTATAGGGTGTATTTGAAATGAATAAAATTTTATTCAGATCAGGTAGAGTTTATTTCGATCAGATGATATTTTATTTACATGAAATAAAGTTTATTTCGATCAAATAAAATCCTATTAGGCTAGCCATTAAATAAATTTTTTATTTATTTATTTAATGTTTAATATTTAATAAAATAAATTTTTTATTTATTTATTTAATATTTAATAAAATAAATTTTTTATTTATTTATTTAATGTTTAATATTCAATAAAATACATTATTTAATTCATTTTATTTAACTGAAACAGACCCTATTTGATTGAAATAAAATTTCATCTGATCGAAACAGAATCTATTTGATTGAAATGAGATTTCATTCACAAATATACCACATAATTGAATCAAATAAGCTCATCAGACCCATTTCTCTGAATGCAATGGATCATTTTTCTGAGCATCCGTAGGAAATAAGCCATGTTAAAGTATCGGAAACGTAACAGACTAAGTTTGTTTATAAGGAGGAAATATATCGGGTAACAAGTTATACGGCGTATAACTTGTGACCCGAAGTTCGCTCCTGAAATGGTGGGAGGGGAGAACGGGTGAAATAAATAATTAATGCAGTAGTTCTATTTAAAAACTAGAAACTACTTTAATTATTTAAAAAAAATTAACAAATACAAAAAATATGAAAAAGAAAAAGAAGAAAAAAAATGGCGAGAAACGAAATCCGATTACTCGGTTCGAAGGGCAATGAAAAAAATATTATAAAAAAATATGGGCGCCAGTTGCAAATTCGGTGCAACACCGTTTCCGAAATTACCCAAAAAAAACTAGTAAAAATTACAAAACCTCAAACCACGAAGTGGGAGAGCAAATACGCAAAATAATTAAAACAGGGGGCATTAGCTGACGGGTAGGGCTGAGACAAAGGTCAGGGCGAGGGGCAAAATGGCCTAACGATCGGCTCTTATAATGATTACACCCGTGTGGTCTCAACTACCATTAACAATAATCAGGGTGGCACAATAAAAAGGGTTTTGGGGTCGAAAAATAACAAGGGTAATTGGTTAAAGGGGAAATTTAAAAAAAAGGGGGGGGGGGGGAGAATTTATCTTGAAAATTCGTAAAAAGTCCGAAAGACGATTCACGACCTTTTAATTTAAAAAATAATGACAAAAAAAACAAACTATGGAGGGAACAATTAATAAAAAAAATTCCCAAATTGTCTGAAGGACAAGGTGACGGGTATTAATAAATAATTGTGGGGGTTAGATTGGGGATTTCTCCGTGCTTTATTGCACGCGCAATGACAGGTGGAAAAATTGCGGGCAACGCGGGGACACTCGTTATCGGTTTATTTTATTAAGGGGAGTTTGTGTGGCGAATAGGGGTGGTAAGGGGTTTCACGGGGTCGTTGAAAAAAATACGGGTGCGAAAACTTACGGTATATTAAATCCAAAAACCGATTAGAGCACTCAGCAATAATTGATTTTGTTCGCGATGGCACTTTTCACTTCTACTCACTCAAAGGCAAGGACAAGAAGAATAATAATGGCTAAGAATCCTCTCCGTCTTCCAATACGCATTTGATTGCAATATATCTTTATTACTTTGTAGAAAAAAATATGTTTTAATGAAATATACATTTCTTCGTGTTGAAGAAAAATATATATCTACGTCGAATAATTTATTCTTTCTGTTTAAAAAATACATAAATTTGTAAATTAATTCCAAATAGATCGAGGACATTCGTTTCTTTCAATGTTTGTTTGTGTTTGTTGTTACGTTTGTTAATGTGCTTCCAATACGTTGTACGTATTTTTTCAAATCTATTTTATCTAAAGTCAACATCGATGAAGTGGAATTTTTTCAAAAATAAAAAATTAAACCGATCATGAATTCGTTACTGACGAACGGAAAGTGGGAATGCGTATTTCGAGAATCTTCCACATTATATAGTCTTCCATTATTAAAATTCGACACTTACATAAAAGTTGAATTAAACAATATACATTTTTTATGGAAATTTATGACAAGTCGATTGAACCAAATGTTTTCTATGGATGTACATAAATACGTATTAGAGTTAAGTTTGGTCTTTCATTACTAGATCATCAACGAAACGTTGATTTAAATAACTAAATCAATTACAGAGAAGTAATTTCTAATGATTAAAGAAAATAATTACGTATTGGATTAAAAGAAAGTTCTAATTGATTTTGAATAAAAAAGATCGAATACATGATCCAGTCTTTTTAACGGGATATTATTTCCGGATGAAGAAAGTATTTAGTACACACGAATATAATATCTATTTAGTGTCCACTGCACAGTAAAAACTGCTTTAAATAAATAAATAGGTTTGAAATAAATAAACTGCAAAATTGAATGAAATACATATTTGTTCCAGGGAAAGCAAATTTTCCGTTGATTGAAATGAACAAAAGTTGAATAGACAATTTTAGTTAATATTACTCAATCTTTTTTCTGGGTGCTTTCGTATATATACCAGAAAGTTAGAAAAATATACGACCAGCTGTATACCGTTACGGGTTTTCCGCAGTTTCCAATGCCCATGGCGAAGCGATACTGTGAATCTACAGAAGAAATTCTACTACCTGACCTGCAGCCACTGTGACACTTAGCGTTACTACTATGACGTTCAATTGCCGTCATTATTACCCTTGTAAAAGCTCCGGGTTTCTCCCAGCCCTTAAATTTTGCGCATTATTATTTTCACACTACAGTAAAAATTTACGGTTCAGGGATTGGCGTGGTGCGATGGACGGATTGAGACAAAGCTGTGTCATAATGAGTAGTTTTATTACCTACAGAACCGACACCTTACAAAGACGCGTCAGGTACTTGTTCCCCTGAATGTAACAATACGACAATGCAATTCTGAACCTTAGTGAGAATTAACCGGCGTCATCACTTGACTCGGTTGACTCACGACTCTATGGTGGCCAGGTAAGAAAAGCTCAGACGAGCTATCCTTTTCACTTTACAGACTCGTGGTAATAACGGGGTCGTTACCAACGTCGGCTGCATCGAGACGCCGGGTTGTAAATAATCTGGCCCATCGATCGCGTTTTCCAAAAAAACAGATTTAAGAAAAATATTCAGAATCTGAAAAGTAGGTTCGGCTACGTGAGATACCAATGGCAAAGTTAAATGTGTTTAAAACACTGAATTACGTGAATTTATGAGGCCAATCAATCATTAATTTGGCATTCTACAGGATGTTTTATTTCTGCAAGAAATATTTGAAAAAGACATTTTTGAATATGTTTAATTATAAAGAAAGGTAAAAAAAGCCATATTACTGCTTATTATCGACAATTTTGTTGGTCTTCATGGCTTAAACTTGAGCGGCTGTTCTGACAAGCGACGAAAAGGAATTCGCCACCAAATAATATCTAGAGATGCCTCAAACCCCATATTTGTTTTTCAACAAATTCTAAATAAATAACAGATCATTAAAAAATTAAGACGCGTATTCTGTATAGAAGGTGGATATAAAGGTCAGAATACATAATTTTGCGGTAAAAAAAAAAAAAAAAATAATTTTTTTACACCCCCTAATACATATAAATGATTTTTTAACGTAATGATAAACATTGATTCGACTTCGACCCTTCATCGTCGAACTACGTCAGCAGTTTAGAGTTAGAAATAGTTACGCTAGTAAATAGCGGTTCCACGGGCTTTTGCTTCAATAATATTCAAGAAAAATCGTCTCAACAACGCACAACGACTTACAGGTGTATTTCTGGTTGTTGTCACTAATAGTCTTTTATGACCACTCACCACTTTCAGCGAAGTTACGTTAATCGGTTTTATGGCTAGGGAAAAATCCGCTACTTCACTCCAACAAAAGCAGGCCTACCTGAAGACCCCGGCTCCGGCCACCTGATGACCACTAGGCGCCATCGGCGCCAACGGCTTTGACGACCTACCCACTCCTCCTTAACGAGGGCTGCAAGGGATGCTACCCTCAGAGAGGGAGAACGGCCAAATAATTCGAATGGCCAAAAATATTTATCCTGGAAGGAGGAACTACACTGTTAAAAAATTTTGTATGAAAATTCATAACATGTATATGAAGTTTTATGCATATACAGTAATTGAAATTTCATATACAAGTATGTATAAATATTAAATTATTCGTATATTAAGAACAATACAATATTTGTCATTATTTACACACAAACTTAAATTTGATATAACTTCGTATATTAAACGTGTTGTAAATCTAATAATATTTTCAACAGTGATATATTAATATTACAACAAAGTTTGTGAATTAACTTTTGCAATACACAGCTTATTAAATTTCAATGTCAGCTACATCAATTTCAACATTCAGGTATTGAAATTACAACAGAATTATAAAAATTTATATACATTATATATGAATTTGAATTTGGTATACCGCGTTTGTAAATTTGATATAACTTCGTATATTAAACGTGTTGTAAATTTAATAATATTTTTAACAGTGATATATTAATATTACAACAAAGTTTGTGAATCAACTTTTGCAATACACACCTTATTAAATTTCAATGTCAGCTACATTAATTTCAACATACAGGTATAAAAATTAAAACAGAATTATAAAAATTTCTATACGTTATATATGAATTTGAATTTGGTATATCTCGTTTGTAAATTTGATATAACTTCGTATATTAAACGTGTTGTAAATTTAATAATATTTTTAACAGTGTACCCACGACCTGCTTGACTTTTAGTATATGAGTATGAAAATATTAAAAACAACAATTAGTACATTTGCGACTGTTGATCAAGACAATCGTAAAACTTTGGTAATTTCTAATAAACTTATGAACTTTGTATTGGAGATTAAGTTTCGTGTTCCGCGGGTGCAACGTTCTTACGTGTAATCCTAGTGATCGAGTGAAAACTGTGCGATAGACGATCCAATTGAAAGAAACAAAAGGAGAAGTGATCAAACATTTAAAGTGTTGTGCGTTAAAGTTATTCGAGCGAACCAAAAAGACTTCAATTAATTTCAAAATAAAGTCATCATGGACTCGAGCAAACGTAACGAGACTGAAACGATACGAGATGACACAAGGAAACGTCAACGCAGTAGGTCACCATCTATCTATACGACACTTCGAGATCTCATCAAATACAAGGAACAAAGGTGGAGAGAAAGCGAAGACCGACAGCGATGGTAATTATTATCTTAATTTATATTTAAGACACTTCTATAATAAAATATTTGTAACAATTATTTAAGGATGTATGATACGTACAGTCCCGCCAAAAGTGAGTTCCAGAGACAATTTCGATCACTTCTCGATGGGATAAAAATTTGATAAAAATAATGCATATAAAACGTGCTGAGAAGACGATATCGCATAATAATAATCTCAAAATGTTATTAACAAATTGGTGAAAAAAAAACAATTGTTCAAAAAACAATCAGTCAACCTATATTTTTTTCTAATAAAAATGATATGTTGATTTATTTGAATGCATACGAATTTGTTCAGGTTTTTTTATTTATTTCGATTTTGATTTTTTTTATTTTCAAAAATGCGCAGAATATAACAAATTTTGGATATACATTTTGCAAAAAAATCTTCAGTGTAGTAGATGGTTTTATGCCGAACACATATCCAAAAACGTTATTGCGCGCACATTTTTGAAAATAAAAAAAATCAAAATCAAAATGAAGAAAGAAATCTGAAAAAATTCGCATGCATTCAAGTAAATTACCATATCATTTTCATTAGTAAAAATGTTAGGTTGACTGATTGTTTGTTGAACAATTGTTTTTTTCACCAATTTGTTAATAACATTTTCGGATTATTATCATGCGAAATCAATATTTTCAGCACGTTTTATATGCATTATTTTTTTCTGATTTTTATGCCATCGGGAAGTGATCGAAATTGTCTCTGAAACTCACTTTTGGCGGGACTGTACGTATCATACATCCTTAAACGTTATTTAGGATACTCAATATTAATACAATTGCCAGCATAGATTGATAAACTGAATTTTTTAAAATTTATCGGAAATTTTGAATTTACAATTTGCCTTATATTAGATTTCTTTAGAAAATTTAATGTTATCTTGTCTAATCATTGGGTTTTAATCTTACAGTTTAAGTCATTAATGGATCGCCGCCACCAAAAATTGCCAGAAGGACGTATCTACCGATTCCGCCACCGCTGACACGTCCCAAAGCACGACCGGACGGATCGTCACTGCCGAAAGATGCCTTATCGCGGACTTCATTTTCCAGGAAGAAGAAGACCAACAAACTGAGAGCGCACATGGACTTCGATCCTGACGAAAATGCCAGAATTTGGTATTTTTAAAAATGGACGTTGGCGAGATGAGCAGAGGAAAGCTCAAGAAAAGTTAATGCAATCATTATTATTACACAACCAAAATATTTGTGAATAATTAACAAACGCTGCGCAATTTCATTTACTTGAAAAAATATTTAAAAACCACGTTTTTGCAAAGGATATGTCTAGAGAATTTTTGGAATTAAAGAAAAATTAAAATCCATCTCTATGTTTGTTGTTCGATCAAAGTCATGACTTTATTTACGTTACCTCATTATATTTTGTTATTTACATTTATTCACGAAACCTTATAACGCGTCCAATGATCTCAGCATTTTTCATATGCTTTCCTTGTGTTTCGATTTTCATTCCCTTGAGAAGTCGAAATTTTCACTGAGCTTTTATTTTTACATTTTTACATTTTGCCGACTTAACCATTCGTGCACCCTTAAATTCATTTACACGTCTCTTAAGTAATTACAGAATGATTAATTGATTTTCGCATTGTTTTTTCAGAGAAACCAAGATGAAATTCAGCAATTCATTTTCACAATGGAGGGCATAAGTATGCTCATGAAACAAGATTTTAAAGAGGACAGGATCGCTCGCGCATCGGGCAACACGAACGGAACGCCGCCTCGCCTGAACTTTTATGTGGATACCAAGTAAAGAAGAACAATTTATCATAGATATGTAAATAAAAGGGACAAAAACTGTAATTTGTATACTACATTTAAAATTGTAAATAGAAATGTAATCTGTATATTAGATATAAAATTAAAATTATAAATAGGAATGTAATCTGTATATTATATATCAAATTATGAATAAAACTGTTAACTGTATATTAAACATAGAACTTTATTTTCCATATTCAATATTTTACAAGTTTTTTCGAGTGCTGCATCGTGATGATATCAAAAAAACGATAGAAATAAATACGATACAGTGCAAATTCCCTATTTCAACCAGATAGCGTCAATTTTTTATATTTATTTCCTTTAGCGAAAATGTGAAACTTCCGGGATCCCGGACATTTTAACAATAAAATCTACTGTTAATTTACCTTACAGTAAAATCGAACGGCAGAAAATCGTGAAGACGCATGATTATGTCGATCCAACATTTTACGCAATTCTTTTTCGATTCCAAACTTAAACTATTAACTGAAATTTTGCGGGAGCGTACATTTTTATTCTTGTACAAAAACTCATCGTCGAATTGTGGGTTTCAAAATAAAGCTCGGGTCTGCTACTAAATCGCAAATTATACCTTAGGTAGCAGTAAAATAATAATAATAATAATAAAAACGGAAGAATATGTAAATACCCAGCCTAATCACGATAAGCGAGGGACTGCATTATTGTACAAAAAATTATTGCACGAATCGTTGAGACAGTATCTTTAGGCAAACGAAAAAGACGCGAAATTTCGGGCACAAATGGCCGCTACATTTTAAATTTCTCCAGGAATAAACAACTAAAAAACATGTTTGTAGATAACTCTAAGACGCAAAAAACAGCCAGGGGAAAAAATGTTGTTCGCAGCGCAAGGTCAATATCGATTAAGTGGAATTTTTTCAAAAATAAAAAAATTAAACCGATCATGAATCCGTTACTGACGAACGGAAAGCGGGAATGCGTATTTCGAGAACATTCCGCATTATATACCCTTCCATTATTAAAATGCGACACTTACATAAAAGTTTAATTAAACAGTATATATTTTTTACATAAATATATGAAAAGTCGATTGAACCAAATGTTTTCTATGGATGAACATAAATACGAATTAGAGTTAACTTCGGTGTTTCATTACTAGATCATCAACGAAACATTGATTTAAATAACTAAATCAATTACAGAGAAGTAATTTCTAATGATTAAAGAAAATAATTACGTATCTGATTAAACGAAAGTTCTAATTGATTTTGAATAAAGAAGATCGAATGCATGTATCCAGTCGTTTTAACTAGATATTATTTCCGAATGAACAAAGTATTTAGTACGAACGAATATTAATATCTATTTAGTGTCCAGTGCACATGTAAAAACTGCTTTAAATAAATAAATATGTTCGAAATAAATAAACTGCAAAATTGAATGAAATCCATATTTATTCCAGGGAAAGCAAATTTTCGTTGATTGAAATGAACAAATGTTGAATAGACAATTTTAGTTAATATCACTCAATCTTTTTTCTGGATGTAGCACGTAGCGAGACAACTACCTTAAGACGCAGTGATCCAAAGTCAGAAATTTCTTCGTCTAATGTTAAACGCCAATGGGTCCGTCTCTCTCTCGCTCGGATAATTAATTAAATGATTAAATAATTAAATTAAATAATTTAAAAAATAGGCCATATCGAATGAGGAGCAAGAAGCTTAACCCAATTGTACGATACTCCCGCGTATTGCCTTAAAATGCGGACGCTATCTGTAGTCCTGTTCAACAGCTTTCGGAATTTCTGAGGGCGGGGGGGGGGGGGGGGGGGGGCTGTATCACTGCCTATTAACAGCTCGACGTGCTGATGAAGGTAATGTGCCGGCAAAGTTCCGGCAGGCGTTGGCAACATTTGGCACTGCACAGCATGTCGGAATTAAGCACGCAAAATGGCAATATTCGTGCCTTTAAGCACGCCGTGTCGTTAATAATGCAGCTTAATGCTGCAGTACATGCCGCATTTTCGACGAGACGCCGTGTGGCACGTTTTTATATCTGGACGGTAATAATAAAAAATGTTAATAATTTCAAGTTATTAAAAACAGAACGAATAAAAGCTTGACGAATTGTACAGACGAAGGTTAAATTTACTCAAGTAAATCTTCAATAAAATATTGGTTTTTAATTTGCAAATGAAATCATAATCTAATTAACTTTATCATATTATTTTCGTTATCCTCTCAAATTTATAATTTAGTATTAATAATTGATATAATAATGAATAATTATATTCCTAGGTTTCCAAATAGTGCATGCTCTTGGTGGAGGCACTGGAGCTGGTATGGGTCTTCTATTGATACAGAATCTGCGCCAGGAATATCCGGATCGAATAATAGCAACGTATTCAGTGGTGCCGTCGCCTAAAACGTCAGACACGGTAGTTGAGCCGTACAACGCGACTCTATCGATCCACGGTCTCATCGAGGGGACCGACGAGACCTTCTGTATCGACAACGAGGCTCTGCACGAGATTTGCACGCGAACGTTAAAGCTCGCGCAGCCCTCTTACGGAGATATAAATCATCTCGTATCGGCGTGCATGGCAGGCGTCACGACCTGCCTTAGATTTCCCGGCCAGCTCAATGCCGATCTACGTAAGCTTAAGGTCAACATGGTACCCTTTCCCAGACTCCATTTTTTCGTACCCGGCTACGTTCCCCTCACCGCTCGTAGCTCAGCACCTTATCGTGTTATCACTGTTCCGGAACTTACGCAGCAGATGTTCGATGCTAAGTCCATGTTTGCATATTGCGATCCCAGGAAGGGACGTTACCTTGCCGTGGCAGCTATTTTTCGGGGCAGAATGTCGACAAAGGTTTGTTATTTTTCACCCTAATAAACCGTGCGACCTTGAAAACGACAAAAAATGACGGAAAAATGACCAGTCGTTACTGGCACGAAAGAAACCATTGAGATGAACCCAATGATCAAGAAAACTTTTTTTTTTCTTCCATCAAACGACCGTTCATTTTTTCGGTCATTTGGCCAATCACTGGAACGGCTAGGCAAGCACAGTTTACACTAAGAAAAGCCGGTTCGATGGGCTTATTTCAAACGGCTACGGAGTCTGTTTCAAATGAATTTGATTCCGATTAAGTAAAACTTTTTAAAATTAATACAATCCATTTCACTTGAAGTCGTGTTTCGAATTTATTTTACGCAAACAAATCGTAAAGATTTCAAATCAAATTAATACGATTTGTAGCCCAACACCTTCTTGTCGTATCACCGTTCCGAAACTTGCGCGGCAGATGTTCGATGCTAAGTCGATGCGTCCGTGCATTGCAATCCCAGGAAGAGACGTTACCGTGCCGTGACTAATATTTTTCGTGGCGAAATTACGTCAAATGCTTGTCATTTCTCAGCACTGTTTACATGCAAAAGAAATCGGTTTTATGAGCTCTTTTTTTTATTAAGACCGGGGATCTATTCCGAATGAATAAAATTTGATTTTGGTTAAATGAAAATTTTCAAAATCAAGTCGATTTGTTTGAATGAATTAAAATACAATTTCATCGAAGGACGGAATTTATTTAATGGCTGACCTAGTAGGATTTCATTCCAATAAAATATAATTTATTGCGTCCAAGCCAATCGTACAAAATTCAAATGAAATGAAGTGGATCTACATAAAATTTTACTTGTTCCGCATGGATACCATATTTGATTGGAATCAACACATGAGACAGATTTTTCTGGGTGTATGAGAAAGAGAAATACTGCAACTATAAGCTAAAAAGTATCAAATGATGGAATATGATCGCATCGTAATTCAAATCACAGATATCATTACAGTTGCCGAAAATGATTGAATATCACAGAATGAATAATTTAGATTCTCCGAATTGGTAATTACGGTATCAAGCTAAGAACTTGGTAGATTTATAGAAATACTTACAGCGATTGAACAACCCACAAAACGAAATTCAGGGATTTACTTTTTCCATGAGATGACTGGTAAATATAATAAAAATATGCAATACCGAAACTCAATGTAAATCTTTGTACTGTTGCCAAAATTGATTTGGTCCATCAGATCGCGAGGTAACCATATTTGAACCTTTTTAATACTGCTCATATTCAGGCTCATTTTTGCTTACTATCGCAATTATTCCCTCCATATAATTGGATGTCCTATTTAATATCCCGTAACCGATTCGGTAGATTAAAACAATCGTTTCAAAACATCCTTAATGAAATAAATTTTTTAATCAGTTTTTCCAATTGAAGATTAAATTATTTGTGAAATACAAGGAGCAAATAAAATTAGCTCAACAATAGATAATGAAACTCGAATTATACAAATAAAATTACCAAGAAATAAACTTTTGTGTTAAAACTGAAAGTAAGCCCCCGGGAAATGAAGTGTACTCTTAATTTTGAAGTACGAATGTTACATTGTTACAGCAAGTTGACGAACAAATGTGGAATATCCAGAATAAGAACAGTAATTACTTCGTCGAGTGGATACCTAACAGCATCAAAACGGCAATTTGTGATGTAGCACCGCGAGGTATGAAAATGGCTGCAACATCAATATCGAACACAACAGCGATTCAGGAACCCTTCAAACGAACAGCCGAGAGTTTCAGTGCCATGTTCAAAAGAAAGGCCTACTTACATTGGTATACCGGCGAAGGGATGGACGAGACCGAGTTCAGCGAAGCTGAAAGTAGCCTGCACGACCTGATTTCTGAGTACCAACAGTACCAGGAGGCAATAGTCGACGACGACCTTATTGGCGATGACGAAGACAGAGAAGAAGAAGAAGAGGAAGAGGAAGAGGAAGAGGAAGAGGAAGAGGAAGAGGAAGAGGAAGAGGAAGAGGAAGAGGAAGAGGAAGAGGAGTAAGAGGAAGAAGATTAAAGTAACTTTTCATTATTGATATCGGATACTGATTGTTTCATGCAATAAGCAAAATTAAAAAAAAAACGAAAACTAATAGCAATAGCAACAAGTATTCGTTATTTGGTATTCTTGATCCATGATATTTAAATACTCAAGTCATAATGTTCCGCACACGGGGCGCCTGATATTTTAGTTAAGAGTTAAAATAGTGAATGGGTAAAATAGGGAATTTCAAAATAATGATCGCCAGAATTTAGAATGCCCAACATTATGAAATTCGCTATTTTATAGTCATTCGCTATTTTGATTCCATTTTAGTAAGATGGGGGTCGAAATTGCCAGTGAACAAAAAAGCTCTTCTGAAGTTCCCGAAAGCTTCATCAATAGCACGCAGCATTAGACGTTGGTCTCGTTCGTCCCGACAAAGACCACGATGCGGCCGCCGCCCACGAGGCATGTTATAACAACGTTATAACTCAGACCCCGAGCTACGATTTGCCAAACTTCAATCAAAATAAAAATATCACAGGCTGGCATCGAAGCACCACAACATCTCTGTTATAAATATTCAGCCAAAGTCCAAAAAAGAATAATGAGAATTTGTAAAGCCCTCTAAAAACTTTGACCTTGTGCTTCAGGGTCAAGGTCAATTTCGCGGAGCCATATCTTGATGGATCTTCGCCGACCATGAGCTGGAGAATCCGATCCGCATAGTGGCGATACATAATTTTTTTACGCTCTTGTACATTTGATTCACACACATACATATATCGAGGCCAATCATTCGAAGCTGTTCATACACGGAGAGATCGATATGGGAACAATCCTTCGACTCTGCATAGCATTCGAATTATATTCCGGTTTTCTGGGAATTTACGTTATAGGAAGCTTATTGTTACTATGAGTATATAAAGCAATGTCTGATAGAAGGAAAATATATGTTAGACTGACGGTTTCATCTCTCCAGATTTGAGTGGCCCTCTCAATGCTCATTGAGAACTATATTAGTTGATGTCGTTAAAGCGACCATACAGTGGAGTACCTCGAATCATGGGTTCCTTACAGTATTTTAATTCCAGCAAAAGAATACATTACGAGTAGTCAAACAGTATCTATCATTTTGGCAGTGTCTTCCGAATTACATTGAAATTCTCAATATATACAGATAACAATGTATTCAATCATCGAGTTTCGATGAACTAGCCTATGCGTTTAGTCCACTCAACTATTCGCGCGACTGACACGTTCAATAACAATGGATAGCTTAGCGCAATGGTGTGGAGATTTTCCCCACGCTTTTTTGGGCGCTCGCCAATGTACTCCCCCTTATTCCAATATTTTCATCAGTTCTCGACAAAGATATCTTCCGAAGCAACTTTGTTCCCAGTGCTGTAAGAATGTGGACACGTGCATGAAAGGATGCCACGAAAAGTGTAGTGTAGTGCATATTTCAGTAAAAATAGAGCCTTTCTTTTATGACAATGAGAACAGATTTGCATTGATAGTGAAGAAAACGTACGATTGTACTTTTGATGGACTTACAGAGGCATTCAAAGTTAATTATTTGAATAACTTCGTTTAGGACTGTCTGTTCATCGAAGATTTACAAAGCTGTGATGTTACTCAGCTAAATAAGCGATGGTAGCATTTATATCACAAAACGCTGGATATAGAAATGAATATTTCGTTTACAGAAATGTACGTGTGTATTGTTATATTTTCACAAATTTTATGCCTTTCCTTTCTTTTGGCTGTATGTTTCTCGATATAAGTGAATCGGATTAATATTCAAGTTAAGTACTATCTGTAAAAAAAAATTTAATTGGCCAACAATTTTCTGTATAAAAAGATATAACATTTTTACACAGAAGTGATAAAAAAAATGATGGGATTCTGTTGAAAAATGCTTCTTTGTTTTTCTTTCCATTCGATTGCAATGCGTTGACCCGTTTCAGTCACAATACGTTGAAGCTTGTATAACAGTATTGCAACATAACCCACACGAATACGTGAATGAATATTTATGCATTAACATTTTTTTTTAAACAATCTTGTTGTGAATTTCAGAGTACTGTATGGGAAACTCCGTAAATTATGCGGTGACTTAAGTCCCACCTGTATAGAGACGAATCCCATACCATCTTCTCTTTCACTCGACAGTATAGAGAGATCTCTTATGATGCCGGAATATTTTCGATTTGCTATGTTCTATACGGTTCTTTCCCATGTTTTTATATATTTTTATTATTATTGGTTATTCTTTAAGCACGCCAATTGTCATTTACTAGAGTTTCTACTGTATTAGAATACATTGGAAACTCAGAAAAACTGCCTCCCGCTCAACAATTCACGCGCAAACCAGTGTACGGCTAAGCGGTCACCCATCTAAGTTATGACCGCAAATAATGCTGCTCAACTCTGAGGACCGATGACGAAATCGATATGACGAAAAAATTCTCTCCGTTTATGTGATGTATGTGTACGGATGTACACATGACTTCAGCCAACTAAAAAAAAAATTCGAAAAAATGTCCAAAAATCAGGTTTAGTGGTTATAATAGTCGGCCTTGTCGACAAATGACATTGCCGATAATGAGTGCCCTGACATGATAAAACCGACATATGTATTTTTTGTAATATTTCAAACTGCGATAACTTATGAACTTTGCACGGTCCAAAAAAAAAAAATACTAAAAATTGAGGATTTCCATACACAATTGGCAAAATTGTTTTGATGCCACTTTCCAAAGTCCTTTTCGCGAAAAATAAATATTGTCATTAATTTTGTAGTAAAATATAGTCTGAAATTACATAATTATGCCTCGTATATTCTTATGTATACACGTGGTTAATACGTTCACCGAATCAAGATCATTTAGCCAAAGCCTAGGGAAATAAATCCTGGACGATGTTGTGAAGGTATTCAACAAGATTCGACAAGCCACGACTAAGTAACGTCGTGATGCTACGTCGTTACGGAATAACTGAGATTAATCAGCCCCTGGACCCCACGTTACAGGATCAAAACTCCATGAGACATGGAAGCCCTGCCTCGGATCAGGATTCGACTGTTACAATACGGTATTGCTCGCAGTTTATAAATTTTTGACTGTGTTGATAAAGTGTCAATAAAAATAGTCGTCGATTAGATTAGGCAGTTTCGTTATGTTGTCAATGTAATTGTTCGGGAAATTTCGGATTTTCGCTCGTCACAAGGTGACAATATCGTTACTTTAGCCAAGTCATTTTGGCAAAAATTATTCGGTTGAAGTAATTTAAATGTCATATCGTGTAAATTCCCGCACGCCTCTCGCCTTACGGAATCTTAAAATCTTCTCTATCTTTACATTAAGAAATTCAAAACACACAAATAAATTATTATCACGAATCTTTATTATCACTCAGAGTTATCTAATAGACCGTTATTGTTTCTTTTCAATTTCATCATCTTAGTCTTGCTCATTGACTTTTCCCATTTTCTCGCGACAATATTACAATAATCATTCCACTCGGTGACTCTCTCGTTGTTCTCTGGAGCTCGCAGATTGATCGATGTCAAACACAAATAGGCAGTTGCTCCGATCGGCTGGCCAAACCAATATCCGACGAACTTGCGAATTTCCCACTGAAGGTTGATCCGAAAGATGATCTAATCGTCTCGACGTCTCCAAAGAGCGAGAGCGAGAGAGAGAGAGCGAGCGAGGTGCCTAGCGTACCGAGTCAGGTAGACCGCGCGGCTTTCTCCCACTCTTCACACAGGAGGGAAGATGAGTAATCGATTGAACTATTGATTACTCGTGATTGAGTTTCCCTTTACTGCTGCTAATATTTAAATGGTTACAATCGTCACCTTAGACGTATGTTTGAGGTGACGATTGTAACCATTAATAATGAGTTCATATCGATGAATAAAATATTTTTGTCCAAGGAGATTTAGTCCGGCGAGATTCTGTCCAACGGAAATTTCATCCGCGGGGATTTCGCCCTCAAGGGATTTTGATCGGGAAGCATTTTAAGTGAGGAAATAGAGCCTGGATACATAAGATCTGAGATAAATAGGCGTTCACAAGAACGAAGCTTTCTGTATGCGAAATCGAATAAAAAGAATGCTCGTGAATGGAAGGGAAATTCGGTTATTATGACAAATTGTTTACGATAGTTACCATAACATTAATGCGCATCTTAATACCTGAAAAACGCCGAATCGGTGAAACGAGCCTAGGCTTGCAGATGCACTATGACATCTTAGCAGTCAATACTTTATAAGTCTCCTGAAGACTGCAGTTCAACGAAGCTGAAAGAGACCTCCACGACCTGGTTTCCGAATATAAGCAGTACCAGGAGGCAACAGTAGACGGTGACGATCTTATTGACGACGAGGAAGGCAAAGTGGAGAAAGGGATGGAAAGCTAAAACAACTTCTGTTTTTTTATATCACATACTTATTCTTTCGTACAATAAACAGAAGAAGGAAAAAACAGGAAACTAATAATAACAGTGCAGCGAATTTTCGGAATTTAAAATTAAGTATTTATGATATTTCAGTAATCAAGTCTACGACCATAATTTTCTTCACACAGGGCCTCTAATATTTCTCCTAACCCCAGTGACGACGTTTCATATATCGCCTTCCGTGGCTCCCGTTAAAATCGTTCGTATAAAAAAGAATGACTTAATATATAAGTAGGAAAATGAAAGAAACACTCGCTAATCGCAAATCCGCCATTATGGCGAATTGCTTACGATATTTATGATAATAGTAATGAGCAGTGCAGTGCCTTATTTAATAACTAGAATAAGCCGGACCCGTGAGACCAACCTGTTAAAAAGGACTGATGGAAATCGAAAGAAGTGGACGAAAATGGCATAGATCTAAATAAAATCTTATTTGGTCCTGATCAATAGAAATGGACCAAAACCACATAGATCCACATAGAATCTTATCTGGATCTAAGCAGTTTTTGTCAATTTATACCAGTTCCTATTGTTACTTTTCAACAGGAGAGCCTAGTCCTGCAAGGATTAAGGTATCTTATCAGTCAGTCATCAGTCTCCCGAAGTGAAGTTACTCCTGCTCGCAGGTCTCAAAGTCATCAGCGCCTTCTTCAGCCTCAAAATCTTCTTCCGCGGTCGCTTCTTGATATTGCTGATACTCAGAGACCAAATCATTCATATTCGACTCCGCTTCGGTGAATTCCATCTCATCCATGCCTTCCCCAGTGTACCAATGGAGGAAAGCCTTTCTCCTGAACATTGCGGTGAACTGTTCGGAGATTCGTTTGAAAAGCTCCTGAATTGCGGTGGTATTACCGATGAATGTTGAGGACATCTTCAGTCCTTTCGGCGGTATATCACAGACAGCCGTCTTCACGTTGTTTGGAATCCACTCGACAAAGTACGAGCTGTTCTTGTTCTGTACGCTAAGCATTTGCTCATCGACTTCTTTCATGGACATACGGCCCCGAAAAACTGCAGCGACTGTTAAATATCTTCCGTGACGAGGATCGCAGGCTGCCATCATGTTCTTTGCGTCGAACATTTGCTGCGTAAGCTCTGGCACCGAAAGGGCTGAATATTGTTGCATTGAACGAGAAGTCAAAGGTGCAAATCCTGGCATGAAGAAATGAAGACGAGGGAAGGGCACCATGTTTACCGCTAGCTTGCGGAGGTCAGCGTTTAATTGGCCGGGGAACCTCAAGCAAGTTGTGACGCCTGACATCGTCAATGAAACCAGATGGTTTAGGTCGCCGTAGGATGGATTTGAAACCTTGAGAGTGCGGAAGCAAATATCGTAAAGAGCTTCATTGTCGATGCAGTAAGTCTCGTCGGTGTTTTCGACCAGCTGATGAACCGATAATGTAGCATTGTAAGGCTCTACAACAGTGTCGGAGACTTTTGGCGATGGCATCACCGAATACGTATTCATGATCCTGTCGGGATACTCCTCTCGGATCTTTGATATCAGAAGAGTACCCATTCCGGAACCAGTGCCTCCTCCTAACGAATGCGTCAGCTGAAAGCCCTGCAGACAGTCGCAGTTCTCGCACTCCTTACGCACCACGTCGAGGACCGAGTCGACCAATTCGGCACCCTCGGTATAGTGTCCTTTCGCCCAGTTGTTACCGGCGCCTGATTGGCCGAAAACGAAGTTGTCCGGGCGGAAGAGCTTTCCATAGACTCCTGAACGCACTGCGTCCATCGTGCCTGGCTCGAGGTCCAGCAGAATTGCTCGAGGCACGTATTTCCCGCCATTCGTTGATGTTGCCACTGAAAGACAACAAATTTTTTTGTTAATCGTTAGATGAAGGGTCATTGAAGACTGCGGTCGAAAACAATGACATTCGTTGATGAATAGCGAAAAGTGGGGTACAGTGGGACTCTTTTTTTTAAGGATTCCTTAAATTTTTTAGCATTGTGTTATTAATTCCTATCATAGTTGATTTCTCTAAACATTAAAGTACACGCTAGGTGATTCTCTAAATGTCACATTGTGCCCCACCAGTAGGATAGTGTGAGCCAGATAGAAGGGCACAATGTTACAACAACTGCTGTTTCGATATTTATCAAAAGACGCGGTAGCGTCGCGACGCCAAGTATTAGAAAGAAAAAAATGTTTCACGTTGAAAAATGCCCGCCAGCCCGTCGCGACTACCGCTACTCTTACACTGAGAGAAAAGCATATCGTTCATTCAACGATTTCACATGGTAAAACGAATATAGGAAGGCTTACAATGTTTTATGGTTGAAGCGATGATAATATGGTTCAATAAACGATATTTGCAAAGTTATTGGAAACAAACGTTGAAATCGTATGTTCAGCAAAACGGCATATTTGAAACTATTAGGATAGTCTTTGGAACTATTATCATTTTAATAATTGCTACTACAATTATATTTGTTATAACCATAAAATATAGACGTTCCTCCTGGGAATTATATTAGTGGTTGATCCAACTATTTTCTTATATTTGCGATAACCATAAAATATAGACGTTCCTCCTGGGAATTATAGTTTATAGTTAGATTGTCATCAGTCCAACTATATTATTCTTTAAATTACCAGATATTTCTCTCAGTGTATTGTCCGGACATTCAATTTATGTCGCCATCAGTGCTTGCTAGGCTATACCTAACTTAGTGTTCATTTGTCACTCGAACAATCGCTTAATTAATTTTTTTCTCCTGAGAGCCCCTTCCGAAGTTTTTCTATTTCTATTCCGGACCAGTTTCGGCGTTTGATATTGTTGTCCTGACAACAACAACTCCAAGACATGTAACATAGAGACACACAATTCAATGTCACATTGTACCCCACTATCGAAAAAAGTTATGTACTGTAAGATTTAATAATACCCTTTCAAATAAAAATAACATTAAGACGGGAACTGAATAAGGCACGAATAATTACTTTAACAACTAATACCTAGAATCTAGGCTACCTAGGAATATGGGATAAGATTTTTTTTTTTCCGGCAAGTACTTTTTTTCGCATGTGACCTACTGTATTATTTTTTTATGTTTTTTGCACTACTTGTCATCGATTTTTTTTCGCGCTGACGAAATGCAATTTAAGATATTGGCTAGCACTGAAAATTCAACAACTTACACACTACAAACGCCTGTGATATTGGTCGTGTCAGAATATGCTCCTTGTCACATTCTACCCCACTCTCCTCTACACTGAGAGAAAAGCATGTCGTTGATTCAACGATTTCACACTATAAAACGAATATAGGAAGACTTGCAACATTTTACGGTTAAAGCAATGATAATATGGTTCACTAAACGATACTTGCAAGGTTATTGGAAACTCACGTTGAAATTGTATATGCAACAAACGGCATATTTAAAACTATTATGATTTTGATGATTGCTATTATAATTATATTTGCTATAACCATAAAATATAGACGTCCCTCCTGAGAATTATACTTTATAATTAGATTATCGTCGGTCTAATAATTTTTTTTAAATTCACTAGATGTTTCTCTGAGTGTACTGATTCCTTTGGGTTATAGTATTTTACAATAAACAAAGAAAATTGAAACATTTTTTTTTACAACTTTTTACATGCTTTTATAAGAGACGTGCCGAAAATTCCCAAGTAATTGTCAATTACGTATAAATGCATGCTTCCTGCATGTTTTCTTTATTTTTTACCGTAAGCATTTAATTATTGTTCGTGACCCAGAAAAACCAGGCAGCAGCCTTTCAGCTATTGATGAACATTTTTGGTGACGAAAAATGATTTCAGTTAGTTCAAACACAAAATAATAATATATCCTTGTTCGAAAACAAATAAACTTTTTATTCTAATGCCAACCGCCAGTCTCCAAGTTTACAGTAAGACAAATCCTAGCAATTTCTCCTTTTATTTGATAGATACAGCCAATGGTAATTCCGAAGTCGAGCGACGCATACATTATTATTGCGGTACCGAAAAAAGATGACTTCCGGAATAAGCAGTAAGAGGAACGGAAGCGCGTATACGGTGGGTTAGGTGCATGAGAGATTTTTAAATGAGCTATCATACGTTGCTTTGATCGAGTGACGCAATCTTCCGATCGATTCGCTTCAACGCTACCACGTGTCGATCCGAAACAATGCCAAAAAATTAATACCTCAAAAAAAATCCTCTTAACCAATGTTCAACCTAAATGAAGTCACTTAGGGTTTCGTCTTTACAATTCGTTTAGTCTATTATTGAATTATAAAATGTGCAAAATACGGTTTTTTAATGGTCACCCACTACTCCTTTTTCTTTATTTATTATGTACCACAGCCAAATAAATATTTCTGAACAGGATTTGCACCGCGGGAACGAAACGTAGAAAAATAGACTTCAATTTCTTCTACTCATCTACACTAAGAGAAAAGAGTTCATTGACGCCAAAGAAATGGGTGGATTGATTTTTGTCTTTCATTGCTTTCAATGAAATAGTACGTTCGGATCTTAAAGAGAATTTTCATTGACTGTAAAGAAACAGTTTCATTGTTTTTGAAGAGTCGTTTTCATTGATTCAACGAACGGTCTCCTCGATATAAAGAAAATATATACTTAATGGCAGCAAGTGCCCCTATGGATGTCTTTCTGGCACCAGACCTTACTTTTTTGATTTCCGATAATTCTAAACGGAAGACTTTGCGTTTCGACACTTATCCTATTTCTGCTGTACTTCCGCAGGTTCTCTCAAATTTTGAGCTTTATCTACCGAGTACTTTAGAAAAAAATGGGTTTCGAAATTTTGAGCTGTGTTGGAGTTAGTGCTACTGCCTGAAGTCAACGAAAATAACATATTTGGCTTAAATACACTTTTCTTCAAAGTTGAAGGAAATGGTATCATTATATCGGAGAAAATTTCTTTATAATCAATGAAAAAGGTTGATTGGTGTGATGAAATTTTTCTTAGATTCAATGTCACTACGTTTCATTGAGTTTGAGATCATTTGAAGAGAAGATAGCGCCGTGTATCAATAAAACTTTTTCTGTCAGTGTCATCACCTAGAGAAATGAATCTGATGCATTTATTTGAATCAATTATGGGGTGTATTTACAATGAAGACAATTTTTTTTAATCAATAGGGTCAAATTTATTTAATGACCGGTCTAATAGGATATTATTTAATCGAAATAGACTCGATTTGAACTAAATACAATTGTATTCATTCCAAATCCACCCCATAATTGATTCAAATAAACTCTCTAGACCGATCTTTCTGGGCGATTCCTTGAGTTGGCCAATCGGCAGCCGAATAAGACTCTACGATTCGTATCCTCTTAGTAAATGGGTTTATACTGGAATGCAAAGTCGTGAAACGAAAGTACCGGTGAAGGGTTTATTTCTGTCACTAAACTAGGGTGACGCGCTCCCACTTTCTCTCTCTCTCTCTCTCTCTCTCTTACACTCTTCCCGCATTCGAAGTTGTCCTTTTATGTGAGTCTGAGCACGCATGCTTTTCAGTCTTCCAAAGTTTCTATTTCTGAGCAGCGGGGTCGCCTCAAGGATCCGCAGAATCTCGGTGCAGGGCATGAGCAATGCTTTGCTCTCAAGAAAATAAGAAAAAAAATCACTGCATTTTCCCAAAAATACCAACCAGAAGCCTCGTTATAGTAAACGGAAATTCGTTCAAGCTGAAGATCGCTGGTGCCGTGATAAACTCCGGTCGGGTCGATGCCGTGCTCCTCGGAAATGACTTCCCAAAACTGTAATAAGAGAAAAATTGATTAATCACTTTTAATTGACAAATTGAATGGATTATGGTGATAAGCATGTGGGACGATGCGGTGATACACTGTAAGAATTGCTTGGAAAATTTATATACTGTACAATAATTCAATGTATTGGATTTTTACAAGCCCCGTGTAGGAAAATAAATTTAATATACGAAAGAAAATGAAAAATTCAAGGCACGTGTATTAATTACCACGTTTTTTGTAACGAATTTAGCAGACATCACTCAATACGACTTTCGTAAAGAATTGAGCAGAAGTGTCCATCAATTTTACTTTATACGCCTGCACACCCAGAAAAAAATATCTAGTTAACTGGACTAGAACCTACGCATCGGAAATAAATTTTCTTATTTGAATGCTGACCTAATAGACTTGTATTCAACTCGAATAATTTTTTTAATTTGTAACTAATACATCTGGCGACTAATAAATATATTCAAACCTAAGAAATATGTATTTGATTGCAATATATCTTTATTACTTCGTAGTAAAAAGAATGTTTTAATGAAATATACATTTCTTCGTGTCGAAGAAAAATATATTTACGTCGAATAATTTATTCTTTCTGTTTACAAAATACATAAATTTGTACATTCATTCCAAATGGATCGAGTACATTCGTTTCTTTCAATGATTGTTTGTGTTTGTTGTTACGTTTGTTAATGTGCTTTCAATACGTTGTATGTATTTTTTTAAATCTATTTTATCTAAGGTCAATATCGATTAAGTGCAATTTTTTCGAAAATAAAAAATTAAACCGATCATGAAACCGTTACTGACGAACGGAAAGCGGGAATGCGTATTTCGAGAATCTTCTACATTATATAGTCTTCCATTATGAAAATTCGACACTTACATAAAAGTTGAATTAAACAATATATATTTTTTATATAAATATATGACAAGTCGATTGAACCAAATGTTTTCTATGGATGAACATAAATACGTATTAGAGTTAAGTTTGGTGTTTCATTACTAGATCATCAACGAAACGTTGATTTAAATAACTAAATCAATTACAGAGAAGTAATTTCTAATGATTAAAGAAAATAATTACGTATCTGATTAAAAGAAAGTTCTAATTCATTTTGAATAAAAAAGATCGAATACATGTATCCAGTCGTTTTAATTAGATATTATTTCCCCATGAAGAAAGTATTTAGTACGAACGAATATAATATCTATTTAGTGTCCACTGCACAGTAAAAACTGCTTTAAATAAATAAATATGTTCGAATTAAATAAACTGCAAAATTGAATGAAATACATATTTGTTCCAGGGAAAGCAAATTTTCGTTGATTGAAATGAACAAATGTTGAATAGACAATTTTAGGTAATATTACTCAATCTTTTTTCTGGGTGTAGTTAATTTTCTATAGACATTTCTGTAGAAAAGCTTCCTGCAGTGTATAGTAATTTTACCTTCAATATTTTTAATGGTGCATCGTATATCATGAAAAGCACATTAGACTGTCAGATTTCTCGGAGCAAGCTTCTCATGCGTAGAGGAATATAGAAAGGGAGTAAAGAGAAATGACTGAGGGACAAGGATAACTTTCCCCGCTCCAGGAATAGATTAGGACAGAATTAACGCCGTGCGATGGTCTCCTGCACGGCGTTAATCTCCTACCCCTCCCACAATTCCTGTTCATTTTAATCCTCGATTTGTCTTGGCTTTTCCCCATTTTATCTTTCCCTCGACGGTTCTATTAATAAGCTTTACGGGACACCGGCGTTTACACCGATATATATGCACTACGCTGGTCATATCCACTACACAAAATTATCTTTTACGCCTAAAGGTGTTTTATACATACACGGAAAAAAAATATCATTGATTCTATAAAACCTTGGTTTGCGGGATGCCGAAAACAAGCGTTTTCAATTCAATTTCACTTGCAATTCCTAAAATTTCAGATGATACTGAAACGATAACTTCAATAAAGGCGAAAAAATATTTTATTGTTTCAATGTTAAATCGGATTGTGAGAACAACTGGAGTTAATTTCAAAACATTGTTTTTGGCAGCCCGCAAAACGTGGTTTTATTGAACCAATGATATTTTCTTTCCGTGTATGTTCCTCATCAAAATTTCTATTAAGTCAAAATTTGAGCACTTTGCGACGAGAAAAGGGTCCAACATAGATCAACGATCAATATCGTTGATCTATGAACGACGAAAGGCTTACGTTGAAAGGACTACGTAAAATGATAACACCGAAAAAAGGTAATGAATAAGATATGTCAACATTTTTTTCCGTGACAAAATCAATACTTCCAAATTTTTAATCTCGGTGCATACAAAATAGCCTAAAGTAGAGAGAAGTGGATCAGGAGAAGTTATCGTATATCGTTATCGTTGAGTTACCGTTCGGTTGGTCTTCATTTGGGGTCTGCTGGAGTTTTTAGATTGACACCTCGCATATCGTTTGCAAATAAATAAATAAGAATCCTCTTAAAATATAAAGCAGGAGCTAGAGACCTCAATCAGAGCCATTAAAAAAACATGAATGGAAAAAAAATATCATTGATTCAATATAACCACGGTTTGCGAGCTGCCAAAAACAATGTTTTTAAATTAACTACATTTGTTATTCTCACAATCCGATTTAACATTGAAAAAATCAAATATTTTTTTTAAATTGTAGGTATTGGAAGTGAAATTGAAATCCTCTGTGAAATCCTCCACAGAGAGGATTTTTTCACCTTGTTAATATAATCTATTACACAATAGATAATATTCGCACTATACATTCATTAAATATACCTGTTATAAAATATTCTGTAGCGAAGTATATATTTCGCCCAGAACAATATAAACCGTACATATTATTTGCATGCATAAATTTCCATATCAAATATTTTAAAAGTGACGTAAATCAATCCGAGAAATTATTGGTGTATCGAGTTAATATCCACGTGCCACAGATTCTTTCAGGCGTCAAATATAGCAAGACCCTTCGGCGAACAGTAAATCTGGCTATTCTTGACAGGGGAATGAACAAGACGAAGAAATGTTGCTTCTTTGGAGACCAATTGTCCGGTGCTGCTAGCGGTGAGGCTATTCGCCTCCGCTCTCTGTGCTATTTATCGCGCTCGGACTCTTTGCGGTACAGTGAATACCTATGTAGCGCAATACGAATCTCTGCGAACGAAACGTGAGCGATATAACCGAGCTTCTTCCGGCATAGTATATAACTGAAACGACAGACGAGATAAACCGGTCATGTAACTCTAACCACAGATCGTTACTATTGGAAAAGCCACAAGAAAGCCCACTACCGATATCATTATCGAGCTGCGAGAGAGAAAATAAGAAAAATTATTCAAAAAATCATTCTAAAAATTGTGGCGTCCAGAAGTATGATAGGTCAAGCGGAAAGGAATTATCAACTCAATTGTTTTTTAATCTTGGCGTCGGGAGGTTACGCATCTCTTGACATTTTAGATTTTTAAACCCAATACCACGGAAAATAATGTATTTCCTTAAGGATGTATGATACGTACAGTCCCGCCAAGAGTGAGTTACAGAGACAATTTCGATCACTTCCCGATGGGATAAAAATCGGAAAAAAATAATGCATATAAAATTATTCAACAAATAATCAGTCAACCTAACTTTTTTTCTAATGAAAATGATTAATTTATTTGAATGCATACGAATTTTTTCAGGTTTTTTTCTTTATTTTAATTTTGATTTTTTTAATTTTGAAAAATGCGCAGAATATAAGAAATTTTGGATATGCGATTTGCAAAAAAATTTTGAGTGTAGTAGATGGTTTTATGCCGAACACATATCTAAAATTCATTATTTCGCGCACATTTTTGAAGAAAAAAAAATCGAAATCATAATAAAGAAAAAAATCTGAAAAAATTCGTATGTATTCAAATAAATTAACATATAATTTTCATTAGAAAAAAAGTTAGGTTGACTAATTGTTTGTTAAACAATTTTTTTTTTCACCAATTCGTTAATAACATTTTCGGATTATTATTATGCGATATCAATCTTCTCAGCGCGTTTTATATGCATTATTTTTTTCCGATTTTTATCCCACCGGGAAGTGATCGAAATTGTCTCTGAAATTCACTTTTGGCGGGACTGTACGTATACATACATCCTTAAGGGGCCTGAGCCAATTAATAAAAGTGATAACAAAAAAAAATTCTATAGACAATAACCTTTTTTCGAAAATTCTTACATTTAAACCTCATTAACTAAGCATCATGTGTTATAACTCTCCATTTTTTTAGCGACATCCAATGCACCAAAATGGTGTGAAGTAAAAAATGAACCTTTTAATCTGTCGTAGCTTGCAGACTAAACCTGTAACCAAATTTTAGGGTTCGATGTCTCATTCCATCTGTCGAAGAGTGTACAAATGGTTCTGCGAATATAGGTGCAACTTACAGAAAATATGGTACGGCATGACACATGGGGTTTATTATAATAGCGCAGATGATAAATCTTACGGAAAAAAAAAATCGTTTACGAAGAGATCTACGGCACTGCATATAAAGAGCACAATATTCGCTAGGAGTGCCTTTCTTTGAACATCAAAGACATGACAGTGTTGCTGCCCGGTATTCTTATTTATGGTCCAGCTGCCATATGATGAGTTCATTTCACACTCCATGACATGTGGACCTACTTTGGGTAGCGTGTTGCAGTTTTAACACAATATTCCGTGAAACAAAATTAAATTAAAAATTATGAATGGGGTTTAAAAATGTTTACATTTTCGGTACAATAACTTGAAAATGCTTAAATGTATTTGAGAGAATACATTTAAAAAAACCTTCCATAACTGATTCCGGTATTATATTTGAAATAATACGAAAAATTCTGTAGAGTAGTAAAAAATGTTGTATGGGAATAATTATTCGTATACAAAAAGGGAATTTTTTTGTATCCTATACTTATCATTGAAATTCCGTTTGGAAACATTATTATAGAAATGATGGGAATAGTACTGAAGCAAAATCAGAAAGATTATAATACATATTTTAAATACATTATTTTCACTTTGGCTGAATGTTTTCATTAGTTGATGTTATGACATAACATTTAGGCTGGATATCTAGAGTTCCCGGTTCGATCCCTGATATGACAATGGCTGTGGCAATATTTTTTCACGATTAAAAATTAATTGTTTAAATATCGTCCGTTCAGATTGCTTCACCAATTTACGAATTGATAAAGCAATTTGTACGGACAAAAATACAAAGGTTCCAAATGTTTGATTCTTCCGTATAGGAAAATTGATAACAACGAAATCTTCGGCATCGGTCGACTCAAACCCCGAGTTACGATTTGCCAAACTTCCATCTAAGATAATAATAATATTGAAGGCTGTCACGTCGAAGCATCATAACATCAACTAATACATATTTTGAATATTTCTACGTGCATAAGAACAACTACGATAAAGCCCATGAAACTGGGTACGCGAGTTATAGTAATCAGGGACGGAAACCCTCGTATAGCTATTCTATGACTTTTCTCTCCGTGTGCATTTTACGATAAGTGTAGCAATTCTAGATGAAGTGGAAATTGTATTTACCGTAAGTTATTTAGTGAGTTATCAATGAGAAAGATTTATTTACACATTTACAATCATTGTCAAAAAGGCCTCAAATAAATATTTCTATACTCATCCTAGAATGCACTCTTCGACAGATAGAATAAGACATTGAACACTAAAATTTGTTCACCCTTTTGTTCTAAAAGCTGTGTCAAGATAAAAATTTTACTCTTTTTACCCCACACCATTTTGATGAACTGTATGTATTAACAAAATTGCAAAATTATAATCCCCGTAATGTACTTAATGAGGATTTAATATAAGATTTTTCAAAAGAAGGGTATCATCTACAGAATTTTTATTCTTATGGCTATTTTTAGAGGACTCGGCTTCCTTAAAGTATATACCTTCCTTAATATATCTTAAAGAATTTTAGTCATAGAAAAAAAAGTTTCAACCTATACCTTACAGTTTTATGTAGACTTTTTTCATATTAGATTCAGATTAAATTTCATATCAGATTCACTATAACCAATTGGTTAGTGATTTTTTTATAGCGATTTATTTACATATTTAAAATCATAGTTTTGTCAAAAAAAACCTGAATAAAATGACGTAAACATTTTTACTTTTTACCTCACACCATGTTTACTAAATTGTAGAATGGTAATGCTTTTTATGTATTTGTGAGGTTTCATATCTTGAAGAATTCAAGTCATAGAAAAAATGTCATAAAAGTTGTGATATAGACTTTTTAATGAAAAATTATTCGACTAATTTTGTCCCACCCGATGACATTAGTTTTTCACTAAAAACCTTCATAGAGACATTTAAGATATATCCGATATATATATATTATGTATTATACAAATACAATCTAAATAACTCACACAAGGTTGTAAATCGTTCAATTTATATTGTATACCGGTAAATTACGTTAATTATTTTACGACAAATTTCTCAAAATTTCGAGGGTTTATTATAAAAGTCGAGACATTATCGTGTTTCTTAATATTGTCGGATAAATATAATGATAAACTCCAAAGTACAAGAAAAACTTTTTCCTTCATGAGCTTCCGCCCTTCATCATGCGGCAAATAAAGATCAAACGCCAACTTTATAGGGAGTACCAACAGAACCAGTGCAGATTGTTCAAAGCAAAAATTAACATGTACAACAAAAATATTCAACGAATGATCTTGCAGTATAAAACCCATATGTGGCTGAAGGTGTGTGACGAAATCGGGCAAGCAAAGGGCAAAAATTACTGGCATGCTATTAAAAAAATTACTAAATATAACCAGGCCTCCAATACATCAGAAAACATCATAATAAACGGCAGGACGATTTCAACGGATACGGAAAAATCTGCAGCATTTGCACACCACTTTAAAAGGACATATAGCAGCACCGAGGACCCTAACTTCAGTGAAGAAAACTTCCGACAAGTATCCAACTGGTACGAGGAATACTTCCGTCAACCTTTCTTACAAAACCAAGACATCAGCATAGTTACAACTGCTGAACTGAAAAATATCCTGAAGAAATGCAAGAACACCTCACCTGGCATCGACAATGTACCGATTGGAATAATTAAAAAACTGGACGGAAGAATTCACTCATTCATCACTGAAGCACTCAATTTTTGTCTAACAAATTCACACTTTCCAAAACTTTGGAAAACCGGAATAATCATAACGATACCGAAGCCCAACCAAGACCACAGCATAATTAGTAACTATCGGCCAATAACTCTGCTACCCACAATCGGTAAAATTTTTGAAAGAATCATCAAGCATAGAATTGACCAAGCGATAGGAGCAAATATTCCTGAATACCAATTCGGTTTTAGAAGAGGTAAATCGACCCTCAATGCGCTCACGATTCTAACATCTAACGTAGAAGCAAGTAAATTATCTAATAAAAAAACAGCAGCCTTATTCCTGGATATAGCTAAGGCGTTCGACAGCGTCTGGCACATAGGGATACTATTCAAGCTACACCTACTACAGTGCCCTCAATATCTCATATACATAATAAAAGATTTCCTGCAGTCGCGATCACTAGTTGTTAGGACGGCAAATTCAATCTCAGATGCATTCACGCCAGAACAAGGGGTACCACAAGGTTCACCACTTTCCCCATTTTTATATAACATTTACTGCCATGATATGTACAATCATAATTTAGTCAACAAAGAATCTATAGACCTTAACAAATACATACTTCAGTTCGCCGACGATACAGCTTTAATCTCACACCAAAACAACCTCCAAAAGACCGCTGAATCACTCCAAAACGCCACCGACAATATAACAACGTGGTTTAATAACTGGCGATTAAAACCAAATCCACGGAAATCCCAATTGCTCATTTTCAACCATAAAATCACGCCCCATTCACCTAAAGTCAACCTATATAATGTTGAAATATCAGCTACACCACACGCAAAGTACCTGGGTATAAACATCGACCATAAACTTAATTTCAATCACCACCTACAACAATGTAAAAACAAAGTAACACAAAGAGCATCACACTTCAGGAAAATCACTTTCAAGCAACGCGATATACATATAAAACATTTAACAAAAATATACAAAACTATCTGTCGACCAATATTAGAATACGGACATCCTGTTTTCATCAATTGCAAAGAAACAGCTATTAAAAAATTAAAAACAGCGGAAACATGTGCGATTCGCCGTCTAACACGCATCCGCCACCCAAATAACCCCCTACATAACCCACGAAATACTCTTCTTTATGAATCCACGAAAATCACACCCATAACATCGAGAATCAGAGAGCTCTCCAAAAGATTCGCTGCAACCCAACTGGATAATCTTGAGCCTCTCAGTATACAACCCACACCGAACATAAACCCTACACTCAAACACCCTACACATACAACCTACCAGCAACTAGGAAGAATAAACGAATAAAACCAAAGTTTTTTTATTTGAAGCAAGGCTGAAGGACTTCGGTCGATGGCCTATTGGCAATGCGTGTATGGCCAAAACCATAGATATATTATTTAAAAAATAAAAGACAAAAAAAATGTACAAGAAAAAAAATCTGTAAACGTATTGTCAATAAAACTCTTTTACTACTTTTACTACTATAATGATAAAATCTTGTCTCGTCATAATTAACCAAAAAGATAAGTTGACTCATGCATACATTTTTTGAAACCGGATGAGTTAAAACCTTCGCAAATAGAATGTTTAGATTTAGTGGTGTTGAATGCGCTTTTTAAGAGGAAGCTTTCGCCGACTTCAAGCGATAAGTAATTGACAGCACGAGCTCTCAATTCGTCACACGATAATCTCTTTCTCGCTGGCGAAACTCCGACGCAGCGACGAGAGGCCTTGGCAACGACCGCATGTGCTGCGACTGACTCACGCCCCGCAGAATTTTCTCATTCCCTTCGTTAACGCTGATGATTCTTTTTTGCATTGCGTTCTACCAATCAACCACCTAAGAATTCTCTTGGGACTTGTCTTCATCAATCTATACTATGAATCCTCTTGACTCTTTTATTTTGGGCAATGGAACATCCCGCTCGAGTGTTAAGACTCGCTATACAGTCAGCGGGAATTGAACGATTAAATTTCCAAACATTTCTGATAAGAGTTATCGTGAAACACGGATATTATTTTTTTTCTTGTTCACTATCATTCTCTGAGACTCAATTAATCATCCACTTTCACGGTAAATACAACGTCATTTTGAATTGCAATTATCGCTATTAGTCACACTGTAAAACAAATCTCCTTGAAATTTCGTGTATTTTTACTGGAAGTTCTTATTCATAAGCTAGTATATGAAATTTAGTATACAAGTGTAATGTAAGATTAATGTATGGTACAGCATATTCAATAATTTACTTTAATTTTACAGTACAAGTACTTGGATTTAAATAATTTTCTTCAGTTTTACGGGAAAAGTACATGAATTCTATCCCACGATTGTTTATTAAATTTCGATGAAGAGTTTATGAATAAAAACTTCCAATTTTTTCTAACAGTGCATATTATGATTACGTGTCGAGTTAAATAGTAAAAATTGCCTCGATAAAAATTCTCATGGTCTGAATTTTTATTTATTTATTAATAAAAATGTGATTAAATGACAAGTGATTGGATTATTTAGGATCTTTTTATTACACCCAGAGAAATCGGTCTGATGAGTTTATTTCTGATGAATCAATTATGGGGACTATTTGAAATTAATAAAATTTCATTTAGATCAAATAGAGTCTATTCTGATGAAATAAAGTTTCATTTAAACCTTTATAAAATTTTCATTAATTACTTTCCATTTACTTAGATATTCAATAAAATTTAATTTATTTCAAATAGACTCCATAAGTTGTCCAAATAAACTCATCAGACCGATCTATGTTTGTGTACGCGTAAGCATTACAAAATTTATTTTTCTTCGGCTTTACAAAATTTACAAAAGATTTACAAAATCGTCATTCATTTGAACCAATTTAACTGAAGCGGCGAACTATTTTCAAACTATTATTATTTACTACAGTCAGAAAAAATATTTATTACATTTCAATTAACATTGGTTTAAATAATCAAATGTTCTTATTTGTCCGGAAGCCTATTATTATTTTATTCGAAATGAGTATATATTTTGATTTAAATGCGTATTTCTTTTGACCTTCGCGCATCTACCGGCTGATCTTCATACACTAACGGATCTTTGATTCAAGTATCATAAATATTTGTTTTGGATCAATATTTAACTGGGATATTCAGATTTACGTTTAATTGAAATATCGTTTAATTGGTATCCAAATAAATTGGCTCGACATGTTACAATTATAATCATTGAATTAAAATTAGTAACGGTCATAACTAAAATTAAATAAATATTTTTTGCCCTCAAATAAAAATATATTTTTCATTTAAATCTACTGGTTTCTAATTTACTGATTTAGTCAAAACTAATAAATCATTTAGCTAAGTGTTAGTGATAGGATAATGAATTTTTTATTTAATAAAGTGGCCATCATTAATGGTGACATTATATATGAATTAAATTTTTTTTTTTATATTCGAAGTAATTGAAGACATTATGTTGAAGCCGTTCAAGATCCGGCTCTTCCAGGAAATAGTGGGATATTGAACGGATATACAGTACAATTTGAATGAGGTATCGTTTGCCGTAAGGCCAAAGGAAGCTCAAGGAGAGGAAGAAGTACTGCAAGAACTGACGGCGTATCGTATTTCGAACTGCGGAGACGATGTCATAATTGCACCTATAGCTCTAGGGAGTAGATACTGCGGTGCACAAGCTTCATCCGTACTACGGAAACCTTCGGGCTTTTTTTCAACTCCATTATATTCCTCGAAGAAACAAACGACCGCGCCGCAATTTATACTCTCGCAGAAATTCCTGACGTTCCCTCCATGACTCGTAATAACTACACGTTTCTTTTACTTTCAAGCATAAAACTTAAATTATATACATCTAGTTCTGGTGATAACATACTGCTGAATATCGTTTGCGTGGGGAATAAAATGGATGCAGAAAAATATCTCAATGGCTCAATTCCCTTTATTTTTTTAATTATTTAATTCATGTAATTGTTCAAATTCTAGCTGATTTAGTTTGTTAACTGTCATTTGAGCTCTACAAGAGGTTTTTTTTTAAATAAACGCATTTATGGATTTAAAATGGCTCAAGGAGACGAACCAAAAAAAATGTGGAAAACAGTTTCCAGAAGGTTCCAGTCATTAACCAAGCATTCCTTGTGGTTGTTGAAAATATTTTCAATAACTCCATTTATGCCAACAAATCAGGATCATGTCATCGGATAAAATTTTCTATGTGTCTCATTCAAAGAATTACTTTCATGTTTACTTAAATTAATGGTTTATAGAATTTCAATTCACTAAGTGCATTTTTTTAACAATATTTACAAAAGAGGTTAAACATACAAACATGTAAAACAAACTCATTCACGATATTTTGAATCGTGCATCTAAAGTTACTATACATTAACTCAGAAAAATCTCCGGAAATACGGAATACGGAATACCATTTGCCCTAATATGAAGGAGGAAGTTCCAGTCATTAACCATACTTGCCTGCGCTGAGTACGTTTTGAATAAAAGGTATCTCACAATTTAGCATTCGAAATAAAATGGCACGTTTCCGGACTAATTTAACAAAAATATTTCGCATAGTTACTTCGTTAAAACTTAACATACGCCCATAATAATAATAATAGTAACAGCCTTGATAAAAAATTACCTGCTAGTCGAATTTTTTATTCATAATACCGAAATATTCAGATAAATAGGGAAAAATTGTGATCTTACCTTGGCTCCAATTTGGTTGCCACATTGACCAGCTTGAAGATGAACGATTTCTCTCATCTTGACTCTTCTATTGAATGAAACTTGCAAACGAGAACAAAAATCTCGATCTCCTTGGAAGATCGACGTAAATTTGGAGAAAATCGAGGAAGGCCGATGCAAGGAGCTTCTGGTGTCGAGTCCGTGGATTGTCTAGTTGCGCGACGGTGAACGGCACGACAGTAGTCTGGAATACGGTCCTCCGCGTCTCCTAGTGTACCCCAGTCGTCGAACTCTCTTGGTGACTATCGTCGTCGTACGAGACAACGAGTGCGCAAGTCCAGAAGCTAATTTCTCTGTACGTGTGTGTGAGAACGTCGCGCGAAGAATAGACGACGAGTCCGGGACCCCCAACTGCAAACGCTATTTTGTTACCAATGTCTTCCAGACGTCTCAAGCTCTGATTGTAACTATATAGCTTCAGTACTGTACAGAGAGCAACGTACCGAGAGCTCTTGACTCTACTGTAGTACTAAATCGACTTGTACTTGCATCGGTCAACCCTGCAGTCGATGATCCTCGACTCCATCCGTTTGGAGTGAGGAGACTTCGTGGTGGGGATTTCCGAGCTTAAGACGATGTGAAACATTCTCAGAGTTTTTCTCTCATTTTGTTCCGGACGCTATTAGTTGTATCTCACTTGCTTGCATGTTGCACGTGCTCTTAAAGGGACGAAGGGGGCTTCTCCGTCTTCTTCATGTTCTTCATGTTCTTCATGTTCTTCTTCGTGTTCTTTTTTAGCTTCTTATGGGTTTACGTGCCGTCGATTGCGACCTTCAGCACTACGAACACATGTGACTACTCATTTTGTATCATGTTCATTGTTTACTGAATATTTTGTGCTCTGCTTTCACCCGGTCCTTTTCTTACTTATCTACATCCTCAAGAGGCTAGTAGTTCTTGGATAAAATAAATAAAACTTGTTGCTAGTATCTGGACGAGACAGAAACTACGTTGCGCAGGAACCTAGGGGAAGTTGTTTCTATATTTGACATCTGTTGGTCTGCTTGCTTTCCTATTTAAAAGCAGTTCGGGCTTAATTAAACTTTTTGTGTGTATTTATAAGCGATAGGAATGAAGTTGTAATTTGGACTTAATTAAATATGCCAATGTAGCGTTATGATAAATGTACTCCTGTTAGCTATTTGCTATATGTGTGAAGTTTATTAGGCGATTCAAGAAATTATAAGATTAAAATTATATAATATATATATCGTCATTTACGACGGCAAAAAAATTTTATATTTTTTATGTATGAGGCGATCTCCACCAACGCGGTCATATTTCTCACTTGATTAGTCACATTGGTGGACACATTTTAGTACCACTTCAAGGTTCTCTCTTAATTTTTTTAGATTTTTATACCCCATATTACGGAAAATAGTATATTTTTTTTTAAGTCAATAAACCTTGAAGAATTGAAGTCATAGAAAAAGACTTTTCAACATAAAAGTTGTACTTCTATGTAAACTTTTCAATGAAATTTGTAGAATAATTATTTGAAATAACCCTACAAAATTCCTTTTTTAGTCAACAATCTTCACTGAAAAATTTTTATGCGTATTTGTCGACAATATTCGACAAAAACAATCCATACAGAGACATCTGATATATATTCAATATATATATTAGGGTGTGTCGGAATTTTTTTTTTTAATTATTATTTTGCATCGTTTTAATCTATAGTTTGTACCTTTAAGCAACTCTGCTCAAAATTTTAGCGCGTTAAAATTTTTTTCAGAAGTAGCTCAAACGATTACAGATTTCCCATTTGATTAACACGTAGATGAATGCGACTCTCAATAAATTGATGTCCCTAAATTACAGATACGATATATCGACGTTCGCGTATCTCTTTTCGTTATTTTCAGATCATTGGGAAGAGAAAAAGTGCTTACAAATTTTCCGTTTAAATCGATAGTTTTCTAATTATGAATTTTTGAAGCTCAGAATATTGTCTATCGTGAAGTTTAATTGTAAATGAAATTTCATTCAACTGTTGAACGCATGTTTCAAATTTGTTTGTAAATACGAAAAAATGACGAATTAGATCGAATATTTAAGAAAAAAATTAAAAAATTCATCAGCTTTGTTCAAAACGTTTAATAAACCTGACAAATTTAACCAAAAATCGGGAAAAAATTCAACAAAACATCAAAAAATTTAAAAAGAAAAAAAATTATAAAGGGTCTGAAAAAATTTTTAGACTGGGTCACAAATTTTACAAATAATGTCAAAAATTGAGAAAAATTGAGAAAAAATGTAAAAAATGAAGAAAAATCGAAGGAAAAGAAACCCAATAAATCATTAAATATTACAAAAGAAGAAAATCATAAAGATTCCAAACAAAATGTCAGATTGGTTCGAAGATTTAGCGACATTTGGACATTTTTTCTCGATTTTCTCTATTTCAGAGCACCATACCCCCCCCCCCCCCCCCCTCTCCGTTAATACTTTTGCTAATTATTCGTCCAATACTGCTAAAATTTAATTTTCTATGCAGTTTAAAACTGTATTATACGCACTATTATCATGAGATAATCATGACCAGCATAATTTGTTAACAAAGAAAACAATCGGGTCTTGCAACTTATGTCTCATATATATCCTAGAATATACTTTATTTCCATGTGGGGTAGAATCCCTGACGAATGTAATTCTCCTGAGAATGGAACAATTCATGTAAACGTTTGAAACGTCAGTATTTTCTTCTCTTAATGCTGCACTTCCTCGAGGAAATTCCTGAAGAATGAGTGTGTGTGACAGCGCAGGCTTTTGGATGGAGTATAACTAACGTTCTCAGCGCCTGAGCTCGAGATTGAGACAATCTCAAATGAACCATTTGTCTAGACCATATTCATCAACTGATGCACATTTTTATTCACTATGACGGAAATTATAAAACATGTAATTTTTTCATACAAGAATTCATGAATTCTTGAGAGATAACATTTTGGGATAATTGCATCTTGAATATGTTCTCAGTTCTCTACAATGTCGGCAACGTTTTTAGTCTTGATTCGTTGCCGTAGACCGAGTTATCTAAAAATAGTATCAGGGCATGGATCTCGGAGCATTCGACCCGGCGCCGGAACGCAAAAAATTCGAAAATCGTAGCCAAGCCTCGTTATCGCAGTACGACACGTTCTTTGGGACCTGCATATAGTTTTACCACCACAGACAAACATATATACGGATTTGGAAAGAGTTTAAAATGACGATAATGCGTGAGGGTTGACATCCGAACGCTCATGTCTCCAGCTGTGCAGCATCTCCCGCTGCTACAAAAAGGTAGACTTTTTATCTATTATTATAACACTGTACACTCTCAAAGAACTTTATCGTTTAATTTTTTATTTCAATGAAGATACATTGCAGCAGCATATATATTAATTGTGTAATAAAATCGAACTTTGATGTGATTTTAAGACTTATCTTTAGAAGATCCGAAAATAACTTTTCTTCGAGGATTTTTTTTTTGGAAGAGAAGGAAACAACTTGGTCCAGTGAACTTTGGGATAGATTTTCTTTTGTATTTAAAAATTGAAAATAATTTTGTTTTACTAGCTGCGTAAAGCGAGGTTCCACATCTTCGTGTGCGTCAAACCCCAATTACGCACCGTAAAATAAAACTTGGCTCGATACTCGTGCGATAAACCTTTCCTTCACGGAAAAAAGAGTTTGATTGTGACAACTACGATTACAATTTGCTGTATCTCCTTTCTAAAAAATTTTTTGCCTTAATCATATCGAATAGGACTCTTAACTATTCACGATTGCACTGCGAGAAAAATGTGGTAATTTTAAAAATAATATAGTTGCAGTGACGATAATCTAACCATAAACTATAATTCCCAGGAGGAACGTCTATATTTTATTGTTATGGCAAATATAAGAAAATAGTTGGATCAACCACTAATATAATTCCCCGGAGGAACGTCTATATTTTATGGTTATAGCAAATATAATTATAGTAGCAATCATCAAAATGATAATAGTTTCAAATATGCCGTTTTGTTGCATATACGATTTCAACGTTCATTTCCAATAACCTCACAAGTATCGTTTATTGAACCATATTATCATCGCTTCAACCATAAAACATTGTAAGCCTTACTATATTCGTTTTACCATGTGAAATCGTGAAATAAACGATATGCTTTTCTTTCAATGTGGTACTTGCAAAATTAGCCAGCCTAACCAATCAAAAATTTGAGTCTTCCACTTGAATGGTTGGGACTACCATTCGTATCATTGGCACTACCATTTGAGTTGCAAGAAAAATAGAATGATCTATTGGTTGGATCAAGTCATTTCTTGGTTATGGCGGCTAATATTTTCTTTCCATGTTGAGTCGTATGATTGCAGCACTCGTCTGTTGTGCCCCGAAAAAGTTTTTTCGTCTTATCATGGATATGACCTATTTTTTCAAAAAGATAATAGTCCTTTACGATACTAGTGCGATAAAATTTTGTCTGACAAGTATGAGTTTGCAGCATGAGCCGAGGACACTATAACTCGTGAACCGTGCATCCCATTCAGCTAGAATTTGGCTTCCGTATAAACTTTCATACAAGTTCGGTGATTTTCTTGGATAATTCTTCAAAATTTAAGATACGTTGAAAGTTGTTCGGTATTCGATTTTAATAACATCAGTAAATGGCTTAGATGCTGAGTGATTTTTTAATTCAAACAAAAGATAAATGTTTTAGCTCTAGCTTTCGAAAACTTGGGATAGTAATCCAAAACTCGATACATAATGGAAGTATGATGCAGCGAAGTTTTTTATGCCACCTTCTACCCACCGCAACTTTAATAGTTTTTTTAGATTACACTTTTTTTTTCAAATTTGTAATGTCCGTAGAACTGAAATTTAATTGCCGATAAATTTCGGACAGCACGATGTGCCGAGCTGAACATTTATTAAAAAAACTATTCACACATAAGGATTTAACAGAATATTTAAGGGGAATCAGTCACCTCAAAATAGTCATAGAAAAAAAATTCTGTAAAATATACGATTTTTTCAGAAAATCTTACATTAAAATCTCATCAAATGCATAATACGCATTACAATGCTGCAATTTTACAAAGACATACAGTGCATCTGAATGGTGTACGGGAATAAGTAAAATCTTTCACATTCAGGCCGAACCGGTGAACAAATTTCAGTGTTTGATGTCTTATTTTATCTGTCGAAGAGTGCATTCCAGGTTAAATATAGAGATTTTTATTTCAGGTCTTTATGACAAGGCTATGATTTCAAATGTGTAAATAAATCTTCCTATATTAGAAAATCATGAAACAGTTGGTTATAGGAAATCGAATTTTCTCTACTTCCAGAATCTTTTTATTGGATTAAAAATGTACTCTTTGACAGATAAAATAAAATATCAAACATAATTGGCTTGTTGAAAATTACGACAAGTGAAAAATCTTACAGTTGAATTCACACCATTCTTGTGCACTGTACGTCCTTACACAATTGCAGATCTTCAGTACTGTTATATGTTGAATGAGGTTTAAATGTAAAAATTTTTAAATAATAAGGTATAATTTTTTATTTTATTTTATGACTTTGTTTAGGTAATTGGGTCTTCTTAATGTTTACCTGAATCGAATATACATGCTATACAAATCCGCAGCTGCTGTTTTTTGGTACATAAAACTTCATGAATGAGATCACAAATTTCAACACTCGTTCTTTACTAGTGCAAGCTACTTCAATCTTCTGAGAACGCTTTGGTTTTTTTAATGAATATTGCAGGAATTCTGAAGTTTAATTACAGATTAATAAATGTGTGACTATTAAATCGATGACCGACGTATGAGCTGCCAAAACCTTTCTGTAACACACGAGTTCTTTCTTCAGTATGAAAACTGAACCATTAAAGTAGTTCTGTCGCTTGGTGTTCATTTCTCATAAGTTCGAGAAAAGTACGAGAAAATTGCAAATACTTCTCGATTGTATAAAAATCTAAAACAATTCATGTATATTTCAGGTTCTGAAAAAAATCATTTTCCATAATAATAAGTCTAAAATGTAATTAACAAATTGGTTGGAAAAAAAATTAAACGTTAAATTACCCGGCAACCTAATTTTCTTCATTACAAAAATAGTTCGTTTATTTGTCTAAAAACTTATGAATTTTTTTAGATTTTTCAATTCAATTTGGATTTTGGGTTTTTCCACACATTTATTCTATATAAAATAAAAAATTCAAAACAAATTGGAAAATATAAGCGAATCCATACGAATTCCGAAAAATTAACGAATCATGATCGTTAAAAAAAACGTTGATTTTCCGAGGAATTTGTTGATTAATTAATTTTATTAATTTGTTGATATGCAAAATGAACACCATTCGACAGAACTACCGTAAGCGTATTCTCAATAATAGATAAAATGAACTACTGTAGCTTAGTTAGTTTCTCAAACAATGCTCTACGTATTGTTAACTTAGGTATTCAAACATGTAACAATTGTAGTTACGATAATCTGTCGGTGAATAATCTTACAACTTACAATTAGCGTTATTTAAGTTAGCGTTGGCACAAATACATCGCTACCAATGTTCACACAGCGCAAAGTGGTTGAATCTTCTCAAGTCGCTTTCATTTTTAACCAATATCGTCATATATTCTATAGTTCAATTATCGATTTCTGAATGTATGATTATTAAATCTGAAATTCTGCGTATGAGCCGCCAAAGGCTTTCTATAACACACAAATTTTTCCGGCAATGAGAGAGCTGAATCATTAAGTGTACTTCTCGGTAACGAATGAAAGGAAATAGTGTAGCCTGATGAGTGCAGATTATGAGCTACGGCACGAGCCAAGCCACCGGAAGCAAGCACCCACATGCACTCTTAAGTTCCCAAAAATCCCGGGCCGCCCACGGGGGACACATTCGTTTTACCATATGAATATAGGAAGGCTTGCAATGTTTTATGGTTGAAGCGATGATAATATGGTCCAATAAACCATACTTGTAAGTTTATTGTAAACAAACGGTGAAATCGTATATGCAACGAAACGGCAAATTTCAAACTATTAGAATAATTTTTGAAACTATTATCATTTTGATGATTGCTACTATAATTATATTTGCTATAACCATAAAATATAGACGTTCCTCCTGGGAATTATATTAGTGGTTGATCCAATTATTTTCTTATATTTGTTATAACCATAAAATATAGACGTTCCTCCTGGTAATTATAGTTTATAGTTAGATTATCGTCAGTCCAACTATATTAATTTTAAAATTACCAGATTTTTCTCTCAGTGCGGCTTCTTCACGATCTCTAAAACAACTTATTACGATTTCTATCTACATCGGTTGACTTCGATTAATATTGAATTCTTCATAGGTTTAACTGTACACAGAGTCCGTTACTCAAGAATGAAACACTAGCCAAGCACCTGTGCTGCGTTTTTATCCTGTTAATTAAGATGTGCAGTCAAGCGACGTACATTACATCGTGGCGTCACGTTATTATCGCAGCGTGCTCCGAAATCAAAGTATCTAATCTATTCCACTTATAAAGCCATTGTGAAAATAACGTCGGAATATTTCGGTGAATTACTTGCTAAAAAAAAAGTGAATCCTCTTCTTTGTTTAACTCCAATATGAAATAAGGAAATTTGCAAAAAAATTAATAAACCTTTTTAAGGGAAATCAATTAGGAAAAGTCGTTCTGAAAATGCCACGGTTCTTGAAAAATATCCTACATTAAAACCTCCTTAAATAAATAACAAGCATAATAGTTCTACAATTTTGTAAATAAGTACCGTGCACCAGAATATAGTGAGGAAAAAAGTGTGACTATCACTCGTCGTATTTTTCATATCAAACCGATCAACAAATTCAATGTCTTATTTTATCTGTCGAAAAGTGCATTTTGAATTGAACATAAAAATTTCTGTTTCAGTTCTTTATGGCCAACCTATGATTTTAATTGTGTAAAAAAATCTTCCTTTATTAAAAAACCATTAAACAATTTATTACAGTATTCCAACTTTCACTGCAACTAGAAACGCTATATTAAATCAAAAATGCACTCTTCGACAGATAAAATGAGACATTCAATACTAAAATTGTTTCACCAGTTTAATATATAAGTTACAAGTGACAAATTTCACTATTGACCTCACGCCGTTCTTGTGCACTTTACACCTTAACAAATGCACAGAATTATAATACTTGTTATGTACTTAATGAGGTTGAAATCTAAAAAATGTTAGAAGGATATAATTTGAAGAATTTTTTTCTTGCGACTTATTTTAGGTGACTCGGCCCCTTAAATTACCGGACGCGACGGTGCAACAGATTTCTACTTACCGGTGCTTTGTAATGTAGTTACCGAAGTTGGCTACTTTCGGTTAAAGCACTTTTCATAAGATAAGCATTCTCAAGATGATGTGCTACTGCTCGGTCGGTAACAAAAACTCTAAGGTGGTGTTCTTAGCCACAATAGATGATTCAGGCATAAAACGAGAAGTACCGACTGCGTTAGTACTTTTCGAATCGAATTTTATTCGAAAAATCAACCCTAGCAAAGAATAACACTTTGGGAAGATTTGGCTATCTCTCTTGCACTTCTGACAATCTGAGAGAGAGAGAGAGAGAGAATATGTAGCACATCGTCTTAAGGATGTATGAAACGTACAGTCCCGCCAATCGTGAGTTTCAGAGGAAATTTCGATTACTTCTCGATGAAATAAAAGTCGGAAAAAAATAATCGATGTTAAACGTGCTGAAAAGATAAATTTTGCATAGTAATAATTCCAAAATGTTATTAACGAATTCCTGAAAAAAACAATTGTTCAACAAACAATCAGTCAACCTAACTTTTTTTTTAAATGAAAATAATATGTTAATTTATTTGAATGCGTATGAATTTTTTCAGGTTTTTTCCTTTATTTTGATTTTAACTTTTTTTATTTTCAAAAATGTGTGCGAGATAACGAATTTTGGATATGTGTTCGGCATAAAACTATCTACTACACCGAAGATTTTTTTGCAAAACGCATATCCAAAATTTGTTATATTCTGTGCATTTTTCAAAATAAAAAGAAAATCAAAATCAAAATAAAGAAAAAAAATCTGAAAAAATTCATACGCATTCAAAAAAATGTACATATCATTTTCATTTAAAAAAAAATTAGGTTGACTGTTTATTTGTTGAACAATTTTTTTTTGTATATATTTGTTAATAACATTTTGGGATTATTATTATGCGAAATCAATCTTTTCGGCACGTTTTATATGCATTAAATTTTTCCGATATTTCTCCCGTCGGGAAGTGATCTGAAATTGTCTCCGAAATTCACTTTTGGCGGGACTGTACGTATCATACATCCTTAAGACACGCAGTGATACACTGCCAGAAATTTCGTCGCACAATGTTAAGGGACAACACCACTGTGACGGCTTGAAAAAATCGTTTTTTTGAAAACCATCTAGAAAAATCGAGAATACATTTACGAATAGAATGCCGTTGGTCCCAGGTCGAAAAAAAAATTATTTTCGGAGATATATTTTCTTGTGGAGCGGTGCAGCGCTCCGTGTCACTTGGGGTCACGCGCCGCCTCAGTCAGGTGCGCGTCTCAACCGGTCGGCAGGTATACCGGGCCTTTCCCTATAGTCCTGTGAATTATTCCCAGGTATTCTTTTGCCTCCCTTCACAAAAGCCGACTATTGTTATAAATATAATTGTGCGGTCGCAAGCGATAATATTTATGAATATCATTAGCCATAAGCCGCCTCTTCCTAAGGAAGTATTGGAGGCAATTACGCCAGTGTATGAAAATTTGAGCAGAGACTAGCTACAATAAAATTTGAGCGAAAGCTACAATAAATCAGTTTGGGCAATAGCCCCTAAGTGTCAGTCCGGGAGCAGGCGGAGCGCTCGCTCACAGATGCTGCAAAAGAGGCAAGAAGAGTCTCTACAAGTTCGAGAAAAGATGCTGACCTTGATTTGTTTCTTGAAGGCCAGCTATATGGTACCGGAATCGCTGATTAAAGGTAAAAAAGTTTTTTCCCCAATTTATCACATAAATTCAAACAAACTTCAAACTTAAAGCGCGTTTTTCTCAAAACCACTTTTTTTAGTCCGGCACGCAGCATAACTCGAGCAATTTTCATCCGATCGACTTCAAATTTGGACTGCATCAATAAAACTAGATTATCTAAAGAAGGACAAAGGATTTTTTCGATATCTCAATTTCAAAAAAAGTTATAGCCTTTTTTCGACGAGAAATTTTGCTCGAAAATCGACCTTAAATTTCAAAAGCGTGCTTATTTTTTAAAAATCAATATTTTTCCAAATCCCTATGTACTTCTCTTCAAAATATCATATTATTAACGAAAACACTCGGTATTTTTTTTCAGATCGACTTTGGAGACAGTTCTGCTGCGTGCCGCGGATCACTGCAGAGGCAACAGCACCTGACGCGGGAGCTCCCCCAGCGCCACCATGGGGCGTGAAAAATAAAAAAATAAAATTTTATGTATCTTTAATAAACAACAAACAAAACAAAAAGAAAATTTGGAAAATGTCTTTTTTTTTTCCACAAAAAAAAATTCTTGAAAAACGGCAAAAAAACAGGGGGTCACAGTGGTGTTGTCCCTTAAGTGCTTATAGGTCTGTCACTCTCGCACTATTTTTTTTTTAATTCTTAAAAAAAAACGACTATATCGAATGAGAAGCCAGAAGCTTAGCCCAATTCTACGATACGGACCCACAGCCTCTTAAGGTGGTTCTCGGGTCGGGGCCTGCGGGGTGAGGCGGCGTGCGACTAGGGGGCGCGCGCTGCGGTTGGTGTGCGAGTGAGACAGCTGCGTATTCAGTTCCCAAACGAAGACGACCAAGAGTTTTTATAAATCAATAATTAAATAACGATGCTGTCGATCGTGTTCCAAATGTGCCAAACGTTAAAACGATTATCATTCAAACTATACATAGCTGTCTTATGTACGTCGTTGCATTTTCTATAAGTTATAACGCAAATACGTCGTAATCGCCAGAACTCTAACAGTAGTGCAATAGGTCACAAAATTTGTATTTTTTTTTCCTAAACGGTGCTGTCCATTATACTGAAATTTTCGAGACTATTTGCAAAGGGATAATGTACATTCGCGAAAACTTTCATGACCGTGGTAGCATTTTGACTTGGCCCCACAACAACCTTAAGGTGATGTGAAAGCTCAATGAGTGCGAGGGAGATAGAACTAATCTTGATCTTTTGGATAAAAACCGAGAACGTGGCCCTGCAGAATTCTCGGGCGGAGGACAACGTTCTCATCTTTCATCCAAAAAAATCAACCGACGCGGAGAAAATCGGATTACAGTTTCTGATACCGACCGAACAGTTTCACCTAATTTTAAGGGGCTGCGGAAGTAGATTTATTTTGCGACTTTGGTTGATAAAAAAAAGGTATTCCGTAAGATAGACTACCCGTATCTTCACCAAATTTGACAGACGTTATATTAATATAAATGATTTATTTTTTGGTCGAATTACAGCCAAAAACTTGCAGGGAATAGAAATAATCGTACATTTCTGAACCTTTCAAAAACCGATGTGGCTCCTTGAACCGTCAACAGCACCTTTGTCATAATATACAAATCAGACCAACCACAATCCTATGAAGTTTTCTAAGCATTCCAAAACTGTATAAAATGTTCAATACACAAATCAGTTCCACGTATACTCTATTCGATCGCGTAGTCCATTTACCATTGATAAAGACTTTGAGCCGGTAAGGAAGAGAGTAATTTTTTTTTTCTGTTGAACTCGGTAAACGTATTCAACATTTCACGTGCGCTCCTTTTGTACTATCGTCAGTCCAGTGATCTTAAAATATCCGGAGAACCTCAAAGAATTTACGATCAGTCTCGTCTTTCGAATGGGATTTCTAGAAATGTTTATATACTACAAAATAAATAGTGTTGACAGTTTAAGCAGTCATATTGGTTTGTAGCGAATTAAAAATTTACGATATTCTCTATATTTTTAACGTTTTTGCCCGAAATTCGAATGGAAGCGAATGCACTTACGTTGATATTGTAATTCTGTGCGATATGAAACATATATTCGTAACATTGACAACGTAGTTTATAAACTACGAAACCGAATATTTTTACCGATTATAGTCGGTAAAAAAAATCTATTCCAGCATCGCCTTAACTACTTTTTCTGAATGTATTTCAATACAGTCGTCAACGTGGAATTCTGCGAAAATCTTCGACGTTGAATTTCCCATGTCCAACGAGAGATGGCGTGGAAACTAATCGCAAAAGCTTCTCGCTATGCTACGCAGATTCAGTGTCCATATACATTTAAGATCCTTACGCGTATAGACTGAAGTTGATGGCCTTCGATATTTGTCGCAATGAAATAAAGTGAGAAAGCGCTATTTGTGATTGCAGCGGAGCGAAAGAACGATGACGTATACAGTCTCAAATGCCGTATTAATCAATCGTTTTGAGCAAACTATGTATCATTTTGCTATGATTTATTGCTCGATCAAAGTCAATGTTGTTCTCTGTCATCAATTAGAGATTTCTTGAGTCGTTATCAAGCTTATAAGTCTATTTGCGAGCGCTCTCGTAGACGGCAGCCATTAATCATCCAATAGAGGAACTGCGTTACTCATTTTTACCTTTTGTGACCTACTTTCCATACGACGTTATCAATTACCGCAGAATATGCATTTTCGACAAAAAAGAAACTAATTAACCTGCGAAACTTTTTCGTATCGCGAAATGAAAACCGCAATCAATAGAAGGACAATGGTCAAAGGACGTTGTAAAATGGGTATATTAATAAAGAGAGTAAGTTTATTCGATAATAATTTAATAAAGATGACGCAGTCAGCCGCGGTAGCGGTTGTACACTGTATTATCACGGCCTTGTCTTTAGCTCTCGTGGAAAGTAATTTTTTTTCATTTTTTTTTTCAATTCTTAAACAGAAACTGAAATAAATGTATCAATACGGATACAGATCAGACGTTGACCTGCGAGAGAGTCGGGGGGGAGAGGAGAGAGAGAGAGCAATGGCCGTAAAAAAACTGTCCGTAAAAAAAGGAATTAAAACGAAAACTGAAAAGTTAAGAAGCGTGGACGTGGGTGGGACACGTTGTGTGTCGTTGCGATTTATACGATCTCGAGGGAGAGGAAATGGGAGAAGGAAATTTCTTTTTTCTTATTCTTTTTTTTTTTACTTATTTAGACCTCTTCGACTTCTTCCTGTTCCTCGTCGAATTCAGCGTCTTCGTCAGCGGTGGCCTCCTGGTATTGTTGGTATTCGGAGACCAGATCGTTCATGTTGGACTCGGCCTCAGTGAATTCCATCTCATCCATACCCTCGCCGGTGTACCAATGGAGGAAAGCCTTTCTCCTGAACATGGCAGTGAATTGCTCGCTGATGCGCTTGAAGAGCTCCTGAATGGCAGTGGAGTTGCCGATGAAGGTCGCGGACATCTTGAGACCACGTGGAGGAATGTCGCAAACGGCGGTCTTAACGTTGTTCGGAATCCATTCGACGAAGTACGAGCTGTTCTTGTTTTGGATGTTGAGCATCTGCTCGTCCACCTCCTTCATCGACATTCTTCCACGGAAAATAGCGGCGACTGTGAGATATCTTCCGTGTCGTGGGTCGCAAGCGGCCATCATGTTCTTGGCGTCGAACATCTGTTGGGTGAGTTCCGGTACGGATAGTGCTCTGTACTGCTGGCTACCGCGAGATGTGAGAGGCGCGAATCCAGGCATGAAGAAGTGAAGACGGGGGAATGGTACCATGTTTACGGCGAGTTTTCGTAGATCGGCGTTCAACTGACCGGGGAACCTGAGACAGGTGGTTACGCCGGACATGGTGAGGGACACGAGATGGTTGAGATCGCCGTAAGTTGGGGTCGAAAGTTTGAGGGTACGGAAGCAGATGTCGTAGAGAGCTTCGTTGTCGATACAATAAGTCTCGTCGGTGTTTTCTACGAGCTGATGTACCGAGAGGGTGGCGTTGTAGGGCTCGACGACGGTGTCGGATACCTTGGGCGATGGTACAACCGAATACGTGTTCATTATTCTGTCGGGGTATTCCTCGCGGATCTTGGATATGAGGAGAGTTCCCATACCGGAACCGGTACCGCCACCAAGAGAGTGAGTCAGCTGGAAGCCCTGGAGGCAATCGCAGCTCTCGGCTTCCTTCCTGACGACGTCGAGAACGGAATCTACGAGTTCAGCGCCTTCGGTGTAATGTCCCTTTGCCCAGTTGTTACCGGCACCGCTCTGACCGAAAACGAAGTTGTCCGGTCTGAAGATCTGTCCGAAAGGGCCCGAACGCACGGAATCCATTGTACCCGGCTCCAAATCCACGAGAATTGCTCGGGGTACATATTTGCCACCGGAAGCCTCGTTGTAGTAGACATTGATTCGCTCCAACTGGAGGTCGGAGTCTCCGTGGTATGCACCGGTCGGGTCAATACCGTGCTCATCGCTGATGATTTCCCAAAACTGTTGAGAGGAGAAAATTCGTTAGAAATTGTGGAAATTTTATAGTATATAGTTCATTCATTTAATCATTTATTGAGAAATGTTTGTACCTTCCCTCTCCGATTTAGCTGTAATTTTTTTCGATATTAAGTATAATCTCAGTGGAGGTCGCTTGAATTTTTTTTCGTTTTTTATGCAAGTACTCTATCGGTTCCCAGAAGATATGGAATCATTGCGATTTTACGAACATTATTTTAATGCAGAATTAAGTTACCGAAAAATGTAAGATCACTGCACTATCTCTATGTAAGGAAGTTCAAGCTTTTTAGAGAAATACTGTCGTTTTGTTTCAAATTTGCTAGAGCAGTGAAAATCAGCAAATTGGTCGAAAAACCGTTTTTTAAGGGCGTTTCTTCACTTCAATTACGACGCTTTTTTTATTTTGGATAAAATGAGAATTTTCACATATTATATATAAGTTTTTCAACATTAACAAAGTTAGAGCTAAATCGGAAAAGGTACAATAGTTTATCAGTATTTGGTCGCATCACCACATTCAGAGAAAATGCAGCTGACGACATGCACCGAAAGAAATTATGGTATACATAACCACAAAATGAAAACAATTCATTTTTCTTTCATACAACCAATTTTATTGTAGTTGCCAACAACTATAAAATAAGTACAAATAGTTACGATAACTATTTTCGTAATTTCCGTAACTATAAAAATAGTTGCATCAAAAGAAATGATTCGTTATCAATTAATATCCGAATTTTTCGCTGAATGTGAGCTACTTTGTTGTTCGAGTTCGTCGACCGAGAGTAATTTTATTCCGTCATTAATAAGCTACTGGGAATGTTTATTAAACATTCCACATTCCACGGACACTTTTCAAGCGTCTGATGTTATGCGTTACGTCGATTTAACTAACGAATCGCTTGAGTGCCAATCGAGACTAATTAACGCGGTCCGCGAGGCCGTTCGCTCCGCGCCGGCTGCTGCGATGAGGAGAGAAACAAAGAGAGAGAGAGAGAGAGAGAAATATAGCAACCTAGTCAGCCCAGTCGGATGCACTCGCGTAAGACGAAACTAGTAAGAGAGGATGCACGCGCTATGGAAGAATGAGCCGGACGCAACGCTCTGCCCCGCCACCCACGCGATGCTGTCGCTGTTTCTTCTTCCTCTTCTTCAGCTACCTAGTGAACGTTCAAAGACCCCGAGGAGGAGCGTAGCAACGCGTGTCTCGCTCGAAGGATCGAAGAAAGGAAAGAGAGGAGTATGCGCATCCGCGTTTAAAAATAGTATCATCGCGTAACTCGTCGTTTATTCCCTCATACTAGACGGCGACGACGAGTAGTAGTATTACTATCGCAGTGGATCTTTCATTTTGTTGAATGGCAGACAACGACATTATGCAATAATCTCTACGTAGCGAGTACAATATCTGTCGATGAGAGCGTGAATAAAATACAATTTGAGGTTGGTGGACTCTCGATACGGATGCCGGATCTTCGGAAAAATGTCGATATTTAATATTGTATCGTACACGGAGAAAAAAAAGTAGTTGGGCACACGCAAGAAGTGGTTGCGCGGACTCACTTTTCGTAAGTCCTTACAACCTCGAATTTTGTGAGTTGAGACAACTACTTTTAGTTAGTTGCACATGCTGGGTTGCAGAGACTTTCTATTATGGTTTAATGCAACCCATCGGTGAGTTGACACAACTCACTTGCCAAACAGAATACCTTCAACCCTGGTATCGGGTTATCGGTAGAAATTGTGCGTATTTATAAAAAAAAATGCAATGAATTGACATATGGACGATATAATTAACGTGGTTTGACGTTTTACTTGTTCAAATTAATACAGATTGGGATTACAGTTGGTTTAATTCATTCAGTCTGAGATGCCTGTTGATGGAATTACGACAGTTTGAGGTTATTGTGTTGGATATCTTATTCCACCTGTCACAGAAGGCATTCTAATATAACTGTGGAATCATGTCTATCGATAGCATTTCTTCGTAAAAAAATGTCCATCAATAACATGACTTTGCAAAAAGTGTCTATCGATAGCATTTCTTTGTAAAAAATGTCCCTCGATAGCATGTCTTTGCAAAAAGTGTCTATCGATAGCATGTCTTTGCAAAAAGTGTCTATCGATAGCATGTCTTTGCAAAAAGTGTCTATCGATAGCATTTCTTTGTAAAAAATGTCCATCGATAGCATGTCTTTGCAAACAATGTCTATCGACAGCATTTCTTTGCAAAAAAAATCCATCGACAGCATTTCTTTGTGAGAAAATGTCCATCGATAGCATGTTTTTGCAAAAAATATCTATTGACAGCATTTTGTTTGGAAAAAATGGCTTTCGGTATCATTTTTTGCAAAAAATGTCAATCGATAGCATTCATTGCCAAAAAATGTCGATGTCTAATAAAGAAGCAAAACTTCACGAAAATAGTTGTTCGCCACACTTTGATTATTCACACGCTTCGATTTAAAAAAAAAAATTTTTGCTGCGAGCGCTCGTTGGTAAAAATGGTTGTAGGATCTTATCGATGAGTTGGGCGAATTCACTAGAGAGTTGCACCAACTCACTTTTCTTTGTCACGTCACCTATTCGAGATAGTTGTAGGCACCGAATAAATCGTCGTAGCAACTTATTTCTGGTCAACTCATTAAAGCTGAGTTGGCCCAACTACTCTTTTTTCTCCGTGTATAATGACGCTGTATCTCGATTCTACGATGTATCGAGAAACACGGTATCGATAAATAGAAAATCGAAATTTTTTAAAACTCGTTAATAGTGTTAATTCATCGCACTTTATTAGCATGTAAATTTATACGCAACATACAGATCGAAATCAAAATGCTTCTTTAAGAAATTTTTAAGTTACACTGATAGAGTCCCTCTCAGATCATTTGTACCCTCTTCTACGTATTAATTGACAACCGATCGTAGTCTGTCTAGAGAGAAAAAAAAACTTTAATACTAATACTTATTTTGTATTATAATGAATACATTACTACCGATATTCTTCGATATTAATTTCGGTCAATTTTGAAAACACCCTAGTATCTTCGAGAATTAGTTATTTAGATGATTATTTGATTGCTGAAAAGAGATGCGCGTAGGACGTCATCTATGTTCGTTTGTGAAGTTTTATTCAGAAATCTAAATAATGATTCTAGATCTATCGATGAAAGTATCGGTACTCGATATTATTCCGTGAGAGAGAATATTGATGCGAAATATTGATATTTTCTGACGGAAATATCGATACCAAGCAGAAACGATCCCATAGGTTGCATCCCTAACTCTCGATATAACGAAGCTGTGACAGTTACAGAAATGTCGAGAGTAACGCACGCTTAAGCCGAAGCGAGCAGAGAGCGCACGCTCGGGTCTGTCACCATCGACGTCGTGTCCGTGGGTATATAGGCGGTGCGTATGAAAACACGCTCTATAGACATCGACGGGGGACGACGACCATATATGAGCATCACTGGTGGAAAGCCACATCGACCAAACCTGCCTTCACCTCCCACCGGATTCTCTCCAGTGTAGCAGCAGCACCAGTACCAACAGCGTAATACATTACAGCGACATATGAGTCACCAATGCAACAAGCTATATATAGAGATGATGATGACCGTACCACTTACACGCTTGGACAATTAACATAAGCATGTTTCGTTACATTCCTGTCGCAGCGCATATACGTGCGGCAGGGACCTATTATTTAATAGACGGAGTGTTTTCTTTTCATTTATTTTTGTGCTGATTCTCGAGACTTGCTCCATTTCATAAACCACTGCCCGAGACGCAGCGGTATTACACCGGTTTGTAATCATCTTCAGCAAAGCCACTAAGGAGGTCGAGTTACCGTTGAAATCCTCAAGTGAATGTCTTTAACTCTATCCTCACTATCTCTGTTCGTTGTCGAGGACGAATGCGTAATGCTCACGCTAAAAAATAACGATGAACGCATCGCGTTGTTGTACACAATTTCTTCGAATTTTTATGGCCAGTTTGAATCATTTTTCGTATGAAGTGTAAACATCCTGGAGGCCGTGAAGTGATTTTAGAATGGAGTAAGGCAAGAGAAGAGTGCATGGTAAACATAGGCACGGAAAAAAGCGTATCACCCTCTGGTGAAAACCCTAACCGACCTGACCGATGGAACTCTATGCAGAGATCGCACATCTGGCTCGGCAGCTCTTTGTGACCCTCAGGAACAGCTGCACGCAACACATTTCACTTGAGCTATTGTGTCTACCTAGGCTAACGAACTCTACACACGCCCTTAACTTTCAACAAAAATCCTACATTCATACCAACGAATATTCTCTTCTGATTATTTTTAAGAATTTATTTTAATTTGGAAACAATACTTTGATAGATTTGGGACTTAAATGAATTTATTATCATACTGTACGAGGTTGAGGGCACGCTATGAATAAATTTCAGTAGTGGGTTAAACCCTTACTCGTAACTATCGATACTGATATTCAAGTTTTCAAAAGTTCTTTGTAATTAACGAATTATTAAAAAAAGCTGTGTAATGTTTTTAAGGTGGCTGAATGTTTAAAGCGTTGAGGGAAAGGTATGAATAGCTAAGAGAGTCGAGGTTAAAACTTTGACCAGGCTCTGCGATCAATACGGAGACTCCACAAGCCCTTTGTAAGTGGCAAACAAATTTAGCATTTAGTTTCTTCCATCGAAGGTCAATAATATTTTAATAGATTACAGAGAAATTATTGCTGAACCTTCGATTCTACAACGGCTGTCGGAAGGCTATAGATATCTGACTTGATAGTAAGTTTAACCCTAGCCAACTTGGTCGATCAATACTAATATTCTTACTCTACAACCGACCTTTCTTATTAACGGAAATGTAAAAACCTAGACTTTCCATAACTTTTTTTTAAAGACAATACTGGTTTATTGTATTACAAAAAGTGTTGTATGGCGTTACATTTAAATTCTACCATGATCATGCTGTGACTATGAAAATTATAAGTCTGACCACCCTTTGTATGAAACGAAAATTTGCAAATTGAACGTTGAATTTTTTTTTTTAAGCAATAATATTTAATTCCATTTTATACAAACTATTAAAAAGCTTTATCGTTCGATTTTAAAGTGGTCGAAAAAGTCGATTGATATCTCAAGAATACAAACACTTAGTAGTAAAATAATTTTTTTTTCGACTAAAATTTTTTATTGTTAATTTTTTTCTCCTTTTTCTTTACGTCATTCAAATACATGGTAAATTCATGACATTTCAGAGAAGGCGCTGTGACGGTGGCATTCGATTTTAGCTGAGGAAAAGCTATGAATACCTTACTCTTGCGTTAAACCCTAGCGAGTGTATCGATCGATACTCCGTACCTCTCGATGCGCATTATACCTGTAGGGTTGGTGGCAACGCGCATTCGCTTCAGGGTTCGTGGAGGTAGGTACAGCCAACGGGAACCCGCAAGGATATCTTTTGCTTTATTTGGGCCGTTGACGTCGGGGGTCCCCGCCGCGTGTCTCTACCTACGTAAGACTCGCTGTCCTTGGTCTCAAAGATATTGTCCCTGCATGGCAAAAGCTATCGGCCAATTGCACAACTTCCAGCTCCGTTTGAACACTTTTTACATTATCCGTAAATAGAGTTGTAACACTTTTCAAAAAATGATAATCAATTGAAGGCAATAAGTCGCTCTCTCTTTTCCGGCCCACGCTCGGCACTCCTAAAAGGTAATTCTCTCGAGGGATCCAGAGGCGGACATTGACTCGATAGAATATCCTTGAAGAAAGCACAAAGCGTGACGAATGTCGGCCAGCCACTGATTCCTCCTACTTTATTATTCTTTTTTATTCTTTATTATTTTATACAATAAGAACAAAGTGCACATTACTCCCAATGTCGATTCTCGCCTGAAAATAGCGAGTGCTCTCATGGACAGATCAATGAAACGGAAAGTTAATTTTTTTTTACCCCTTGGCCTTTAAGTCGATCGAATAAAGCTCGCTACTCGAGTGACATTACAAACGAATTGAGAACTTTGTCATTTAAACTATCGACAGGCACTTGGTACTTCATGAAAATTTACAGAGGCACGCCTGCCGACGGGCCAAGGTCAGTCGGCTCGTTCATTCGCGTATAAACAATCGAATTGAGTCTATGATAGTGTGACGTTGATGTTTCGTTTTGCGAATACAGCAGCGATAAGAAAACGACGTTTGTTGGCTAGAGATAGGTGAAAAGCAGAGGCGCGAGCGAGGGAGAGAGAGAGCGCGAGAGGCGCGACGGGCTTAGGTGCGCGCGCATCCGTTCGATGTCGTTGCCGCATATCAACCGGTGTAGAGCTACAAACGCGATGTGCTCCCGCTGCCAGACGCCGAAGCCAAGCCACACCCAGAGACAAACGGACGCTCGCGCAACGCATTCCAAAACTTTCTTTTATGTTATTTTTCATTACCCGACGAGCATCTTAAAGACGGTCCTGAACTTTGTTCCGCTGATCATCATACAGTCGAATTGCCAATACCACTTAGGGTGAATGCACCAGTTGTTGAACAGGCACCAATGAATGAACAACTTTTTTTTTTAAAGTTTTGACGACTTAACATTCAATTGTTAATGTTTTTTAGCAATCTACTGCGATTATTTTGTCGCACAAACCGTTTTTCAAATAAAAGTGAAGGTTAGATTGGCCTGTTCATTAACTGGTGTTGTTGGACTTTGAGTATGTAGTTATTTATTTTTATATACTCAGTGATAAAAACTCAATATCTTTTTTAAATAGCATCAGATAATTGGACTTTCTGGCGACTCGTTAAAATTTTTATCGGGGGTATGGACCACTACATTTTATAAAAACCTATGATAAACGAATCCTTCCGTTTAACTCTGAGATAAAAAATACGAACGATAGCTGTGCACTGTCAGCGTAAGCGAAGATAGCGCCGTCCCGACGCCGCGTACGTTTGTAAAAAGAACTCAAAAAAACCGTTAGACCGCGCGGCGCTCGCCGGCCGGCGAAGCCTATATGGCCCTGTCGCCATGACAGGCCTCCGCGGCACGAAACGAACGCCGTTTTTTTTCGCGTACCACCGGAATGGCGTCCGATTAGATTCTCGAACGCCAAAGGCACAGGAACGCTTATAGACTCGAACCTGATTGTCTAGAGCCGTTGGAAATGCTCGTTTTTATCAACCTCTCAGGTTTTAGAATCCCAGATGTGTGAGGTGACTCACGAACAGTCTATTAATCGATGACGTTATCCACTACACAGGACTTTAGAACGTTACCTATATACCGTTGCAAGTTCCAACAGTTTTTTTTTTTTCGCTCCGCGTCGTTGATTTCGCGGACTTCCGGGAAATTCCGCGATTATCACGATCACCGGGATATGCACGAGAATGAGAAAGAACCGCAATCGAAAGAGCGGAAGTGCCGCGGTGAAAAGACCGTTTCACTGAGTACCCGTGAATAATAGAACGCGTGTGAGAGACAAAGAAGCAACGCGACGCTTCCACCATGGCTACTTCACCCGAGGTAACGAACTTGGAATTTCTCGATATTTAAGTTCTTGATCTCTACGAGAATGCTCTTACCTTAGCTCCAATTTGGTTGCCGCACTGGCCAGCTTGGATGTGCACGATTTCCCTCATGTTTGATGCTGTGTCTTGATTTCTCGGTTAACTCGTAAGAACGAAGCTCGATTCTCGACTGACGAAACGCAACGAGCTGAGTGAGCCCAGAAACGAATATGAGATACCAGCGGCGCCCGTTACAGATTTTCAAGCCTGCTGGAGGAAGAAGTGGGGATACGAGGGTCGGCGCACCGATGCTCTGTTATTGGTCGGCCTGGCATCCCCACCGAACGGCGTCGACCTGGCGCGTTCGTGGCTAGCGACAGCCGGCGCCCAGTGTTGCCAACCGAACCGGTGTCACGCCGGAAAAACATTCGTATTTTATTTGCCGGCTTCGAGACAAATTTCCTTTCTTTTTCTTTCTTCTTCTATCCTACCTCAATAATCTCGATTGCAGTAAGGGCATCTCAATTATGTAGAAGGAAAATGGGTTCCTCTGTCGCTGCCGTTTCACCAAATTTTTGTCTGTATTCACCGGAAGGAAACCCGGACGAATGCTTGATCGATTCTCTAGTAACTAGCACTATACATTATTTTTCTCTGCTCACGCGGACGCGTCCCATCGCCTCTCGGCACGTCATACGCCCATAATTCTCCATCACTATGTGGGCAGTTCTTCGAGATGTTCGTATTTTTTTTTTTTTTTTTTCTTGCTTTTCCGACGAAAGAGCATCGATTGGCTGATAGGCAACGTACCGTGCGAATGGATTTACCGAAGCGAAGCATTCGCTGATGAATTTTGTGCATATATAGAGTATCATGAATGTGGATAGCGAGATGAACGCTTTATCGATTCGCATAGGCCACGCGTACGACTCTATAACACGGATATATAGCGTTGGAGATGCTCTATCTTTCAAGGAGCGTAGCCGCAGCTTCGAAACGCTTGCTGGAGCAGACAAACCGGTCTCATCAAAGCGCAAGCTTGTATGATATACTTACGATTAATAATCATGAGTAGCGCCTACGTGTTTGTCGCGTCGATCTACTGCTTAAGTATTTTTACTTCTGAGATATACACGATTTTTTATACGCGAAAAATGGAACCGTACCTGACAAAGTTGTTGACCGGTGGCATTTGTATGATTGCAATTCTAGTTTCTGAACCGTGTTATTACTTGATAGTTTATGAGATCGTACTGAATTTTGAAGATTTATTTTTACGATTCCAATTGAATGGTCCATTATAAAAAGTTGTTAATAAATAAATTAATAAATGTTTAAAAAATGCGAGGCAGGTTACGAAATAAATAATTTCCTAACTGTTTTCATAATTACATTTTCTAACATTTTCAAGGCTGTTAGTGTAAAACAGTTGGTGCTATATATATATATATATATATAATATGAATATTTTCTATAACAAGCTATCAAAAATTCGGGATTATTCAACTATTCTTTGAAATACAAACAAAGGTTGATTTTTTGGGTTTCTAAAACATATTGTCCAAAGTCTGAACGGAATAATATGTTTCGTGGTTTTCCACTATATCCCGGATGAAAATCTGACCTTTAAATTTTTGGTGCTCTTGTTTTCCATGATTCAATTCTCGATACTGAATTAAAAAGATAGCCCGAATTTTTAAGGTTAACAAGTTTAAAAAAGATTGGAAAAGCCCTTTTCGATGGTTACCCCACGTTTTTTGCCACATTCATTTTTTTTCTAATGAGTTCAGAAAATTTGCTTAAGAACACCCAATTTTTAATTTGTGCTCTCCAAAACTATTGTAAATATAGTTGATTCGTTAGTAGAGGTTTTGAGTTATTTGATTGCAAATAGAATTCTCTGAGTATTTTAATAATTTGAATTTCAAAAAATGATAAATGTTCTGTTTCAAATTTTACATTTATGTACTATCAGAAATTTAGATTTGAAGAGCGCAATCTAAAAATATTCTTATTCAAATTTTCCAAACTTAAAAAAAAACGAAAAATTTCGACAAAAAAAGAAGGTAAGCATCACAAAAGGGCCTTTTAAATTTTGATTTTCTTAATTGAAACATTCATATTCCGTTCGGTAAATTCGGAGAATTTTGACAAAAAATATTACTTTTGATTTTCCTGATCAGATTCGGTGAGACATTAATTTTTACCGTTTACATTTGCAGTTGAAAAGTAAAGTGGGCCATTCCCTTTGGGAAACACGAGCACAAAATTTCAAGTTCCGGATTTCACTAAATTTCAGTACAGTGAATCGGATCATGGAAAAAAGAGCACCGAAAATATGAAGGCTAGATTTTTTAATATTTGGTGGAATACCCCACATATATGTTATGTCACATTTTTTCAACAAAATATTCTGACTCGATTAATAGCTTTTTGACATCATCATTATTCACTATAATACTTTCAAATGTCATCAACATTGATTTTTTTAAATTTTTCTGCTCTTCACGTAAAAGTTTACTAAAATCAAACTTGTTATTGGGAATATATGTGTATGGTATCCGTAATTTTTTTATTTTTAATTCGAATTTCCCCTCGTCTACAGGCATTACGCTTATTGCAGGGTCGGCCCGGGTCAGTAGCCAGTCCCCCTGAGGGCCTGGTCCGGATCAAGAGCCAGTCCCCCTGAGGGCCTGGTTCGGGTCAGTAGCCAGTCCCCCTGAAGGTCGGCCCGGGTCAGTAGCCCGTCCCTCTGAGGGCCTGGTCCGAATCAGTAACCAGGCCCCTGAGGGTCGGCCCGGGTCAGTAGCCAGTCCCCCTGAGGGTCTGGTCCGGATCAGTAACCAGGCCCCTTGCGGTTGCATCCGACTTCCCCCTCTATATTGCATTTGCCATAATATTACTGCTAAGGGCATAGGTAGACATTGCGGAAATACCTATGCCGATATAGCCGGTCTCGAGTTCGCCTCACGGCACAGGAGCTAAGTCACGATTTTCGTCGAGAATGTAAACACAGACTACTGCTGTATACATGTAACCCCCACAGTTACTTGTGTGTGTCTCACGTATACATCTGGGGCTTCATCGCGTCCGTGTTTTTATTTTTCGACGAAAATTTTCGCCGGTACCGGGAATCGAACCAGCGACATACCGGTGTTCTTGTCTAGAGGCCAGTACTCTAACCACTAAACTACCTCACCGGTTCAGTATCCTCAATTATCAACATTACATGGAGAATACACTGATAGAAAAGCATATCGTTTATTTCACGATTTCATATGGTAAAACAAATATAGGAAGGCTTGAAATGTTTTATGGTTGAAGCGATGATAATATCATTCAATAAACGATAAATGCAAGGTTATTGGGATCAAACGTTGAAATCGTATATGCAACAAAACCGCATAGTTGGAACTATTAGAATAGTTTCTGAAACTAATATCATTTTAATAATTGCTACTATAATTATATTTGCTATAATCATATAGAAATATAGACGTTCCTCCTGGGAATTATATTAGTGGTTGATCCAACTATTTTCTTATATTTGCTATAACTATAAAATATAAACGTTCCTACTGGGAATTATAGTTCATAGTTAGATTATCGTCAGTCTAACTATATTATTTTCAAAATTACCAGATTTTTCTCCCAGTGTATCTAACGCGAATGTGTATAAAACGTACTCAACTTTCCTCGCGAGCCGTGTCACAGTTCCGCATAAGTAAAGATATTACCCAGCCTCATATTTGGTAATACTATCCTTACGAAGATGTTTAACGCATATATACATATATATACGTAATTCGATTCTCGGTGAGCGCGCAGGCTCTGCGCCGCAACAGCGGTAGTAAGCGCGGATCGAACAAGCCCCAATTAATTCGTCCATTAAGCACCCTAGAGACATTTATTGACGTTGGCAATGCGAACTGCATTAGCCGATAGTCCAAAATCGGCGCCCACGATCGCTCATCCATCTCGTGAATACAAATCGACCTCGTCAGGGCCTCATTGTCCTATCCCTTCTCCCGCGCGCATCTCCTTCCCCTTTCCATACTGTATTGATACAAAGTATACTCCAAACATAACACCGTGTTTGAAACTTTGATGCCTTGTATTTCGAACTTGCGTCATCGGCTAGTAGCACACAACCAATGATGGCGTCAACGAGTATTCACGTGTATGCCCCCGGCAAATTTTATTTTTCTCTCGTTATAAAATTAAAACCCGTCTCATTTAGAGACGGGAAAAAAATCTCGTATACTCGGATCGGCAGCGTATTATAAAATCCACGGTAATTGCATAAAACGCGGTATTTCGCTGTAAAAGCGAGAGAGATTATGACAAAGTCATTAGTGTTCGTAGTGAGAAGACTCTGAATGAGCTCCATGTATTAATGTACACTGTATGTATGTCTATATTCGCGAGGCTCTTGTCTCTCTTGTAGATTGGAGCGATTTACTTCAATCAACTCGTAATCCCTAACACAGATTTGTTACATGTCCTTCCAACCGTGAAGTTTAATGTTCAATACATAGTTTTTGCCGTACTGCCGCCGACTGCCTTGCTCTACGTCGTGAAAAACGACTCAGAATACATTTTGGACTACCGGGTCAGAACAACAGCTGACAAATATAATTCGTCGAACTGTTATGTATTGTTACCATCTGAAACAGGGTACACATTAAATTACATCAAAAACTTCACCCTGACGAAAATTTCCGTTCCAACTGACAATCGCTATTAAGGAAAAGGGAGGGGAAATAATGAATAAACATACATGAGACATTCTATGTTTAATCAAACAACTTTCATTTCTGCTGAAATTCTCGTGCATTTCGCACTTTTACATGTTCCAAACTAAAAAATTGCTTTTTTACATGTACTACTAAAAAATTGCATTTTTACATGTACCTCTAAAAAATTGCATTTTATATGTACCACGAAAAAATTGCATTTTTACATGTACCAAACTAAAAAATTGCATTTTTACATTTACCAAATTAAAAAATTGCATTTTCAAAACTATTTGGGTTATTCTACCAAACATCAGACGAAAATCTGGCCTTCAAATTTTTGGTGCTCTTTCTTTTAATGATTCGATTCGTTATATTGGAATAAAGGAAAAGCCCGAATGTGACATTCCCGAAGCGAATCGCTTACTTAAGTTTTCAACTGAAATTTTTCACTTTAAATTTTAACGTCTTACTGAATCTAATCAGGATAAACTATAGTACTATTGTTCGTCGGACATTTTTCGAATTTTCCCTGAAAAATATATCGACGACATTTCCAAGGTTAAGAAGTTTTTAAAATATTTGAAAAGCCCTTTTCGATGCTTTCGATGCTCGGTGTCCCATTTTTTTTCGTCCTATTTGTTTTTATAAGAGATAACCCATTTTTAACCTGTGCTCTCCAAAACTCAATTTCTGACGCCACAAAAACCCAAAATAGGAGAATAGAATGGCAATTTTATTTATTCGTTTATTTGTATTACAGGTCAACACCGATTACAAAAATAGACTATACATAAAATTTAAGATGTCAGAAATTATTCGTTAAGCACAAATGCACGCAGAATGCAACTAGCTTTAAAGTACCATAATAAATTACGAGTTTGGTCTGTACTTGTGACACGAAGGACTTCAGGAAACGTAGAACCTTTTATAAACTCTTTTTTATACGGCGCGTAAATCGAGCAATCACACAGGAAATGTTTCAGAGTTTCATTAACATGCGTCGATTCCAGACTCGATCTATATCATTTTCCTCAATTCTATAAACAATATTCGTAATTTTAAAAACAAGTTCATTTTTGTCTGACAGTCGAGATTACGCGACAGCTCTAAAAAATACGACAGTTGTAGTTCTAACAGGTACACTGAGAGAAAATTATGGAGTTTGATCTTTTCAGAGAAATAGTTTAATTGTTTTAGTTTTTCGAATCTTAGCGATCATCTTTTTTTTTTATTGCAATGAATTTACAGTGTATTTCACACATTTCACGGAAAAATCGGAATTTCGTGCATTAGTGCTACACACGTTCATGTAAAAAGTTAATAATTTTAAGTAAAATAGGTGATAGATGAGATGTCTCCCTTGCGGATTAAAGCGATTTAGTTTAGTCAATCCCTTTTACCGTCCTTTAATTTTTTAAATATCCTTCCAACCTTCAATACATGGTTTTTGCCGTATTGCAGAGGGTTAACCGGCTCTGCGTCGAAAAGGACGATTTTGAATACAGTCTAGACTTCCGTGACACCTGTATACCTGTGTATAGCAGGTGGTAGCTCCAGGGACGCTATATCGACTGCTCGCGTGTAGACTATATTTCTGCAGTCCTTTTCTACCCTTACCTGACATCCACTTTTATATTATCCACACAGCAGCAGCGCCCTGAAGAACCTAACCTGCGCGACCGTGGAAGAAAGTCGATAACACGTGACTCACCTCTGCCGGTGAGTACACGCCCCTGAATATTGCGACACTGAGAATCTTGCGGTAAAGCTACGTCAAATAGGATTAAGTAAATAGCCAACGTTTAAAATAGACCGTACATTTAATAATCTTACATTAGACGCGTGGGATCCTAAAAGACCTCACACTAATGGTCAATAGAGATTTACACCCACAAGTCACCATAGAAATATCTTGGCCATATTGATATTAAGAATTTCCGGATAAATATGTATATGTATACAGGATTACGATTGGATATGCCGGTTTTATTTCGAGCCACACAAGCTCAAATTTTTAGGTTGAAATCCACGTACCTTGTCAAGGATTAAGTTTAAGGTGTAAACGGGTTTAAGGGATGAGCCTTATTTTTAAAACTGTCTTTTGATCAAATAGGAAAAATATCACAAGAATACCAATTGTAAAAATTGAGGAAGACAAACCGTGATATATAAGTTTATATTTAATGAATCACATTGATTGATTATTCGATTTTTTAACTGACATAAATAAATCAAAAGTTAATTAATGCCGTACGTAATTAATTAAATGTAAATGAATAAAATAAAAATTGATTGTTCTATTTGTATATTTTGAATTCGTCTAGGTAAGCATAGCAACAACAATGATAATAATACTAGACAGTAGAGACAATCGAATCGAGTAAGGGAGTGAATCACATTGATTAATTATTCGATTTTTCAACTGACAGAAATAAATCAAAAGTAAATTAAACATTTATTTTTTATTCTCAATTGATGCCGTGCGTAATTAATAAAACGTAAATAAACAAAATAAAAATCGTTTTTACTATTCGTATATGCTGAATTCGTCTAGGTAAGCATAGCAACAACAATGATAATAATACTAGACAGTAGAGACAATCGAATCGAGTAAGGGAGTGTGTCCTCGTGCTTCGTTAGCATAACGAAGCAGTATTCAATCGCTCTGTCCTTTAGAAAATCTATCGGACGGTCAATAAACTTCCCGAGTGAGTACATAATAGTTGTGCATAGCGTATTTAAACGTGGAAGTCACGAGTGAAGACTAAGCGTCTTGGAACTGAGACTTGCGTCCTTTCAAATAAGATGACATAACGACGTTAATCACAATACAATTTTTGTGAAACCCGCAGGAAACTAGTCAGCTCACCGGACGCTGAATATTGACTGATGTAGAAAAATACAAGGTTCAGATGACGAAAATGAATGTTGACCAAAACAAGAGTTGAAGTTCGCATAATATAAACAAGTGCGGCTTCAAGGGAGACCTGTAGGCTCGAGCATTGTGTCTGCTTACGTTCGCGCTGCATTTTATCGTAACCATGTATGGATCACTCGAGGTTCAACGTAGAAAAGTGTCGCCGTCGCTAGCGATCGTATTGCGTGCACGCAGCAGCAGCAGGTTCTCTCTTGTTTTTATACATGCATAAAGCCTGTGCCTCTACATGGATGAGTGTGCAATGCGAGTCGTAACGGGGTTCATAGCACCCGCGGGGATTATGTGAGATGAGCATTCCGGGATGTCGATTACGGATCGGTTTAAAAAAGTGCTTTTCCAAATTGTATTTATTTGTAATACCACAAGAGCTTCGAAATTATCGGATATTTCTCGATAGGTTCGTTGCAAACAAATGAATGAGTCAAGTTTTACAGGTTAAAAAATCACGAGCGCATAGCGCGAGTAATTTTTCTGGAAAACTTGACGAGCTCATTTTTGTGTAGGGAACCTTGAGGGAAATATCGGATTAATTTCGAAGCTCAAGTGGTATTCGGGGGATTATTTTTCCCATCTAAATTACGACTAATGGAATTGCACCATGAGACGAAACTTACGGTTTATGTTTGATATAATCCTTCGACTGTCACAATTGAATTCAATCTGTCCGTTTGACAGATTGGTTAACGCGGCTGAATGATCTTTTGTTTTGTATATATAGCAACAGACAAAATTATCAAAAAATTATGAGTATAATTTCGTGTAGGTTGTACCACGTGACGTCAAATGGTGCAATTCTATTGGTCGAAATTTGGATGAGAAAAATAATCACCGAAATTCAAGTAATTTTACTAAAAAAAAAATTCAGTTCACAGGAAACCAATGCCTTGTAGAAAAAAGATTGGCTGCTTCTGCTCGAAAGTTTAAATTTTAATATTTTGCTTAGGTTTTTATGATACTGAGAAATGCAGATATGCTAAGACTGTTCAGTAAGTATGCTTCTTTTAATAAGCAAATTAACACATAAAACCATCTACTACACTCAAGATTTTCTTGCAAAACGTATATCCAAAACTCGTTATATTCTGCCCATTTTTCAAAACAAAAAAAAATCAAAATCAAAATAAAGAAAAAAATCTAGAAAAATTCGTATGCATTCAAATAAATTAACATATCATTTTCATTAGAAAAAAAGTTAGGTGACTGATTGTTTGTTGAGCAATTATTTTTTTCACCAATTTGTTAATAACATTTTGGGATTATTGTTATGCATAATCAGTTATTTTTTTCCGATTTTTATCCCATCGGGAAGTGATCGAAATTGTCTCTGAAACTCACTTTTGGCGGGACTGTACGTATCATACATCCTTAAATGTCTATGAGGCTGTTTCCTCGAAATTCAATGCCGCTCGTTTGGGAGAACTAGAAAATTGAAAAGTGAGGTTAGGTGCGAAAGAGAAAGCCCTATAGGCGTTTAAAATTGGGCGATGTGATTCGTAGCGATGTTTCGCAGTCTCTTAAAGGGCAGTGATACATTGTTAGATCATCGTCCAATGTTAAACGGCTATAAGGCTACTCTATCGCACTTAATCTCACATTACGTGCAGGCAGTAGCAGTAGATTCTCGTTTCTTCGTACATGCATAAGCCTGACTTGCACATGGATGAGTATGCAATGCGAGTCGTAACGGGGTTCATAGCACCCACAGGGATTATGAGAGACAAGCATTCCGAGATGACGATTGTGTGGTAGGGAAGAATGGCGTACCATTTTACATGGGCTTAAGGGTTACAGGGTAATAGACCAATATCACGGGGGTTAGTAGTGTAAAAATTGTAAAATTATTAGTGCTAGACAATAACTTGAATCGCAATCCTTTGCAGCAAACAAAAACTGCGATTACAGATAGTGCAAAAAGTAATAATAATTTGGACACCTCTGAACAAAAGTTTCGTCTTCGAAAAAATGTATATCTTATCTCACTGATCGTGATAATACAAATTTTAGTTCTAATAGTTGAAGTAATTATTCGTGCTTCATTCAGTTCCATATTCCTGTTACATTTACTAAAAAATTATTGATAATTACAATAATCAATCGGATTTGTTGATGACGAGGTAAAATGTGACCTTGAATTACGTAGCCCATGTTACACTGTTCGGTATAATTGTTGCTAAGTTAACAATACCAAAAAAAAACTCATCCGAAATAGAAATAGAGCAATTGCGAAAAGCAGTGTTGGAGGAGAGCAGGATGAAAGAAGTGGTCCTTCGAGTGCTCAACGAAAGCTATAATACCAGAAGCTCTTTTGAAGCTATAAATATCAATATAATGATTCGGCATCATGTACCAAAAAAAACAGAGTTGAAAAGTCTACTGAAGAAAATAAGTATCTGCTTTTTCGTACTTAATGCACTATGCTTCCGTACTTAATGCACTATGGTTCGATGTACTACAAGAAAACAAAACCATCGAAAAGAGCCAAATGAAGGACTAAAACAATTTGAATGGTCATCTTCTTGTTCATGTGGTTTTTTTTGTCGTTTTTGGGGTCGCAAGGTTTGGTAGAGTTTTATACCGGTTAGAACATAGTGCTCCTCTATCTGTCAGACTCTACCTCACTGATGGGGCATAATGGGACATTTTGCAATTTTTTTTCGAGCGAATTATTTTGATATCTTCGACTCTTCTCAACTACTGATTGCAATTTCTCAGCATGCCTACAGATTTTGAAAAACCAATTATGATTGCAATTTATAGGTAAGCTATTCTAATTTTTTTTTCCAAATTCTGATAACAATAGTGTCACATTGTACCCCACTCTCACCTATATCCAAGTGCTATAGTTTTTCGGATGCCAGCTATTTGGGTTTCGAAACGAAGTATGCAATCGCTTCACTCGATGTATTTGGACAACGAAGGGTTCTATAACCGTCCATGCGGGGATAATTTAATGAGTGACTAAGTCTCCCCGAATCGCTAATGTAGGGGCGAGGCTAATACGACGGTTCGCCTGGCACGTGGCAACGATGGTGTAGCAGAACAACAGCTGACAGAGAGAATTCGTCGAAGTGCAATATATTGTTACACTCCAGGAGTCTAGGGTAAGCACTAAATTCAGAAAAAAAAATACCGGACGTATTTCGGACAGAAATTACGGATGCAGCTGCCAATTCCTATTTCTAATGAATAAAAAAAGGTGAGTCGTTTAAATAATGTATAAATTTAAACGAGACATTCTCCGTCAGTGTAGCCGCTTTCCTTTTGCGGAAACTCTTGAATATTTCCCACAATAAACTAGGTTTCAATACTACTTATGAGTACTTTCTCTCCATTCTTTTACGTTTTCTATTCTCAAATTTACGAGATTTGCTGATTTTTAAACAGTATTTATCTTGAATAAAAAAAATACGCCAAAAGACAATGTACAAATACAATTATTTTTTGTTTTCGATTTTTGATGACCCTGAAGATATCTGCATCAGACAGAGTGTTATCTTTGCCATCGGAAAGCAAACAAAAAGCTATTGTTGGTACGCCATAGATCTTTATAAGTCGATAGACTTCCTTCAGGGCTCGTTGGATCGTCATAAAAATATCTAGGTGAGCTATTTTTCCTTGTTTTTTCTTCTTTGTTAACGTGTTATGGTGGAAATAGTATCCCAAGCCATAACTCCTGTATTCTCTGATGTGCAAACTTTACTCGGTAAGAGTTTTGATTCATTTTGACATTCATTGGGTGAGCATGTTTTTTTTCGGTCTCTCAAGGTCATGCATTTCACGGAAACCTTTTTGATGTACCACCTTAAAGAAGACAAAAAATAAATAAATAAAGAATAAGCTCACTTAGAAAACGAAGCGAATGAACCCTAAACGAAGTCTATCGAATAATAACAACGGAAGCTGTGGCCAAAAACAGGTTTTTATCTAATGGCGAGACCTTCAGATTTAACGACCTTAAGAAAGACGAAAAAAGAGAAATAGAAATATTCCTTCTTTCTTTCAGTATCTTATAATAAACAAAATAAACTCGGAATAAGATCGTTTCAGTAACAGTCACGGCTTTTATGGCGTTCAATATTGCTTTCAAAATACCACCTGAAGGAAACAAGAAAGGAAAGAAACACATCGTGCCTAGAGATATAACAAATAACAATATAATAAGCCGTAACAAATCGAATAAGCCCTGAAAAAAGTCTATCGAATCATAAAGACGAAGGCTACAGTGTGCGAAAGATGGCTCTTTGTCTGATGCAGATGCTTTCAGGCTCATTCTTTTCAGAGATATCATTACATTAATTAAGATTTTCGTGTAATCAGTGATCTTCTCTTATCCGAAAATTCTTAGTGAATTTCAATGGCCGTGTACAAAATTCACGGAAAAACCAGCATATTGCGCATTTTTGCAGTTCACATCCCTGTAAGAAATTTGTAATACTAACGAAAAAGATTCCAGTAAACACAAAAATCGGTGTCGTTGCTGATCTATCACAATTTCCCACTCAAAAATGTAACTGTTATGTAACAACAGTGTTCTGTAACAGTTACATTGCTGAGTGAAGAAGTCCGGGTGAAGAAAAAAATTGATTTAAATTTTAGCAAAAATTTGGAAAATGTCGCCTTGTAGTTTTATATTTGTTTCTTCCAAGATATAGTGAGATTTAAAAGAAGGACGGCTCTCATATTCGCCGTAGCGAAAATCGTTAAAAACCCAGTAATTACTTTTCAGTAACGGCAACAACTGCCCCGTTAAATGAATTTCCAAAAAGAGTCCGAAAACGAAGTAGCTGACAAGTTTTAAAAAATTTCATACATTTTTTGCGCACCAACCAAACAACTTAGTGCTGAGTTCCAAGTCCCCATTACTTTATGAATAAAAAATGTGTAATACATTTTTCAAAACAACACGTATTACGTATTAGAAAAAGATGTTTTTGAATTACAGCAAAGACAATCAGTTTTCTATAGGCCTTTGTATGAAAATTGCGGTTAATTGTGATAAAGTCATAACTATTCAAGTTATACAATAAAAATGTTTGTCAGTGAAAAAATAGAAATTCGCAAATCCAGTTAATCTCTTAAACATTATAATGCTTCTAATGCCTTATGATAATTTGTCCTCGCCAATTTTCAATTCTCTGACATACTCTGGTTTCTTAGATTGATTAAAAAATTTGATGTCATTTCGTTAATTCTCCTTACGGTGTTCACTGCGGAAAAGGATCGGGAATAATGCCGGCTATTACATAATCGAAATCAGAACTGTCTTCTGACAACACGAACGTCGGGAGTAAGGATAATAATGTTCCAAAAGATACGCTCGACTAAATATGTCTCATGCCTATTGTCCTTGGCGCATACGTATTATACATTGTAGTCGGCAGACGCGTGCACTCAATGGCGAGGCTCCTGCTGCTCCTCGCTGCTCTGCGGTTTCGCTCTCACCATGCCTACTAGTACTTACTACCTTCGTTCGTATAAGAGCACATAAACGTCGCTCTACGAGTGACATCATGCCTACTCTCGGCCCGTATTCAGCTCGTTCGTTGCAGTCTAGCGCGAAGAAAAAAACCACTCCCGAGATCGCAAACGAGCTCTTTAAAAAGTCTCGATATAAATTGATCAATAAACGAGAGAGGAATTAAATGATCGTCGCCGTTTTTGCTATCACAAAAACCGTACCTAGGTCATGTATTCGATCTTCGAGTTTAAGGGGTTACGCCACTTCAGCGCTCGCAAAAAATTAATAAAAATTTGCCGCAGCTATCAAGTATATAAAATAAGTTTTATTGCACACATATGCACAATCGTTCGCCGAATAAAATGAAATAATGACGAATTAAAAAATTGAGAAATGGCGGAAATATGAACCAATAAGTAGAACTGTCCATTGAAAAATCTTGATGATGATGTACTTATTTTCTTGGTCAGGCATTGTCTAAACAATAGAAAGAAATGTCTTATTGAGAAAGGCAATAAAAGTCAGCTATAGCGCGACATAGGAAAAAATTGTGGAAATCGCAGCTGCTTGAAACAAGAAACTCACATTTTTATCGAAATTCTGAGTTGACAAAATGTATAACTTATGCACATGGCAACTAACCAAAATTCTACGTCACGTGATAGATGATAACATAAACAATACGTGTTGTTTTTTTCAACGAAATCAGTTGAGTGAATCTTTATATATCGTGTAAACCAGTTTGAAAACAGTAATATCGAGAGAAACGCAAAAGAAAAAAAGACCCAAAGTGGTACCTTGCACATTGTTTCCTCATTATTTGTCGATTTTCACAAAGCTACCTCTATGAAGAAGTATCCTAATCGATGTTGGCTTCCTCATAGAGAAACCATCGTAAAAAGCGACAAATAATGAGTTAGCAATGGGCAAGGTTCCTCTTTTCATTCTTGTTTTCAATAAATAGATGACCATAACTAAGTTTTATTCGGTTTACATGCTAAATTACTCTTGATATTTCAGATACGATTTTGACAACGTTAATACCATAGAGTCATTTTTTTTCTTCAAATTCGACATTCCATAAAATCTGAAAAACTTGACCGATTAGAGCCAAAGTCAATACAAAGCAACATTAAGTGCACATGCTTTTATGAAAAGATGTTTAGTATAATGGGCTAATTTTTACGGAAGTTACAGTGTCCACGCCCTTTTTTTTCAAATCAAAAAGCTACTTAATCAAAATTTTCGACATCCATTTCGTCGATAAATGCAACAATTAAAGAGACGCCGGTAACTCCAATTATATGTAAAATTTGCCCTCGATAGTAAAAGCGATTCTTGAGTTATGGGCGTCTAAATTCCCGGAGTTGTATACATACACGTATACATAAATGCGGACTTTTTTTCTAGACCACTTTTGGGTCTTTTTAACCACACTAAACGTGGCGTAACCCCTTAAATGAGAATTCATTCCTTCCTGACTTAATATCTTAGTAAATAATAAGTGAAATCCTCTCAAATTTATACAGACTTTGGGATAAAACGAATCAACCATATCGTTAAAATTTGCGTAATAAACGGCAAATGTATGAAATTCAACGATTCGTTAATCTGTTTAAAACGATTCGCCATTTTCGAACGATGAGGTGTTTATCACAAAGGATTGAGGAAATGTGAGCACAACGAGGTGACAAACAAAGGGTTGGTGCTCCTAAGTTGTAATTGTTTCATACGAATAGGGTAGTTTGGGGCTCACACAGGGCTGACTCACATCTCCCACTCTTGTCCGAACATTGTTTTCTCGTTTAAACGATTTACGCGCGCGCTAGTAGCGTGTATGTAGAACGTTTGACGAGCAACAGTGAGCGAGACGGAGGAAGCTCGATAAAGGAAACTCAAGCCGAGTTGGTCGCCCTTAGCCGCGCATCATTCTGACGACCACACGGCACGAGTACGTGTGCGAATGCGAAGCCTGCGCCACGCCGGAGGTGACTCGCGCTGAGTCCCGAGTACGCTATCGATCCCGACTCTACACCACGCCGACGAGGAGCCACTACACCACTAGACTAGTATAGTCACGAGACGCGGTGACGACGACCGATAGCTATATCGAAATACTTCCGTGTAAGCCCCGACAGCCCGGCAGACGTGAACCCTGCAATGGATATCACTATCAAGGGTCCTCAGCCATGCAAACCCCAAGAGACTTCCGATACGTATCAGCATACGATAATTATTATTATTATTACAATACATTTTTCAGAAACTCGGTTATTCATATTTTTCTGATAGCCCCGAAATTTTGTTTTCGTTATTTTGATAAATGTCACGAATTTTGGATATGTTGTGTAAATGAGCCACTTTATGGAAAAAAAAATTCTGATTCTTCACTTACATAAAGAGCATGAAAAGACAGTATGTGATTCTCCAAATCGAGAATTCTATAATTATTCTGAAGAAAAATCATTCGGATTTCGAAAAATCAGCCAATTCCTTTTATCTTGATAGAAATTCAGTTTTTCATAGAATTTGTTTCATTGTCGGAAACTAATTTACTAAAAATGTCTGGGAATTATTATTTTTATTACCATTATATTAAATCAGTTATCTTGGTATCTATAATGACGTTCGTTTCGTGCGTAACTTTCAATTGGGAATCTATGGGTAAAGCATCCATGAAGAAGATGTATATTAACCAGGAATTTTTAACATGTTTGTTATGCTCTACGCGTTGATTTTACATTGTAAATCTTATACGAAGTTCAATATATACGATTTCAGCACAATGTAAATATGTCCATGAAGAGATTTCTTCCAGTGATAGAACTGAAAGGGGAAAAATGAAAGTCGCTGTACTTATTTTCTTGAGATCGAGACACAGACGAATCTCTTTATATATTATCCGGATATCGAATAAAAAGTGCACCAGATCGCTTGAAAAAGTATTATTTTCAAACCATATCCACCGAGATATAAGTAATTTTACTAAAAACATAAACTTCACGGGAAACCAACGCCTTGAAAAAATAAAAATTGTTAATTCACTCTCGAAAGTTAGAAATAACATAATGTTATTTAGGTTTTTACGATGTTAAAACAATGCAGATATGCCAAAACTGTTCAAAATACTTTTTTTGATAAGCAATTCAAAGTTTTTATACTATCGTAGTAGACTGAGATTTTTTTTGGTGACATTTTATGAACATTGGAATATTGCCGGTTTAGTATAACGATATCCTCATCTAATCGAGTTTCTGTTCAATTTTATTGAATGTACCAGTTTGTAGATATGTAGAACTAAAAGATCCTTCTTTGCAAGGAAAGTCCTTTTTTAACTACGAATTGTGGTGTTTTCCAGCATTTTAAGCGTCAAGAGGCAGTGTTTAATATTTCTTTACAGACATCGCCTTTGGTGAAAACTCTTCTCTTGCATCGAATTTCGGTATTCATCGAAAAGAACTTCGATGAGTAATGAAAATTCAAAATATCACCTTTTTTTGAACCGATCTAATATAAGTACGCTGAATATTTTGTATTTTTTCAAACAAGATTGTACATAAGCCCTCGAATATTCGCATACGTGGGCATATTGAAGGCTAAGTCGACCATAATTCGACATGCACAACGTGGAGTAAAAAACATCCCAGCGTTCTAAAATGTTGAAACATTAAGAAGCCATGGTACACCGCTGGAAATTTCTTCGCCCAATTTAAAACGCCGGAGCGATTAAAGTAGCTATGCCAATATACGCCGTCATCACAGACCGCAGCATCTATATGACATCGAAAATGAATTATATATTGCATTATGACCGTGACAATGACAATACCAACAATAATCGAGAATATGTAAACATTGTTGCAATCAAGTTTACACAAGTATTTGCAAGTAAATTATTTTCTCAGTGCGAATTTGACTTCTTTTTCACAACAATATCTTCAAGATGTTGTTGGTAAAAAGCAAATCAGATGAGAGTTTAGTATGGTAACTTCATCTGGCCCGAAATCGTGCATTTTGATATTAGTTGAATTTAACATGTGTCCCTCGACTCAATTATTTTATGATACGCAAAAACTCGCAAATAACTTTCGGATTCGCACGCGGTACTTCTTATCTATTCTCTATCTTTGATATAAGTATTTTCATTCTCGATGGAAAGATTAATTTCACTGATACTCTCTTAAATGCGGTGTGAAAAGGTCGATTTTTAAATATGCATTAATATCCAATTTATCTGTAAGAACCATAAAAACTTTGGAAAACTAAAGCTGAATAGCTCAATTACACTAGGCCGAAAGTTCATGAACATTAATTTGATTCGCCTTCCTGACATAACTACCTTAAGCTTTTTTTTTTAGTGAAAGTACTTGAATCTTGAAGAGCAATTCGGCACAAAAATATGGTATTATACTATGAACCAGTTTAGGGTGTGCACTAGGGTTGTAAAAAAAACCATCATAATTTTTGTTTTTACGGCAAAAGTATGTATTCTGACCTCAATACACACCTCCCATCCAGAAAACACGCCTAAACATATGTATATATATTTTTTATTTGACATTTCATATAATAAAAAGACCTCGATTGAGACACATCTAAACATTAATTGTCAGCTAATTCCTTTGGCATACTCGATTGTTAGGTAAAGCTCTCGAGTTTGAGCCATGAAGACCAAAGAAAAGTGCGATAATCTTCGAATTTTTTAACTTTTCTTCGGTAACCAAAGAAATGCCGATTTTTTTTTGCTGATTCTTACTACTAATTATCGTACTTTTCATCGATCTTTATGGCTTAAAATTGAGGGGTTGACGTAACAATCGAGTATGCCAAAGGAATATGCTGGCAAATAATGTTTAGAGGTGCCTCAATTGAGGTCTTTTTATTACATGAAATGTCGATTTAAAAAAATATATATATATATTTAGGCGCGTTTTCTGCATGGGAGGTGTGTATTGAGGTTAGAATACATAGTTTCACCTTAAAGAAAGGGAAAAAAAAAATATATACATTTTTTTGACACACCCTAGTGTGCACGTGGTAAAGGTGGGCCTAAAGTACCTACAACTATCCCTGTTAAAAAGGTCTGATAGAAACCGTTAGGAATGGGCAAAAACCGCATTCATCTAGATGGAAGCTTATGTAAGATTCCATCTTGATCTATGCGGTTTTTCCCCATTTCTATTGGTTTCCATCAGATCTTTCGAACAGGGTATCGTTCAAAGAATGGAGTGACTACCGGTACCAACTACGGAATAATATCGAGGCCAAGATTTTGACACACGGCTGCTTTCTCACACGATCGAACGATACGACGAGAATATCGAGCCGCGTCGACGACGACGCAGCTACTCTCGGGCGCAAGCTGCCGTACAAGGAGTCGTCCTCGCGAGATACGTACAGAAACACGAAAGCAAACCAAACGCGTGCTCCGCAGCACGAAGAGGACGAGGGCGTTGACGGCGATGGCTGCTTATCCAGTCTACCGACTTAAATCTGAGTCATCCTGTGTGTGATGCTCGATCCCTTCCCTCTGTATACTCTCTTCTGTACTCTCCAAGAGACCAACCAATACGACCGTCCCTACATACGACTGATAGATACATATATACACAGGAGTGCCATATATGTACAAATTGGGCACTCCACATGCATATGTGTACGGGATATGGCATTCATTACACATATACCACTACCAGCAAGTGATTTATGTCCACATAATATGAATTTATGTGAATCCACGTTTGTGCGTTTGTGATAGCAGCAGAGACTCGTCGCCAAGGTCCAAAGAATTGTTTTCCTCCTTTTATAGAATCTCTCCTTGCCCCACCCTCTATGATAATTACTGAATGAGTATACAACATTTCATGTTATAACGGGTGATACGCTACATGTCAATAATATTACCGTAAGAAACATCATACATCGACATTGTAGTTTGAAAGAAACGTGATGACAAAACGCAGCATAACAAAAATTTAATAAGCCTTGGAGATCAAAACATTGAATTGTCTTTAGAGTTTCATCGCAGTTTTCTTCAAAATTACATCACAGTTTTCTTTAATTCGTGTGGTTGCGGTTGAAGAATTCTTACGATAATATATAACGATTTTGTGCAATCGTTAAATCCGGGTCTTCGGATTACTAAAAAATTTTTTTGCCTCAACCTCTCATTCTGAAACATTCATTTTATTTATATCAGAAGAGCTACGATAACAAATTTACTGTGGTCTAGTAAATTATTATAATCGTTTATCTTTCTACTTCCGTATCGAATTTTAGATATCGGCCTCACTGATAAAAGTGTGATTCATCGACCAATTTATTTTTTGACTCGAGAGAATGTTTTTCTTTATACTTCATCGTCGTGTTGCTTTTTTTAAAAATATTTCATTGTGGTGTTTCGTCATTGTATGTTATTTTGGTGTATAATTGTAAGGTTGTAAGATTCTGGCAGGGCACAATTGAACAGCGGTCACATTTTTTGTACATGATGCTAGTGTCACGTGATTCTCTTATGCCTCACTGATAATACGTATTTGGCACTGTATTGTTATCATACGTTGACGTTGGTGGGAAAACTTACGATTCATTCGTTTTGATGTTGTTTTGGTGTATAACTGTGGAGTCGTAAAATTCTTGCAACGAACATGTGAACAGCGGTAACATTTTTTTGAATATCGTTCTACTCTGTCGTTCCCCACGACAGTTTGGTAACTTTCGGATAACGGTTTCAGTGACGTCGTTTTGGGCCATTCGATTATTTGGTCAAGTAACGTTATTTATCTACGTCATAAAACTGTGTCACTATGTTTTTGACACATTGATAATATAACCATTTTTACTAGGACGTTTTTAAAAAAGGTTTTTCCATTTTTTCGTCGTAATAAATGTTTTCGAACTATTATTTCGTTAGAATTACTTTTTTGCAACTTTATCTCAGTCATTATGTTATTTCATTGATGTGACTTGTTTGCAACTTTTTCTCAATCTTTCTATTATTGTGTCGTGGTGATTGTTTTGCAATCATTTTTTAATTTTTCTTTTATTTCATCATAGGGACTGTTTCAAAATGAATTTCTTCGTTTGTGATTAATTCTTCGATATCCCAAAATTTCGAGAGAAACAAACAAGACAGTCTGCTAGCTGTTCTCTTTTCACCGAAGAAATACATAGACTAACACTAAGACCGAAATGTCTTCGCACACGCAAAAAAAGACTTGGTTGGAATAACCAAGCGTATGGCTCAATATGCGCTAGCCGATTTACTTCGTTATGCCAACCAAGTTATTAGTTGTATTAGAATGAGCTTGGTGGCGATGACAAGTCACTGGTTGATCTAACCAATGAACAGACTGGCCTATATGTAACCAAGCATTTTTTCCGCCTATAAACGCCTTAGCTTCAATCCGCTTGCGAGAAACGCCTCGTCTATTTGACATCTAGCAGCATTATGCGACACACTGATGCGCCGTTCATCCGTGCTTCGCATAATGCCGCTAGATGGCGAATGGCTAAAGCGTTTCTCGAAAGCTGATTGAAACCAGCGTGATTATAAAACTGCGAAGACATCTTAGGCTCGAATACCCAAGAGCTACTATCTAGAAGTGATGCTTCTTGGCGATAGTCTATGTATTTATTTGGTGAAAAGAAAAAATCATGCATATTGTCTTTTTCTCTTGACCCGAAATTTTGGCATCTCGAAGAATTAATGAAACTAAAACATGCGTTCTGAAACAATCCACACGACGAAAAAGTAGTCGAATTGTAAAACAGTCCCTACGATAAAATAGTAAAAAAATTAAAAAATAGTTGCATAACGATCACTACGACGATTTAATTGGAAGATCGAGAAAAATATGCAAAACATTTACCTCCACGAAATAATATAAAAATTCACAAACAGATACTACGACAAATAAATGCAAAAAACCTTTTTAAAAACGTCTTGCAACAATGACCTCGTCGCAAAAATATATATATCGAACAAACGCTGCGAAATCATTGAAACAACGATCGCGATTTGTCCAAAACCTCGTGACTCAGTTTTAGGACGTAGATAAATAATGTCGCTTGATCAAATAATCGGATGGCCCAAAACGATGTCGTTGGAAGGGTTGTCGACCGTCTTCACGAACGACAGGGTAGTGTCATGTGCATTTCTTATGCCTCACTGATAATACGTATTTGGCACTGCATTGTTGACATACGTTGACGTATGTTGTTTTTCGTCACACGTGCATGAACAGCGGTGATTTTCATGGCAGTTTTGCGGGCCGAAAGTGGCTAGTTTCATAGCAGTGTTGCAATGATTGATTGGCGCATGCGCAGTTCAGTTTTTCGTTACTTTCAACCCTGTCGTTTCACTTCCGACCCTTGGGACGTAAGATTGTAACCTCACTTTTCACTGTTCGTCCCGCAAAACTACCATTTAAAACACCACTATTCATGCACTTGTGACCAAAAATATAATGTGCACGTGGGCCGAAATGATCAAACCTCACACTCGTCGCAATCGCAAATTTTCGGCCCTTGTTGCACAATATACTATTGGTGTATAGTTTTGAAGTTGTTAAGGCAACGAACATTGAAACGGCGGTAAAATTTTTTTACATAGTTCTAATATCACGTGCATTTCTTATCCCTCACTGATAATACGAGCTTGGCACTTTATTTTGTGCTTACATTGACGTAGTTGGGAAAACTTACGATTCATTCATTTTTGTGTTCCGTCATTGTATGTTTTTGTGGTAAACAATTTTGAGGATGTAAAATTCTGGTAAAAAATATTTAAACAGCGGTAACATTTTTTTAAACTTCGTTCCAGTGTCACGTGTATTTCTTATGCCTCACGGATAATATCTCTGCCATTGTATAGTTAATATATACGTTGACGTAAGTGGGAAAACTTACGATTCATCGTACAGTCGCGCGATTTTTCGTCGCTATTTCCCTTTCTCCGTTTGCGGCACGCTCGGCCCACGCTCCCAGACTACGGTTTGTGTATGGACTCGAGCAACGAGACCCTAATGTTTTCAGGGTAGTTACATCGCTGTATAAATGTGATGACCTTGAGACGGTCAGCTGATTAATTTTAATTTGAGATTAAAGATAACGCTGCGAGAGTGTAAAGAACTAGAATTGTCTCGACTGTATATTCGCGCAAGACTGCGAAAGGTTGCTGACCGAAACTTTCATTAGCTGGCCATAAATGGTAATTCTATAAGTTCAGCATTCCATTAAATGTAGAATATTGAATAGGGCTTATACGAGCAGGTCGTTTTGCACATTTTCTCTTCGTGGACCGCGTCAGAATGCCGTAGAGTGTGCGCCCGGTAAACAGGACGAATACATATGTATGAAGGGGAGCCTACATACGCGACAGTACGTGACCCATGCGCCAGTCTCTCATCTCGCAGTACGTATATTCCCCTCGATTCAGCGCAGCGTTCGTACACCGTAAAAAAAATTCGTTGAAGCTCTCTCTCTGCACATTAAGTCGAAAAAGAAAAGTAATAAAACAACACGACTGTCGAAAAAATATTTTCTCAGCGATATTTCTGTAGCGAGGTCATGTTTACGAGTTGCACGTTTTGCCGTACATTTCATTTTGACTGTGCGAGTCGAATCGGAAGAAAAGGAGAAAGCAGGGAGAGAGAAAAATCCCGTTTAGCCTGGAGTCAAGGGTCGATTAACGATATTAAAAAAATTGAAAAAAATTAAATAAAATAAACAGGACGAGAGAAAAAGGAAGAATATAAAATATGTAAGCTCGGGCAGAGCACATCGTGTTTGTACGGAGGTGTGTCTACCTCACTGTAGTGCCGCTAGGCTCTTAGCGAGTTGTCTCTCAGTCTCTCCTGATATTCACGAGCAAAGGTGAGACGCAACGAGTATTTAAAGGTGGGAGAGAATATAGGAAGAAAAAGCAGCATGATGGAGAGAGAGAGAGAAAGAGAGAGAGAGTAGCAACACAGCGAGACGGGCCTTGCACTCACACGAATCCAGGCGAGAAACGGACTGGCCATATTTGGCAGCTCGCGCCACAGCACATGTTTTAATACTGCTTCGATTGCTTGCATCTATACCAGTGGGCTTCTGCAGATATATTACGAGGAATCGTCGGCGTGCCTCGGCGTTACGTATGATAGTATCCTACGGTGACCCACACACATTCGCTTGAAAACACGTAAGCTCAACTAAGTTAGGGCACCTGGGCAAAACGGGACGTGCCAAGGCCCCTGTGATTCGGGGAATACATACTAAATATTGTCTCACCACTTTCGCTACGAGGTAAAAACAATGTTATCGTATAAGCATCATTATTATACATGCAGTGTTGCAATGTTTCATCTTACGGGTTCTTGTTCATCGTCATTGTTAATTGTAAAAGTCGTTTATCAGTTTGGTCAATATTTATCACAATTTTTACTTATAACTTATGCAAAACGGAATTTACTATCAAGCCTCGGTCACACGTTATATCTGTGACACGGTCGTCACGTGGGGTCAAAATGACACCAATCAAGCAATTGCCGCGTTGACCGTATCGTTCCGAATGACTTATGAAAATCCATGGTATTACGAGTATGGAAATATATGTATGTTGAATTATGTGCCAAAAATATGTGCAACATATATTTTATATGGGTAGCATGTGTCTCCAAAAAGTTGTATAATTATGCTATATCTCGCATATATGTCATGAATGAATCTATGAAAAAATGGTCGATTGAAAAAAAGGACAATAGTAAAAAGGCCAATTAAAAAAAGGCCGATTGAAAACCTACCAATGGAAAAATATGCCGATAGAAAAAAATCCTTATTCGGCTATCTAAACTTGCAAGGTGATTCCAAATTCATCTGGACGCATAATAAGCGTTTGCTCGGGCGTATTAATTCATCAATTAATCGAACTGGGCTTTATTTGCCTGCAACATAAATAGATATATCTTTGCAGGGGGCCGCGCCCCCAGCCCCCCCACCGGGTCACGCCCCTGGACCCCACCGTGGGCTGCGCCCCCGGATCTCTCCGCCCGCCATCGTGCGGTCACTACATTCATTTGTTACCACCAACAAGATGTGTGGGGGTGGCGTTCAGTATTACCCATTCGAAGTTGGCGGACCACCATGTAAAAATTATTACAAAAATATATCCGGTCGAATAATCTTAGGTTTCCGTAGGGAAATCGTAGAACAAATACGTGAGAAAAATCGTTTAACAAATTATCCTAATGCTTTTCCAAAATCATCCTTTTTTTCTGCGGCTTATTTTACAATCAGCGATTCTTTCATCGGCCATTTTTGTCCTGATGCCGTCATGAATGTACAGTACATATAAGTTCAATGTATGTTGCCTAAAATAGAAGTAACAATTAAATCTTATAGAATTCACGAAGGATCATGCAAATACTTCGTGAATACATGAGACACATATGTAAAATATATTTGTTGGGCTACAAAATATATTTCAGAATTAAGAAATATATAATTTGTGTATATTATTCATTGTATATGAAACGTATGGTGTATGTATTTTCTTATATATCTAGCTTGGATGCGAAGTATTTTTTAAGGATGTATGATACGTACAGTCCAGCCAAAAGTGAGTTGCAGAGACAATTTCAATCACTTCCCGATGGGATAAAAATCGGAAGAAAATAATGCATATAAAACGTGCTGGAAAGATTGATTTCGCATAATAATAATCCCTAAATGTTATTAACGAATTGGTGAAAAAAACAATTGTTCAACAAACAATCACCCAACCTAACTTTTTTTCTAATTCAAAGGACATGTTAATTTATTTGAATGCCAGGAATTTTTTCAGATTTTTCCTTTATTTTGATTTTTATTTTTTTTATTTTCACAAATGTGCGTGAAATAACGAATTTTGGATATGTGTTCGGCATAAAACCATCTGTTACACTCAAGATTTTTTTGCAAAATGCATATCCAAAATTTGTTATATTCTGCGCATTTTTCAAAATAAAAAAAATAAAAATAAAAAAAAATTAAAAAATCAGAAAAAATTCGTATGCATTCAAATAAATGAACATATCATTTTTATTAGAAAAAAAGGTAGGTTGACCGATTGTTTGTTGAACAATTGTTTTTTTTTTTCACCAATTTACTAATAACATTTTGGGATTATTATTATGCGAAATCAATTTTTTCAGCACGTTTTATATGCATAATTTTTTTACCGATTTTTATCCCATCGGGAAATGATCGAAATTGTCTCTGAAACTCACTTTTGGCGGGACTGTACGTATCATACGTCCTTAAACGTCAGTGTTATATATTTACGAGCAACGACTTGAATGGGTGGCCACCCGCTCCCGGATTTTTCTAAGTTTCTCAAAGGTCAGTACATGGATAGGTGATCGCGACATGACTAAACTCATTTAGGAGCACAAGGTTAGCTCTTGGATGGATGCCCCCTCGGCCCCCTTTTTCGGGATGGCCCCTCGACCGAATTTTTCAATTTCCGTCAAGGGTCATTACATTTTGATCGTTGAAGATAACCGACCCACGGTGTTTGCATTTTGGATATTTCCGTCTCACTCATGTAAATAAATGTAGTCTTGACGACTTTTTACGTTTTTTAAACTTTAAATAGACAATGAAAATGTCTATCTAAAAATCTTTTAAGATGTCAATTGTCGAGTAGGCTAAAACATCCAATAGCCCGGTCAATCAATGTTCGATTTCCATTCACGTCAAAAAAATTTTTCAGCGATTTATATGTACAAATGAAGTAAATAACTCTGAACGTTCAATTCAAAGTACAAAATAAGCCGAATTCAACTAGCGCAATTAACTCCTTTGTAATTATTGGTTTTTTATACATAATTTTCATATATAATGGATATATCGTGAAGTATAAAAGCGATGTACCCATTATATATCTTTTGTATACCTTAACATGTACAGGGAATATATCTAACATATATGTCTCTCACATATAATACATACAACGTACATCTATGCCCTATGTCGGAAATCCGCCAAAATGTTGCCTATTATGACACATACTTGTGTCATATATTTTTCTTACATGGCACAAATCCAGAATACATGCAACTTATAAATTTGACGGTTTTCCTATCAATTTTTGGCCTATATTTCACTTTATATGTTCATCCGGATAGTTTAAAAGTTCTTGAATGTGACATTGTTGGCCGTATATGTTTATTGCATTACAAAAAAAGCCGCTTCTTACAACAAAAAATACAATCATGACTCTTGCAATTTTCTTTTGTCCATAAAATTGAAAGGTTATAATTGGAATAAAATAGTTTGGGGGAAAAACAGCTCTATAGTAGGCGCTTAAAAAAAGATATTTATTCTTACGTATATTTCCGAGTGAAATAAAAAAAGATAATCATAAAAAATGAGCGACTTATTATAAAAATAAAATTTCTAATAGAAATCTTTAAAAAAATGACGGATACTGATGGTCTGGCGGTCGGTGGGCGGCTCTGGCGATCCTTCGGATTATGCAGTAGTGTTTGCGGTCTTAACTTGGATGGGAGACTGCTCAGCCAAACACTGGCTCATGAATCAGTGAGCGAGAGATCAGTTTTTCTAAGGCCTCGGTGTATAGACGAAAGTAACTTAGTTACGTATACTCACGTTACGAACTCACAAGAGTATTCAGCCGTCGGTATACGTGTGGGTTTTCCGCAGTTTCCCTGTTCCCATGGCGAATGAGGTATAGAGTCTAAGTGTTTATTTTTGTGTAATTTTTCATTTATTTTTTATGTATCCAAGATACATTGTTCACTCGAATATATTTTTTATATACCCCAAAATATATCTTAATTATAGTATTTTTCGGCCAAAATATATGTCATATATTTGAGATATATTTTTCAATATTTTTTGGTTGTACTTTATTTCCATGCGGGTTAGCTTAGTGAAATACGGCTCAGTGAAAAATAGCTAAACGATTGTGTACATACAATAATTATTAAAATTTTTACGTATTTTCGTAATATCTTTGCAATTTGATTTGACAATATTATAAATTGCGGAGTTATTAAGCATATGAACTTAATAGAAATAAAAATAAAAAAAATGTTTCACACAAAAATATCTTTTCCGGTCACGCGGGGTTCAAAATGACGCCAGGTCGCGAACTGCCTTTTAGTTTTAGCTATGCCACGAGGCACCTGTTATCACGATTTATCTGAATCTTATCGGTTCTTACAGAGGAGCGATCAAAGCACCGTTAAACGGCAGACCCGACTCGGGCGTTGAATACTTATGGTAATTTAGGCTTAAAGTTACCGTCAGGTTGTTTTGACCCCGGCTGTCGAAAGAGGGTTAAGAACGCACTGTCAAAAATTACCCCCTCAACTAAAATTTAAGCTTTAAAAATACTATCATAGACCTTTGATAAGAATTATTCGCAGTTATTAAATCTGCAAAGAATTTCGAATACTTTCTATTCGTATATTTTCATTTTGGTTGAGAGCAATAATTTTTCTATAACCTCAAATCTTAAGCCTAAACTGGCATCCTTTGGTTATACGCGTCCTGCGTACTCATGAGTTAATTATTGCCCTTGGGTTCATAATTTAGGTGAATCTGTTACACCATTTACACGATTGTTCTTATCATGAAACCGATCTTATGCAGATAAATGAAGTTTTTAAAATATTAATTCCTTCATTCCTTTATAAGGAAGAGAACGTCGTATGATTTATTCGATTTCATTAACATTCAGTTAGTGAAAAATCTATTTGAAGTCTAAGAAACTGTCTAGACTTATGGAAAACATACTGTTACCACGATTTAGTAAATAGTTTATTTATTTTGGACATTGAAAATATCACAAAAAATTGTATTTCAATATTATTTCGGATAGAATTTCATCAAAAAAGCTTCTAAACAGTTGTAAATACGGGAATTATATGATTTTAATTAATATATTAGTTATATGAATACCAGAACGTGCATCTTGCCGCCACAGTTGCGGCACATCGTGCAACTCGCCGTATTAGCACGGTGTGCCGCAGCTGCGCCGGCAGTGTGCCCGTTCAGGCACGTTGTGCCGTTAGAGCGCAGCTTAATGCGGTCGCAGATAACAGCTTTCTGATGGCAACTGTGCAGCTGTGCAGCATTATGCCGTCACTGTGCTGCCAAATGTCTATCTGGGTAGTTGGTTGAAAATTAGTTGTCACGACCATAAGGTTTGTCGATGTAACGACCTGATATTAGTCACATTTACTATTCAGACTTAGTTGACACGAATACAATAAATTTTATTCGTATTCTAACTAAGTAAGGTAGTTGCTTTCAATATAGTAGTTGGCCCAACTTACTAATCGTTTGTCTTTCAGAGCACAAATTCACTTCGTTAGGGCCGGCTTTTTTTTCCGTTTCCGCAACCAATACTCAGAAAACGGTATTGCTGTCACAGCTAGATATCCAATTGCTGCAGCTATAATCGGATTACTGGCACAGCCGTGTTGTTCGTCAGCTACCACAGCGCAACACCAGAACTGCTATGATGCCGATTCGTCGTGGCGCTGATGTCGTGCGGAGAACTATGAGCTATACAGGGAGGACACGGTGAAACTAGACAGCGCAAATGCGCTTGCGCGTCAAACCGACGGTTCCCACTCTATGCGTGCAGACCGAGTAGTAAATAAATCTTGGTTTCTGGCGTCTGCCCTACCAGCTCAGGTAACGTCCCTTGCCCCTACCACTACCCTTACTGGCCCATTCCGATGGCGCGAGGGGACACAGTCGTCGCTCGGATGAGACGCACTGGCGGCCGTAGGCAGTAGCCAATCAGGCTTCCTAAATTCTCACGGAGCCGCATTGGACTGTCTAGTTTCACCGTGTCCTCCCTGTATAGCTGGCCCAGCTATACGGATGGCTCTTGTAGCCTTGCGTATAGTTCCCACAACCAACAGACGTCCAAGTGAACGATATTGCTGCCATAGCTATTTGTAATGTTTATACAACTATATCCATAGCTCTCATAACTGATCTGTATACTGTTTCCTCAGTGAAGAAGTTTTTTCCATGTACTTCTTATCCTTGAAGCCCTTGTTTCTCCCAATACTCGTCTCTTCCTATTTTTGTGTTCCTAGTAGTGTACTCTCGACAATATGTCGACTTATCAACTTCACACCGATCGCGCTGTATCTCCTGCTCAGATCTAATCTTGCAACAAGGATGCAAACTATTTATCTATTGCTCACCGCAACTTTACAGAGAAATTCGTCGAATTGGGATCTTTAAATCGCCCTGACGCGAATGATCCATAAATACCCGTCCACCGTCATATTCGCACGAAAGAATTTGTCAGTTGAAATCGGAATTTTTATTCTGCTGAGAAACAGCTCTTTAAGGAATTATATCTTAAGATTAATCTCTCCTCCTACACTTCTCCTAACCGGTGACCTTAATGACGTCTCAAAAATTGAATGGAACCTTCGTGTAGCGGCATTGGAGACACAGGGCTATTATGAAGGGGGACGGAGCGTAGGCTTAGCCCTACACTCAGGTCCACCTCGTACTAATACCATTTATCAATCTTGCGCTAGCTTGCCGTCCACGAGCGCGTCGGCTATACCGCATGTGACGATGAGAGACGCGGTGTATATCCATCAGTCAATTTTTGACGCTGAAGATAGAGCCTAGTAGAAGCGTAGGCAAGGTGAATGATTACCATCAACGCCCCCTCTGCACCTCGAGGAAGTTCTTCTCAGAGCCTTTTTACATTGTCATATTTGAGGACTATGTAAATTTGTACCAAATACAATTTTTTTTTGTCACGAGTACCAATGTGAGTAATAACTATAATTTGAAATTTGCCAGATGTTCGCGTATATGCAATATGAATTTAACTTGTTGCGTAATTTTGTAATGTCGTTGCAATTAGATATCCTTAAATTTTATAATATTAGCAATTTCGGAGTGATTAATCATGTGAACGTTATGGAATACAAATAAAAATCATGTTTCTCTTAAAAATATATTTTTTGGACACACGGGGGATCGGGAGGATAGTCCACCTCGTACTAATATTATTTATGAACGGAAGCCAGTCACGTAAAAAAAGTCATAAGAAGAGAAATAATGTGAATAATACACTTATTTTGGAAAATCTTAATTTAAAACCTTATTACATTTATAACAAGCATTATAATCTTGCGATATTGTAACAGTACATTACGATACTAGTGCGATGAAACTTTTTCCCGACGAGTGTGAGTTTGCAGTACGAGCCGAAGGCGAGTGTTGTAATCACACGAGATCAGAAAAAGTTCCTCGCACGAGTATCGTATACAATTTTATGCCACTAGTGCGAGAAGTGCCTATTCCACGCACACTGTGGTATAAAGACATATACAGTGCACCAGAATGGTGTGAGGTAAAAAGTAAAATATTTCATTTGTCGTAACTTTCAGATCAAGCCGGTGAACAAATTTAAGTGTCCATGTCTTATTTTATCGGTCGAAGAGTGAATTTAGATTCAATATTATTGATATGCACGGTCCCAAAAATAAATATACTAAAAATTGAGAATTTTCATACACAATTGGCAAGAATTTTTTCGATGCCACTTTCTGAAGTCCTTTTCGCAAAAAAAAATATTTTCATTATTTTGTAGTAAAATATAGTCTGAAATTACACAATTAATTCTGAATTAATTATTGTCTTGTGGACCATAAAAAAAACGCACATTTTCGTTTTTTTGAGATCGTCGATACGATTAATCGTTCCCGAGATATCATAGGTTAAATGAAAAATGTAAACTATGGCATATTTCGCCAGAAAATATTTCAAAAAAATTAAAATTTGGTGTATCTAGTATGACCACTGAACCTGATGTTTGGACAATTTTTCGATTTTTTTTTTTTGTTGGCTGACGTCATGTGGAATGCCTCATATGTCCTGTATCCCCGAATACTGCTTTCTGTTTAGTCGACATCCAGACTCGAAAAATAATCCGACAAATACCCCTTGAACTCCAAAATTAATCGTAATATTTCCCTCTAGTTTCCCTGCTCAGCAATGATCGGGATAAGTTTCGCACAAACTTGTTTTTCTGCGATTTTTATATAAACTTCTCCCTCTCGTTGCTCAGCAACGAAACAATCGGGAAATATTCCGAGAATTTTGGAGGTCTCGGGATATGACTACTGAAAATGTTTACTTTTGATTTCACACCTTTCTTATGCACTGTACAGCTTTACAAAATTGCAAAATTATAATGTATGTTATGTACTTAATGAGGTGCGAATAAGTACAAAATTTTTTAAAAGAAGGGGATAATTTGAAAGAAAAACCCTTTATCACTTTTTTTCGAGGGATTTGGTCCTCTTAATCTTACACTAGCTTGTCTAACTACACCGAGTATGACGATGAGTGACGCGGCGTATTCTCATCAGCCAATTTTTTATGTTGAAGATAGAGCCTACTAAAACATAAGCAAGGTGAGTGATTATCATCAAGATGCCTCTCCACGTCGAGGAGGTTCCTCTCAGGGCCTTTCTAATATTGTCATATTAGAGAGCCATGTAAACTTGTGCCAAGTACAATTTTATTATTACGAATAACGTGAATGTACCAGTAATGAAACATTCACCAGGGAAAAAACAAAAGCTTTTTGAAAGTTCATAAGAAATTTTGACAGCTTAACTGAACTTGTCATTTATAAATTGACTTCTTTTTACCTATTTACTACAATTATTTTGCCACGAAAGTCTATTTTCAACTACAGGTGTAGGTTAGATTGGTCTGTTCATTTACTGGTGTTTACTGTCACCGGGGGCAGAGATCCCGTATTATCTGATGATACATATCGTGTTTTCATAGCATAGTGTACAGAAATAACACACGTAAATGGACAGAACAATGTAACCTACACTTTGAGTCGAAAATAGACTTGTGTGACAAATTAATAGCAGAAGGTAGATAAAAAAAAGTGGGTCCCTTTTGTTTTGCCGACACTCATAATCCGACCGTCGAAATACTGACAGTTACAATACCAAACGATTAAAATTCCGACAAGTTACAATCCCGGAAACTTTAAATTACCGAATAATCCAAATACCGACTATAGAATTTTGACAGAACCCGGAAGTAATGCAACCATATTTCAATGTATATGAAAAGAAGTGGCAAGAATAAATCACTGTTGCAGTCTGTTGCGCTTCTCAACGTGGCTCCGCCCCTATAACGATTCATATTCCGGAGAGGGTGCCACGACATAATATAACAGTCAAATTATCACACAACAAAATATCACATTGAAAAAAAAATCGCAAGTACAAAATATCACAATTAGAAAAAAAACAACGATAAAATATTATAATGAAAAAAATCACAACGAGACAATATCATAAATATAAAATATAATTTCGAAGAATATCAAAATGTATGAGATGCTTGAGATATTTGAGCGCTAGACCGGATTTTCTGTGGTAGCGATTTCCTTCCTATGAGGTTTTATGCAATCGTAAATACGATATGCTTTTATGTCTCAGAGTGTTCTGTGAAAAAAAAAATGTAATATGCAAGTTTGAGTATCTGTGCAATCAAATTGAATTCGTTTAAATAAATGTAGTCATTTCAGCCATAAATTTCGCCTGTACGCGTATTTTGTCTGTGTGATATTGTGTCGTTGTCACATGTCGTCGGTGTGCAGGATTTTTTTTCTATTGTTAGGATTCTTTAGGTTCTACTAGATTCTTTTAGATCCTTTTAGGTTCTTTGAGTTTCTTTTAAATACTTTCTATGTTGTTTAAAATTTTAGATTAATAATGTTGAATGGTGCCACCATGGAAAAAAAAAGTATACTCGAAAAAAATATCGAAAAGTATATATTTTATATACCAACAATACTTTGGACGAAAAATTTGATATATCGCATATAACTTTTAGTATACTTACAAAGTATATACGCTGGTATACTAGTTCATAAATATTTTTCGGAAATAAAATATATCGTTTTTATACTCTTCATATAATTCTCAATCCATATTTTATGTATTCGTAAGTATATGTGAATGTATATTTTTTTTATAGAAATTATGTACATATTCATGTAAAAGATGTTCAAGACTTAAATCAGTTAGAAGAACATTTGACCAAATTGTTTAGATTCTTTGTCGATATAAGAAATCTAGGTGGTCGAGATTTTGGATTTTGTGTTTTTATATTTTATTGTTGATGCATTTTTTTATATACTACTAATATACAAAAAAAATATACTTTACGTATATTAGCTAGATACATGTATGGATATCCAAATAAATATATCTTTCGTATATTTGCCAGATGTACTAACGATTGTATAAAAAATGTACTTTGCGTATATTCGCCAAATGTACATTTGGACGAAATATTGGATATTACCAAATATATAAAAAGTATATTAGAAAAATACCACGTACATTATTTATATTTATACTTCGTTAGCATACTTTTTTTTCATGGGGGTGCTGCGATTTAGATGCTGACGATTTGGATATTGTTGGAGCTGCCACTTTAGGCAAACTCGTTGAAAACGAAAAAATATGTTCAGGGGAGAATGGGGGAATCACAGTCACTAAGGATCATTTGCTATTTTCTGGAAATAAACCGTTTATTCTACCGAAAAGAGATGGTTGTTGGATACTTCATTAACTATTGATGAAAAGTAATAGCATGCAAATCAGGAAAACAATTAAATAATTCGGTACTTTATAGATTATGAACATGTTCATTGACTGCCATTGCCCGACGATTCAGGTAATTACAATCGCCTTTTGGGCAATTATGAAGTAACTTTCAAATGTATAACAGAACATAAGATGAATTTCCTTTCAACAGCACAACTTTATACTATTAACGAGGCATCTGTAATTGCGCGTAAACATTTCAATCTATGGTTTAAAGAAAAATAAAGATTGTAAAGTCGGAAATTCTAGCTTCGTGCCACCACTGGATTTTCAATCAAAATGAACATATTTTTTATGTATATCGTTCGAGACTTTATTTTTCATTCCATTCTAAGTCATTCATAATTGAATACCTATTATAAATGCGACTACCATTGCCCCGCGTTCATAACCATTGTTATCCCGACAACCACGAATATATATGTTATATTAAATTATAATACATTTATTTATTGGAGTCAACATTCTAACATCAGTAAATTGAAGCTAAAGAACCGACGAATATCAGCTGGATGGAATTTAAACAACTATATTTTTCGCAAAATCTTATTCAAATTACGGCTTTTCTTATAAGAAAAAGAGTGCATTATCAAAAAGTCATTAGATTTTTTGATTTATTATATCGAATGTATTATATCGAATATCTGTTATACTAAATTATAATACATTTATTTATGGAGTCAACATTTTAACATCAGTAAATTGAACCTAAAGAACCGACGAATATCAGCTGGATGGAATTTTGACAACTATATTTTTCGCAAAAACCTTATTTAAATGACGGCTTTTCTTATAAAAAAAAAAGAGTGCATTATCAAAAGGATATTAGATTTTTTAATTCATCATTATTCAATTAGCACGGATCATTAAATTAGTTTATTATGATGCACGTAAGATGTCAGCGCAAAAAACACTTCGATATAATCACTAGTTTATGCAAAATTAAGGTGGCTGTTATTGCCCGGTGACCGTGAATCTCCCGTACGTTTCGACTCTGATCTGAGACATCTCCATAACTTGTTTTTATTTTATGTGATCGAAAATTTGAACAGGATGACAATCAAACGTTACTATTTGAGGCAATAGCAAATCTGTCAATGTTTTGGGTGGAACGTTGATCATAAATTTTTTTATCCCTCGCAACATTTAAAACCTTATGGGGTTTTCCTTCTTCTCATTGTAATTTCTTTTTATACCGGGTTCTCCGGATACAATATTCAAAATGATTATGTGTGACAATTTTTCTAGTCGTGTTGATGTCAGATTCTGTTGTGTTGGCATCTGTTTTATATAATTGTTGATGAGTGGGATGTATGAGCTCTATTATTTTAACCGGAGAAGCCGATTTTTCTTTTAATTCGCTGTCTCATAGTGGCAAGGAGTTCGAGAGAGTCAATTCAGAATTGATATTTCGTCGTTGTAATATTTTTGCTGTGTTATAATTTTTCATGTGATCATTTATCGTTGTGATATTTTGTGATGTTATATTACATCATGGAACGGCGGTGAAAATGTATGAAGTCCATTTAATAATTATGAAACAATTGTCGAAAACATAAATACAAAATTAAATAATATAAAACGAAAAAAGTAAAAATTAACGGCAAAATGAATCGAAAATATCAATATGAAAAATCGATTAATACTTTAATAAATAACAATGTCAAAACAAAATAACAGCGAGACATTCAACGAATGTAGTTTACGTTGCTCCGGAAAATCGAACACATTAACAACAAGAATTCTACAGCGAATAAATAGTGAACGAAGCATAATAACAACCACATTTACAACTGATCGATTTTTTTTATTCCTCACAGACTCAAGTTAAATGCGAATCCGCGTAAGTAATTCTTCACTTCACGATAGCCGTAATTGACGATTAACTCTCTCTTCAAGTCAGTCTTCAAGTCAAGGCGTTCAAGTCTCTCTTCGCTATGAAGAATATTTTTTCTCCGTTTTCGAGACTTATGGCCCCTTTTCAATCGACGTCAATTCGCGACGTCGTAGATACCAATCTAAACATAAAAACAATAAACAGAGCCGGCATGGAGCCCGGAGTTGAAGTAGTTAAGGAATCGGCATTACCAATAGCGGCTTCGTTAACAGATCGCCAATATCTTCAGGATTTTGAATGTCAGTATTTTAGTTTTTCGGTATATTAATTATCAATGTATATCAATGTATGTATGTATATAATGTGTATGTATCACTTCTCATGTATTCATGGCACATTAACTCGACACCTTCATAACTTCCAACTTGTACGCAGCAAGTTCTGCAATGAAGAGCTGACAAGTCGCAAGGTGATACGACAGATACGCCTTTAAACGCGCAACTGAAGAGACCAACGGAATAGCTAGAATCGAAAATATTATGCTTATATTATTATCAAAAAATGCCTTCTCTCGCACTTATTCCAATGGACTGTGTATACGGGAGCTAGTCGCTGGCACGCCAAGTTTTTTGTAGAGTTTTACTTGGCTAATATATTTCATTTGGTTTTATATTTTTGTTGAATTTTTCGTTAAAGTTTTTTTTTGTGAAAGTTTTTTTTCGTTCGTTTTTTTTGTGAAAGTTTTTTTTCGTTAAAGTTTTTTTTTGTGAAAGTTTTTTTTCGTTACAGTTTTTTTTTGTGAAAGTTTTTTTTCGTTAGTTTTTTTTGTGAACGTTTTTTTTCCTTAAAGTTTTTTTTTGTGAAAGTTTTTTTTCGTTAAAGTTTTTTTTTGTGAAAGTTTTTTTTCGTTAAAGTTTTTTTTTGTGAAAGTTTTTTTTCGTTAAAGTTTTTTTTTGTGAAAGTTTTTTTTGTGCAAGTTTTTTTTTTGTGATATTAATTTGTCGACATTTTAACTGTCCGGTATTTCGACCATCGGGATTGTAACTGTCGGTAAAACGGATGGCACTGGATAGTACGACATTGTGTTTATCCGTTAAAATTTAAACGACAGTCTGGGATTATTATATTTTGAAGAAAAGAATGATAAACAAATCGTTCTGCTTAACTGTTCATTCACCGGTGACCTCACCTTACCAATAGGCCTTGCGTGCTGCGGGGTTGTCTTGCATGTATATGAAATCCGCTTGTCAAACCGTTTATCGATTATGCGGTTGTTTGGAACATCGTACAATGACTTAGTGTACTACGAACCAAGTCTTTCTCTGTTTATCCCGAGTACGAGTACTGAATTGAATCGATGAAGAATGAAATATCTTCTAGCTTATTCATGACGCGTCAGAGCTAACCGACGTTGAAACCCTCTCTAGACATGATAGTATGAAAGCTTAAAGGAGAAAGAATGCGGTGCCCTGGGTTATTCATTATTACAATACGTATAGTTAGATGTAAAGAGCGGAAAAATACTTTCCTTATTGTAAGGTGTCGGATACGAATTTAATATTGAAGCCACAAATTTATTATCTGCTGGAAATATCGAGTTGAACTTGCGCCCGAGTTTTCAGGGGACAAACGAAATTTCATTATGTATCGATTTATACGGTCACCCGTGCGGTACCGAAACGTCACTTAATAAACCTCGAATAAACTATAGTTATGCAAGTTTTAAGGATGTATGATACGTACCGTTCCGCCAAATATGAGTTTCATAGACAATTTCGATCACTTCCCGATGGGATAAAAATCGAAAAAAAATTATGAATATAAAATGTGCTGAAAAGATTGATTTCGCATAATAATAATCCCAAAATGTTATTAACAAATTGGTGAAAAAAAAACAATTGTTCAACAATCAGTCAAACTAACTGTTTTTCTAATGAAAATGATATGTTTATTTATTTGAATGCATACGAATTTTTTTCAGATTTTTTTCTTTATTTTGATTTTGATTTTTTTTTATTTAAAAAAATGAGCACAAAATAACGAATTTTGGATATGTGTTCGGCATAAAACCATCTACTATATTTAAGATTTTTTTGCAAAACGCATATCCAAAATTTGTTATATTCTGCGCATTTTTTAAAATAAAACAAATAAAAATCAAAACAAAGAAAAAAATCGGAAAAAATTAGTATGCATTCAAATAAATTAACATATCATTTTCATCCCATCGGGAAGTGATCGAAATTGTGTCTGGAACTCACTTTTGGCGGGACTGTACATATCATAACATCCTTAAACTCTATTTAAACCTGCGTTTAAATGAAAAGAGTCCATTTAGAGTTACTTTTGTGCAAGTAAAGCAATAATTGTACATAAGTAACTCCTGTTATAGGTTATAGAAGTTTCATCTCTAGACTTAGGGTAGACCTTAATGCAAACGATCCGTAAAAACATTCTGTAGTGTCGTTTTTATGCAATATTTCCAATCATTGCTCAATGGTCACACGATGAAGACCAGTTGCACTGACTATGAAAGTCGTGGAACTGGTCTTTGAAAATTCACGTCTTTTCAATGAGAATCCAATCATCTAATATCGGGCATGGAATGCATTAAAATAATATAAGTTATTTTTAACTAGCAGTTTTGGTTCCTTTTTTTTATTCAACGTTGATTTTTTTTAGTATAAGAAAAGATCGAAAATAGTTGCAAAGTGGAACTTTGCAAATTCCTTTCCCATCATTTTTGTCAAACTATTGTTTGTCTGTTTGTCAAACTCTTGGACATTTAGGGATTTGAAACCTTGGACCTTGCAGCTTTTATTCAGAGTTGATATTCTGAAAAATTTAAATCACAGTGTAGATTATGACGAAACTATGTACTACTAATTATTGCTACATAGTATAGATTTCATGGACGAAATTTGAGTTCGCTGCGTCATACGTTGCTAAAATTAGGGCATAAAGTGATTTTTTCGAAAATTTTAAAACTCTATAAAATCTAAACCGTTTTTCCGATTTCAGTCAAATGCGATACCAATCAATATTAAGAGTATCTGCACTCATAAAGAATTATTAAGCAAGATATCGAAAATTTTATGAAAGCTAGAGCGCCCACGACGTTTTTTGAATAAATTCAATAAGCTTTAAGATCATAATTTCCGCATACATTTTGGGAAAAAATGCGACTGTCAAAGACGGACTGTTGTTTCTCTTGCGTGCCGGATTTGAGATCAATCGGTTAAACGGTTCTTGAGTTATAGATGATGAAAAATTTGAAGCCCTGCAAACACACACATACGCATTTTTATTAAACCACTTTTCTCGATGTGTTAAACCAATCTGAGTGTCCACACATTAAAATCTCGATTATTTTATGAGGAAATAGAGAATCGTAAGGATTCTCAAGAAACCTGTGCTACATATGACAATGTTCCAGCCACGGCTGATAGTAAATTATTTTCGGTTTTCATATCTTTAAATGTTATTTTATATTAAGACAATTTTTTTATTCGAGAAAAACTTTGAAAAAAAGGAGCAAGTGTCTGCTCACTCTGGCTCTAGGCTTAAAATCTTTTATGTCTGACACGGGATTTTTGAGAATTTTATCACATTTTTCAATGTGGCCACTAAATATTTGCAATTATCGTAAATCGCAACCAATTCGAATTTGAAAAAAGGAGTCGCACAGTAGTCGTACAACTCACATACAACGTTATGCAACCCCGACTACAACTTGATCCGTTAAATTATTAATGTCACTTTATATTCACCGGCAGGTCGTTAGTCAGCACAAAATGAGAGTCTCCCGAGGATCGGAACATTGCAAAAAAAGATCGGCCGATTTTTTGTTTACTCTCAGTCTCAATGTAGTTGCGCAACCATCAATCTATCTTAAGTAACTCTCGCGAGTCGGGTTTTTTACGGTTGTTAGATCTGCTACGAAAACATAGTACACCCGATTTGCAGATGGAAACTGAGAAAAGTACCTGTGTACACGAAGGGTTACGATGAAAAAGTAATTAAATTTTCTTACAACGAAAAAAATTATTAAACGAACACATCGTTCTCTAATTAAGAAAATGTACCGTATAATGCCGCATTCCTATGAGATTCAAGCTATAATGAGAGGGAATTGGGCGAAGGGAGTGGACTGTGCATTAATCTGCTTAATGGCTGTGAGTTATCAGCTCGTGCACGCTCGTGCTTGTCCGCTAAGGTTTTAAACGCTACGGTACAGTAAGACCCTCGTGAATTACCAGATGTCACGAAGCCAGACTGCTCTTTAGAGCAGTTGTGATCGTCGCGACCCGGTCGCCATCGTACAACGTAAATCCAGTTAGTTTTTCTTAAGCGTTGTTTTCACGAAGAGTCTGGTCGTCCGATTAAGGAGGCTCGGTGACGACTATCAAAGCCAAATCAGTGCTAAATTTTCGTAATTGATTCTTTAAAGTTTAATGCATTGAAAAGTAATAGTAAAGGGTGATTTGTATTGAAGCATGTATACTTAATCCAGTGAAAGATCAATAGTGAAGAATTTGCATTAAGATTAACTGACTAATATTTATTTGTAATAGGATACATTTTCGTTCCGATTTTTCTAAGTATTATCAGTAATTCTTTATCAATTTAAATTAGTGACGGCTTATTTCCGTTCTCAAAAGATACTCTATGAATTGACCGCCACGATATTTCATAGTATTGACCGTTTAATAATTATGGCCTGTTGTGTATGGAAGTATTTTTGTTTTTGTTAAACAACGTGCTATATTTATTGTACTATCAATATTACAAAATATCTAGGCGATCAATTAGTGAAGTATCTTTTGAGAAATAAATTGAGCTATCGATCAGTGTAATCGGTGAAGAACTACAGATAATATTTGGAAAAAACTCAACAAAAATGTGTCCCATTGAAAAGAAAAGTTAATCGGTCAATATTAGTGTAAATTCGTCGATATTGAACTTTCACTGAATTAAGTTTACATGTTTCAATAAAAATCACCCTTCACTATTGTTTTTTAATGCATTAAACTTTAAAGAATCAATTACCAAGATTTAGCACTGATTTGACTTCGATAATCATCACCGAACCTCCTTAACAGACGAATAACTGGCCATTGAAAAAATCTATCAAAGTTTTCATTTTTCTCATCTCGATAAATCCATTGGAAAAATTGTTCAACTTTTTTCTCTATATAACGCACAGAATCTCTGCAGAATTATATATTTATTTGATTTTCAATTCTTCGGGAATTGAAGTATTTTACCGATAAAAGTTTTAATTGCAGATTAATATGGCAGAATGAAGAATATCGTTCGTCTATGTATGTAATCTCCTCGTTCGGAAGCCGTTCCAATAATCGCACATGGTTTATAATTCTTATTATAACTCGAAATACATGTGCACCATTCATCGAGATTACCTACCATAGCCCTACTCTTCCCTCATCACCCACAACGTATATTAATTCGATAAACCGGATAAATAAGTGTATTAACGCACATACTGATGAGAATGATTGGGTACGAGAGGAGAGGCCATTAAATAAAAAAAAATTTCGGTCTTCAGAATACTCAACATGGTCTAAAACGTCGAAAAAAGTAGTTTAAAAAAAATGTCCGAATGAATAGCTTTCACAATCAGGCTGAAAGTCGGCACACTGATGGTAGACCAGCAACGCCCCTTTTTATGTATACATTTACTAAGAAATAAAAACATTTTTCAGATTTTATAAGACTTTAAATTTTTCGAAAAATATTTGTATGTTCTTCAGCCGCCGCAATTGTTAAGTATATTTGATTAGTTATTGACAAACACAGCAATCACAAATGACGGTAGGTATTGAGTTTGAGCGAAATCCGTAAAGTGGTTTAGATTTTATAGAACTTTTAATTTTCGTAAAATTGATGTCTTCGTTCTAATTCAAGTAAACTTCAACCAGTCCTGTTTGAATTTTCTACACGGTCGAATTAATATCGAGTCATAGTGGATATTAAATTTGGTGGAAACGGTAGAGAGGTTCGGATTTTATAGAATTTTGAATCGGCAAAGAATTGACGTTGTTAGTATAATTTAAGTCAACTTCAACTAAATCAGCAATTTTTATTCGTAATACAGAGTTCAAATTTGGTTCACATATGGGTTAACACCGAACAAAGTTGAGGTCCAAATTTGACACAAATCGGTCGCGCGGTTCAAGTTTCATATGGAACTTTGGATTTCGAGAGAGATGTCTCCCGACTCAAAACAAGCCTGCAAAGTAGAACCTTGCTGTTTGCTTCCTCATTATTTTTTGGTTTTTAAAAAGCTTTCTTTATGAGGGAGCCAAAATCGATTATCATACTTCATCATAGGGGTAGCTTTATAGAAAGTAATACAATATAATGAGGAAGCAAATAGCAGCGTTTTACTTTTTTAATTTTGAGAAAGGTCGGACATCATATCTTGAACGAGTTACATGATAATATTTCTTGATTACTAATATATTTTATATTTCATTTTACGGATACAAAGCAAAAAAGACATGGCACATGCAAGTCGAATCATCGAAAACTGAAGCCACCTGCATAGCATTCTGATTGGTCGTCGATGACTTTGACATGAAGCCTACTTCAAGCTGTTATAATCGCAGCAGGATCACGCATGGCGCGCTTGTCGAATTGTTTGTTCGCAGTTATGAAATAGTATACATTTTGCTTCCGAAAACAGATTTTATTTTCTTTCTTTCATTTTTCTTTGTAAAAATAAAACATGGCCAATCGAAAGTTGATTATATTGAAATACTGAAGCAGAAATGAGCAGAAAGTTACGAATCGTATAAATCGGAAAAAAATAATGCATATAAAACGTGCCGAAAAGATTGATTTCGCATAATAATAATTCCAAAATGTTACTAACAAATTGGTGAAAAAAATAATTGTTCAACAAACAATCAGTCAACCTAACTTTTTTTCTAATGAAAATGATATGTTCATTTATTCGAATGCATACGAATTTTTTTCAAATTTTTTTCTTTATTTTGATTTTGATTTTTTTTTATTCTCAAAAATGTGCGCGAAATAACGAATTTTGGATATGTGTTCCGCATAAAACCATCTACTGCACTCAAGATTTTTTTGCAAAACGCATATCCAAAATTTGTTATGTTATGCGCATATTTGTCAAAATAAAAAAAATCACAATCAAAATAGAGAAAAAAATCTGAAAAAATTCGTATGCATTTAAATAAATTAACATATCCTTTTCATTGGAAAAAAAGTTAGGTGGACTGATTGTCTTTGAAAGAAGAAAGAAGAAGATTTTTTTTGTACTCACAAATTAACAAGGTATCGAATGATTTTCTGACTATGTACCGAAAGACGATACGTGAAAACGCGGCGCGGCGTCATATAGAGCCCGATGTAGCCGTTTTCGTAAATGTTTGAGGTGGTTTTCATGAACCTCTGCGTTTAATGGTCCTGATGTGTACTATACACAGTTTGAAACCTTACGAATACATTAAATCATCCGCGATATTTTTACCCTTATTTGGCACTTAACAAAAAAAAAATATTTCTAGAAATGTACATGATTCCCTAGTAGATCTCAATAACCGTTAAACAACCAAATATTGGCGGTCGTTATGGAACAAAAAACAACTCCAGAATGACGCAGAATCAACCTAGTGGCCGTTGGGTAATCGTAAAGTAACCTGCAATGAACCCAATGGTCCGATTCAGGTTACTTTTCGGTTATTTGCAGAACCTTCAAACAACTGAAGAACAACTTTTAAGGAACTATCGATTACTTTTGCGTTACTCTGAGGTTCGTTTTTGGTTAAAAAATTGGTCGCTTTATGGTGACAATCGGGTTCGTTTTTGTTCCAAAGCAACGGTCGCTTTATCGGTCACATTATGGTTGTGTTACGGTGAAGCAACTGGAAATGAACCTTATAATGACGGTTACTTGTATGTAACCGTAAAACAACCATAGAATGACGGTTGTTCGGATCCACTAGGGTTTTACAAGAATTAAAAACTCCTGCCAAAGAGGAAGTTAATTTAAATACAAATTGGGGAAACGGAAAGTTGTAAAATAATATTCATTTGCATATTAAAATTGAGAGATTCTTACACCGATGATGAATTAATCAAAGGTTTCCCCAATGAAAAAGCCAAAATTGGACAACATGGTTGCCCATAAAGAGCTTTTCAAAATTAAAAAAAAACTTATGGTTAGGAATGTGTAAGTAATAGGGTGACCGTTCATTCTATGTTAAGCGATTTTGACCGAGACGCCCCTTCATTTTGTTCGAAATTAATTCAAAAAAATCTGGTTCAAATTTGAGAGCTGTATCTCAACGAGAAAACGTGCCTGTAAGCACAAACATTTACCCATTTAAATATAACATGGGAGTTTTGGCACAATTACTTTGAATTTTTTTTTCCGAGCCTCACAAAAGCTGAAAAAATCCAAATACTGCCCGAATTGTACGTCAAGTAGTTGTACTTTATACACAAATTTTAATGACCAGCCCGTCATTATATTCAACACATTTAAGCCACTAAAGTCATTAAAGCCGGCAAGAGCCTTCTTTTACAACTGACTTCGAGCTCTTTTCATTCGGTTACTTAACGTGCAAAATAATTCGAAACAGCTTAACATTATGTCTTAAGGATTGCTTTTTTTGATAGAGCCAATAAGAAATTTCGGAAAAAATTTTTTGAACATAAAAAATGTTTTTCTCAAAAAAGTAATATGATTTTTTAAATATATTTTTTCCTCGCTAAGTGACTTTTCAGAACCTTTTTAGCTTTGCTATAGAGGTTAAAACCATTTAGATCGGGTTCTCAATGTCTAAACTTGAAACAATTACAATTCGTGCAGAATTTGGATTTTTCCCGCTTTTGTGAGGCTCGAAAAAAAAATTCAAATTGTGCCAAAACTCCCATGTTATTTAAATGGGAAAATGTTTGTGCTTACAGGCACGTTCTCCCTTTGAGATAGAGCTCGCTAATTTAACCATATTTTAAAAAATTTATTTCGAACAAAATGGCTTCTCCGACAAAATCACGCAACATCGAAATTAACGACCACCCCAGTACGTAATACAGCCTTAAATGAACGAAAGACCAATGCTGCTGCTTTTGGGAAAAAATTAGCTTGGAAGTTCCGGCAACTCATTCGCTTCCATCGTTTTCGTTATATGCACGGCGCCGTCGAGTCCCAGCCGTGCCCCGATGCAGTCCAGTGCAACAGCAACAATTCCCAGCCGGACAGGATAGCTAGAGAGAGAGACAGAAAAAAAGAAAGAGTTTCCAGCAGCAGCAGCAGTCGCGAACGCCGGTGGGAGCTCAGCGAGGAAGGCGAATTCGGGATTCGCTCGAGCTCGCGTTCTCACAGAGTTCTCCGCAAAAGGAATGATCTTGCGACTAAGTGGCACAATCGACTCTCTACTCATCTCGTAACTATAATGTACATGGCTACAACTGCTCAGTAAATGTGGATTTCTCGGTGTTGCTAAGATTGATTACTCTCTCTAGTTCTGTAATATCACGGGTTTCCATAATTTATGCTCGAGTTGTAATATCATGAATAGTTTGCTCCTTATTAAACGTATTATCGAGCAGTTAAGCAATGAGCTTCCCACTAGTCTGCTCGATATTATCACTACCGTAGCGGTTTTAAAAGGATATTCCAAGGTCTGATTCAATCTTGCACCGAATTTGTTTTTTTGTCGTTCTATAGTTGCTCCGTAATGTGAAGAAAGTTTGCATTCGGACATTCGTTTTTTAATGGAAATTTCGATCGAATAATGAATTATTGTTTTTTTATCATAAAATTTCAACATTAGGTCAACAGAGGTTTTCCGTTGTATTCTTTGATATCGATCGTGTTTTAATTATTGCGTGTAAGCTATTGAATGATGATCTTAGAAACAGAATCATACCTTCAAAAATCCAATTATAATTCTCAAATTTCAAATTTTCAGGTAAACAAGTTTGAAATACTATTAGTTTTCACTCAGTGTCTAATTGTCAAGGCCGCTAGTTCCTTAATTGTTGTACTGGAATGTAAAATTAATAATTCTTTTAAATTACATATTGACTAATAATTACGTTCTATGTAACGTATTTCTATAGAAAAGAGTTCAAGCTTCGATGTTAAACGAAGCAATTGAATGAATGTGTACCCAGTGATCATTAATAGGATTAATGAATGCGATGCGACATTTTAACTTATAATTATTGCATGGAATGGTCGGATTCGGTTCACTCTCGTTTCAGAGTGTTAGACACGAAGCAGTGTTCTTGTCTATCGACATGGCATATATTGACTGACTGTAGCCACATATGCACAAAACGTTCACGCCCGTGCGTGTATATCATCCAGAGGCATGTAATTAGTGCATGGCACAGTACTGGGTAACTGAAGGAGGTTGAATCACGTCATTTGGAGGGGGGCAACGCCGTTTGGTGTGCAGGTTGTCAGGGAGGTAGTGTTACGAGAGAGAACTCCATGCTGTGCTATCGTCGGCGTACATTGTTGTTTAAGGATGTATGATACGTACAGTTCCTCCAAAAGTGAGTTTCAGAGACAACTTCGATCACTTCCCGATGGGATAAAAATCGGAAAAAAATTATGCATATAAAACGTGCTGAAAAGATTGATTTTGCATAATAATAATCCCTAAATGTTGTTAACAAATTAGTGAAAAAAAACAATTGTTCAACAATCAGTCAACCTAACTTTTTTTCTAATGAAAATGATATGTTAATTTATTTGAATCCATACGAATTTTTTTCAGATTTTTTTCTTTATTTTGATTTTGATTTTTTTTATTTAAAAAAATGTGCTCAAAATAACGAATTTTGGATATGCGTTTTGCAAAAAAATCTTGAGTGTAGTGGATGGTTTTAAGCCGAGCACATATCCGAAATTCGTTATTTCGCGCACATTTTTGAAAGAAAAAAAATCAAAATTAAAATCAAGAATAAAATCTGAAAAAATTCGTATGCATTCAAATAAATTAACATATCATTTTCATTAGAAAAAAAGTTAGGATGGCTGATTGTTTGTTGAACAATTCTTTTTTTCACCTATTACTAATAACATTTTGGGATTATTATTATGCGAAATCAATCTTCTCAGCACGGTTTATATGCATTATTTTTTTTCGATTTTTATCCCATCGGGAAGTAATCGAAATTATCTCTGAAACTCACTTTTGGCGGGACTGTACGTATCATACATCCTTAATTCGAGCTCCTTTGTTTTTACATTTTTTCGGCAACCAAGTAGACCAACCGTTCCGTTCTTCGTTGAAGTTTCTCTTTAAAATACAAGGAATAATTCAGTTATAATATTAACAATGTTTCATCATTTTTGGTATAATTACGAGCATAACATCAGATATGCATAGAATTTCCGCTATGTCGCCCATGCATAAGAGTGCAACTTCAATAGTTAATTTCTCGATTACCGTCTAGACGATAAACGCGAAATTTTGAATATAGATCCGATTTTTATCGACGAATATTCTCTAAAAATTTCCGCGCAGTTCCATCATTTTGGGTTGGGCGTACAACCTCCTCAACGTAGTCAGGTACTGACGCAGATCTGTGTGTACTAATAGTTAACTATGCGCTGTACGTATATGCGAATGATCCAATTGTAAGTTTTTCTCTCTATCTCTCTTGCTCTCGCGGCGAGCGATGGCAAAGCTTGAGGGATGTAGGTATATAACGTGTCTCGTCCTGGCGTGACGTGCTTGAAAGGCAAAGCTGAGCGTAGCACATCGACATACACGGCGCGACTACGATACGACGACGTCGACTGGTGGTCGCTAGCGGGCTCAAGACATTGATTTTGTCCGGACCAAAGCGCATTGCGGACATTTTTGGTGCCTAGATGCTCGAAACTTCGCGAGTACCGCTGAATCTTACGTACATAGTTAACTTCCGAAAAACCAGTAGTGAAGTATACTAATTTTTTCGTTATAAAATATCGAAACCTTGCACAAATACAGTAGAAGATTTATCATCAGATGGATTTTTATCTGATGAAGACGAACTACAAGAAATATATCATTTCGATTGCCGAGCCCGTGCCAAAATGCACTTGAGTGTATAAAGTCAACTGGAAAATTGTTGCAGGCTCGCCAGCAGCTTTCTCCGAATGCCACTCAGACACACTTGACTCCGGAACTTTGAGTGCATTTGCATCGTCAATCAGGGATCGGCAACTCTCGCGACTTTGGAATGGACATTCTTTTTTTCTTTATCTCTAAGAGTTTTCGATGATTAAATACTTTTTCGAATGTTCGACTGTATTCAAGATGTTACTTTGTAATATTACAACAGAAGTTTTATGGGAAATTTTAATCTATAATTGAAGGAAATAACGATGAAATGATTTTTCAAAGCTTCTTGAAAACGGAATTAATTTTTTTTTGTTTATACGCGTTGGAAAATCGGAGAAAAATAATCTAACTTGCGGTATACTGCAGATTATGTTTCATCGATTCTTTTATGTTAACTATGAAATAAACCAGGTTTTTCCGAATATAATAGATTCTATGTCATAAAGCAAGAAATAACAAAAGTAATCTTTTTCCGTCCTCACGGTGCACTAAGAGAAAAATCTGGTAATTCATAAAGAAATATAGTTAGACCAACGATAATCTAAATATAAACTATATTTCCCAGAAGGAACGTCTATTTTTTACCGTTATACAACAAATATAAAAAAATTATATTAATGGAATTAATATTCGATGAACCATTAATATAATCCCTAGGAGGAACGTCTATATTTTATGGTTATAGCAATTATAATTATAGTAGCAATCATCAAATTGATAATAGATTTCAAAACAATTCGAATATTTTCAATAATGCCGTTTCGTTGCATATACGATTTCACCGTTTGTTTCCAATAACCTTGCAAGTATCGTTTATTGAACATTATTATCATCGCTTTATCCATAAAACATTGCAAGCCTTCCTATATTTGTTTTATCATGTCATATTGTTAAATCAACGATATGTGTGATCAGTGTGGATATATAATATCTTTCAGAAAAAATTGCTACCTTATCCTAAGCAAAAAATTCATACCTAAAATACGCAAATAAAAAAATGCCAAATTACATATTTGTTATCTAAATAGTTACTCTTCTTTTGAACCAAGGTTTTCCGTAAATGAGAGATGCTATGTCATAAAACAAATTAATAAAAAAAGCAATTTTTTAACGATCTCACGGTAGATACAGTATATTTTTAGAATAAATTGCCACCTTATCCTGAGCGACATATTATATAATTAAAATATGCGAATAAAAAAAAATGCTTAAATCATCTATTTGACATCTGAATAGCTACACTTTTTAGAAATAAGGACGGCCGTTCTCGATTTCTCATTCTCATTCATTCCTTAGACATACTCGTGCAGAAAACGAATTTTTTATTCAAGGGAATAAGTACCGGGTATTATGATTGTCGAGTATCACGAGAGGACGGCGATCGATTTCCTCAATTACTGCGGCAGACGAAGCGCCGCATTAATGTACCAGTGGCTATTCGAGCGTTTATTGCTAATGCGCGGAAAACTGAGGAGAGCGGGTGAGCAATACGGCACCCACGATAGCCACGTGCAAGTTTTTTGCTCGAACTCCCGTAAGTCCCGATTCGAAGAGGAAGGGCGTGACTCTCCGACTTCTGCTCAGACGGAAATTCTCTTGGCTGCGCTGCTGTTGTTGCTGCTGCTACCTCAGGCTGTTGAGCAGCGATGCTCCTTATGCGTATCCGTACGCATCGAAGCGTTGCCACGCGGTCATGCACGTAGACCCTCGATAGGTATATACGAATCTATACTCTCAAGATGTTATACTTTTATGCCTTGCGTTTTCCTATACATATTGTAAAGTTCTGCAAATTATTTTGCAAGCGGTGAGGATTAAGAGTCTATGGGTCATTTCACCAATTATTTACAAGAGCTTAAACCTTCCCTCTCCAATTTAGCTGTAACACTTTTAATGTTACTACCAACAATGTGCTCGCTTCGATCGAACTCCTTTTCTTTCATTCGTTCTCTATTCTTCTTTGCGTGACTCTATTTTTGCTTCAGTGTTTCGATATAATCGACTTTCGATGAGTCATGGCTTTTTTTACAAAGAAAAATTAACGAAAGAAAAGGAAATCTATTTTCGGAAGAAAAATGTATTCCGATTCACAACTGCGAAAAAAACAGCAATTTGAAAAGCGCGCCACGCGATTATAGCAGTCTGAAGTTGGCTTTATGTCAAAGCCATCGGCGACCAATCTGAATGCTGGATAGGTGACTGCAGTCTTCGATATTTCGACTTTCGATGTGCCATGTCTTTTTAAAGAGAGGATTCAGTGTATCCTCGGTGGAGGTCGCTTGAATTTTTTCAGATTCTTCTCGTACCCTACAAATTCTCTGCAGGTATCGAATTATTGCGATTTTGAGTACAATATTTCAATACAAAATTAATGGTCCTGAAAAATCTAAGATAACGAAATATTCCTGTGTAAAAAAGAATCAGTTTTTAAAAAAATTACTGTTGTTTGGATACTAACTTGTTGAAGCAGTGAAAATCAATAAAATATCCGTCATTTTAATTACAATTCTATATTTATTTTTTAAAAACTCAGAATTTTTCACATGACATAAGTAAATTTCAGAGTGGGATCTAAACAGCTTATACATTTTTTCTCAGATTATAGAAAATTATGTGTAACGATAAAAGTAAATCTAACTTGTACGATTTTATATAGCTTGAAGGGTATAGACAAATAGTCGTACTAAACTGTGAAAAAAAACCATACATAAATGTGTGGTTTAACTTCAAATCTAATTGCGCTAGATTTCACTTCCGGCGATAAAAATACTATATCCCATTTCAGATGCAACTCTGAAATTCGCTTATGTTATGTGAAAAATTCTCAGATTTTCAAAAATAATAATGGAATTGTAATTAAAATGGCGGAAAGCCTTCAAAAAATAGTTTTTCTACTAATTTGATGATTTCCACTGATTGAACAAATTTGGAACCAAACGACACTAGTTTTTTTTTTAAGTTAGGACTTTGTTACTTTGACATTCGTCATTTTTCCGGAACCCTTCATTCTGTATTGAAATGATGTTCCTAAAATTGCAATAATTCGATACCTTAAGGGAATCTGTAGGAAGCCCGAAAAAAATCTGAATAAATTCAGACGATCTCCAATGACTTACTTAACTCCTTTCGCCTCAAAAAGGAGAGGGAAGATACAAACTCTTGTCAATAATTGGTGGAATAACTCCTATAAATGAAGCATTCTCTGTTAATTCATCTACTACGTTTTCCGACCCTTTCCGATCTGCCCTATAATTGGTTATATGGCAGATTACGAAAAGTCACTTCATGTTTATTTTTTCAATTTTGTAATGACAAATTTCAGAAACTGTCTATTCCTTAATTGCAAATATCTAGGATTCTTGAAGTTACTGTAAAGAATAGAGGGATTATTTTTTAATTCGAAAACGGAGTTTCTTTTTTGGATTGGAAAAACTACAGAGTATTCCTGCATGACTTTTAACATCAGAAACAAAATTGCCAGAAACACCCATCGATGGTCTTGTATACATATTCGTGATGACGGTCCAAAAAACGGGGGAGTAATTATCTTTTAAATTCAAACACGGGTTTGTTTCTTGCTAAAATATTGCAAAAAAATGACTAGAGTGGCAGGGAGTTCCCATAAAAAAAAAGATGTAGTGTTATTTTGTTATTTGGGTAAGCAGACAAAAAACGCCCGGAAAAAAATGCTCTATACATTTCCGGGGGTTTTATGTCGACTTTAGATGTGGGGTTATTTTCCCAAAATTTTTTCGTCGTTTTGCACCGCAGAACCTCAAACCGTGTCAGTCAGGCGGTTTTCATGCGATCATAACGGTCAGGCAGAAAAACTGCCCGATTTTTTTAGACAAAAAAAACTACCTGATATTGAATTTAAAAAAACCTTCCCCTGTTCGTTTTTCGAAATCGTTTTGAAAATTTCGCTTTTCGAAATTTTTACACGAATAATTTTTTATACCAGGACCTCGACCCGTCCCACTCTGATAACTTTTTTTTGCGATATCCACAGTCATGGAGGCATACTTTGTAATTTTCTTAGCCAAAAAAATGACCGTAATTTAATTTTTCAAAAATATTCTCCCCGTTTTCGGAACTTTTGCACAAATTCAATTTTTTATACCAGAACATCCGTTTACGCACAAAAGAAATCCGTTTTTTCATTCAGAAACAACTCCTCCGTTTTTTGGTAATAATCATACTCATGGGATCATAACAATTATTTTAAACATTACGCTAAAAAATTAACAGAAAGTGAAAACCTTCATGTACAGACACTTTTTTTCAGTAACTTCAAGATTCCGAGTCATTTGCACTTGAAAAAAACTTTTAGTGGTGATTTGATATAACCAATTATGGTACAGATCGGGTAGCGAAAAAAGTGGCTGCATCGACAGAGAGCTTCAAATATGACTTTCGAATCAACGATCTATATTTGACTAACAGGAAACGTAGAATATTGTATTAAATTAATTTAGTAAGAAAAAAAGAAGAAATCGGTTTATTAAGTGAGAGTCACAGTCGAGTAGCCTCACTCGGCTCTCGCCTTTTTTTCGTTCATCCCCCGACCGGTTATCCCACGTGTGGCCTTATGCCACGTCATTCATTGATCGTGTACAGTCACTTGAGTTAAGTATTTCTCCGAAGCTCGGGTAAGCATTCTAAACGTTATTTGCGTTTAACGGTGTTGGGCGTAATAGAGAAAACGTTGAAATTTCAATACATATCATTTAGCATCTTATTTGCTTTTCCATTACATTAAAAACAGTCGTAGTATTCACGTGTATCTTATTCCAGAAGAAATTTCGTAACGAGTTCGTTGAATTCTTCATGGTATTTCAAGTGAAGATTGTGGGATCCCTTCTCGAAGAGTTTCAATCTGAAATTAAAAAAAAGGATACGTCGTTATCAGTCATTTGTATTTTTTGGTGATAAGAACAAGGTTTTTTGACGAGATTATAGAAGCATTGATATTTTTATTTTGAACTGTAATTTTTCAGAAAGTACTTGATAAAACAGTCGAAAAAATTGCATCAATTTAATGCTCATTCAAATTGAAAATTCTGAACAAGTCAATTACGAATGCCTCAATATTCTGCACTCAATGAGAAAGTGATACTGACTGGGAGTCTGCAATGTTCTTTTTCAAGTATTCCGGGTGTTCTGGATCAACCATGACATCCTTAGCGCCGTGAATGAGCAGCGTGGGACATCGTATTCTCGGAATACAATCTTTACATATGTCTCCATTCTTTTTCTGGTAAACATCAGTCATAGCATTTACCCACGCCGACCAAGTCTGTCTAAAGTAATCTTCTCCGTACAAGGCTATTAAAGGTGCCTTCATTCGTTCCGACCACGTATCTATATTTCTAATACCTAAACAGCAAATTGTGATGTTTCAAGTCTTTTTTTTACCAATTTATTAATTTGTGGGAAAAAATATACTGTGAACAATATGTGGAAAATTAATATTAGTACTGTTAGGTACACACGGAAAAAAAATTCGCTTGAGGGCTGCCATCAGCAATTGTTATCAACTCGATTTCATTTCATATTCCTACAAATCCATGTGAGATTGAAACAACAACTCTAAAATAGAAAAAACAATATCTTATTGTTGCAATGTTATATGAGATTGTGAGAATAAAAACAACAGTTGATTTGACAACAATTGTTGATGGCAGTGAATATGTTTTCCAATCGATGACATTTTTTTTCCGTGCAGTGGTCCCAGTTTCTGCGCACGTCCCTAATCTGGAAATTTTCACAATTTTTCTGCATTTTCAGTATCAATGTCGTTAATTTTTTATGCGATGTGATATTTGATATTGTGACATTAGACAAGAATGGGGTTGTATTAGTTTAGCGTGTAAATGCTGTGTATCAGTCGATTATTCGAAATAATCCAAAGAGATTAAAGGAAAATTGCAGTTTCACAATTCAACACATCTCTTCAACGCTTTATCCTAATTTCGGACTAATGCTAACTAACTTTCGTTATATGTCAAAACCGATGTAAGTGCTTATCATTATTAACGTTTATCGCAGGAAGCGTATTTACGAAATGTACACTGCGAGAAAAAGTTTCATTGTTTCACTTATATCTTGTCAATGAAATTAAATGCTCAAATTTCAAAATTATCTCTTTTCAAATGATCTCAAACTCAATGAGAAGTAGTAACGATGAATCAAAGAAACAATTTCTCAAAGGAATGAAACCTTTTTATTGATTATAAAAAAATCGTCTCTCATTTAATGAAACCTGATTTAAATTCAATGGAAAGTGTACTTGAGGTAGATATTTCGCTGCAATCTAGTAAAATTAGTGCTCAATTAAAGAAAAACAACTTTATTATTACTGGCGGTTCAATTAACAGTTCCGAAGAGTTACCCACGTTGTATAGAATTAGATCTTAATATATAAGTACATTTGTAGCCGTGATTCGAATAGAAAATCAACTGACATATGCAAATGTCTAATGGGTTGTTTCTTCATGCAGTTAAGAATAATATCCCATAATTATAGTACAATTGTGACAAGCAATATCTCATTTTGCTTAAACGATTGACCGTTCATATTTTCTATTGTATAAGTTGTTCAAAAGTTATAGCCAATTGTATACCAGATCTTAGGCTAGGATAGGACAATTAAACTCCTGCATCGTTTGAAATACTGATACTATCAAAAATCTAGGCGGTCAATTGATTAAGGATTTTTTAACGAACAAAATAAGATATTGTTCATCATAATAAGACTATTATATTAGGGTCTACTCATTAAGAAAACGGCGCGAAAAAACATGCCATGGCAAATTAGCATGTATATCAGTAGTTAATCTATTAAAATCTCAGCTGCAAATATACTTATATATTAAGAACTAATTTTGCTACGTAAATAACTCTTCGGAACTGTCAGTTAATCCGCCAGGAATTTCAAAAACGTTTTTAAATATTTAGCACTGATTTGACTAGTATAAAGCGCAGTAGCTGCCTTAAACCAAAAATGTTCTTTTCATTGGCTTCAGGCAGTGGCATTTCCTTCAGCTTCACGTAGTTAAATCTCTGGTTTATACGCATGTATTTGAATTAGCATTATCCTAAGTATAGGGCATGAATCTTACAGCATTCAAATCTCGGCCCACAATGTCAAAGGAATTTTTTTGCAGATAACCGATTATCAAATATAATTCAATATGTTGTCAAACATGAGAAATATATGGCAATTTTATGGACCGTTACTAAAAGTTTTCATTTGTAAACTGGCATGTAACATTCAATGTATATCAGTGATATAAAACAAAAGTTTATAATATAACTTTTTTGGAGTTTTAAATACATCGTACATTAATTTTGCAACTCACTCGCATATCAAGTTTATTATCCTAACAAACGAATGAAATTACTAGTACTGAAATTATTCCCAATTTTTTTTTACTGTAATTATATACGTATTTTTATATTATATTCAATATTCGCGGTATCGGCAAGCAAACTTTTTATACAGTATATTAATTACCACAAGGAAATGCTTAGGTCATCGCATAAATTAAAAGTTTCTACGTGGATTCAACACCTACTTTCATATACTTTTAATTCGGAAGGCTTAACGTAGGAGTTGGCACCGAAGGCGACCATTCGTCGTATGCTATTGGGATGATCAGCAGCGAGTATGAACGATGTTATGCCGCCGTCACTCCAGCCGATTAACGAAAACTCATCGTATCCAAGGGTCTTCATAAGATCGTGGGCGAGGCTGGCATCACGTTTGAAAAAGTTTTCGGGAAACGTTCGGTCCGGTGGTCTCGACTTGCCGTATCCCGGGGGGTCCCAAGCCACAACAGTCAATTTCGATTTGTCAAGATTCTCGATCTGTGGCTTAAAATCAGTCCAAGCCGAACCTGCAAATCATAGTAACCGCTTAAGTTAAATTCATGAGCAAGGCGGGATATTACATAATTATTGCTAGAAAATAAATGGACCTACAATTTGTCAGCACTGATTTACAGTCATTCCTAAGGAGCAGAATAGTGTTCGTAACAGTATTCTATGTATTTAATTATTTTTATTACACTCTTTCGATTGTTATCGAAAGACTGAATTATAATTAGAAGTTTTATATAAGTGCGAACATACACTGAAAGATAAATCTTTTAATTTTTGAAATAATATAGTTGGAGTGATGATGATCTAACTATAAGCTATAATTCCCAGGAGGAACGTCTATATTTTATGTTTATAGCAAATATAATTATAGTAACAATTATCAAAACGATAATAGTTTCAAAAACTATTCTAATAGTTTTAAATATGCCGTTTTGTTGCGTATACGATTTCAACGTTTGTTTTCAATAACCTTACAAGTATCGTTTATTGAACCATATTATCATCGCTTCAACCATAAAAAATTGCAAGCCTTCCTATATTCGTTTTACCATGTGAAATCGTTGAATAAACGATATGCTTTTCTTTCGGTGTAGAATATTCGGCTTCGACTCGAATCGAATTAGTTAATTCATACTTCAATCGAATATGCGATGATCTCAAATATTCTAGGTTTACATTGAATATTCGATAAATTCGAGTTTTCAAAATTCAAATCGAATGTTCGATAGATTCGATTATTGAAATCCGGATGAAGTTAGAAATTAAATAATCAATTGAGATATACAAAAAATGCCATTTACATTTAAAAATCACGGTAGCGATTCGACGTCAAGTTTAAGAAATGTAATAATCTATCCACATGACCATTCTGTTAGTCTAGATCTCGTCTGGGCTTTACTCCTAATGTAGTATTCTATAATACTTGAGTGCATCGTCAAGCGATACACCGAAAAGTCATTTTTTAAAATAAGTTATAATAACTATCACAGACACTAGCAAAAACTCATATACCCCTACAGTACACACTCGCAGAAACTTGCACACATTCTCACACACTTGCAAAAACTCGCACACCCTTAACACACCCGCAAAAATTTGCACACACTCGCAAGAAACTCGCACACATGCTCACACACGCGCAAAGCTGTGCACTAGTCGCTTTTATTTACTTATTTTTCGAATTATTTATGTATTTAGTGATTTTTAAATCGTTTTATTGATTTATTCATTATCAATCGTTAATCTATAGGGAACGTTTAATAAAATTCACGATTTTCTTGGTTCCCATCTTCGGATATTTGAAAAAATGTTCGAAATATGCGAATGATTTCTTTCGAATTATTGAATACGAATTGAAACGAATCAAAATTTGTTCACCTAAAACTATACGAGTCTCGGCATAGAGGACATTATGAGGGTATCATATAATGTTATATATGATGCGTGTCGTTAAGATTCTCAATTTGTGACTTAAAATCAGTCTAAGCCGAACCTGCGAAGCATAGTAAACGTTAAAGGTGATTCGAAAATACTCAGTCGGTATCGAAAACTCCGTAATCTCATTTTCTCATCTTTTGGATAGAAGATGAGAACGTTGCACTCCGTCCGAGAATTCTGTAGGGCGACGTTCTCGTCTTTTATCCAAAGGACCAACGATAGCGTAGAAATTTGAGATCTCAATATTAGTTCTATCTCTCTCGCACTCATTGGGCTTTCACATCACCAAGTAAATTTGTGGGCACGGCGAGATATTATACAATCATCACTCGAAAAGAAATGGACCTACAAGTTGGCAACACTGATTTACATTAATTTCTAAGAAGCAGAAGGGCGTTTCTAACAGCATTTCGTTTTCAATTAATTATTTAAATTACGCTCTATTGATTGTTAACAAAAGATATAATTATAAGAAAACTTTCATCGAGGCTATATATGAGTTTTTGAAAGACGACGAGTCTTAGTGTGGAGAGCATTGTGAGGATCCAATGTTATGATCTATGTTGTCATGATAGAATGAATAGACTGTTAAGCATGACAACTTCGCTCTAAATGCCGTTAACGGTGATAAGATTTTACCCAAAGCTCCGGGTAGTAAAAGAACTGGATGCGGGCCCATTCCAGTTTTAACATAGTTGATGTCTAGTCCATTGACATTGACCTTGCATTCCTGAAATAAAACATTATATTTGTGATGAAAACTTGCCTGAAGGACATTTTTCATCCACGCTATCTATGATTAGATTAGATTAAATTAGAGTCCTACCTCGACTTTGCTGGAAGATTTTCTTATCGCGGTAATAATCGATGCAGGTCGAAGAGATTTTCCAGCGTTGAGCAATATCTTGGGAACAAAAAGTCGAGGCATTTTTAACCACATTATTGTCGTTGAGCGTCTAACGGCAACTGCACGCGTGCCGAAAAACAATACGACTGTGTACTGATTCGGCTGGGGCGCTGGCTGATTGACATCTTAAACTGTAACGAATTATATCATACATGTCCAACGTTCAATGTGATAAGACCGCCGAAATTTAATATATGCGAAGTCTTGAGGCAATCGTACATAAAGCAGTTACAATCTGCACTGGGAATAAATAATTTTCGATGCAATAATTTAAAGTTCGTTCAATGTGTGAATACACATTTGAATAATGAAATAGTGTATTTTGATTGGTAAAAAAAACAGACTGTTTCCTGTCTATCAATATAGCTGTTGCATGAAAATCCGCCGTTTCCTGATGTGGTACTCCAAAATTTCGTTGACACTCAAGGCAAAAACTTTTTTCTCCAATGTTAAATTGTACTATTGGAAATTTAAATAACTGCTATAGCACAATTTAACAATGGTAAAAAAACTTTTTTAGTGAGTGTGCCTTCATAATGCGAGCCAGAACTCATGTATTACAATCATACGAATTGGAAAAAAAGGTTTCTCTCGCGCGTTCAAAAGACACTTTTACTGAAGAATTTTCTAATCAGTATGACGTTTTGAAAGCAAAAAAACAGACTGTTTCCTGTCTATCAATATAGCTGTTGCATGAGAATCTGCCGTTTCCTGATGTCGTACTCAAAAATTTCGTTGACACTCAAGGAAAAAACTTTTTTCTCCGATGTTGAAATGTGCTATTGGAAATTTAAATAACCGCAATAGCACAATTTAACGATGGTAAAAAAAAATTTTTTTTAGTGAGTGTGCCTTCATAGCGCGAGCTGGAACTCATGTACTACAATCATACGAATTGGAAAAAAAGTTTTTCTCTCGCACGTTGAAAAAACTCTTTTGCTGAAGAATTTTCTAATCAGTCCGAGGTTTCGAAAGCAATAAACACTTCCCTGGAACGAGAACTAAACAGATAATGATTATCCAATAAGGTTTCATGAAAAATTGTACGAAAAATACGCGCCAATACGATACATTTTTCAATGCCTACAAAGTGTCCTGAGTTTTTTGTTACTCCGTAATGATTTCATAATTTTTTGTTTTCTGTAAGGATTTCGTGACCGTAGCATCGTTTTATGAATGCATAATAATTACAAAATTATTAAAACTAAGTTTATTATGGACTAAAAATTTCAAAAGATATGAAGATATGAAACTAAAGATATAAATCCGTTATTTGGGAATGGAAATGTCTTAACTACGACATAAGGAAAATTGTTCTTACAATTTACTTTTGAACTTAGCGAAATTCCGCATGCAAATAAAATCGTTATTTTTGCGAAATAACTTCAAGATCATTTGAAACATTCGGAGCTGGAAAACAGATATCACTATCGGCTTCAGCGACTCATGTAGAGAGCAACGCAGAAAATATATTCCACGACATTTTAAGCGTACAAAATCGGCAGCAAAATAATACAGCAATGCCGAACGACGAATTGGTGAATATTGTCGAAAACAACTCGAAAATTGTTCATTGTTGTTTGTTAAAATAAAAGTATCGCTTGTTTAAAAAAAAATTAATTAAGATTTCAGAATATGTTAACATTATTTGAAAATATTACTTCAACTGCCTTGACCAAGATATCGCGTTGTTGGGAATGCGGTAAACGTCTCGCAGACAAATCGTACAGATATATTTTTAAAATATGTATTTCAGAATTACAAGACGTTGATAAATGAAATGATGAAGAGTCTGAAATGCAATCGTATAATACGTATCTTAATGTCTCAATGTATCCTCTGTGTCAACATATATTACTACAAGCATTGTATAATAAATAATCGTTATAAAAAAAGAACTGGTTTCAGTTATGAAGAATCGGTGATTTGTAGTTTCGTCGTCGCGACGTTAAGGGTTTGATGCATCGTCGGGGGATTTTTTGCGTCGTTGTCAACACGAAGGTCAAAAGTACTTCACGATAGGGAGCGAATTTATTAATTTTAAGTCACCACGATTGAATTTTTCTAGGAATTTAAGTCTGAACCAATATTCAATATTCTTTTGTTATAGAATTTACACTAAAGCGGGCGGCAGCTTGCGATTAAAACTCGGCCATGCGCGCGCCCGCCCCTTATACGAATACGCAGTCGGCTCCACCGCTTTTCTTTCTTAAATCTTTTCATAATTCTTAAAATTAATATCGTAGATATCGATGGTGGCAGTGTTTTAAATGAATGACGATTGTAATCTGCTCATCATGAATCTTGCTGAGAGCGACTGGATTCTCTGTGATATTCTTCGACAAGAAGCTTCTTGTATTTCGTTTGATCGTTCCACAATTCCGCGGCCTGCAGATTAAGAGGACTCTCATTGTTTGGCTCTGAAAAAATTTATTTCACAATGAAAAATAATAAAATCGACATATGTGAGATTCAAAAAAGAGAAAAGTTGTTGAATCTGAAGCTCTTACCACCAAGTAAAGACTGTATTGAGAGAAGTATAGTCCGAACGTCGTAGAGTGCGCTCCACTTGTCTTTCAGTATATCCAAACAGATATTGCCAACAGGATCGACGTTGGGATGAAAACAACGCGTAACGAAACGCACTATGGGTGCGCTATAGGGATAGCTATGTGGGAACTCAAGAGTTAACTTATATGTGAGTCCAGCATACACCTAAAAATAACAGAAGCATCAATAAACAGAGAGAGACAGCCATGAGAATGCAGCTCCAAAAGTGAATATGAAGTATTCTCTGTTAATGAGAGGCCATTTCAGAATTGACCGTAATTGGTCACATTCCAGCATCATAAACGTATGTAATTTTCTATGTAATTTTCTATGTAATTTTCTCAGATTTTTTCATCCAAGACTTAAAAAATCGTCGTTTTTTTACTCAAGTGAAAATATTCCGAAAATCGAAGTTACAGGATAGAAATTTCGCCACATACAAGTTGTAGTTTTGTGTTAGATTTTGAATGGGACATTTAAAATAATATTCACGTCTTGGTAACACTCAGTTATTACCAAAAAGTGCAGGAACCATTTTTGTATTCAAAAACAGATATAATTTTATTTACCGAAAACATCGATATCGCAAAAAAATCACCAGGGTGGCACTGATTGAGGTTCTAGAATAAAAATCATCGAATAACACCAAGGTAAGATAAATTTTGTACTGTGCAGTGTTATTTTCTTTTTTTTTCACCTTAGAACCTCAATTCGTGCCACCATGTTTTTTTTTTTCCCTTAATAAAATAAGGATTCATCTGTTTTTCAGTAACGAATCAGTGTTACCAATATGTGAAAACTATCTTGAATGTCCCATTCTAATTCTAACACAAGACTATAACTTTTATGTGCCAACATTTTTTCAGTAACTTCTAGTTTTCGAGACATGGCCACTTGAAAAAAAATCGACGTTTGTTGAAATACTAGATTAACAAATCAGAAAAAAAATTTATAGTGCCTTTTAGTAAGTAAGTTAAAGTAAGTCGTACCGTGTCGAGTGGACCAGTAATGGTTCCAATCCACTTAAACAGATTTTCGCCATCAGGAAAAGCAGAGACTCCTTTCTCTGTGCTCATCATTAGGACCATCAATTCCTTCTGCAGCCTGTAGAATAATAACCATAAAGATTATTGATTTATGGGCTACAAATTATAACATGTAGGATACTTAATGAAATTTAAAATCTCCTTTTGATTATCATTCTGACTGCATAATAATCAACAATTTGATGGAAACAGATTATTGAGCTCAATTTTATTATGTTGTATTATTCATGGAAAACCTACTTTTGGCTGATTATACATTTTTAATTATTTATTGTCCTTGGAAACATATTTAAATACTGAATAATACAGCTTGCTTCTTTGTGTTTATAATTGTGCTTAACAGTGAAAAACACTGTTCTGCACACCTACAGTTGCAACTGATAAAATAACAGATGTTATATTCCTTTTTTTCTCCTTTTCTTAATTCATGTCTCATAGAAACTGTAATATTTGAACAGAGAACTACAATCATGTTTCATTACAGTCATATATCAACTCATGATCTATGAAACTAAAATATATACTATATATATATATATATATATATATATATATATAGCATAATGATTATTGAATCATGGAGGAATCACTCCAAGTAGAAAACAAATTAATGATTTGCTGTAGTTAAGTCTGCCTGCCTACGAAATCCATTTTCCAAACATTTTTTTTCCATTTCTGAGCATCTTATGATCCAGACTATAAATATATGTAAACCATGCCTACAGTCACAACTGGTATATGTAGATATTACACTTATTTCTTTATTTCATCATATCTCATGAGAACATGAATATTTAAACAGAAACTTCAAATTATGGTTTATTTGAAAAATATGTTAATCAGTATTAAATTATAATTTTTCTAATTGGAACGCTTTAAGATGAAAAAAAAATTATAGTTCACTATAGCCAAGTCTGCCTGCCTATGAAATCCATATTTTTCTCTTAAAACAGAATCAATATTTATTTTCCATTTCTGTGTGTTTTTATGATTATGCTCCACATTATAATGATCAGACAAGCATGTTTTCAATCCAAACTGGTACATTAAAAGATACTTTTCATATATTTTAATTTTTTAAATCAGAATCAATATTTATATTTCATTCCTGTGCGTCTTTATGATTATGCTCCAGATTATAAAAATCTATTAATTATGTTTTCAATTGCAACTGGTACAATTAACAGATATTTACTTCCTTTGTTACATCAGATCCCATAGAAACTTAAATATTTGAATGGAAAACTCAAATTTTGTATCATTTAAAAAATATAAAAAATTTGTATTTAATTGTAAAAGTTGGGAGATGTAAAAGGCGAGAAGCCATACTGCTGGAAATAAATCTATCTAGTATTTAATTGTAATATTTCTAAATGGAAGGCTTCGAGATAAAAAAAAATTATGAAATTTGTTGTCAAATCGATTTTTCATTAATTTTTTATCTCAAAATCAGAATTAAATATTTATTCTCCATTTATGTGTTTTTTTGTAAAACATATTTCAGATTATAAAAATCTGTTAAACGTGTCTAGAGTTACAACTGATACGTTAACAAATAATCCCACTTGTTCCTCCATTTCATCATATATCATATAAACCTTAATCTTTAATATTTTAATATGTAAATAAAAACCTTGAATTATGTTTTATTTCAAAAATACGTAAAATCAGGATTATATTGTGATTTTTCTAATTGGAAGACTTCAAGATGAAAAAAAAGCTTGTGCCTCGCTAAGGTTGAGTTTGTGTGCCTAAGAAATCTATTTTGAAGAATTGAGTATTTATGAATACACCAATAGAGGTGAGGTATATCGGACGTAAATTGAGTGAGTACGTTGATTATCATACGGAAACAAAACACTACTCCCGAGTCATATTGTAGTCATCGGAAAGGTTATAGCAACCATTGAGCGCTTCATTGCGGTTTATTGATTCGAAAGGGCTATTAATCGAAAATAAGGGTTGGGCCATGTGAAAAGCCGGCTGAACTTCCTTAAAAACGAGCACAGATTCGTCTTAAGAGTCCGTTAAGTTTTCGTTTGACGTGCCCTTGATGGTATAGACACGGATTTGATGCTCACCGTTTGCTCACTGCATGATTATCCTTCGGTACATTTTGCTTTTCCTCCTTCGCCTTGTTCGGTGTGCTCTGCGACGAGTAGAACGGATTGATATTTTGAGCCATTCCTCTGAAAACTACCGGAGTTTCTCACAAGAAAATTATCTATTTCTCGACTGGAAACTCGAAAAGCGTAGTAGAAGCGACCAAAGCGATGTACACCAAGCACAACAGTCACTGTGGAAATTTGAATGCTCGAGATTGTGTACTGCCGGAGTAGAAAACATAATGGCGCGAACAGCTGGCGCTTGAATGCGATTTCGGTGACCCCTCGCGGATCTCCCGCGGTTTTTCGAAGGTTAAAATTCAGTTTGTAATCTATGCGGCGGTTCATAATCGAGAGACTGAGTGAAAAATCAATTAATTTTCATACGAATATCTTTATATACATATCTTCTTTGGTTCTGTGCAAAAACCTTAACGATTGGAACATTGTAATTATATATTATTTTCACACGACTCATATTTGCTAGTACGTAATACAGAAAAGCTTAGTAGAGAATTTTTTGAAAATTTACAATCCATCGTATTACTTTTAAAAGTCCGAAACATTAATTTTTATCACGGTGCTGATTCAGAGCATAAAGAGGAACATGAGGACTCAAAATAATATTTTTAACTTTCGTTTACTCTATGACCCGTAAAGATTGTAGTATGTACAGTATGATCCGATTATTTTTGAAGAAATTAATATCAGTTATATGACTTTAAGAAGCCCGGAATCCAATCTTTCATCGACGTGCAGATGCAAAAGATGAAGAGAAACAGGAGGATTCAAGATAATATTTTTGAGCAGGATTTTGAACTTTCGTTGACTCTATGGCTTACAAGCCAAGAATCACATTCTTTACGGATTGTTTATAGGTTTTCGAAATCCAAATTTTAGTCGAGGTAAGGATTTTTAATTTTGAGGAATGTGAGACAGTAAATCATATTTATAAACTTGTTTTTTAAACATTTTTTACTCTCTGTTTACGAGAAAAGTCTTGAAACATACAAATTACAATCAAAGCTGATATTCTCTCAGAGAAATGTATGTTTATACGCGTCGGAAGTCTTGCTTCGAATTAATCGAATGACTGATGCATTAGTATTGAAGTCCTTATGGAGACAGGTGGAATGTTTGTTGTTCGTTGTTCTTTACTACATGCGTCCCTCTAGTCACGTGTAGGTAATCACAAAGGCTTCTATTACTTAATTACAAATGCAGCTGTGTATGTGATCTAAAAGACGTTGAGTATTGTCGTTACTACGTACAAGTACCAGACAATTTATCTCATGAAACAAGCCAAGGTTCCATTAATTGACTACTGTAGCAGTAATCACAAGTTACCATACCGTAGATTTCGCCATAAAATATGGTTTGACCTAACAGCATTGAATCACGTCGAAAAAAGAATATTTTGTTATTATCCTCACTGTTGATTACTCATATCCCTGTTTGATGATTCGGACTTTTTATCCACGTTTTATATTTTTTAAATTATTATTTGCATTCACAAATGTGATTAGAATGTCATAAAGTTTAATATCCTCGTTTTATGAAGGAGCACTTTCAGTCATTATGTTGTAGCTGTTTAGGACTGTAGGCCGAAGCGTAAACAGGAAGCCTTCTCTTGTCGGGACTGATTCCCTCGCGGCTCGCGTAATATCGTCTTTCGATTACTTTGTCGAAAAATCGACTGAGCTTTACAGACGACGTTGTCCCAGCAGCTAAGGACCTAGTTTGTCTGCAATCCTGTCGATCAAATTCGATTTATTAGCAAGATTTAGAAAAGTACCAATCAAAAATAGAAAAGTACTTTCGAATCCGATGGATGTATGCCACCCACACAGTTTATATATATACAAATGTATTATTTTAGCCGCAAACAAGACTTGAACGATCAAATAGTGGCCTTTTTTTGGAAGGATTAGAAATGTGACAATGATGGTAAAGGCATCTTCTTTTCGAATTTTTTAAATGGCTCATTCCATTAATTATCCGTCAAGGATATGGCCTCCAAAATTTTGGTACACATTTTCTTTCACGATTGGATTCTCTATACCGAAGTAAAGAGAAAACCCGAATTTAAAATTTTTTGCTCATCATATCCAAAGGGAAACGTCTACTTCAGATTTCAACTGATAATTTTCACTATACATTTTAAAGTCTTATCGAATCTGATCAGCAAAATCCACAGCACTATTTTTGTCGGGAATTATCTGAATTGAAATTCTTTTTTTACATTTAACGAGATATTTAAGGGCAAAAGTTTTTGAAAAAATTTAAAAAGCCCGTTATGACCCATTAAATTCATTGAAGAATATACAATTTTTAACTTGAGTTCTTTAAAACTCAATCCCTGACAGAAAACAAAACGGGAAATTGACTTTAAAATCAATAAAGCATAAGTGTATATTATGGTAAATATAGGTTATTGGTTGATATAAATTCTGAGGTATTCGATTCCAAACCAAATTCTATACGTATTTTAATTATTTAAAGTTCGACAAATGATGAATATTTCGTTTTTTTTTCTGGCAGGGATTGAATTTTAGAGAGCACAAGTTGAAAGCTAGATGTTCTTCAGTAAATTTTCTGAACTTACAGATAGAAAAAAAAATTTCGAAAAAAAACCGTGATTTAAGCATCAAAGAGAGCATTTAAATCGTTTTGAAAATTGTTCACCTTGACAAAGTCATCAAACAGTACTTTAGATTTTCCTAATCATGTACAGTAAAATCTTGACATTTTTAGTTGAAAACTAAAGTAGAAGATTCTTGTCAATGATAATGAGCAGGCAATTTCGAATTGGGTTTCCTCTTTATTCCATTGTAGTGACTTGAATCATGAAAAAAAATTAACACCGAAAATTTGGAAGCCAGATATTTCTCTGATAGTTGGTGGAATACCACATATGGATGGTTCGTATAGTCCAAAAAAACTTTTTAGGAATACATTTTTTTTATTCATATGACCTAGTACTTACTTTATCCGTTTAGGGATAATATTTGTTATGCAGCATTATAAAAAAAATGCGTTCATCCGAATTGTTCACAGCCCATCAAGGGCTAATTTTTACCTATTTTTTTTCAAATTCCTACTACCAAAAAATTCAAAAGCAATAACTACGTTAGCAAAAGGTAATTTCAACAAAAATTCGTTGTAAAACAATTGTATTGTTTGAAAAAAACTATTTAGCTAAATGTTTTTAACTCAAAACCCTTAGGTTTCAGAGCAGTAATATACCTCATCAGAGTTAATGATTTTTGGAAATATTCTATCTATCTAAATTTTATGTCAATGATCAATTATTATTTATTTATTGATATTTTTATACTAAAAAGTGGAATATCTATACCTACCAAAAATATTTCATCAGCACCACATTCTTCTGCTATAGTAGAGGATCTTCTATGCAGACTGGACCTGACTTCTCCCACTTGATCTGATTTAGTACCAACCACTAAAATAGGAATCTGAAACCACAAACGATTGTAAAAATATTCAGGAGCATGCTAATGCTACCTACAAGGCATAGACAATATTCGATTGAAATTGTATTGAAAATACATTTAAGTCTGAATAACAATGAATCAGAAAATTGTAGGAGTATTATATCTTTCTTTAATATCAAAAAGTGAATAAGATTGATTGAATCTTATTCACTTAAATGAATTTAAATAAATCACACGATAAAAAATTGGATTATTGGTCTTTGTTACAGAGTATTGACAGTTTTCCGAATAGAAAATTATCATGATTACATTTTGATTTAAATATTGTCAATCCCTGATACCTACAATGAATGCAATTAGAGCTTGCAGAATTACATAAAAAAAATATTACTTGTGTAGAACCCACAAACTTTTCAGGGTCAAAGTCATCAAATGACTTGGATCTCGAGGTATTGCTGTCTTTGCTTAAAACTTCTTGAAGCCACTTTTGAAGATTTTGCTGAGACTTTCGATTGGTCATATCATGAACAAGAATAACTCCTAAAACACATTCACATTTAAAGGATGCGAAGAACACAGTGATAATCATTAAATTGTTCATTTACCATTGGTAGGATGATAGAAGACAGATCTGGTGTTTTGATGATTCTGACTGCCTCCAACATCCCAGAATTCAATGAAGTATCTTCTTTGATTAGGCGTACCCTCTTTATATTCGTGTAACTTTACTTCTATCGAACATCCTATAGTCCACGAGGGGTTTCCTATCGGCTGTTGCTGACATATCAAATGCGTTAATGACGTTTTTCCTACACCTGCAAAATGTCAACAAAATATTTATAAAGGTGAATGACCTGAGAATAAACGTAGTCGTTTTGGCAAAAACGCGCGGTAATTTTTTTGCACATGAAATCCCGAGCTACGGGAATTCTAATTACACAGAGAAATCACAAAGGAAAAAAAATTAGCAGCAGAGGGTTTTCGATTATTATCGGGACGAAAAGCCACGTCAGCCGGTCAACAACAATGGAATTTAGTTTTTCGATTAATAAAATTGAGCTTTCTTACCGGAATCGCCGACGACAATGATTTTAACTTTGTCGATCGCTGCCATCGATAATGCACATTTATTGAATTTACTAGCATTCGACTGTAAAAATTAATTTCACTTCTTTGACAGGCGTTGCCAGTTTGACAAATCCTCACCCGGTCAAGCACATTTATAAATGCTTAGACATAACCTCACAATCAGTTACCGCAATAAACAAGACGCGTAAGTCTCCACGCATCCCGAACTCCGACGAATAATTCGAACAATGGATTGCGTCGTAACATTTTATGGTTACAAATCATTTAGACGTATTTAGAAATGTTTTAAACCTTTTTATTGTTTATCTCACCACTGGTTGGACGTAACGAATGAGACAACGACGAAAAGAATATTCATTTTGGAGGTTAGTATTTATTAGGCATTTGTTATTAAGTGAGTTTTTTGTAGAATATTTTTATTATCTTGAAGTGTCGTTCTCCAAATAATTGTAAAGAATTATAATTAATTTAAATTCACCACAGAATATAATGTTTTTAACAGAATTCACTTTATTGAGAATTATTCTGTTGAGCGAACTCAGTCACCTAAATAAAGTAATGAGAAAAATTCTCTATATGATACATTTCTTTAAAAAAATCTTGCATTAAAACCTCATTGAATACGTAACAACCATCATAATTCTGCAATTTTGTAAAGACATACTTTGTACCAGAATGTGTAAGATAAACAGTAAAGACATACAATCCTTTAACTTAAACAGGAAACATCAATTGTCATAGTTTTTAGACCATACCAGTGAACAAACTTTAGTGTTCAATGTCTTATTTTATTCGTCAAAGAGTACATTTTAGATTCTATATAGAAATTTTTCTTTGAAATCTTCATGAAAAAGCTATGACTTTAAATATGGAAATTAATCTTTCTCTATTAAAAAATCACTAAATAACTGGTTATATTAAATCTAATATTTGCCGGATCCAGTTCTGATATATTCAGTTCAGAATAAAACACAGATAAAATAAGATATTAAACAATGGAATTAGTTCATGAGATTGCTATGAAAACTACATCAAGTAAAAAATTGTACTTTTGATCTCATATGATTATTGTGCACTGTATGTCTTTACAAAATTGCAGATTTATAATGCTTGTTACATGCTCAATGACATTTGAATGTAACATTTTTTTAAAGAACAGTATAATTTGAAGAATTTTTTTTCTTATGCCTTTTTTTCATATGACTGGATCCCAGAAACTTTCTTGATAAACATGTTGTTTTAGCAAAACAAGAAATATATATAATAAGTGCAGAGAAAAGGCTGGACACAATAGTGCCCAGTAGTTTTAAACAGTTAGCACAACTAGTTGTAAGGCGTTTCCGTACAACTGACGTTTTTGTGTGGAAAACTTTACCTTTGTTATAGTTTCATTTTCAAATAAATCATAGAGAATTGTAGTCAATTTAAATTTGTCGTCGACTACCACATTTATAATATAATACAATATTTTGTCCATTATTTTTTTCGACATACCTCTTCGCCTTTACTCTGTGCCTAAAATTAATGATAGATATAATGTTTTATAGGATTGTGGCTCAAAAGTCACCTCTCCTGCATACCCAGGCTATATCCAGCTCATCTGAGTGATCCTCACATGTTTAGCTCCACAAAGGTACTTGAGTGATTGTGGGTATCCTCAACAGTTAGTAATTTGTTAATTTTTAATTTTAAATTGCATTGTGTGTAACTCAATCCTTAACAAACAATCTTTGTTTTTTATCCTTAACAAAAAATCTTTTTTTTTTTATAGATACTAGGGGTTATTGTGGTTTAGCACTTGCAAAACTGGCAACCCACATTGAATTGAGTTGAGAATTAGAAAAATTTGTGCTTGGGGCTCCATTGAGAGATTTGTAAAAATTCAGGCAAATTCTTTCCACTACATCCGTGGGAATCTCCTACCCTCAGAAACCCCATTCTGCCAACCATTAGGAACTCCCTTCGCCTTAGAAAAAACCAAATATTCTTGCGTAATAGGGAGTTCACCCCCTCAAGGATGCTTTTCATTTTATTCAAGTTTCTTGTCAAATTGTTAATAGATTAGAAAAGAGATTGAATTGAATAGAAAATATACCCGCTCAATTACCGGTAATACGTCAATTTTCACTTACCGATTAGAATATTCACAATTAATATTCACTTGACAATTGCGCGAGACAAGTTTCTATATGGATGTTTTTCAATTAGGGTATGAGAAAAAAAATCGGGGGCGGTTTAACCCTACAAGGGAGAATTTTTTTTACTGTTAAGGTAGACATTTCATTACTCGTGATGAGAAACATTTTAGTTTTTGCGTCATTGAAATCGGTCGACTTTTATTAAGGGAAACTCTATAATCAACTTTAGACATACTAAACTTTGAGGGTTGATGTCACCCTCTAACACCGTTTTTCCGCCGATAAAGGCGGCTCAATTTTCACTGAGGTTCAGTTGTATGAGAATACAATAGAAACTCAGAAAAACTGCCTCTCGCTCAGCAGTTAACGTGCAAACCAGTGGGCGGCTAAGCGGTCACCCATCCATGTTATGGACGCAAACAATGCTGCTTGAAACTTCAGACCGCCGAAGCTACACACTTTTCATTTTTTTAAATGTTTATTGAGTTTCTTAGTACAATCTTCATCGTGTTGATTTCAATAAGCATATAAAAAACAATCATAAGTCTTGTTACAATTCCGTTTTGACCGCACGCTTACAGTTCTTAATGATAAATAGAGCCTTTGGCTAAAATTGAAAAAACAATCGACATTTAGAGAATGCGTCTACATAATGATAATTTGTAGAGCATTAGAATTGGCTCTGATATTTCTCGGCGATTGCCTATCACCATAACGAAATGGAAAAACTTTAAGAGAACAGAAAAAACCCTTCGTACTTGCCGAAGCCACACACCGATCGCGCGTCCACTGCTGTCGGTTACAGAAACATATATTTACTTGTTTTTTTTACTGCTTTGCTAACATATACATATTCTTCTTTGTATTGATTCAAACATAACATGTTGTTTTTTTATATTTTGCTGATAAACATATAGTTTTTGCAAGACAAGGAACAAAAACAATGAGTGCAGAGGAGAGGCTGGTCACAGAAGTGCCCAGTAGTCTCAAACAGTTAGCCCGATTAGTTGTGAGAGGTTTCTACACAACAGAGGATGCACTGATTGTTGACATGCTAGTTAGAAATCCATGTAAGTTTCATAGACTAAACTGATTATTAGTTCTTTTTTAATACCTTAACGAATTTTAATCATATTTTAGGTATGAAAGAGGATGATATTTGTGAATTATTGAAGTTTGAAAGGAAAATGCTGAGGTCCAGAATATCGACACTTCGTAATGACAAATTTATACAAGTTAGACTAAAAATGGAAACTGGATCGGACGGCAAGGCTCAGAAAGTCAATTATTACTTTATAAACTACAAGGTGATTGCTCTGTTTCCAACAAACTATATATTTTCTGTGACAGTTTATTGACAATTCATTTTTTCCTTCCAGACATTTGTGAATGTAGTAAAATACAAGTTAGATATCATGAGAAAAAGATTAGAGACTGAAGAAAGAGATGCAACTAGCAGAGCCAGTTTCAAGTGTACAAATTGTCTGAAAACTTTCACTGATCTTGAGGTAAGTCCGGAGCTTTGTATTTTTATAAGCTCCATCACTGTAATAGTTACAGAAGATTTTTTTCAGGCTGATCAGCTATTTGACATGCTTACCCAAGAATTTCGATGTACCTTCTGCCGCGAAGTCGTCGAGGAGGATCAGTCCGCGTTGCCTAAAAAGGATTCGCGTTTGTTACTCGCGAAATTCAACGAACAACTGGAACCTCTGTATATGCTTTTGCGAGAGGTGGAGGGAATCAAACTGGCCCCGGAAATCCTCGAACCAGAACCAGTCGACATCAATACGATCAGAGGGTGAGTATTTTTTTTTATTACCTTAACATATATTGGTCTTTAGAAACCCTGAATATTTGAAAGAATGGGTAGAAGCGTCAAGGATTTTCATTCAATTGAAGTAAATTAGTGGCCGTATAGAAATGAGCGAAAAAAACGTTTTTGTTATAAAGAAGAAAAATAAATTTGAATGATATTTTTTTCAAGCTAGGAACTGTCAGATAAAATGAAGTGATTTGAATTACGTGTTTATAGAAAAGTTGCACTAAAAGTGTTAAAGCAAATGATTTTTATCGTCATTCATTTTCTTTATTCTTTTGTTACTTTATTCGGTGTTGAAAGAAATTTATAAAATTTTCATGTTTAAATACTCAAAACAGTTTGAAATACAGAGAAACGTAGTTTTGTAAATATGTCTGGATGAAAGACCGAGTATTTACGAGGGCTTAAAAAGTTAATATCTTGGTAACTGAAGAATAGTAGTAGAAATTTGATATGCGGAGTGCGCAGTTATGGTTTTTCCTTTGTAAGCGTTTTTTAAACGAATGAAGCATCTGATTACATTCTGTGTGGTTTTGAGTTCCTGAAGAAGGTCAGTTTGGGTTAAGAGCATGTGATACACCGGCTGAAATTTCTTCGCCCAATTTAAACGCCTATAGGTGTCTCTCTAGCTCTCTCGCACTATTTTTCTTTTAGTTCTCTAGTGGATCTCAACAACCGCTAAACAACCAAATAGTGGCGGTCGTTATGGAACAAAAAATATCTCCAGAATTACGCTAAAGCAACCTAGTGACCGTTGAGTAATCGTAAAGTAACCCGCAATGAACCCAATGGTCCTATTCAGGTTGCGTTTCGGTTATTTGAAGAACCTTCAAACAACTGAAAAACAACTTTTGAGGAACGATCGATTACTTTTGCGTTACTTTGAGGTTCGTTTTTGGTTAAAATATTGGTCGCTTTATAGTTGCAATCGGGTTCGTTTTTGTTCCAAAGCAACGGTCGCTTTATCGGTCACATTATGGTTGTGTTACGGTGAAGCAACTGGAAATGAACCTTATAATGACGGTTACTTGTATGCAACCGTAAAACAACCACAGAATAACGCCCTATACAACCGAAGAATTCTTATCAATTTTACAAAAGAAAAATTCCCTTACAGCTACAGATTTTTGCTAACCGTTTTGATCTTTGTGGCTAAGTTGTAGAAACATATTTTTCCATTACCAATGTATTCCTAACATGTTTCCGATAACGATTAATTGAGATTCATCAATCAGTCATTTATTTTAACGCAGCTTATCCAAATTTTATTCATGGAGAATTATGTCACTTTGTCAGGAAAATAAAAAAACATTTTGCACTGTTCTCCCTTAAAAAATACATGACAAATTGAAAGTCGAAATATCGGAAACCTGTTTTCGAACTCTCTGATTGGTCGCCGATATGATTGACGTCAAGTCAACTTCACACGGTTATGATCACTGTAGAGTAACGTAACGCGCGCATTTTGAATAGCTGTATTTGTCGCAGTTGTGAAGTAGACTACATTTTTCTATTCGTAAAAAAAACTACATGACACATCACAAGTCGATCATAACGCGACACTGAACCAGAAATAGATTCACATAGTTATGAATCGTTTACATATACAACTATCATGTTCAGCGACAAAAGAAAGCAAAGAAAAAGTGCGAGCCAAGCGAGTACCTTGTTGCTATAGCTTCCCCGTAATTTTCAATATAGCACTGTAAATTCGGTACACAAATGAAGTGTAGATGCACAAAGGCTGAGTTTAAATTTACCACGAATCCGTCAAGCGGTCCCAGAATTATGACATGTTAAATTTTTTTGAAAATCACTTATCACGCTCCAAATTTTATATTTTTTAAAATATTGGGCTCAAATTTGGTCCACGAGTGCACCGATAATTGGTACCGAATTTTTTTTAAACCGATAGTATCATTGAAATTTTATGGGATTTAGAATTTGTCGAATATTATGAAAAGTTAGTATTCCCGTTGCAGTACGAGTTTAGATATCAAATATTGGCGAACTTAGAAGTACAATGAATTGAAAATTCGTGTTCAGCGGGGGAATCTGCATAGAGTTGAAGTTGATTAGAAATCGTCAGTAAATCTTATTAATCACACAACAATGTGCGACTTCCTTTACGGAGAAAACAAACATAATAATAAAAACTAAGAATAACAGAATGCTCAGGAAAGTTAGTAATTAACGGGGAAGCAACGGGATAATTCCAGTTGTCAGTTTTTAAAAATAGTCTCTATGATAATGAGAGCTTTATTTCGATGTTTTCCAGTATCGAAGCGAGAAAACCAAGCGGTTTACGTGCACCCGGAGAGCAATGGTCCGGAGAAGCTACGCGGGGCGGTGGTTTCGCCGTGGAAGATACGAGAGTGGACGTCACCATCGGGGATGATGTTCCGGACAATAATGCTGCTAATCGAAGAAAGGAGAGACCAATTTGGATGATGGAAAGCACGGTTCTCAATTCCGATGGAACTCACGGCGACGCTGCTAATACTCAGGAAAGTATTCTCGACAAAGCGGCCGCAACAGCGACGAATACTACAGCGAACAATAAGCAGGGCGAAGATATAATGTCTGTGTTGTTGGCTCACGAGAAGAAGGGCGGAACGAATGCCGCGAATGCTGTGAAAACTGTTCTTCCACAAGAGTCGAGTGACAGCAGCGATAATGAGGAAGTCGCGGAAATGCAGACGATCGATACGGGTATACAAACATTTTTTCTCAATGCTACTTTACTTTCCTGGTTGAAATATCTCTTCAGAACCGATGAAACGGACAGAATTTCATCGAAACCCATTGAATTTGACTACTTTTCAATAGAACTTCTGTACATCTGATCGGTCCCTATCAGTTTCAACCGGAATTACTAAGTAGGGTTATTAATCTATTTATGTCGTTTTGGTTGACAATTAAAACCGTTTTATTTGATTTTCAAAGGTGAAGTAGATATCATGGACTCTGAGGACGACGATTTAGTACCCACAGTGAGTGTTGGTGGCAAAGCCGTCGCAATCACAAGTGTCAACGATACTCTAATAGCAGAGATGACGCCAGCGGAAAAAGAGGCATATATTCAAACGTATCAAGAATATTATTCGCATATATACGACTAGAACGTGTTGAAACGTTTTAAACATATAATATTTTTCAACGATGCTTACATCGTCCGAATTAATAATCCTATCGTGTAATATTTTGTATAGACGTCGAATAAAAATGATTTTTCCAATATCTGGTTGTAATTTTTCTTCGTATCCTTTCGTTTATTTTATTTCTAATACACAGCAGTAACTCAACAATACAAGGAATTAACAGCTTATTATCAATAAATAATACCATAAATATTGATAAATATAAGAAATAAATTAAAGCTAATAAAATACATGTCACTTCTGGTTTGACGGGAAATGTTTTTTTTAAATAATTTAAACAGATAAGATGCATTTTAATTAAGCTTACTTGAGATCATTTTTTTTTTTCGCCCCCGAACCAATTTCCATCCGACCACCACCATCGGATGGAAATTCTGAGACGATGGAAATTCTATTTTTCTTTATTTTTCCGTTTTTTTTGTCCTTTTCTGTCATTTTTTTTTTCACATGGTTTCGTTATAGTTTGATAGTTTCTCATAATTACTTAATCGAAATTCATTGAATCTATTAATGTTTTTTTTTTGCTCCACAATTTTAGTAACGTTACCTTTAATGTTTTCCTACGTCCTCCCTACAGATCGTCTCTGACTGCTCTGAAAGTCGGCCTCTATTATTCAAGCACCAGAGTAAGGTACGTTCGCGATAACAGCGACCGTAATAGACTCTTTATCGTCCTACGAAAGACCATAGCACGGGGCTATGGGTTCGGGACGTTAGAGACCTCGTAAAGTCCTTTAACATCCTTTCAGAATAATCGGAGACCTGTTGTGGGTAATTGATATTTATTCTGGTTCGTTGAGACGCAGGCGAGCGAAGTCCTCGAAGACAATGTTGTCGTCGTCGTCGTTTGCGTAGCAGGAGTTCTCGTAGCGTGCGCGGTCAATGCTCTTGCTCTTCTTCATGCAAGCCTTTTCCTTATCCACGGATCCTGTTGATCGAAAGAAAAGTCAATTTCCCAGTCTTCATTTTGAGCAATATTAAGAGATATGGTAGCGTCCCGATGCGAAGAACGTTCAACGAATTAGCGCGAAACTTTAGATGAATATAACTCGCAAACTAAGCTACGGAACCGATTTCCAATGACACGTTTGACATATAATTCCGATATAAGCTTTCGATTGCGCCTATTTGCGATCCGATCGGTCGAACCGATCCTGAGATCTGGGCATCCATCTTGTCGATTTATCCGATTTGAGTTATAAAGGTGTTGGGTCTGATGATGTCTATCGTATTACTAAGTGTGTATACGTACCAGGGGCGGGGTGCATCAATTTGAAGGGAACATCCGTTACTAATTCGCCGCCCAGGGTTCCGCAGTTGAGTTTCACTCGCACGGAGTAAGAGATCACGATACCCATAGCTTCCGCGGGACATTTGCCCTCAGCAACCATGGTAGAGGAGGCCAGATTGACGTCATCGTCCTGTGGATTATCACGTAGACTTTGAATTAACAAGAGGGTGGAGTCTGGCCTATTTATAGAAGCGCAGTATCCAGTTTCTATGATTCATTGAGTTTTAACACACACATTCCTGTAGGTATTTTTATTTCCTATTTTTTTCGTACCCCAGCAAATACCTTAAAGTTAAGGTTTTTGAACTTTTTCCCTAGCTTCTATTCCCCCTAAATTCATCATGTATGATGTATTTACATCAGAAAGTCAGCAAAAACGCTTCCAGCTCGAAAATTTCGTCAAAAACCGAATTTCTGACTGAATAAATACCTTAAGGTGTCCGTCCAAGGCGATTCCACGTCGATCCTTGTTGCTGCTGGCCAAAGGTACAAGGTAGAATTGCTTGGTGAATGATGCTCCAGGTGTGATGGGGCAACCTTCGCGAGTTTCCAAGCTGGCAACGTGTCGGGAGAATTGAGCATTGACCATCGTCACCTCGCAGTGTTGGACCACGAAGAGCTGTGGAATCACACATTTTTGGGAATCCAAAGAGAATACAAATTTTGGTTTATTTTTCTCAGTGAAAGAGCGGTGCTAAACTTCACCTTGATGTTCTTGACGGCCTTGCGGGAGTTGTTCGTGATGATGACATTCGCCGACAGCTTCTCACCATGATAGTAAATTTCTTTGTCCAATGTAACTTCCAGGTTGAGTTTTCCTTGAGAGAAGGTGAATCCCTTGGATACCAGGGAACTCGGGAGTCTGCGTCCACGAGTCGGTGGCGCGAATTGCAGCTTCTTGATGGCCAAAGTCACGGACGACCTTTTGTGTCCCTGCGGCGAGAATGAAGATTTTTTCATTGAAATTCATAGCTTCAGCACTTTTTGTAAAATCTGTTGCCGAAATGATCAAATTCATTGAAGATTGGGTGTAAAAACTTGGAAAAACCCGACGTGCTTTGTCAATTTTTTCATAAAATGATACTTTAAGATACTAGTGCGATAAAACTTTTTTAGACGATTGAGCGTTCACAGCACGAGACGAAGATGTGTGTTGCAAAACACAAGTTAAGAAAGCGTTTATTACGCAACATATCATTTCACAAGGTGTAAAAATGGATATTTATGCACGGGAAGCATGCGTAAAACCGCGTTTCGCGCATCCATCGTAATAAAGTAAATTTTTACGGTGGTTTTATAGTTTTTAATGAAGTATTTAGAGCACACAATGGTTTATTATTCGTTTTTTTTACCTTGTCTTCCTCGCTCTCTCCAACATAGACCTTGACGACGTAGTCAACACCAAGGGGTTTTCCCTGGTCGTCATCACCAGGCTGAAGAGTGACGGAGCTCGGAGAGTTGGCAGGGAACTGGAAGGTGAAGGGATAGGCGTTAGGTCCGAGTTTCTTGAGGAGACGTTCCTGGATTGGTGTAGTTTCCTGCTTCTCCTTCTTCATCGGTACGATCTGTTCCCGGGCGATAACGAGTTCCTTGCTGAATTTGACTCCCATGACCTCATCCTCTTCTCGTCCATATCGGTAGGTGGTTGTGATCTAAATTTAAAACGTGATAACAATGAGACACCAATGAATCGATGGGATTGTCGTTATTTTCATTGCTATTTTTGTCGTAGAATAAAATAACACAAACCTGGCCGTAGACTTTTCTGCCCTGGAGGTAGTCATTTTCGATAACAATTATTCCGTCGATGGGGTCAACACTTTCTATGTGGTCGATGAAGTCTCGTTTTCCCAGGTACACCGTGACTTTGCCTGTAAAAGTAATAGGACAAAATAAATGCAATATTGCAAGTGGTGAAAATATCACTGAAGAAATGCAAGTATAGTATTCGGAGAAATCTTTTCGTTGAATATTCAAAATGTTCAAGTCTTACCATTGGGTGTGGTCTTCTTGAAAACCTTAACGGCCACGACGTAGGCCAAAAACAAGAGAGGAAACATTTTTCTGGTCGAGTTGGTTAGCAGAGCTTTCCCGCCCAGAAGTGACGAGCTCTTGGGTCTGCACCACAGCTTCATATAGTCCCCGAGGGGCTTCTCAACTTGAAGCCATATCCCTTAATGGTATTATTCCCTTGTGTAATTCCGTCTAACAAGATGAAAATATATTTGAGCTTGCGAGAACTCGTTATGCAGAAGACGGATTCCATTCAGTCTTCTGCAGCTAAATCAGTGCGTCGGTCCTTCACTTATTACTTCTATGATTAGGTTTGTGATAAGAATAAAATGAGAGTCAGAATCAATCAGTCTTAAGGTTTATATTTATTTCAATAATAAGTGTTTACATTTTATGGAGGTATTTTGATCCTTGCAATCGGATTCCTGCATTGCAAGAAATTTAATTGTTTTTTTTTCCCGTGGTCGCCTCTTAACAGTAAACCATTATCGTTTCTCGAGAGTATATGTACCTTAATAATATTCACTAAAATCGATTTGTATATTTTTTTTTCTTGCATATTTTCACTCGCGCTCGAGATATGCTCTCGGGTATAGCTCAGCCGATAATTTTGCCTAATATCAAACAAATTGAATAATCGATACCAATTTTTCTTCGGTCTGTACATGAGTAATGACAATACCAAACGCAAGCATGTTCAAATATTTCGATAGCGAGAAACATTAATTTCAACTAAATCGAAAAGGCCATATAACACCTTAATTCTCAATAGTAAGACGACCAACTTCCTGCGAACCTTTCATTCGGAAAAGGCATTTCAATCGTATTTTTTGTATTACTTTTTTTTTTTACATTTTTCACTACTATAAAGTTAAAAAATAACTATAAACTAGGTTCCGATGCGCAATGAGCGTACGAAGATTGGAAAGTAAGATTCGTCTTGAATGATCTTTCTCTCTTAAGATAGTGATAGATAGTTCGTCCCATCGATGTCCTGGCAAAAGCTTTGCGAATGGAAAGAGAAATACGCGTGAAGATCAATATTAATTCTTAATTCCAATTACATATCCGGAAGATAATTATTCCTAAATTTTATATAAAACGAAAAAAATGAGAAACAGAATGACAAAATGAAATGAAAAAAAAAAAAAAAAAATTGCTCGCAGGATCGTTGTTAATCAAAGAATTTTCACGATCTACAGTGATAATCGATAGTACCGCGGTCACCGAGTACTTATTTATAAATATGTCTAAGAATAGGCACAGTAAATGTATGGATATAGTATTATTCGTTACTTAGCAATTTATTGCGCTGTGAGATAAGCCGTTGGCTACCAGGGAACGAAAGAACTTATGAAAAATTTCGTGAAAACTTTATTTTTAAACGTTTATTGTTCACAATGTGTCCGTACAATGCTACATTATAGAGACATTGTTTTGACTGTGTTACAAACTCCATAACGTGCGTATCGTCATTGCGGCCACATCAACGAGGATAAGAAGGCTTACCGAACAACCGTGCACGTACGTTTTACAGTTACGAGTCAGATGTACATACGTTAAGTTTCATTATGACTCAAAAACTTTTAATTTATTTCACTGGCTTGAAAATCAGACGATAGCACATTGAAATTAAGATCTTAATCATTATTCTATGAGAATAAATTATGAAAAAAAAGTACTTTATCAATCTTCTTGATAGTGCCGTTAGACTGTAGATCACCTTTGGAAAAAATTGAACACATCACATTTCTAGGGAAAGCTGCGTGTAATCGAAGCATCTCCTAAATGCGCAGGTATGTTTCTCTGTTGTTTTTCCGAAGGATTTTGTTTACGAAAACTTCTGAATATTTTCTTTTTGTGATATCTTTTTTATTTTATTTACGAGACAATTTATGTGCGCGTTGTTGTTGACGAAAAAAAAAAACAAACCAAAAGTAAAATGATATGGAAAATAAAGGTTTTAAGAACAAACTAATCGGTTGTTGTTATTGTTACAGGTATCAAAAATGTCCGTAGAATTCAACTAGTTTTTTGTTCTGTTTTTAAGGACCTCCACTTATCAACGCTTAACAAACTTTGTACAATCGTTCGTATGAAAGGTTGTCCAAATCTGTTGGGTCATTTGAGGTTTCGCTGAGATAACGGTTCGCCTTAGCGCTGACGAAGCCGTCGCTCATTTCACGCACGGATTTCTTCGCGACGTGTTCAATATTAATTTACAATTCAACATGTAAATCGATAAATGGCTAGACACAAATCTATAGTAACGTCAACACCTGAGTGGCATTCCCATAAAAGGCTGCACCGTGGCAATTTATAGTTGTTCCGCTGCAGTTTCCTTCGCTGAGGCAAAGAAACCAGCTAGCGAAGCTTTCATATACGCGAATATGGACGAAAGGCGCTTTCGTGCGAAGCTTATGAAAGATTCATTAGAACTTTGCAACAGAAATGTTTTTTGTTTTTCTAATGCATCCGTGAAAAAGGATATAATTTTACCTTCGAGGAACGTTATCGTGGACGCACAGTTATGTTTAAACAAATGTGATCACGTTTACTCTTGCAGTGACAAAAAATTTACAACAGTTCCCTGATACCAGCGCGCTTCTAACATCGGAAAGTACAAATAGTGTTAGTTTTTTTTTTTCTTCTTTTACTAGTATACATCGTCGATTTCCGTAGAATTCATCGCTGCTTATCTTCTCTCTTTCTCTGCGGTTACCTACGTAATATACGTTGCGAAATCGTTTTTGTTTTTTTTTTTTCTCTTTTTTTATGACAAATATTCTCTCCTGCGTGTGAATATCGAATTCTTACACGAGGTGGCGCTGGCTACCTCAGCTAAACCTTCAAGCAAAATTTCTCTCACTTATACAGTAGAAATCTGCAAAGAAACGAGAAACACTATGTTCAAGTGGAGTTTTCGACTGTGACTGAGAAGAAAATTAACGGACAGCCTTTGCCTCATTTACACATCGTCGACGAAAACCTACCTAATATTCTTCAGAGAAACCTGTCCTTAGCTGAGTATGGATCCTGCTTTAGGATAGATCTGAATAGAAGCGAAAAAAAGTCAATTATTAACCACTTCTTTTAATACCAATATTGTGAGTACATTATGAAAATCACAAGGAACTTACAGCTTGGCGCAGCTGCTGATTCGAATCTCTTCTGAATCTGATCATAGGTGAACTTGACAAAAGCATCATATTGCTCTGAAAGTTTCATGTGCAGTATCTGATTGTATTCCTCTCGAATCTGGGTCTCCTGTTCTTTTAGCATTCTCTCGCAGATCAGACCAACCTGAGAGAAAAATTATATTAATTAACACCTTGAAAGCACATCTCTTTTAATTCCTAAAGTGCTCACAGTAAGTGAGCATTGTTAAAACACTAGCATGCTAGAATGTTTTATTCCATCTGGATAAAAGAATTACGGAGTCCTTGAGGTTTTTTCTAATTTTTATTTCAGAGGAAAGTAAAACAATGATAAAACGAATATGTATTAGTAAGACTCATAAGTTGTGATTTCTGAAAAACTTGTTCAGCTAAAATGGCATTAATTACAGTGAAATTGTTCAATATGCAATTTTTGTCATTGTTTACAAGAGACTTGTCCCATTCACTAGAGAATAATAAAATAGTGTTAGATGCTATAAGTGTGGTACTTCTAGAAAAATAATCTACTGCATGTTCAGAAAAAAAGGTAATTTGACTTAGAATGACAACCAATCCTCAGATGAAACTGCATTGCTGTTATATTTTTGTTAATTAATTTTTTATAATTAAAATTCAATCGTGACCTATTGCATCAGAATAGAAAACTAATGTTTATTTTTTCTTATTTTTTTTCTCTCTATAAGTTCAGAAAATTTTCCCAAGAATACCCAATGCCTAACTTGTTCTCTTTAAAATTTAATCTCTGGCAATAAAAAAACGAACAATTCATAATCAAATAAATATAGTCTAAGTGTATACGATAGAAAATATGCTTGATTTGTTAATAGGCATTTTGAGTTATTTAATTGCAAATAAAATTCTCTGAAAATTTTAACCACTCAAGTTTGAAAAAACGATGAATTTCACGTTTTTAATTGTATGTTTTTGTACTGCCAGAAATTAGGTTTTGGAGAGCACAAGTTGAAAATAGGCTATTCCTAGGGAAATTTTCCGGGGAAAAAAGGTGTGAGTTAGTCTTTTCGCTACTTTCTGACCTTGAAAATGACATAGGCTGTGAACGTATTTTTTTTTCTTTCTTTCAAATTTGGAACATTGACGACAAAGTAACACTGGATTTTTGTGTTCAGATTTGATAAGATGAAAAAATTTCAAGTTCAAATTTTCAGTTAAAAACTAAAGTAGACAAAATTCCCTTTGAGAATGATAGGCAAAAAATTTCAAATTTGGGCTTTTTCCCACTTTCAGTATAGTGAATCAAATCATAAAAAAAAAGATCAAGAAAAATGTAAAGGCTATATTTTTGTCTGATAATTTGGGGAATAACCAATATAATACCTAGATAATTTAAAATACAATATCCCAGTATTTTCTCAACATCAATTCCCATATTAGTAATATCAACCATGACAAACCCATGATGGAGGATTCGTTCGGATTTCACAGAAGAAAAAAAAAGGTTTACAAAGTATTTTGGAAATAAAAATGATAATTCAGTGTGTAATGAAATAAAAGAACCGGATGGTCCTACTCAAGCTTTTGTCACTTAAGAACTCAACCAAAATGGGGCTCCTAATTCATACTTATTATGCTTAAGGTGCGAAAGAACAAAAATGATAGCGACGATTTCAGAAAAACTAAAAAAACATGACGAACCTGTCTGAATGTGAAAAGTGGCTTTTCTTTGCCGCTGGGAGTGCTGTAGGAGTTTGATCCGCACGCCGTTGAAGGACCGGCTGGACTAGCAGGGCCTTCCATGTCCGATGAGTCACCTCCGTTGGACTGAGGATTGAAGTGCAATTGTTTGCGTCTATGCAATCTGCGAATTTCCTCTCTTATGTTGGCAGCCATTTTCTCTGTATCCAAAAGCCCATAAATTAAATTCAATCGATCTTCCAAACCAAATAAAAAATAACAAGAAGCCAAAGTGTCGGTAAATCGCGATTGACCAATGACTATTCGTCATTTGACACTTGGAACATTGAGCAAATGCGCCATGTGCATATTGCACATGTAGGTTATCCCCCGCCGCATACGGGTGCATATCATATGACAAAGGCGCTGGAGAGCAGCGCTGGGTGGAGTTAATTATTCATAGAATCATCGCATGGCGTATCGCGGCCTTACGAAACGCGTAATTTCGTATTACCCCATATTATAGACAATGCAGAGAAATAATAACACGCCGTGAGTTATGTAAACGTAAATCATGATCGGTTGACCACATTTGGCAGAACGCGCTTCCGAACCGACGCTGAAACATGTTTTTAACGATCGGAGAGAAAAAAAAAAGTAATAAAAAAAAAAACCCTGGATAAAATTAGGATATCTTGTATTATAAGGATAAAATTCCGATTATTTTGTGCAGCGGACAACGGGGGTCAGCCCTGGCCTGGTAAAGCAGGGAAAAAAACGATCCCGAAACGTCCGTTACGCATTACCATATGATGTACGCGTGGTTGCCCTCCCCCTCCGCCCCGCCCCCCTGCAGCTGTGGGAAAAAGCGGTTCTATGGACGCCCTAAATACGGGTTTTAAATCGCTACGGCGGGCCAGCCGCCCCTTTCCCTTCTTCGAGGTAGTCGTTGATGATGAGGAGACGGGAGGAAGAAAAAAAATGGCCGTGGCCGATAACAATTACCAGGCGTCAATTTGTGAGCGACCTCGCCAAACGGCGATGGATTTTGCTGTCTCGATGTGCTCTGAGCGGAAGTTCCTGGAGACACGCACATGGGAACGCATCTTCTTCGTTTGCTCGGGCGCCCATGGCTATGAACAGGATCGAACTCCAGAGATCTCTTTAGGGTGGCGCAGGCCATTTCTCTCTCTCGCCGTCACGTACGCTACTGAAGTGAGCACAGGCGCGGGCGCTTCCCGTTCGTTAGTTTTTCTTTTCACCTCCCCGTTCGATAACTGACCGTGAAATTAACACCCTGACTTATCTTTCAATTCACAGCACGACTGTTTAAACGAAAGCTCTTCACTACGATTTGCTTCTTGCTCTACGATATCCGCGGATTTTTCAGAACAAAATGTGGTAGCCACCAAAACAAACACCCGCAGTTAAACAATATGGCCGACCACCACAGCTCGTCGGCAAGAGAACGACTGTTTCGGACAGTTTCGGGTATCGCTCCTGGCTTCAACACGACATCTTTCTCTCCCGGCCTACGATGGTGCGCCAACACCAACCGAACTCACTACAGTCTGCGCAGATCGTAGGCTTTACTTCGACTCGGTTGTGCTCGGTCGCGGTCGCTATGTCATTTTGGTTACATTTGTCTCGCGGGAAGTTACGAATTGATGAAGAATATTGCGGTGTTCGTGAGTTTCACAGAAGCGGATTAATCAACGTGGGATTACTTCGGTAATATGTTTATTTCATTCACGTGACGATAAACTCTACATAACCTACATAACAGTAGCTTATCATTTGTTTTCGATAAATTAGTGCTCTTTTTTTTGTGTTTATCTTACACGGAAGGTTACCCGGATCGACTTCTACGATTTGATTTCTTTTGCTTCCTCATTGAAAAAGCTTTGTTTTTATGGAACATTTTTTTTTCGATATTTTTATGTCAGAACATTCAGAATGGTCTGAAACGTCGAGAAAAGTGGTTTAAAAAAATTTCCGGATGTGTGTGTGTGTGTGTGTTGCAGTTTGCAAGATTCAAACCTATGTATCATGAAATGGACTTTACCAATAAAGCTGAAATTTAGTACACTAGTGAAGGACCAACGCAATATTTTTCTTATTTTAGATTTTATATGACTATTCATTTTCCGAAAAATGTCTTTGCGTTCCCTAGCGTTCGCAATTTTTTAGCCAATGGTCTAAAGAGTTCTCGAAAAATAAAGCAATGAAGAATGGAGGTCAATATTGAATTTGGGTAGAATCCATAATGCGGTTTAGGCTTTATAGAATTTTGATTTAAAAAAAATTCGTTCTTATTAAAGTTAACTTCGACCAAACCTGATTAAATCCTTGCAAGATGAAAATTAGATCGAGTTGCAGTAGATATCAAATTTGGTGAAGATGGTAAAGTGATTTGGATTGTACGCGATTTTCATTTTCCCAAAGAAAAGTTCGTTTCGCTCTAATTCAGGCGAAATTTCAACTAATCGACTGGATCATTATACATAGGAAAAAATACTTTTTGCCCTGCTACGTACCAAATTTTTGTTCTAGAAGATTTTCCTATGAGAAAGCCAAGAATTAAATAAATAAACTTCCTCGTAAAGGTGATTTTGTGAAAGATGAAAATTAATGAGGAAGCAAAGTCCTGCTTTGCATCCTTTTCATAATATGTTATGTACAGGGAGGATACGGTGAAACTAGACAGCGCAAATGCGCTTGCGCGTCAAACCGACGGTTCTCACTTTATGCGTGCAGACCGAGTAGTCGGGCCAGTAAGAGAGAACGGAGAGGGGGAATGTTTTGTTCTAAATAAATCTTCTGTTTCTGGCGTCTGCCCTACCAGCTCAGGTAGCGTCCCTTGCCCCTACCACTACCCTTACTGGCCCATTCTGATGGCGCGTGGGGACACAGTCGCCGCTCGGATGAGACGCACTGGCGGCCGTAGGCAGTAGCCAATCACGCTTCCTAAATTCTCACGCAGCCGCATTGGACTGTCTAGTTTCACCGTGTCCTCCCTGTATAGCGTACTCAAAACTAAGCGACACGTATTTTTTTTTCATCGGCTATTCAACGCTTTAAGAGGGTGAAAACAGCGGCCAAAGTTAGGCATGCGTAAGGACGATTTGAAAGTTTAAGCGATATTTTCTAACTGATCCAACTATAAAAGCTTTTTAATATGAAAAAAACAAGAAAGATTAGTTTCTCAATAAGAAGAAAATGACTAGGAGTTGAGCGACCCCTAATTACGATAACGTTTAAGCAGGAAAATTGTCAAATCCAAGTCTAAAAATCTGAAGAAAATTTGTGTATGTACATGAAGGCCCTGTCTTTGAATTTTTCCGAAAAAAATATAGGCCGAGGCATCGTTAGGGTTGGATCACCCCTTTATTTTTATTTATTCTTTATGAGATAATCTTTAATACGAAAATGAATAAGATATCTTTTTCATTTCTCGTTATGAGAAAGCTTTCTCCGTTGGATTGGTTGAAAAACTTTCACTCTCTTAAGGGGACGAAGTCACCTAATAAAAGTCATAAGGAAAAAAATCTTCAAGTGAGATACACTTCTTTTAAAAAATCGTACATTGAGACTTTATATTAAATACAAGCATTATAATTCTGTAATTTTGTAAAGACATACAGCACACTGAAATGGTGTTCGGTAAAAAGTAAAAATGTTTACTTGTTGTAAATTTCAGATCAAACTGGTGAACGAGTTTTAGTGTTCCATGTCTTATACGATCTGTAGTAGAGTGCATCCTGGATTCAACATAAGAATTTTAATTTCAAGTCTTTATGACAATGATATGATTATAAATGTGTAAATTAATCTTTCTCTAGCAAAAAATCATTAACCAATTGGTTACAATAAATCCAATTTTTAGTGCATCTAGATCGGCTATATTCAATATAGGATGAACACTTCGTCAGATAAAATATGACATCGAACACTAAAATTGGTTCACCTGTTTGGTCTGAAAGCTACGACAAAAATAACGGTCTGCAAGCTTAAAAACTCAAACGGTAACGAGGGTCCGTGGTTTCTGCCGTCGTTTTCGGTGTTAAAACTCACGTGTGATTTTCACCGTGGTTTTCAGCGTGATTTCGGTCGTGATAAGATCTGCTAGGGCGATAAAAAAAATACGTGTCACTTAGTTTTGAGTCTATTATAATACTATAAAAGAAATTAATTCGGAGCGGTCGACCTGGAACACCTTTCTTGTCAGTATGTTTTGAACATAATTCGTATCGTGCAGTTCCATCAATATTCAATAATGTACAGCGATATCGATTTTACATAATACAACAGCTACTTATGCATTTTTTAATGCTACTACGTGGGTATACGATCACGTAGATACGAAAGAATCTCCTCGGCTCCTTTCATCAAAGTCGTGTGTCTCGGTTGTTTGAAACAGTTACCAGTCAGCTGGAGCGTCCTAAAATGAGATAGCCTTTTTTTTATAAAAGCACAAATTTTTGAAATTCTGTAATGACGATAAATGGACGCAAAAACGTACGTGTGCATTCTCTATGAACCAGATCATATGGAATAAACAGCTTAGAATGCAATGGCAGTGATTGACATGATCATTGCATTTTGGATTCAGTGAGAAAAAAAATATGACTTCGTCGGCATCTGCTGTGCTAATAATAACTGAGCTCTGGACGTTTACCTTCATGCAAACTTAATGCATAAATTAGCCTAAGCCTCTCAAAGCTTCCAAAGCCTATTTGAATAAAAACAAAATAAAATAAATGTAAAACATTAAGAAAATTGAGTTATCTAAAAAACGTCATAGAATAATATTTTTTGTTCATGATATTATTGTAATGAAAAACTTATATCAAAATATCATAAAATTTACATCAGTAAGCTGAAATACGCAAGTTTTTCATTTATTACAATTTTTATATTAAATCAGTCAATGGATTTTGGCTGTCGAAGTGTTAATTCATTTATGAGAGATTTTTTTTTGGTCCAGTTCGACCAATTAAGGTAGTTCGATGATGAGGGTAGCGTGCGAAGAGATGCGCCGTACGAGAGAAATAGAGAACAAAATAGCAGATATTTCTTTTATTTGTGATATCTCTAACACTATGCAGTCGATCGAGTTTATGTTTTTATGTATACTCCCTCAGATTCTTCTCCTTCGATTAATATGTTTTTTAAACATATTTTTTTTGTAACGGATTTTTTGCAAACAACTGTTATTCACAAAATGAAAACTCTTTCTCTATACACTAACGTCAAAACAGTGAACTTTAATAATTATTATTTTGGGGACGAGACGGTCAAATTCAATTTTGCGGGTATCAATCGACGTAGGAAAAATCGATCTTTTAATAAAATAAAAAATAAAATCAAATACTTTTTGCAGAAGCTGTTCATCATCGAACTATCTTAAAAAGTTCGTATACTTATACGAACTTAGGACCTAATCGGAAAATTATACCAATCATACTTTATAATTTTCAGATACTTAATTCTCGATAAATAATTATTGGATTGCATCTTTTTCATTTTCCGCTTGAGAATACAGGCTCTATTGCAAATTCCTATAGTCATGCTATAAAGGACTCGATTTCGAAAAGAAAATTTCATCCCTACGGGGATGTAAAAATTGTAACAAGTGAAAAAAAACTTTTTTTTCTTACTACATTGTGCAGCTGTACACTCCATCATAGTATGAAACTGCACATTTGCAGTGCTTGATGTGCGGTTCATAATGCGTAAGATTTTTGAAGACAATAATATCATTAGTAAAACATATATTCATGCACTTTTTTTTAGGTAATACGATCTCCTCAATAAATGATTAAAAAATTGAAGAAAGTCTACAGTAAAGGTAAAAAATGGCATGTTTCACGAAATCATAATTGTAATGCCTTTTAATTCCAATGGCAACCTTCTAATCATTGAGGTACAATTAGCTAAAGAATAAAAGTAAACGGAATTACAAGCAATTAAAATAACGTGAAGCTTTTGCGTGGCGAACATTGAAAACAATAAACTGGAAAAACCTGAGATGACGATGATTTCCGAGCTCCGGAGGAACGTGTCCAATATTGTTATTGGAAAGATCGAGTGTTGCAAGTCGCTGCAGCTTTCTCAAGGCCACTTCATCAATATCTGATATTTGATTATCATTTGCGATTAATATTTCCAACCTTATAATGTTATAAATCGATTCAGGTACTCTGGTGAACCTAGGATCATACATCATTTTAGTTCGCCATTCAGTGTCAGAAAAGACTGGAAGTTTTTATTCACAACATTGTTAATTAAATTTGATGAACAATTGTGATATAAAATTAAGGAACTTTTGTAATGGAATCAGAGTTAATTTCTTAAATTAAAATACTTTTACAGTTAAATTAAATCAAATTATTGAACTTTACCAAAAATAAAATTGCGTCGCACTTGTTGAATAAATTTAGTATATCAGTTTATGGATAAGAACTTTGAGTACATGTACGGTAAATTTCAAGTAGATTTTGTTCCCATTGTTCGATTACCGCGATTATCTTTTCACTCACCTATTGAACGATATATTTATTTCCTGCAGGTGATCAAGTTCTCCTATACTTGACGGCAGGGTGGTCAAGCAATTTTGGCTCAGATCGAGAAATCGAAGGTGTATCAATTGTTCTCCCAACCATTCAGGTACCGTCGTCAATTGATTACACGTTAGCTTTAAGCTTGTAGCAGTTTTTATTGTAGATAATTTATCAGGTAATTCGCGTAATCTGTTTCTACTAAGATCAATGCAAGTGACTTCGACTGAACTTGCATCTTCTATAACCGAATCAGGTACTTCGTTCAGATTTTGGCCAGTCATGCTCAACAATTTTGTAGTTCTCATTACGTATCTACAATTTAAAGGATTACGTTAGTACTTTTTATAATCGTAGAATAAAAAAACGCAGTGTCCGGGGCGAGTCAGCTAAAGAAGTCATTAGAAAAATTCTTTAAACGTCTTTTAAGAAATGTTACATTTAAGCCTTATCAAGTACATAACAAGCATTATAATTCTGCAACTTTGTAAAGACGTACAGTGCACAAAAATGGTGTGAGGTCAAAAGTAGAATTTTTTTCTTGTCATAGCTTTCAAAACAAACAGGTGAACCGATTTTAGTCATCGATATTTTATTTGATCTTTCGAAAAGTTGTGCTGGATTGAGTATAGCGATTCTGGTTGCAGTAAAAAATAGATTTACTGTCATCAATTGCTTGGTGATTTTTGAAAGAGAAAGAGAGATTTATTTATACATTTCAAATCATAGCTTCGACTTGAAGACCTGTGATAAAAATTTCTATATTCCATTCAGAATGCAATCTTCAACACATAAAACAAAACATCGAACAATAAAATTTGTTCTTGCGCTTGGACTGGAAGCGAAAAATTTTACTTTTTACCTCACACCATTCTGGTTTACTGTATATTTTTACAAAATTGCAGAATTATAATGCTTGTTATGTGTCTACTAGCCACAACGTGTTCGCTCTGTTTGCACTGCTTTCTTTTTATTTGTTTTCTTTCTTCAGGCTAAACATGATATTGGCATGTTTAGGCATTTCACCCCGTTTTGACCAAGATTTGACCTCGACCTCTGTAATTTGGTTTGTAATTTTCTGTAAGCTTAATTGGATCCTCAAATGCAGCAACTTTTTTTTTCGATGACAATTTTTTTTTTCATATATTTTCAAAGTGACATATCGAACGCCGTAATTTACAAATCTGAAAAAAATTCTGAAAAATAGTTTGTTCAATATCAAAATTTTTCTAGTTTTTCGATAAAGTAGGCGATACTGTTCTTCTCATAGTTTTGCAGCTTTATTTATTCACAAAATCAATTCTTTTGTCAAAAAATCTCAAGAATCATTTAAAAAATCTTACCTTCTTTAGCTATAAACCAGAAAATGTTAATATTAAACAAAGTATTCTTCAGAATTTTTCAGATGTTTAAATTGTAGCGTTCGATATGTAACTTTAAAAATATGTTAAAAAAAATTGCCATAGAAAATAAAAAAAAAAAACGTAAAAAATATGGTGCATGTGAGGACCCAACTAAGCCTACAAAAAATTACGAGGCAAATCGGAGAGGTTGAGGTCAAATCCTGGTCGAAATGGGATGGATTGCCCCTTTCATACGATTCGTGACTCTATTGTGGTTCCAGTATTGAGATATAATTGACGTTCGATGTATCATGCACGGAGGGAAATGGATCGGCGCATCTAGGTGTCACCGGCACGAGATATAGTACGGAAGTGACAGATCCCCCATGGAAAAAAGTATGCTAATAAAGTATATTTTTCGACATATCGAAAAATATATAAATAATGTACATGGTATTTTTCTTATATACTTTGTATATACTTGGCAATATCCAATATGTCGTCCAAACGTACTTTCGGCGAATATACGTAAAGTACATTTTTTATACAGTCGTTAGTACATCTGGCAAATATACGAAAAAATATATTTATTTGGATATGCATACATGTATCTGGCTAATACGTAAAGTATATTTTTTTGAAAATAGATTAGATTTCTTATATCGACAAAGAATCTAAACAATTTGGTCAAATGTTCTTCTAACTGATTCAAGTGTTAAACATCTTATTACATATACAGGGAGGACACGGTGAAACTAGACAGCGCAAATGCGCTTGCGCGTCAAACCGACGGTTCTCACTCTATGCGTGCAGACTGAGTAGTCGGGCCAGCAAGAGAGAACGGAGAGGGGGAATGTTTTGTTCTAAATAAAGCTTGGTTTCTGGCATCTGCCCTACCAGCTCAGGTCCCTTGCCCCTACCACTACCCTTACTGGCCCATTCCGATGGCGCGTGGGGACACAGTCGCCGCTCGGATGAGACGCACTGGCGGCCGTAGACAGTAGCCAATCAGGCTTCCTAAATTCTCACGCAGCCGCATTGGACTGTCTAGTTTCACCGTGTCCTCCCTGTATATAATTCCTATAGAAAAAATATACATTCACATTTATTTACGAATACATAAAATATGGATTGAGAATTATATGAAGAATATAAAAACGATATATTTTATTTCCCAACAATATGTATGAACTAGTATACCATCGTATATACTTTGTAAGTATACTAAAAGTTATATCCGATATTTCAAATTTTTCGTCCAAAGTATTGTTGGTATATAACAGATATACTTTTCGATATTTTTTCGAGTATACTTTTTTCCATGGGGGATGGCTTTGTTACAATAGCTCATATAAACATTTTACAGTTCACTTTACGTATAGTAATCGTCCCAACAATTTTTGTACAGCTCACTGTACGTAAAATAATTGTCGCAAAAATATCCAAAAGATTATAATACATGTGTCACCCGGGTGCTTGAGTTACAGTAATGAAGAACAGAAACATTCGCAGCTATTCTAATATTTTTTTCTCCGCGTGTCTTTTTTAGAAGAGAAGGAAGATTTAACGTAAGATTTTTAAGAAGAAAGATATAGTTTATCAAATTTTTCTTTCATGACTTTCTTAGGCCACTGGATCCCCTTAATTTGTAATGCATTTACATACTTGTCAGGGAATTTCACTATATTTGACACTGGCGAACACGACTCTATTGACTCGACGTTCGTCGTGTCAAAGCTCTGCCTCAAATGACGGAGAATCCGCGGTGCCCCGCATTGGATTATGTCTCTCCTAACGTTTTTCACGTCGTTACCATCGATACCGAAGTATCTCAGATTTGGCATTATGCTGATGAAGCTAGGAATACTAGAGAATAATAACAAAACATTAATGTCGAATTGAAAAGAGGTGTAAAAATATTCATGAATATATTTCTTGGATTCTTACTTTGACAAATCATTGCACGATAAGTCAAGACGTTCCAGATTCAACAGTTTAACTATATCCTCGGGGATTTCTTTGATTTTGTTGCTATCCAATCTCAGGATCCTAAGTTGTCCCATATCCTCCAGAAAGGACATCTCTATCTCCTGCCAAAATATATTTCAGTATATTTCACTTAGGTCAGTATTCTTAGCCGACTGAATACTAATAAAAGAGTACGCTAAAAAGCGTTCGTATGTACATACAGTAATATCATTGTTAGCCAAGTCGAGTTCGCGTAATGCTGTACAACCGGTTAAATCGGGAAAGTTCGGTAATTTATTGTTGTGCAGTACGATAGCTTCAACTTTTCTCATTTCACCAAGAGGAGGCACGACCTCCAAGTTATTGAAGCTTGCGTCTAATCTTTTCAAAACTGTCGAAGAAAATTTGACGTGTCGTTTTATACTCTAAAAATATACATGGAAAAATGTGCCGAATTGTGATGGGTGCATCGAGAATTCTGCTGAAAAACCATATCACCAAAATTCATGCAAATAGAAATGTAAAATTGCAAAATTGCGGGTATAAAAATTGGCAGCAGATGATAATTGAATTGGTAAGCCACACTGTTATTGTATTTACGGGGTATACTTTTTCCTATATTGTCTCAGATGAAATCTGCATGGAAGAGAAATTAGTTGGCAGATTTAACATTTACTCGGTCACTTCAGGTTTGTGAAAAGAAAGTTCTGAACAAATGTAGCATGTTAGTCGAGCCCAAATAAACATTAAAATTTAAAGCTTATGCAATTTACATAGTTACACGATTAAGGCGTAAACATAGACAACACACCTCTCATGCTCATAATATCAGGTGGCAACTTTTCAAGTTGGTTGTGACTCAAGTCGAGAGAGACCAGTCGTACCAGATATCCCATTCCAATAGGCAATTCAGTTAGATCGTTACAGGAGAGATTCTAGATAGAGATTTTGAAAGAATAATCATTTTTCCATTATTGAATATTCACTCGATAATCATTCAAAAATTACTCACCAAAGTTTCGAGCATAACAAGATCACCGATAGAGGGGCTAACTTTTTCGATTTTATTGTTTGCGAGATTTAAATAACGCAGTTCCGTCAAATTATAAAATTTGGGATGCAGGTCGTTCAGTCTATTATGTGATAAATCCAATTTCCTGAGTTTAGCCAAGCTCCCAATTTCCTGTGGTAATTCCTCCAATAGGTTGTTGTGTAACTGTTGACAAGTGGACGAGCATGAACTCAATAAGGGCTATTCATGTCAAATCTATTGATCCAAAGGCACTCTCCATTTTTTTTTAACATACATTCAAATCTTTGAGTTCCGTCAGATATTCAATTTTCGCATCAATATTCGTCAGGCTGTTAGTACTGAGATTTAGTATTTGCAATGGTTCTTGTTCCCACCAAGGATCACGATCATCTTCAAAATCCATGTTTACTCGCAACTCCTCGATCTCTTCATTAGTCAAATCATTTATTGTCCAGACTTTGCTCGGTACTACGAATAGGGATTGAGTTAAAATTTTTCTTCTTCTTCAGAAAGCTTGACAAAATAAATGAGCATACCTGTGGCCAAGCCCCGCGAGGACATATTTAATTGACCAGTTTTTCGTGCTGTGATTATCATTTTGTATGACAACTCCGCATCGTCGTCGTTTTTCGTTCTTGCTTTGAACACTGCGTGATGATTCATTCTTTTTTTGGAGTTTACACATACTTTTTGGCTTCTGTTCATATCCTTCGCCATGATTGCGAAGTTTTCGTTATCACTTTAACGCGCAATCAACTACGTCTTATTGTTTACATTAATATATAATCAAGTGGAAGGGGGATTCGCTCTGAACCCCGAACTGCTGCAGCTGCTCGTCGCCATTTATAGCGGACAACTGCTGGAAATTCGCTGCGTATCTTCGCTGCATGATCATTAATGTTATGTACCTTGAACCAGTAAATGCGGTGTGTCTGCACGCTATCGCCCTCTGGGTCTGTTTCCACTCTATAAGCGGCTGACCACGCTCATATCCTACCGTCGGTTTCTACTTCCCGACATGCGGCGAGCTTACGCTCGATAGGGTGGGTCCCCACGAGTTTAAGGGTTGGTAATAAAATCCCAGGATCTCCCTTTCTGACCGAAATACATTGTAACAGTAGGGATTGTTTTTATCCTGCATTGACATACTATCATTAAAGGATAAAGAACACCATAATTCCGGCATGCTGAAAAAACGCTGCATATCTTCGTTGCATAGCAATTAAGATTTGATAAGAAACCAATGGTTTTAGTGTTTCATTTATATACTTTTACGCTTGGAATTTAATTTTTGATCATTCATTGAAATATACTTCATTTTTGAAAGGTTGATTTCATGATCAGTTCTAAGGACTTCGAATTTATTTTCCAAAACGATATTTGCGTTAGAAGAGCTTGGATAAATCATTTCCAGTTTCAAGGCTTGAATACTCATTTATGAAAGTTGGATGTTGACTACCTTGGTTAAATAGACCGATTGAAACCAATAAAATGTACAAAAATCGAATCGAAACCTATTACAACCGATTAATTTTCAATCGGAATTTTGTCCATTTGATCGGTTTTTATCGGTTTAATCGCAATTTTCTAACAGGATTCAAGGATTGAGTCGTAGATTACGCGAGATTAAATGTTCGAAAAGCCTCAGAATAAATGTCAGGGGTTGACTCGCACATCCGACTAAGTCTAAATGATGAATCAGAAAACTCTGACTTTCTATATCCTACTACTAATTATTTCCTGTCACTCTGGAGATGTTCACCGATAATTTTACAAATTGAGACTAAGACTACATATTGACTGAAAAAAAATACAAAAATTGCGTCTTTATATATTATTGTAATGGGTTTTTAGTGTTACGCAGAGTTAAGAGGTGGCAGATTCTTTGAATTCTATTTGGTTGGAAAAACTACCATCTCCCACTTTCCAAAAGCTTTTCTACATCTTAAACCTAATGAATAAAATTTCGGGGCTTGAAGAGAGCCAGTTTCACGCCTCTATTGACTGATTTCTGCCGTTTTCCACTTTCCTGTTCGATTTTTTTACAGGTTATTATTCCTCATAGTCTTAGGCGTATTTCTGTGTAAGTTGATTGCAAGAATTCCCCATAGATCAAAAGTTATTGTAGAAAATGTGACTGCCCGACGAAAGGGTCTGACGCGCGCCTACCTGCGTAGAGTTGTAAAGCTGGGCTTTACAATCGGACCCTTTTAGTCGATCGATTCTTTTGTTATTCTGCAGTACGTGAAAACAACGACAATTGTTTACTGACAAGGAAGGCGTACAATATGAAGCTAGAATGGGAGATTAGACGTAAGTTAACAAAATAAATTTAAAAAATTCATCAAGTTTTTGCTCCAGCCTGGCGCTATTTCAAGCGAAACGCACTTGATACTTTGAGAGCGTTTTTCTCGAAACTACTTTTTCTGACACGGTCTGCATGATATAACTCGTACAGTTTTTAATATTTTTTGATGATTTAAAAAAAAAATATTCGGAATTGTTTTTTCTATAGTCTGTCGAGCCGGATTTTTGATATTGTAATTCAAAAACTTTATAAACACAATTAAAGTATAACATCATTGACACAAAATTAACATTTTTTAAAAACGACCGTAAATTGTTTAATTTTTCGAATTTCGAGAATTCGTCCCGACAGACTATAACTACAACCTTATTTTATAAGAATTTCCTTACATTTTGCAAATCTGTCAACAGTTGAAGAAGAAATGGTGCAGACCGTGAAGCAACGTTTTTCACACTGCTTAAAAAAATGTGATTTTTTATGTTGTAATTTTTGAAAACAAAAATTGAAATAAATTTTCTTACAAAGTTAACACAGTAATTAACAATGTGTAATTTTTTATCAATTTCTATTCCTATCCCTCCTAAGAACGGTTTTTCTTTTGATGCGTTTTCGGTACCGCTGGACGTATGTAAGGCCTTAACAAGTGGGACATTGCTTTAACTGTGAGCTAGTGGAGGGCCTCACACCCCTCTTCCGCAACAAGCCCTGTTTATCTCTCCTACGCAAGTATATCTATTTTCTTTTTCACCGACTACCGGCTTCGTGGCCCTTTTTTGGGAAATGCACTTCATACACTATACTGGATAGCCATTCTGGATGCAGTGGAAATTTGATTCACTGTAACCAATTTAGTGATTTTTTAAATAAAGAAACACTTATTCGTACATTTAAAATTATAGCTTCGTCTGAAAACCTGAAATAAAAATTTCTATGTTTAATCCAGAATGACAGATAAAACAAGACATTACACAATACAATTTGTTCACCGGTTTGGTTTGAAAGCTACGATAGGTGAAAAATGTTACTTTCTGTCTACAACCATCCCGGTGCACTGTATGTCTTTACAAAATAGCAGGAGTATAATGCTTGTTATGGATTCAATGAGGTCTTAATAATAAGGGTTTTAAAAAGGAGTGTATCATTTAAAGGATTTTAAAAAATTTCTTTTTGGGTGACCAGGTCTCTTTAAGGGTTCACACCACCTTGAGGCTTACCGAAATTCGTTTTTTTTCTGTTAGATAGTTTGTTCATTCCTTTGAAAATGTTTTAAACGTTTAATTATTTGGAAATTAAAACAATTTTTGAACTTATAGCAATTAGAAGTAAGTGCGTACAGAGTCGCTGATAGCGTACTATTTTTTCTTCAGCGTTTTTCTCGAAATTACTTTTTCAAAAATGTGTAGACATAAACTTAAGCTCTATTCTACCGATTTCGTTCGAGTTTCCGACACGTATTCTTAATAATATTATTTCAGGCGTAAGGTGGGATTTTGGATTGGGTGCCATGTTCATAAGTTATACATTTTTTATACTCAAAGATTCGATAAAAATTTATCTCCGACTTTGCAAAACCGAGGCGAAGCCGAGGTTCTCGCTGGTCGGGGCGGGCATTAAAACCCACATATTTTATCACTTTTTTTTTTAAATTAAATAAAAAAATTTTCTAATGTTGGTGGCTTGAGTTTTCTTTTAAGGCCTTCAAAATAAACAATTAAATTGTTTTCCTCTGAGGTTGATAAACGATTTTTGTTTTCCTCTTGCCATTTTTTGTAAGTATTATATACGAGTAGGTATCGATCAGACGATTTTTAGGGTAACTTTCTGTATGTACGATTTTTTTCGCTTCCTCGTCAAAATTCCTCTAAATCTCTTTATCGTCTGCAGAACCTTCAGACGAAGAGTCGTTCATTATTTCCGACACACTCACTTTTAGGATAACTAAAGGAACTAACTGAATTATACTTATTTCATATTTCCGTGTCGGCATCAGTCGCACCTCGAAGCTGCATTTAATTGTTTTTACGGTTTGAGTTTGGCGGCCGGGCCACGAGAAAACTATAGTCCACCAGAGCGCGCTACAATTCGAGCCGGCTACAAAAGCCGCTATTCCCGGCTTCAAATACAACCCGGATGCCGGTACTATCGGTTTGGGGAGCAAGAAATAGTATATTACGCCACTAGGCAGCGAAAGTTGACTATGTCCAACCGCGTGTAAGATTACGACCCGAGCCGAAAGCGAAGGTGGTAAACACGCGGTTGGGGATAGTCTACTTTCACTCCCGACTGGCGTATACTATTTTTCATGATATCTGCAGCGGAAAGTTCGAATTACGTAAAACCCCTAGGACGGGAATTCGAACTTTACGCGTAGGTATGGTGAAAAATTATTTTATATACTTATTAGCTGCGTCAAAAAAAAGTTCATTGTTATACCTATTTCTCCGAGCGCCAGGATGCTGTAACCCCCTTTACTGATATGAATCTTGAACCAGTAAATGCATTATGCACGCTGTCGCCCTCTAGGTCTGTTTGCACTATGTAAGCGGCTGTCTACGCTCGTTGCCCACTGTCGATTTCTGCTTGCCGACACGCAGCGACTTTACTCTCGATAGGGCGGGTTCCAATGACTTTTAGGGTTGGTAAATCAATCCTCGGGTCTTTCTTCCTAACCAAAATACATCGTAACAGTAGGGATTTTTTAATTCCTGTATACACATACTTTCATCGAAGGAGAATGAACACCATACTTATATCAAATTGCTATAGATACCGCTAACAAAGAAATTGAATGACTATATAGACACGGAAACTTGATTTGAAAACGTATTGGTTATAAAGGTAGCGTTTGGAGTAATTGATCCTTGATCACATAAAACACACAACATCGGATATATTCGTAAGAGACAAATCTTGTGAGTGGTTATCGCTGCAGCGGGAATTCCGGCAATTATGAGGTATAATAATCTGATGAAATGGCGATTTATTCAGGGGTAACACCGTAACGGCAAAAAAACGCGTTTTTTCACCATTTCTTGCTGCATGAAAGAAAATTTTATAGAATAATAATATCCGAGGAAATGACTAATCATATATTTGAGTATATTGAATAAAAAATTGTCATTGTCAACTATTAAAAAATTGCGAAACCGGAGCCATTCTCGCGAGGCTTATTGAATTGAAGGCGGATTGTAGCACGCAATGAATTGAATTTGGAAGAAGAAAGAAATTACTTAATCTACATGTTTATAGCTAGTGAAATACACAGGAGATTTAAAAGATATATATTGTTGTCTGAGTGGCGATTATTTGAATTGAAATATGTTCCATGATATAAAAGGCAACCATTTGTTAATAAACACCATTTAAATTAACTTATCGAAAATTCCGTATATATTTGACTTCAAAATGTGATTTTTAAAATGTTGTTAAAAGTAGAATTAAGCGAACAACAATTTTTGCAGTAATGCTGCGTGCGCTTTTGAAAAAACGTCTTCTGAGAAAAATGCAGTACCAGTTTTTAAATGTTATAATAATCACAAAAAAATAAAAAATTCGACTATTTGAACTTTTTAAATATTCATCTGCTATCCCAGGACGATAAGCCTGCTCTTCTATGTTCAAATATTCGTCTTCATTCTCTTTTCTCGAAGATTTCTATGCTAGAGTGTGCCTATTTTGCTGCATCTGTCAAAGAGAGCTCGGCATGCTTGATATGCTTAGCATCGGCTTCAAGACAAAAATTATATGATTGGACGCCAATATCAATCTCTAAAACTTTCATGATTCGTAGAATATTAGTCAGGTCATCATTACAATTTCACACATTAATATGATTTGCTATATATTCAAGACTTTTTGCCACTTATTAAGACTTCGAATCCAAATTCCAGATTTTGTCAGAAAATGCTTCGAAGTGATTTAGAGATTAGTTAGAGAAGTTGGAAATAAAAAGGTAAGACATTAGGTAGTGACTTCCTATCGAAAATTTATTTGACGCCGGTAATCGTATCGGGGCCGTCCGATGGAGTTGGGGAAGAGTTCGAAATATCAAGGAATTTTTTTTTATTGCTAATAAAGTTTTTGTATCATATTCTGAAAGGCTTAAGGCATTTTTTAAACCAATGCAACATTGGATTTTCTGAAAATGTACAGTGGTGATCCTCCTTAAATGCGAAATTGAATTAGATTTCTCCCATAGAATCTGAGATTGTTAAAAAAAGTCGTTCACTATGCTCGTATCCTGATCCTGAACGGCTGACTACGCTTGAATTCTAGTGTCGGTTTCTACTTTACGACAAGCGATGAGTCTACTCTCGATAGGGTGGGTCTCCATGAGTTTTACAGTTGGTAAATCAATCCTTGGGTAATCCTCTCTTCCTGACCGAATGAAATTGTAACAGTAGGGACTCTTTTTATCCTATATCGACTCACTTTTATTGAAGATCAACGAACACCATACTTCCACAAAATTTCTACAGATGCCGCCATCGAAATAATTGAATGACTGTCTCGACAAAGAAACTCGATTTTAACAGGTATCGGTTATGAGGGTAACGTCTGGAGTGATTGGTGCTTGATCACGTTTACGTGTTTTAACACACAGCATTCGATATTTTTAAAGCAAACAAATGTAGTACGTGATGATCGCCGCAGGGAAATTAGGCAATACCGGGTATGATAATATAACGAGGTAGGGAATTATTAGATACGGAATTAACTCATATTTCTCTCATTAAATCATAGATTGTCCAAAGAAGTCTGCACAGTATTCATAGAAAATTCCGAGCTATTCTTCGGATAGTTTTCATCGCCCAGTTTAACAGCTGTATGTTCTTCATGCAATTTCGTGGATGATACTGCGATTTTCTGTCACAAAACCCGTATTAATGCGATACGTGACGAGATTCTCGAGAGTTCGGCCCCCGCTGGCCATTGGGAAAATATTATCATCGCTTTATGGAATTCTCCCGCGTCCAGCTTCGTAAATTGCCTCGTAAAAGCCTTTATTGTCCGATGCTCAAAATTGACGCTGGCAGAAATAAAACGTTCGACTTCCGCTCGATGAATCTTGTACATAAATTTATATATACGAAAACGAATTGGAAATACAATGATTGCCGGATTTCAGCTAAATGAGAGGTATTTTTCGTCAGTTTCAATCTGATGATTTTTTTTATTGGCTTTATCACGTAATATTTGTTTTTACCATCGGGAAAACAATATTGGAAACGTTGGAAAAATAGATAGTCGAGCAAAAATACCTACCTAAAAATGTCAAAAAATAAAACCAAAATTGTTTGTTGATATCGGTTTGTTTATGGCGTGTTCTTTTTCCTCTAGGTATGGTCGATCGCAATTTAGATGAAAACATAGCGAGGTTCAAACAAATGTTTATGAATTTCTCGGTAGGTAGGAAGTTTGCATGTATGAAGTGAATAAATTGATTTATATGTGAAAAATAAACAATTTTTACCGCTGCTCTATTGTCTCCTGATTCGACTGACCAAGCAATTTTTGCAAGCAGTTTTGATTTTTATTCTACCCCATCAATTTTAGTCATACGTCGAAAATGTCCGTCCAAAATATTAGCCAAGCCATATTTTTTACGCTTGCGTGAATAATGGTCATCGATTTGTTAAGCTATTTAATCGCAATATTTACAGATTCCGTGTTACGTTATTGATTTAGTGACTGCCTCGTTTGATGCAGTGTTTGTTTTACAGTTTTTAAGTCAAAATCTCTTACTGAAGCGATCAATAAAGGGCTACGAAGTGTCGACAGTATACAGCTGTATTCCGTGCGTGCACACGGACGAATAATATTGGGTTATTTCTTCAATGACGCATTCCCAGCGCGCTTTCATTATTCTCTAGGGAAGAAAACTTAACTTTTGCCGGGATTAATGAGAACCGTTATTCGCATGCATACTACTCATTGATTATACAATGTACTCAGAGAAATGGTAATGGTAACAGCCAACTATAAAGTGACAAGTATTTATTTTTAGTCCATGCAACCGTGTTCATACATGGAAAGGAATATACTGTCCGGTAGTATCTTGGATGTTTTATATGGGGATAGCACCCTATATTCTAACAGTTACTGTCTGTATTTTTTAAAAATCTTTTATATTATCAGATTATATCTATAGATATTAGAAAGAACTACAATATCATGTTGCATTGTTTACAATCTATATGTACTTTTAAATATCTCTACACGTGGAAAAATGTTTAGGTTACAACTCATCAAATTAGTGCAGAAAATGTCCTATGTTAACATAGCAACATCAAACGTTTCTGTTGTTTCAACGAAAAAATATATGTTATTATTTCATTTGTGAAGGAAGCAGATGAAATTTGCTGAAGTAACTTTTAGTGATTTGTTACCGTAACTAAAAAATATTCTGACGTATTTTTTCGTGAGTGCGATAGAGAACGATGAAAAATCAACGTGAAATGTCACCTTCGGTCGTCCACCTTGGTTCGTGCATTCGCAAATGCGGTGGGGGCCAGCAAATTTTTGTTCCACCGGTATTAACGGACCGGTATGCCCGAGGAATCGAGTTGAGCAGGCTCAATTAAAAAAAAAATCCAAAGTCGGGAGCAAAGACCAACGATCGAGAACAAAAACAACGAAAACGACAGCTTAGTCAATTTTTGGAGTCGGGTCAAATTAACAAACGCAACTAGATGCACTCGCGGGATGGTTGTGGAAATGCACGGCCACTCAGGCTGCCTGTTTGTGGTAGAGGATCGAGGTAATGGCTCGGTAAATGGCGTATTCTAAATTGAAAATCGAATTAGGGTAGCTTGTATCACTGAGTTAAAATCCGGGAGCGAATATAAGGGACAATCCACCCCGCTTCGATCACGTTTTGACCTCGACCCCTCTGATTTAGCGCATAATTTTATCTAGGGTACGCAACAATAATTTTGTTTATTTTTTTTTATAAATATATTTTCACAGTGACATATCGAATGCCATAATTTAAAAATCTGGAAAAATTCTGAAAAATACTTTGTTTAATAACAAAATTATCTAGCTTATAGCCAAAGTGAGAAAGATTTTTCTTACAACAGTTTTTAAGCTCTTTTCATTTAAAAAAACTATTGAAAAATATAAAAAATAATGAATCGACTACAGGCGATTGTTTCAATGTTTATTTATATAAAACCGCATTTGTAAAGATTTTTTTCAGATGTTTTGAATTTTTTTCAGATTTATCCGAATTATGCAAATGACAAAAAAAATTCTAAAGTGGAATATCGAATGCCATAATTTAAAAATCGCATTCTGTGGACTTCACTAAGAATGATGTATGCTCACAAATCACAGTTTGTTTCGTTATGCAAATATTTGATTTGTTTACAATGGCTTGCCTTCTGATAAGATTATGCACCTTAAGTTCAGGCGATAAAGAAAACAACTTTGTTTTTATGCCTTCCGGCTCAGGTATAGAACAATCTTGCTTCTGAATATCGGGAATATTTTTGTCGTTGCAAACCTCTCATGCAGATCCCCTTTGGCGGCTTCGTAATTCTCAACTCCTGAGAATCTTTTAGTTTGTACGGAGGGAACATTATCGTCCATAGCTTGTAAGCAAATACAATATTTGCGTCACGAAACAAACTGTGATCTGTGAGAATACATAATTCTTGGTGAAATCCACAGTATGCCATTTTTAAATTATGGCATTCGATATTTCACTTTAAAAAAATATTTATAAAAAATTTGCATAATTCGGATGAACTTGAAATTTTTTTTAAAAATCTGAAAACAATCTAAAAAAATGCGGTTTCACATAAATAAACATTTGAACAATCGCCTGTAGTAGACTCATTATTTTTTATATTTTCCAATAATTTGTTTAATCAAAAAAGCTCAAAAACTGTTAGAAGAAAAATCTTCCCCACTTTGGCTATAAGCTAGATAATTTTGTTATTAAACAAAGTGTTTTTCAGATTTTTTAATTATGGCATGTGATATGTCACTTTAAACATATATTTAAATTAAAAGTTCATGGATGATATATATCTAAAAAAAATTGCGAAAAGTAATAATTTTTTTTTGCGTATTTAAGGGTACTAAGCCTAGATAAAATTATGAGCTAAATCGAAGGGGTCAAGGGCAAAACCTGGTCAAAACGGGGTGGATTGCCCCATAAATAATTCGTATGCATTTAACAATGCGCTAGAATCAGCAAATATGCATCGATCAGCACTGGCAGTGTGTGGCATAGCACGCAAACACGCACGAGGGCATCATTATTCGCATTATAGATAAACTAGAAAACCCCACGCGTTACGCGCGCGAGTAGATGACGTCTGTCGCTACAATGCTCTTGTATATTATCCTTCTTTAAAAAGTGTGTGGCGAGATTTTATTGAATTGCGAGTTGGTCCATTGAATAAGTATATAGTAGTATATATAATTCCATGCTGATGAAGAGCCGATTCTCGGCTTTGTGGGAAAATCTAATGAGTAGATGAGTCTCAATATATTTTATATTTATGCATCGTTCTGTTCGACCTCACTTGTCTATAAAATTTCATTAACATCGTTAGTATTTAGATTTAAATTGTCGTGTAAATTTCAGCAATTCTATAGTCGGAATGATTTCGAAGTTTATTGTATTCGTCATCATTCGCATGAAATCCTTGCTCATCGATATAATTCTTTATAAACAACGTTTTTTACTATATTCCCGTTAGCATTACGACCACGGTATCACGGTAGCTTGAATTGCGCTAAACGCAATCTAAAACAAAATTCGAAAAGATTAATCCTTGTGCCTCTATTTATTTATTTATTTATTTAATGAAAATGATATAATTATCATTATCCTCACACTCACCGTTTTAAGAGGTTTTTGCGGCCTGGAGAATATATGAGGGGTTATCGGTACCACATCGATGATATTCCGCATTTCTCTTCGCTAACTCGAACTTCACGGCTGCTATAGAAGAGCACGTACCGATTAATACGTATGCAATCCTCAATATCAGAGTTGGAAACCTTTTTTTATATAAGATAACCTTTCTTAATATAAGATAATTTTTATATATTTGGATAACCGCATGCAATATGGGCAAGGTTACAGAGCTCACTTGCCAGACTGTCAAAACGTCCACGTGTCAGCAACGAACTCGGTCCCGGTCGCTATTTGACCTCGCACCAACTTGGTCTCGCTCTGATCTCGCGCTCATTTGGACCAATCACAGCGCGAATAACCCGACAACAATGGACCAACTCGCAATTCGATAAAATTTCGCAACATACTTTTTAGAGCAGGATAATCGTGAACGACTCAACCAAAATTATTTCCTATAATCCACAGAGCGAGAACAATAATCACATAAGTATTACGAGAGCTAGGATGCACTATCTCCACCAGGTAAAGATCGGGAACCTCAGTCTCTTTCACTTAGATAAAAGTATCACGGAACAAACACTCGTAGTGAACCTGGCAGCTTATATCGAGAGTACGGGAACGACGTCAAAACGCGCGCGCGAAAGATAAAAAAACTATCAATACAGGAGTCTGTTGACGGCTCGAGGCACCACGCCGGTGTCTCGAGTGAGACTAATTATATTGAGTAATCATCGAGAACGCTTCATTATCATTATTTGGACTTCTCCAAAATCCTTTACTCCAGAGCTATTATCCTCTCACTCGAATTATCTCGCAACTATCTCGTGAGCGCAAATCATGCCGGTAACATTTTCGAAATCTATACAACCGCTTCCGTTACTGCTTCACGCGAAAGCGAGCCTATACTAAACACCCAAATCGCATCAGAATGCTCCATCCTATGGAAAACTAAACAAGCTCCACCCGCTCTCTAGCGTAATGCTCTTTCGCTATAGCGTGCCGGATTCACATCGGTCCATACGTAAGTGCAAGAAATCGTATTGGTGACTCTTATCCGTCAGGCTGCTCGTTTCTTTAAGCTCTCTACCGCGCGACGGATTCGAATGCACCGATCTTCCCATAATCCCACAGCAATTCAATAAAACATGGAAATTCAGATCTTTATAGTGATGCGACAAGAGACGAGAATTCTGTCAATCTCGCTCGTTTCTGATTGCGCTCGTCATTTGTTCGCGTATCTCGTATCGATTGTTTAATGTGAACATCTTGTCTCGAATTGTCTTGAAATGACGGGCGAGATCGAGCGAGAATCTTAAAAATGCAAAAAATTCGTGATCAACGGAAATGCTTTTTTAAAGCGGGGAACCCCCTTCAGGAGCTTTCCAACAGCTGCCAAATTTCTAATTTTTGTTATTACGACCTGCACTGAGGTTCATGTTCTTGGAAAATTAGTTATTAATGTAAAAACAAACCCCCTAATGGTGCTTTTTCTAGGTGTCTTTTAACGCTAGTCGTGTTACTGTTAGTCATTTTGATGATTTTTGAGCAAATATTGCAGCTGGTCGTTTTCCAATCTCGTCCACCGTTATCGTAAAGACTTCGCTGCGAAGTTTTTTTGCTGTCTCTAAAAATCGCGGTTGCTTATTCGACTATTCTTTAATTATATATAAGGGGGATTCCACTGTACGGCCAAATATTTTTTAAAAATGTGGTCAATCTATAGACACAACTGAACCCGATTTCTCGATTTTTAGAGGAAATTGGAGATTTTTTTTTTTGTGGCGAAAGTACCGTGGAATCCCCCATGAATAGTACTTGCGCATATTTTTTAGTCAGCAGCGGGTTGGACCTCATGTAATATTCATTTTATGGTCGCAGTTGAAAAATCAATCGGAATTGACAGCTAATGCGAGACGAGATTGATACAAGACGAGATCTCGGCTGTCAAATTCGAGAACGAGATGAAATTTTGCCTATGTTCATAATCTTGAACTCGAATGACAGCTCGAAAAACAATTTCAAGAAGCAAGTCTTGTTCTTGACATTTCCTCGTCTCGTTCCGTTTGTTGCATCACTAGATCTTTACCTCGAGTGCGGAGGTAAATTCGAGGAAAACTATCCCGGAATCGTTAAAAATACCAATTATCGGTAGCGAAAAATCTTGTGACCGTCATTTTGAAGAGAATCACGCCATAATATATATTGTTACGTTTACGAAGAAATAATAAATAACGAAAGGTAACGAAAGCGGATTTATTAACAAAAAGAGAAGTTGCGTCAAAGGTTAAGCGTCTATTCTTGGTTGGATCTCGTCAGAGACTGTCAAGTTAATCAACGCGTTGTCAAGACGATCGTTAGTCAGTCAGTCGGTTTCTGTATTCAGGGGATCGGTCGATAAAAAGAATAAGATGAAGTTATTGCTAAGCTAATCGTTACACTATTCCCCTCTTTTTTTAGTTGCCGTCCCGGCAACTCTATCAAAAATTCTATCAAAAACTGGGATGTGGTTGCCATGGTCCATCCAGTACTAATCTAATCCTAATTACGCTGTCCTGGTATTCATCCGAGTCCCGAGGGAAAACCATGGCTGAAAAACCTGGGAAGAACAGCGTTTACAATTAAAAAGCTTGATTCTAGTTCTTAAAAAAAAATTTCTGTCTAAAAAATTCTTGAACAAAACAAAGTTTTCAAATAAGCTTCAATGTTGTCTTCTCTTGAGAAATCTTCTTGAATTTGATGATAAGGATGATGAAAGGATGCGTGTAAATGTTGAAGGATCAAGGATGGAAGAATATTTTTCAGGAAACAACGACAACCTATAACAGAAAAAGGGAAGACCGGTAGTTTCCTGAACATTATAACATTCAATCATTAAATTACTTTCTTTCGAATTCTTGAATTATCTAAATGAGATGATCTAATGGAAGCAACAACCCGAAGAATCCGACGTTAATGTTATGAAGAAAGATTTTTAATATAATCTATCGATTACTGTTTTCCTGAACAATATAGTGTGCACCCTACAAAGCTCACAGTACATCGACCCTTTTTCATAGCCTCGCTCTGGAGAATCTTAAAATATTTCACTAACGAGGATTATGATCAGTAATACTAGTTAGATAAGGAATACTCTAAATTCACAACCAGATGAGACCGTACACCACGAAAAATCCAAACTCTAACCAAGCCCAGTTAGAAATCTAGAAACCTCGCTTCCTGGATTCTCCGGAAACCCTTTCTAGACGCTGTTACACCCTTTACCAGGCGTGTTCCGAACTGGCGTCCAAGGCTCCAAGCCAAGCAATCCCCACTTTCTTCCATTAACGCTCATAGAGCTAACCTCGATCTAAGCTAATTTTCGAATGGAGTTAATCTATCAATGTGAACAACTTTATATTTCCCACGAGGAAGTTTCTGAATTCTATACACAACATCGTTGATTTTTGTTTTGACGACGAATGGACCTATCCAATCTCTTTGCAACTTGGGGCACTTTCCTTTGACTTTTTGGGGGTGAAAAAGCCATACCTTTTGACCAGGCTTAAAGGAAAGCATGTGTGACTTTATGTCAAAATTCGATTTCATTTTGCTACTTTTTATTGAGAATTTTTCCCTAACTTTATTATGAATGCTGTTGAGTTTTTCTTTCAACTCATCGACAAATTCAGGAGTATTACGAGTTTGTGGAGACGCGATGTTTTGTGGATTTCCACGAAGAAGTTCTAAAGGAAGTTTAAGTTCCCTGCCCATCAAAACCATTGCTGGAGAAAATTCTGTGGTTTCATGTTTTGAAGATCGATAAGCTAGTAAAAAGAGAGGAATCCATTTGTCCCAATCTTTCTGATTCTCGGCGACAAATTTAGACAAATATTGAAGAATAGTTCGATTAAGTCTTTCGACAAGACCATTGGATTGAGGATGAAGAGGAGTAGTTCGAGTCTTTTTGATACCTAATAAAGCCATTGTTTCTTTGAAAAGATTTGATTCAAAATTTCTACCCTGATCTGAATGAATTTCGAGAGGAATTCCAAAACGAGAGAATATTTCAAAAACTAGAGTTTCAGCAACAGTTTTGGCTTGAAAATTTGGAAGTGGAAAGGCTTCTGGCCATCTAGTAAAATAATCAGTTACTACGAGAAGAAATTTATTGCCTGCAGAAGATTTTGGTAAAGGACCTAGGATATCGACGGCGATTCTTTCAAAAGGATTTCCAACGTTGTAAATTTGGAGTTCTCCCTTAGTCTTTGAATGAGGTCCCTTTTTGGCAAAACAACGAACACATTTCTTGACCCAATGTTCTACATCTGGTTTACAAGTAGCCCAGTAGTATTGTTCTCGGATTTTCGCTAATGTCTTGTTGATGCCAAAATGACCACCACTAGGAGAATTGTGAGCCTCTGAAAGAATTCGACTAATCATTTCTATAGGGACAACTAATTGCCAAACTATTCGAGAAAAATCGGGGGATTCCCAACGTCTAAAGAGAAGATCATCTTTTATTATTAAAGAATCCCAATGTAAAAGGTAAATTTTGAAGGAAGGATCGAGATGAGAAATATCTGACCACTCTGGGCGAATATTCTTCTTTTTGAAGTCAATTATTTTGTTGAGTATTAAATCTTTTCTTTGAAGAGTAAACCAATCTATCTCTGAGTTAATTGAACAAATTGTCCTACAAACGGATTTTTCTATTTCGTAGTTTCTCATTTCTATTCGATTACATTGTTTACAATTCTCATCGCAAGGTCGTCTCGACAAAGCATCTGCATTTCCATGAACCCGACCAGGTCGATGACGAATCTCGAAATCATACTGGAATAGTACTTCTAACCAACGAGCTACTTGACCTTCAGGATTTTTGAACGATAATAACCATTGCAAAGCGGAGTGATCAGTACGAATGATGAATTTCTTCCCGATGAGGAAATGTCGAAAATGTTCTATAGCTCGAACTATGGCTAATAGTTCTCTTCGAGTTACACAATAGTTCTTTTCTGCCTTATTGAGAGTTTTGCTAAAATAAGCGATGACTTTTTCTTCACCTGATTGAATCTGCGAAAGAACTGCTCCAATACCACAATTTGAAGCATCGGTGTCGAGGATAAAATCGTCAGTAACAGTTGGAAAAGCTAATATAGGAGGAGAAGTTAGGGCTCTTTTCAAAGCATCAAAAGATTCTTGAGCTTCCTTAGTCCATATAAATGGAGTTCCCTCTTCTGTTAGACGATAAAGGTGTTTCGCGATGGTAGCGAAATTTTTTACAAATTTTCGATAATAGGAGCAGATTCCTAAGAAACTTCTAACGTCTTTTTTGTTAAGTGGAATTGGCCAGTTGAGTATAGAAGATATTTTTTCTAGGCAAGTTTTGATACCTAAACCAGTTAAAATATGGCCTAAATAATTAATTTCTTTTTGATTGAAAATACATTTTTTTGGATTGGCTTTTAAATTTGCTTTGCGCAGTCGAGATAGAACTTGTTCTAAATTTTTTAAATGTTGATTGAATGTTTTGCTGTAAATAATAATATCGTCTAAATAAACTAAGCAATTTTTCCATGTTAATCCTTTGAGTACTATGTTCATCAATCGAATAAAAGTTGCAGGAGCATTACAAAGGCCGAAAGGAAGAACTTTAAATTGCCAAGATTCGTTTCCTAACATAAATGCGGTTTTCTCTTTATCTGTCGGATCAAGTTCAACTTGCCAATAGCCACTTTGAAGATCGATTATTGAGAACCATTCAGCTCCACCTACAGCTTCAAGAATTTCGTCAATTCTTGGTACAGGATAAGAATCCTTTTTTGTAACACTGTTAAGTTGTCGATAATCTATGCAAAACCTAATTGAACCATCTTTCTTTGGAATAAATACTGGACGAGAAATGAAAGGACCATTACTCGGTTCTATAACTCCTTGTTCTTTCATTTCTTCTACAAGATTGTATGCGGACTCTCTATAATGAATGGGAATACGACGAGGACCTTGTTTGAATGGTTTGGATTCTCCAATGTCAATTTTATGTTTAATAAGTGTACATAATCCAATATCATTTGAATTTTTTGCAAAAGTGTCTGTAAAGTTAACTAATAATTCTTTAAAAGATTTCTGTTCTTCTATTGAAAGTAATTCTATTGACTTTTCAAATAGTGAGTTTAAATGTTCTGGAATTTCTCTTGTAGAATCTTTAATTGAATTTATACATAGAGTTGAAACTATTTTTTCGTTTGATTTGATGTTGAATTTATCGTTTATAATTGATTCAAATTCTTTAAATAAGCCTGATTTATGTATAAAGTCCAAACCTAACAAACAATCCTCTTGAATGTCAGCGAAAACGACTTCTAATTCGATAGAAACATTACCTATTTCGATCAAAGCTTTACGAATCCCTGAATGATATAACTCTTCTCGAGAAACTGTTAATATCTTTAGACGCTTCGAAACTTTCTTTAAAGAATTAATCGTATTCGCAAATGACGAAGCATTTACGATTGTGATGTCCGATGCGGTATCTAATACCATCACACACGATTTTCCTGCTACTTTTCCATGAATCAACAGATGTTGTTTTGATTCATTAGCAGAGTTTGAAGCGCAAACCCTTAGAGTTTGATCAAATCGAGCCGATTCAACCCCCTGTGAATCGACTTTTTCTAGTTTCCCTGCCTATCCTGCACTGGTTTTGGTTCTACTGGAGGATTCCTACATTGTTTTTTGAAATGCCCTAATTTTCCACAATTCCAGCATCCAGGATTAGTGTTGTTCATGTTTTGGTTTTTGTTGTTCGTGTTTGTTGTTCTTGAGTATTTGTAAGTGTTATTTGTCTGTGTGTTTGTCTTGAACTGAGAAAATCCATTTCTCTCTGTTTGAAGAGCAGCTTGGATTTCCTTAGCTCGAGTAAGTGTTGCTTGTAGTGAGGGAAGTTTTTCGAGTCGGAGTGTTTTTCTAACGTCGTGATCCCAGATTCCTGAAATAAAAGCTCGGCAAGCTAATTTTTCGATAGTTTCTACATTGGATCCTGCGTAAGCTAGATTAACTAATCGACGAATGTCTGTGGCAAAGACCGAGAATTCCTCGTCTCGTTTCTGTTTACGAGCCTCAAGTTCGTTGCAGAATTGATCGGGGCAGTTTCCTGCTCCGAAACTAAAATCGAGAGCAGCCTTTAATTTTTCAAAATCGGCCGTGTCTTCCGCCGTTTAACTATCTAAAACAATCCTAGCGGAGTCGGTAAGTAATGAGGCTAAAACGATAGCTTTGTCTTGATTAGAATAGCGATGGTAACGAGCTATTAGTTCGAATTGTTTGAAATATTGATCCCAAGACATCGTTCCGTCAAACGGCATGTGTTTCAATTTGTGAGCGCTCTGAGCAGCTCCAACAAAAGGTGACGATTCGTGAATTGTTTGCGATATGCTGGGATTCGCGAGAGGAACTATGTTAGACGGCAAAGCAGGAGAGGAGACGGAAGGAATAGAGGGAATAGATGGTACAGTAACTTTTTTTTGAAGGTCGGCGAGGATGATTCGTGCTGTTTCTCTCGCTGCTTCTTTTGCAGCTTCTTTCGCTGCTTCTCTCGCTGCTTCGATCGTGATCTCGTGTGCTTGTCGCATCGTTTGTTCACGAAAATCGACGAATTCTTCGTTTATTCTCTGATTATTTTCTTGAATCATCTGCCGGAGTTCTGTTCGTAGTTGGTCGAGAGCGTCCGGTTCGCCTTGATTGGCGTTCGGAGCATCTCCGGCAGTCGAAGGTCTTCGATTTCTTCTAGTGTTCATTTCGATGTTTTCGGCACAGAATTTGATTTTATTTAATTTTACGTAAGCTCGTTCGCTCACTTCTGACACCAATGTTACGTTTACGAAGAAATAATAAATAACGAAAGGTAACGAAAGCGGATTTATTAACAAAAAGAGAAGTTGCGTCAAAGGTTAAGCGTCTATTCTTGGTTGGATCTCGTCAGAAACTGTCAAGTTAATCAACGCGTTGTCAAGACGATCGTTAGTCAGTCAGTCGGTTTCTGTATTCAGGGGATCGGTCGATAAAAAGAATAAGATGAAGTCATTGCTAAGCTAATCGTTACAATATTATAGAAGCAAATGACTTACTGAAAAATGTACTTGAACAAAACTCAATGAAAATAAATACCATGCGTGAATTCTACAGTTATAATTTAACAGGAATGAGTGAGGAAGGGTTTGATAAATAAAGTACACCAATTTTCGCGAGATACCCAAGCAACTTGCTTCGGCGTAAAAACCCTCTTGGATACGAGGGAAAAGCCGAAGCAAGCGATGTAATATTTATATTTATTAATAATCAAATCAAATACACACAAACAATAAATAAACAATAACCACCAGAAAAGGTGTAGCCACGAACAAGGAATTGCGATATCGCGTGAAGCGTGATACACAAATATAAGAAGTTAGTAATAAGAGATATAATGGCAAATAAACGCAACGCTGAAAATGATGGTGTAACAATTGAATGATCATTCAATACTTAAAATTAATGAGATCCCGCTTACCAAGGCTGAACTGCCCGCACACTACAAACGTCCTGACTCAAAGGACCCTATAGCGGCAGCGCTGCACGGGCCAACCGGGTGGAGACGCCGAGCTTGGGAAGCGTACAAAATGGCCACCGGCCTGCACAAAGCGTGCCCCGACGTCTCGGGAGAACCAACGCTGTTGTGCCGGACAACCACACGGATTGTCGCTGATACGCTTGCCCTGGGACGAGTTACGTCGAACGATCGACCGTTAGCCTCGTTCCTCACCAAATTACCGACCTTATTATTAATGACACACACACACACACACACTCACACCGAACGCACGCAATCGCAATATCCCGACGATCTAATTAATAAAGTTCTGCCGAAACCCTAATCGTATGCGATCGAAGAATGGAAGCACACCGAAGCTAAAACCCGAAACGTATTAATCGCTATTTGCTAAGTCTCTGTGACTGTCTTCCTCCGAGGTTCTGAACTAACTAAGCTCGAGGGCGCATGAAGCCGACCCCATCGACGCTAAGGCCCCGGAAATCCGTAAACATCGCGCGGGAAGCCCACAACGGCGCGCGGGAATACCGCGACTCAAGCGCACGCGCAACTCCTACCGAGACTCCCGGAAGTCAACTGCCGCGCCACGACACCAATCGAGCAACGGCGGCAAAGTGGATCGCATATCCTCCTATCCTCCCTCGAGTTCCCTTTCTTACGCTTATATAACGCGAACAGTACTGGTTTGTCCATTTTTTAATCATTTCTCTAATTCCTTCATGAGCGGCTTCATTTTTTATTGTGCAGAAACACATTAGAAATTCAGAATAACTGCTTCCCGCTCAACAGTTAACGCGGGAACCGGTGCATAGTTAAGCGCGAGCTTAGCCATGTACACCTTGGATCAGAAGGTGTAGGATCGGGATGTATCGAAAACAGAGTGTGTAATCTAAATGTGGAGGAACAGGGCGGTATAGGATCGAAAATGTGAAGAAAAAAGGTGAAGAATCACTTTGTGTCGGATCGGGATGTGTCGGATAGACACTGAAGAAAGTTATGCTTAAAGCAGTCCGAAGAATAGTAAATAAAATTTAATGGCGGGCGTGAGTGAGAGAAGGTTGGGTAAATAAATCAAGTACACAATATTTCGCGAGAAACACAAAGCAACTTGCCTCGGCATAAAAACTCTCACGGCTCAGAGAGAAAAGCCGGGGCAAGCGTAGTTTTATTGAAAATAAAGAAATCACAAATATGACAGACTCTACAGATGATATTGAGAAATACGCGACACGAAAATTAACACGCCGCGAGGTACCTTTATCCCACGCACGCTGGAGAGCTCTCTTACCTCAATTACGCAGAAAAATGACGGCGTGACGCGAAGTTCTAACCGCACTACAACGGAACACCTCCTCAGCCGCAGGTCGCCTCGACGTCTCGAGGGAGACAAACCTGGGCCACGAGCAGACCCTTGGATGGCCCTGCCGCGTGGGTGGACGCAGGGATGGAAACCGGCACGTCGAGGAAGTCACACGTGGCCGGATTTCCCGAACAATCGAAGAAGCACACTCGTTCAAACCACACACACTACCCGAACGCACGCGAAGATTAAACTAACTATTAGAATACACAAAAACGTAACAGCTACAGAGATGACGCAATAATGACGCAATAACTACGCAGAGATACTTTGACAACGACCGTTTTCTACGACGACCCTCGACGAAGTGACCGAGACACGCACGCTGACGCGAGAGGGAGCCCGGCCCCTCCATCCCCTTTTTCCGCGTTTCCGGTCGGCCACAGCGCCACGACGCACCACAAGTGGGCCCCAACGACGTGCGCGCGCGATACGCGAGAGGGCGCCCAAAACCTCGTCCCTAATATGCCCGCGATCCCGATCGAAACACAGACGCCACGGCGAGTTGGCGGACTACGACGCAAGACTTACATTACGCTCTCCCAGAAGCCTAAAACCTGAACAGACACTGTGTAGGGACAGGTTGTGTAGGAAAAGGTGTGTGTGTAGAACTGAACGGTGAAGGACTGGATGTTGTCAGATCGATGTGGAGGATAGGTGGGCTCTCAATCTTAGGTGTTTAAAAAAATTGAATTCGTATAGTAAAGTGTAACACTACAGATGTTAATGGTTACAACCGAGATTATAATCCTAAGTATTTATAAATGCTACATACATTGTATACAACGAAATTACTGCAAAGATTGTGTCATTTAATATGAGTCGTGAGTCCCAACACTTACTAATAACGTTGAAGGAAGTTGTACAATCTGTTTCTACTGTTCACAGAATTCTTCAACCGTTACTATCTATATAGTGAGGGTTGATAACTAATTCTTCCTGTATATAAATATATGTATGTGGAGTATATGCCGTCAAAATGTTGAACTATTATTATATATCAAATAGTATATAATTTGCATGTATTATGAAAATATATCGTAAATAAATGCAACTCATATGTAAAACATGTACTGCTTCACTAAAAAATATGTTTTCAAAATATGAAACATACGATTTATGTACATTATGCATTGAATGTCGAATGGATGATGTATGAATGTTTCGTATATCTACCCAGTAAACAAAAAAATTGGTTTCGTTGCTGCTCTATTACAATTTCCCACTCAGTAATGTAACTGTTATGTAACAACAGTGTTATGTAACAGCTACATTGCTGAGTGGGAAATTGTAATAAGGCAGCAACGAAACCGATTATTTAGTTTACTGGGTAGTTTGACTGCAAAATATATTTTAAACATCAATGTTATATATTTACAAGCAACGAAAAGTGTAGTTTTCAACTTAGGTAGGTGGGCTTTCGGCTGTTGGTGGCCAAAGAGAATTTAAGTCTTATTTAGACGTTCCGGCCCTTGGTCTGGGTCCTTTTATAATAGTTCTTTTCTCTGGGTCCTCTTGTAGTTTTTAACGCAGTCTTGTTACTGATATACAATTTATGAACGTCCAGAACTGACGTCCTGGTTTATGATGATACCCACATGAAAAATTTCAAAATTCCTATGTGAATAGACAGTATTGGAATAAGAAGTGTACAACGGTATATGGAGCTATAACGAAGGGGAACATACGATTATTGCCTAGGGTGGAATTTGTAGATTGGGCGTAGCGAGGGCAGCCATCACCAATGGTGACCGCTTATGTCGAAAACTTTCTAAGTTCCTGAAGGGCAGTTCTTGGATGGGTGACTGCCACATGGCTGAACTCTCTTTAAGACCCACAAGGTTGGCAATTCACGGAGAGGAAAGTTTGAGATTCTCCCCTAAACTTATTTAGTACTCGAATGGTATGCAGGAAAACTGCGATTTAGGCATGAATGTTTTTGGAGTATTAGAATACGTATCTCGCTGTACTACAGACGATAACATGTCTTATTTCCATAATTCGCATACAAATGTTGGAAGTTATCGGCTGACTCATATAAAATATTTGATGATGATTTCTCATAAGCAACTCGAAATTTACTCGTAGCTCATACAAACGTCGCAGTTTATTGCCATATGCGAGTTATAATATAAACAGCTACTCAGTTAACGCCTTCATAGTAAACACCTTCATTTCTTGAAATGATGAAAATTGTAAGGTCCCTTTAACCCCGATTACAGTAACATTGTTTGAATCTTGGATTGATCAACTACGCGCAAAATGGCCGTTGGAAGAAAATCGTAACGCGGCGAAATGGATAAAAAATTTAGGACATGAAATTTTTAGAAACTGCGTTCATGTATTCCGAGCCAAGGAGGGCCATTATTCCATGTAGTTTGACATAGTAGGCGATAAAAGTGCATTCGTGATATTAACCAAACAGATAAGTGAATGTTAGGATGATGCGCACGCCCAAGCATTCAAAGTCTGGGATATAACAATTTCCGAATCGACATTATTATTTTGTAATGACTTGGCTTCCGGAACGATCACTTATATCAATAAAATGAGTAATGGTTCTCATTATATCAATAAGAATTTGATGGAATACGGAATTAAATTGTATGCTCTCAAAACTAATAATAGTTATATTTATTGTTATTCCTAATCCCATATATTTTAATTCTGAAGACCATACGTCTATAGTACACGACCATATAGTGTAGCGCATGACAATCGCGGAATGATTTTTAGACCGTCTCAGGATCTTACATTTCAATAGTCTGGGATTCTCTATATTGTTCAGTTAACGGTAACAGTATTCCTCGATTTTTGCCATTTATTTGCTCTGCGTCAATGGGTGGTCAGAAAACTGTGCACGGCGTAATACTTACGTGTAGCCCGCTGTGATTGAGTCCCAGACAGTATCGTGAGAACTCACGTCTGTATAGATTGGCCAATTACCCAAGACTTCCGACATGTCGTTTATTTAGTAATCTGTCTGTGGATAATTTTCAAATATTCTCGTGTGTCATTGCCAGCTTTTTCTCTCCGTGTTCGATGCACAATTGCCCCTCGACCGAATTTGTTAATGGCCCTCACGGGTCAATGCATTCTGATCCCTGAAGATGACCGGTCCACGGTGTTTGCACTGTGGATATTCCGGTTTCAATCATATGAATGAATGTAGTCTTAACCTCGTTTCATTTTCAACCAACTTCAAATAGACAATGGAAATATCTACCTTCCAAGATGTCAATAGTCTCGTGGGCTGAGGCAATTAAAGGATCCAGGTTTGCATCCCATCCATAGCAATAACATTAACGTCGAATTTTTTGGCAATTAATGAATACTAATTAATTAAATAGGGTCGAATTTCCAATTGGAAGTTCAAAATCAATAGTGTTCAATTAGCGCCAAGCATTATTCTATGATTATTGGTTTCTTATATGTACATTCCACGACAAATTAGCAGGCCATGGCCGCGACCCTCACCGATTTTGTTCATTTTGCTTTCTCATAGAGGAAGCTCTGTTTTCGTGGAAACTATTTTTTTCGAGATTTTTATGTCAGGACATTCAAAATGTTTTAAAACATCGAGAAAAGTAGCTTTTACGAAATGTCCCTATGTGTGCGTGTGTGCGTGCGTGCGCGTGTGTGTGTGCAGATTTTTTTGTACGCCCGATTACTTTCGTAATTTTTCACGGTCTTTCTTCTAATTTGGTAATTCTGAAAAAATCGTTTTCACGCAAATTTTGTATAAATGAAAAATTATGGGGACCAAATTTTGCGAGAATATGTCGAGCCGATCTGATTACAATTTTAATTTTTTCAAAAATGTCTGCAAATACTATAACTTATACAAATTCTGAGATATCTGCCTGTAATTGCCGATATGATTTCACGATTATTAATTCCCAATTAAGATTCTGGTCTTATTAACTGTTGACGTGTCAGAAAATTTCGATTTTGGCGAACAAAAAGAAAAAAAAGCTTTTACGAAAAAAAAATTCGTAATTTTTCACGGATTTATCTCAAATTGTCTCCACACTTAGACGGCCATTTAAAATGATATTTGGTACAATTTTGACACCAATCGGTAGAGTGGTTAAAATTTTATGGCATTTTGAATTATTTGAAAAATCTATAACCGGTGCGGTGGTCTAGTGGCTAGAGTACTGGCTCCTAAACCAGAGCATCGGTAGGTCACGAGTTCGATTAACCGGTGCGGTGGTCTAGTGGTTACAGTACTGGCTTCTAAACCAGAGCATCGGTACGTCGCGGGTTCGATCCCGGTGCCGTCGAAAATTTTCGTGGAAAAATAAAAACACGGACGCGATGAAGCTCCAGATGTATACGTGAGACACACACAGGTAACTGTGGGGGTCACATGTATACAGCTGTAGTCTGTGTTTACATTCTCGACGAAAATCGTGACGTAGCTACGGTGCCGTGAGGTGAACTGGAGACCGGCTATATCGGCATAAGGTTTTTCCGCAATGTTTTCCTATGCCCTAAGCAGAAATGCTATGGCAAATGCGATATAGATATAGGGGAAGTCGGATGCAGCCGCATGAGGGCCTGGTCACTGATCCGGACCAGGCCCTCAGGGGGGACTGGCTACTGACCCGGGCCGACCCTGTAATAGGCGTAATGCTTGCAGACGGGGGATAAATGAAAAAAAAAATTATTTGAAAAATCTCGTTCGAGCGCTTGCTCATGCAAGTTACTAAATATCGGGTTTCAAATTAGTTTACATATACACTATTATTACAGAATTTTTGAGTAACAATTTTACACAAATCGGTCGAGCGATAAAAGTTTTATGTCACTTTGAATTTTTATAAAAATGTCTGCAAAGTACAACCTTGCAAATTGCTTCCTCATTATTTTTTGCTTCTTACAAAGCTTCCTCTGTGAGGAAGCCAAATCTGATCAACATACTTCCTCATAGAGGTAGCTTTGTAGAAAGCAAAAAATAATGAGGAAGCTATTTGTAAGGTTCTACTTTGCAGGCTTGTTTTAATATGATGTTATTACCGACCCATAAAGGCCTCGGAATTTTTTTCAGATTTTTTTACCACCAGTAACATTATTAAATCCTCGAAAAAAACCAATTTTAAAAACGGCTTTTTGAAAAATCTGAAAAATATCACATTGATTCTATGATTTAAAATATGATTTTCGAGCGCCATCCGATAATGTGATCTCAATAATTATTACTTTTCCCACATTTGTTCTTTATTTTTTCATTTCGCAAGTTGATTTTTTATTTTTTAAATCGAGATAACTCCCTCAAATATCAATGGATCTCAATTTCTCTGAAGATTACTGAAGAATTACCAGTATGCCCGAAAATAATTGATATCATTGGGAAAAATTCGCAAATGCATTTCGCAATCCAAGCGATATTGTATTTTTTATGTCAGTGAAGTTTGAAACGTTTCAAAGCTATAACGGTTTTCCCAGCTCCCGGCTCCCGAGAATCAAATGAATATGACATGTCAGAACGGCGTTGAATCGGGCACAGCATATGATTGTGTATTTATTTTCAGGAAAAGTAAAATATTATTACCTCAAAAAAGAATTGTTTCAGAAAGAATGAAGTTTTCTCTATTTATAGGAAAAATCATATTATCGTACGATTCGCGGAAGACTGTTAAGTGAGAAAGTCCCCGGCGTATGGCTATGATGACTACTGAAACTTCCATGAATTTTATCATGTACGCAGACACGTTTGAGCTGGAGAAGCACATTTGCTTTCATTAATGCGCAAAATCTCGTTCGTCTAGGACCTCTGTGCCACTTTTGTTTCACTGAAAAATCGCAAGTTCTCCAGATTAGAGCTATGCTCGTTACTGATATTGTTATGAATTTTATCAGGTAGACAGACAGGTTCAAGCTGTGCAAATAAGACGGATTTAGGGAAAGGTATGTCGCTGTTATGTATGTGCAATATCCTGTTATAAATCCCAACAGAATTTAACAACATGGACAATTAATTTCCGTCTATCGAGAAACGTGCGTCCGGCGCTTGACGAGGATGTTCATACAAGGCGTTACAGATCGCCGCGTTTTTTGCTTAGTGGCCTCCCCCCGGAAATTTCGTGTATGGAGGGCTGACGGAAACGTAACTGTGAGCAGGTTCACGGTGAAGAATTCGAAGGAAAATCTCACTTTTCACGATAAAGATATAAGAAATCATGAAGTTCGAGGTCGCCGAGATTTCGTTTCCAGGGCTTCGTTGATCAACGCGTCGCTTAATAGCGGAGTGGTGCGAAACTCATTTTCTTTGTGTATTAAATTGGATGGGGATCGTCTTTTAAAAAAATGTGATAAATGAGGAGAGAATGAGTGAGAAATGAGAGTGATGAATGATGGTAAACTTGACTATGGCCTGGCAATACAGAATGGTAATATTTAAAGTTAGTCAGTTTTTATTGATAGATTAAATAATATATTAATCTTAGTATTCGCTGTTATATCCCCTGAAAAAAAATCATTAAGATTATTGCTCCCTCATGGAGGAAGCTTTATTTTCATGAAATTTTTTTTTCGAGATTGTCATGTCAGTGTACTCACAATCATCGAAAACGTCGAGTAAAATGTTTTAAAAAAAAGTCGGTATGTGGATGTGTGCGTGCGTGCGGGCGTGTGTGTGTTCCAGGCACAGAGATTTGAAGCATCCATACACCACAAACTGCGAGTTGTGTTGAGCTTAAATTTGGCATGCAAGCAGAGTATTAGGTATAATATGTTGAAATATGTCGCGTTTTAGGTATAAATATTATTACAGTCTTATTCGTTCCCCGATTGGGTGTCAGGTTGTCTGGAAGTCGTTCCAAATGAGCAGTTTCAATCGTGGCGTGCAGTTAAATTGTATTTTTACAGTTCGGAGGGCGTGCAAGGTTTCAAGTATGTTAATGTTATTTCAGGAAGTCAGAGAGTTTTTATTATTATTCAGGCAATCAAGGGTACTTTTCGAAATCAGCGGGAAATTTCCCATCCGACAGGGTTTTGAAACTTTACGAAACCGAACTTTTTTTTTTTCGAGAAACTCGCAAAGCTTTCGGTATGAACACTCAGAAGTCAAGACATCGCGGTCTGCCTTTTGGCATCCTCTTCTTTATAGAGTAGAAATTAATTACTTCATAATCATTAATCCTTGCATTTCACAATTCCATTTCAATATAACACATTAATCATTATTCATCATTGATCTATCATTTCATAACATCAATATCACGATTTCATTTCATTTCATTAAATTTATAAATTCACGTGTATATATTCTATTAAGTCATAATTTCATTTCGCGAGAATCAATCATTCGTTTATATAGCACAAATTAGTCCTTAAATTCACCGTCATTCATATATTATTTTGGTATTCCACCGTAGCCCAAGAATTCTATAAGATCGTGATCTTCGCAATAGTAAATAATTTAATCCGTCGTGAACGGGTACTCAGCTCGTAACCGTTAATCCGGTGTTTTTGTGGAGTCCGACGCCGACAGAGAGACGGATGTACGATCGGACCACCGCTGACGTACCGACTTCGCTTGTAGAATTTTGGAACATATAGTGACTGAGTTTCCAGCGGAAATTCAGCCCAGATAGATAATTTTTTAGGGCTTGAGATGGATCACGGTGATTACTAAATCTTTTGCTCATAAGAGCGAGCTCAGCCGACTTATTAATTTATGGGCTGATTAGGCGGCGTGGATCGGGTTATCCTTTTTTAATTATTTGAAATATATCTATTTAAAAATACGATACCTATTGACGAAACCTCTCACAATTCTTCTGACATCACATAAACTGATTAAATATAAATTAGCTAATAAAGGGATCGAGGTACTTGATCCATATATATTTATTGATTCCAGTCTTTCAATATTTGGATTTTGGACAATAACGAGTGTCCTTTATGAGAGTTTGCGGACGACTGGGCCGAGTAGTAGGAGTTAGTCCAGCCTGTTGCTGGTCAAGTTTATATCGCGCAATATGGAGATAGGAATCTTACGAGTATTCGAAGGCACACAGGCCATATCTCACACACCCTTACTCTTACTCACTACTCGCACATGACTAAACTTAATTTCCAATGCATCTGCACCCGACTTTAGTTACACTATACCGCATAGCGGAAAACCCGTACCGGTACGGACCGTCGTACATTATTCTGACTTTTCGCTGTATGAACGAAAGTAACTTTCTTTCGACCCAAAATTTGATAATTGGGTGGTATAAAGTTGTCGGTGTTGAGTTTTATAATGTTGAGCTGACTCCGTGTGCAATTGCTCCGTGTAAACATTTTGTATAGACTTGGCGCCGTGTAGAGTTATACGGTGTGCAGCTTTGGTCGTTCACTTTTTTCGTGTACAGTTACCCGCGTGTGCAGTTCAAGGGTTCATACATTGTGTCTACCGCCGATCTTCGTGCACAGTTGCTTGTGGTAAAAGTTTTCGGTGTAGAATTTTATGCGTGTGGAGTTCCACACGCATAAAATTCTGTCTGCGTGTACAGTCGTTTGTTGTAAACTTTTTGTGCAAAGTTATTCTCGTGCCGACTTGAGAGGTGCTCAGTTGGTCGCCACCCCACACCGACTGCGCAACCACCAGTCCCGATCGTTGTTTTTTATATTCACTTTCCAAATAATAAAAAAATTGATCGTACACCACGCAAAAAAGACTTGGTTGGATCAACGAAGGAGCTGGGTTATATATACGCTAACCAAGGTATTGTTTAGACCAACCAAGTTGTTGGTAATCAAGTGTCAATAAAGTTGACATCCGTGACAACATAATATGAGACTAATTTCAAAGTGAAACCACATCCCTAATGTATAATGGATGTCACTCAATGCCGATCATTTTCACGGAAAAGGAATATACGAAAAATCTGGTTCACCACTCTGGCCGCAGTTCGAGATTCACACCCCGATAGCGTAGAGAAAGAGGCGCACTTGAGGCAACGCGCGTCTCCGTCAGAGATGACAACGTATCGAGCTGAACGCGCTGTGTCAGCGACCATCAGTCCAGTGGAGCTTTCCCCGGAGAGCTTTTATCTGAAAGTTCTCTCTTACCTCTCTCGTTGCCGCAGGCAGTGGCAGGTCTTCGATCGTAGCATTACCCATACATCCTATATATATATATATATATTATACATATATATATAAGTTTATAGCGACGTACGTTCGACGAAACGTGTCGTATTTCGTGTACACTTCATCATAGCACCGGAGCATGCTCCACTCCACTTCCCGCATCATTATTATATATACTTCTTCGACGGTAAGCACTAGTTCGCAATATTTTGCCATTTGTCGAATCCACCATCACTGTCGTCTTTCAAGAAGTTTTCGCTACCTGTCCAAAGAAATTTTTGTCCTTTGGTCGCAAAATTTGTGCGAGGAAATTGTCATCAGCTCTGATAAAGTGGTTTCTGGCACGTGTCGGCTTGAGAAATTTCGGGACACGACAGTTTTTCCACGGTTAGCGTGACTTTAGGGAGTCACGCCTCGCGTTGTTTATTTTTGGCATTCCAACCGCTTCATTTACCTAATTCTTTTTTTCATTGCTTTATTGTAGCATTATTATATGGGTCATTCTACTAATTATTGACAATAAATAAATGAAAAATGAAAAAAATTTCTTAGCGTTTGCGAAACAAGAGTAACGTTCGGCTAAAAGGGTATGATTCATGCACATAAGAACTGTACACGGTGAGGTCCGTGCACATTTGCAGAAATCTGATAACACGTGCACATACAGCTTCTCAATGTACACATTAATAACATTATTAAAATTCAGGGACAAAGTTTCATGCACATTGAATAATTTGTGGATGAAGTCTTTGTACACATTGTGAAAAAAAACTAGAAATTATAAATTTCGTTTTCGCACGAAATGATTCTTTCACAAAAGTTGTACACAATTTTTTCTGCATATCAGAAGTGAAGTATTAGTTTTACACTTCTTTATTCGAATGGTTCACAAAAATAATGAGCTGGATAATTTTTGTGCACACAATTGTCTCTTCAATAAGAAGAGTTCAAAGAATCGTACACAAAATGTTGTGCTCATATAACTCAACGCTTGTATGAGGCGATGGAACGCTGATATGCATTGATATATATACTAGGAATTTATTGTGGCTCGCGCGCTTGCGTCGACGGTGGGACATCCATTCCCAAGTTCTTCCTAGTCCCTCAATGAAATTAAAAAAAAATATAATTAAAAAATTTCCGCTTCACGCGTTCTCATCAGGGAAAATTCGGGCTCAGGAGGTCCCCTAAGGGATTCAGAAAAATGAGGCTAAATGGGCCATTGAGGGACTTAAAAAAAGACCTAGCGCGTCAGATTATTTCCAAATATTTTCGGATCGTCTCGATTGATGTTTGTGAAATTTGATACTTGGAGGCTTTTGGGATCACTGATTATGTATCCGAACTCAAAATAAAAAATGAGAGACCCGATATGTAAGATAAAAAATGTGCGCAGTACTGCGTCTGCCGCTTAAGATAGTTATGTCAGTACGTCTGAGTCATAGACGCTAGCAACCATCGATATTGGAGAATAAATAAATTAATTCTTTCTGTATATTCCAAAATTAAATTCATCAATGAAAAAGTTTCATTTAATCATAATATGTGATTGGTTTTGCGTGCGTTATTAATTAAATTATATCAACAAAACTAATTTGACTCTTGTCTTGACTCGTCTGCCATTGGCTCCGTAGGTACACGACGCATCGTGGCAACATCGCAATATCGACCAACTGTTCGACCGGTGAATAAATCCAATTTCAGTTGCATCAATGATTCTGGTCACGTTTAATTCGAATCAGATCATCAAAGTACAATTAATCGCGTCAAATTTAGAATGCGAGCAATCATTTTTATTACAGAACACTACCGGTATATACCGACTAATGATAGTAACCCTAGCAGAATAACCCACGGCCAGATTTACGCTGGTTGTCACGGTCATATCACGACAGAAATGACGGACCTCTCATACCGCTTGAGCTTTTGACCTTGGGGACCGTGATTTTGCATAAAATAACGGTGGAAATCACGGGCCGGATCACGGCTCGACGGAATTTACAGTGCCGTGGTAATTGGCAGAATCACGACTGAAATCACGGCTGATTTCACGTTGCTTCTCGTGATTTTTCTTATAATCATGGCCGATATCACGGCTGAACGCTCTTTAGCTGTTTAATTCATCGAGCCGTGATTTCGTCTGTAACATTTCACAAAAATCACGCACTCAAAGCTCAAAAGCTCCATCGTTCTAGAAGCTTTAGAACGAGGCCCCGTACTTTTCGTCTTGATACGACCGTTTTTTTCAGTGATTTTCACCGTGATTCGGCCGTGGCTACACTGAGAGAAATCGTCATAGTACAGTTAACTGCCTATGTAAAATCGTCATAGTACAGAAACAATTTAATACTAATCATGGAATTACAACATAGAACTAATTATGCGAACAATAATCTTATATTTTTTAATCATTATGATTTTCAATCATTCAAAACCGCCCAAACAATTTGAACACTTCGCGTGGTCCGTATTTGACTCGGAAATGTCCGGAAGTTATCCAGCAGCACCCGGAAAGTGACGGAACAAACGCCATTCAAAGTGCTGAAGTTGGACGGCTTCGGGATTGAAACCTTGGTGGATTGCTTGCTGTCAATTTTCAGAAAAATTCAGGACATCGTTCTGGTGGTTCCTTGGATATTCCCGGTTCGTTTTGACGAATCCTCGGCAAAAAATTGGCATTGAGAACGTTTTTATCGGTTTAAAGTGTTTCTGAAAGATTCAAAGGGCTGATGAATTAAAAATGAATGGAAGAAAATATACAAATCTATCTATAAGAAAGTATGTTTACAAATTTTTTCTGACTTATAGAGGAAGCCTTATTTCATTGACACCAATCACAACACGGAAAACGAATTCTGATCATGCGGCTGCGTTATTCGCATAAATGGCAAACAACTTTTCACGTTGCTGCAGTTGTTGCTGTTGCCATGAATTTTGTCCATCGGCAAATCTTTGTTACGTTCCTGCACTGATTGCAGCGGCCCAGCTTACGTTGCTGCATTGATTGCAGAGGCCTACCTTTTTCGATATGATAAAGTTAAATTCCCAAGGGTATAATTGGAACGATAAAGCTAATTGTCCGAAAAATCCAAAATCCCATGATTATTCAAATACTTGATGGATTCGTACCAAATATGAACTCATCCGTTGTTTACCCACATTTCCGTTGGGGATTGCATTTGAGTCTAATTTGAAACTGGCGGACGCTATCATGCTAACAGGATGAGTGTATACACACATACATTTCGCCAAAACTAATAATCTCATCGTTTCAGGCTATTAACAGGGCTTTGGAACGAAAATCTCAAAAACATTTTTTACACGGAAACAAAGCTTCCTCTATAAGGTAGCAAAATGAAATAGGGCTGAGACCTTTTGTAATGAGGGATTCAATCATCATTTATCAGGTCTCTGAGGAGCTGTTCATGCTACTCCCTCTCCATATCTTGGACTATTCCATCAGCCCATCTCTCACCACCCATCATGTTGTGCGGCAAATAGCTATCGATTCTTCCTCTGCACAATGGCTAATGTCTGGTCAATCAAATTGTGGATACAGGAGACATAAAGACGATGACAGCAGGGTCTCAGAATTTGCACCAATGTTTTCGTTTCGCAAACATGGCATTCTGTTTAAAATATTCCATCAGCCCATCTTTCACCACCCATCATGTTGTGCGGCAAATAGCTATCGATTCTTCCTTTGCACAATGGCTAATGTCTGGTCAATCAAATTGTGGATACAGGGGACATAAAGACGATGACAGCAGGGTCTCAGAATTTGCACCAATGTTTTCGTTTCGCAAACATGGCGTTCTGTTTAAAATAGAGAGGTAGCGTCAGCTCTTATATATGTCGAATGGTTAGTACACAGGAAGAAACAAATACTACCGGATAGTAGAAATTTACTACCCAGTATTATATTGAATGGTTTTAACAAATTTCATTATAAGAGAATTGCTATCGCGTCCGGTTGAGCAGGTCTTTTGCTCTTTTACATGATATTCAGCCTTGTTCGATCATTTGGTGCGGATTCGATCACGATTATATCATGAAAATATGTTGTCATTGATAGGATAAAAACCTGTAACCCTGTGATTGTTCGTGTCTACATCTTAGACTGTAGTGTAAACCGAATTGACTTTTCCTCTCACATTGCATGCACAAATGAGGAGTGCACTGTCGCTCAATAATTTCACACAGATGAATGTGTAAGGTTATCTCATACTTATAAATACCAGTCGAAGTCGGTGCACACTCGTGCACTCATACTTTACTAATTATCCCAAGTATGAGTACGAAATCACTTTCTTTGTTTAGAGCAAATTGAAGAACTTCGTGTGAGGAATTTTTAAATCATCATCGTTATAGGACGGCGTCATGCTGAGTAGCTTAATTGTGCCCACTAGTATTTCAGTATTCCAAAAAACTGTAAACAAAATGACGCTTTCCTCTCGAATTGCATACACCAATGCAAGTTGTGCACGGTTGCGCACTAATCTTGCACGAATGAACGTCATTGCAAGTTTTCCTCATACTTACGAATACCAGCGAAAGTCTGTCTACATTCGTGCAATCATAATTCACTGATAACCCCAAGTATAAGTACGAAATTACTTTTTCTGTTTCGAGCAAATTGAACAATTTTCTGTAAGAAATTTTCGAATTATCATCGATGCAAGAGTGCGTTGAAGTCTACGAGTGCTAAAAGTTTAGAGCGCAGACAGAACTTGAGTCGTATTTAGTGATCTAACATAAAGGCGGTTTTTCTCTCTATTCGATGGTTCGAGTTCCACCTGCCAATAACCACTCTTAAGATCTATGACTGAAAACCACTCAGCACCACCAACAGCTTCGAGAATTTCGTCAATTCTGGGGATCGGATAAGAATCTTTTTTTGTGAAGTTATTTAATTGACGGTAATGTATACAAAATCTTATTGAGTTGTTACTTTTACGGATAAATACAGGGCAAGAAGCAAAGGGCCATGACTAGGTTCAATAACTCCTTGATTTTTCATTTCTTCTACCGGTCCAAAAGCTTCCTCTCTATAATGAATGGGGATACGTCGAGGAGCAGATTAAAATGGCTGAGTATTACCGATGTCTATTTTATGTCTGATATAGGTGCAGAGGCCAAGATCGTACGAATCTTTCGCACAAATATCCGAAAAAGAAATTAGGAATTTATTGAATAAAAGTTTCTCTTTTTCATTTAGAAATTTAGATGATTTTTCAAAAAGAGATATCAGATGTTCTGGTATTTCGTCAGAAGCCATTTTGACCAAATTTACACTCCGAGAGGAAACGGAGCGTTCTTTATTTTTAAGGTTAAATTTCGTGTGAATGACTTCTCCAAATTCTCTCAAAAGACCTTACTTTTCCAAAAAATCCAACCCTAATAAGCAATCTTCCTTAATATCTGCAAATACAATCTCTAATTCTACAGCATAATCTCCAATTTCGACCAAAGCTTTACGAATTGCTGAGAACTGAAATTCTTCCCAAGAAACAGTGAGAATCTTTAAAGGTCGTGAAACTCTTTTCAAGGAGTGAATCGTGTTTGCGAATGTAACAGCATTCACGATTGTGATCTCCGATGTAGTATCTAATACCATCACACACGATGTGTTACCGATCTTGCCCTCAAAAGAGAGATACGAATTGTCAGAAAGTCTATTAGTATTGGGTACAGCTTGGATTCCTACAACTCGTTCGATTTGAGCCGTTTCGACCCCCTCCGGAACGACTCGTTTTAGTTTCCCTGTTTTTCCCTCACGTTACTTCCCAGGTGAAGACCTGACTCTGACTTTGACAGTTTCGCTGAATATGTCCGATTTTCCCACACCTCCAGCAGATGAGCTGTTCGCGCGGAGCAATGTTTTGAGGTGGTCCTCGAGAGTTGGAAGTGTTCGTGTTGGTTGTTGTTGAATTATGGGGACGCGTGTATAAGTCGTTGTTCCGTGAGTCGTTTGATCGCGCGAACCTATCGTTATTTCGTGAGTCGTTCGGAAAATTGTTCTTCTCGATGAGATTTACGGTGTGGATCTCTTTGGCTCTCATTAAAGTGCGGTCGAACGAAGCTATATTCTCGAGTCGAAAAGCCTTTCGGATACCGGAATGATACATGCCAGTGATGAATTGAACGCGTGCGATCTTATCTTTTGATTCCGCGTTCAGTTCTGGGCGAGCCAAATGAGTTAAACGTTTGATCTCGTTCGCGAAAGTTGTGAGTTCTTCGTCGAATTTTTTCTTTCTCGCGCTAAGTTCAGTGATTGCCAAAAGATCGGACGGAGTGACTCCGTAGCTGACGTCAAGAGCGTGTTTTAGTTTGTCGAACTGACACGCATCGCCCGCGGTGAGAGTGTCGAGGATTCCATTTACTGAACCGCGGAGCGAGGAAGCCAACACGAGAGCCTTCTCTTCGACCGAATATTTGTTGAAGGTCGAAATCATCTTAAATTGTTTATAAAACTGTCTCCACGATCCGAGACCATCGAACGTGTCGACTTTCAGGTTAGATCGGTTGGTGTGAACGACTGTGTGCGTCGGAGTGACGATCGAGTTGGAAAAATTGTTACCTACAGTATGATCGTGTGAAAGCGGGTTTCGATTACTCGGAGCCTCGTGAATTTGAGAAAAATTAGACAGAGGGATAGCGGAGGCAGAAGAGGAATGGATAGTAAATTGAGGGGGCACATTATCTGTCCGTTGTTTGTTGAGCTCAGCCATAAAGATCTTTGCTGTCTCCCGAGCGGCGATCGAGGCAGTTTCCACCACCGACTTCATCGAGTAATCCTTTGTGTCTTGTTTGAAACCTGTAAAATTTGAAAAAAAATCTTTTAGTAATCATAATTTTCAATAAAATTCAAGCTGAATAAATTCTTATTTTGACAGTGAGGGGCCATATCATGCAAAAAAAACATATTTTTTTTTCTTTATAGCCGAAAAAAGCTCGCATTGCAAAATATTAATCAGGATGATCTTAAAAATGATGCTAGTTAGATTTACACATCGCTCCTTCATTTTATTTTAACGTCATTATAACGTTAAAAATCGCGAAAAACATTTTTTCAAACGAAAACAAAGCTTCCTGTATGAGGAAGCAAAATGGTTAATTTGTTAAAATAATCACAAACGCGTAGCGCGAGTGATTTTTCTGGAAAACTTGACAAGCTCATTCGTGTGCAGGGAACCTTGAGGGAAATATCAGATTAATTTCGAAGTTCGAGTGTCATTCGGGGGATTATTTTTCCCATCCAAATTGCGACCAACGGAATTGCACCATGAGACGAAACTTACGGTTTATGTTTGATAAAATCCTTCGACTGTCACAATTGAATTCAATCTGTCCGTTTGACAGATGGTTAACGTGGCTGAATGATATTTTGTTTTTTATACATAGCAACAGACAAAATTATCAAAAAATTATCAGTATAATTCCGTATAGGTTGTAGCACGTGATGATATTCAATTTATAATGATCTTGCTTCCTATTAGAGGGAGCTTTGTGATCTCACAAGGAAAATATATTCACCGATTAAACGCTCTGCCATTTCGCCAACATTATCCCAGGTAGCCAGTTCCGAACGCGAACTTGCGTCTTTAGGTGAGGTGTAAAGGCTTTTGTGTGCTCCCGAATAGACAGTTCGTATGGCGTATTTTCTATTTTGTATGCAGGGTTTTCGATTTTTTTCCGCAAAAGCTCCATTCTGTCGGATAATCTGAAATACATATATCATACATTTTGCAATAACAATCGTGTCGTAAATATCACACACAGAGGATTGAATGAAACGAAAAATCTACTCAGAAAAAAATTGTTCCACAAAACAAGGAAAAAAAAAGGTATAAAATAATATCTGCAATAATCGTATTAACCATGATATAACATAACGTTGTTAGAACGGTTTCTTAAACAAAAAAAAACGATCAACAAATAAATGTATAAAGCTATATTAAAACAAAAACAAATAACAAACAAAAATAAAACGCAATATGTAAAAAAACAAAAATCCATGTTTCAAATATTGTTGGTGTATGAAGAAATTAATATTTTTATACTTGTTTTGTACAGGCTACATTTGCTCTGCCGAATAGAAAATTATTGAAAATTTTCCTAATTTGTCCAAACATTTTTGAATTTCCACATTTTGTTCAATTATTGCAATATACAAACTTGACTTGTTCCATAATAAGTATAATCACTGCTTGTTCTGACTTTTCCCTCTTCACCGTGAGGGTTTTTATGCCGAAGCAAGTTGCTCGTTGTTACGCGAAAAATATTGTATTTGTTTGTCGTACCTCTCCTCACTTATTCCACCCATTATTTTATTATTAGGATTAACATCATTTTTCTACATATTTCGCATAGTTTACAATCTCCATATCTACAATTGTTACCGGTCATTCGCGCCAATCCATGAATAATAACAACCGTAATCGGAAAATAATTAAGGCTTAAGGTGAAGGCTGAAAAACGCAAGGTAATATTTTTTTTTGTTTTTCTTCAAGTCAGTCAATTTGACTTCATTATCCGTTCTTTTTTATTTCCCATTTCAATCCTCGAGGCTACATTAGAGTGTTGTCCGCAGTCACTCTTTCCAATGTACTACTGTATCGCATTTGCACGAGGGCTCAGGGCAACTGTGGCAAACCTGGCTGATACAGGCGGCTTTATTTAACTGAGTTTCTACTGTATTAGAATACCTTAGAAACTCAAAAAAACTGCTTCGCGTTCAACAATTTACGCGCAAACCAGTGCGCGGCTAAGCGGTCACCCATCCAAGTTATGGCCGCAAACAATGCTGCTTCACACTGGGACTTTACAACGCCAAAGCAACACACCGATCGCGCGTCCACTGCTGTTGGTACAACGCAAGGTGATAATAAACGCGAATTGAGGGATAATATATTACGATAAAATAAACCGGGCGGAAAATTATCAGTAGGGAGAGCAAATAAAGTTCCAAAACGTTAGCTTGAAAATAGTTAATTTTAGTTACAAATATCAGAGATCCGTATTTAATTGAAAAAGGTAGCTAAAGTGAGTCACAAATTATGAAAAAGGTCACGTAAAGGATTGCAGGTAGCTAAACTAGTAACATGAACAGGAGTAAAATTCTCAAAAATATAACGAGATAGTACGAGCTGGTATAATATGGTAGCATAGTAACACAACAGGGAGGTAAACAGCCCGGTGGAATAGAGGTGACCGCTGGCCCAGACTCTCCGGCAGAGGATTCAATGCGCACAATAGATTTAGGTAGCGTCATATTCATCGCAATAAATTCCTATGACATTTAAGAGAGTAATTTCGTCGTACTGTAAACAAATTCTCGATCGGTTTAAATGACTTAACATTTAAGGAAAGCGTAGCAGTCGATATAATTGTATCCAATAGCAAATCGCAAACTAGACTTAAAAAACTAATCGACTAGAACAATAGAAATCTCTTTAACTTCTAACTTATAAGCTCAATATACAATAAACTGACGAAAGGTAGCACAAAAGCATCCTTTATTTTATCAGGAATGAAGGCGAGAGATGAGTCTCAACGGCCTTCTGCAGCAGATCCTCGAGGTATTGTTGGCTGTCGATAGACGTCCTCTCGGGCACAGCGCTAACATGGAAGTCAATCGGTGTCTGGTATGTCGTCGATCGATGGTGTTTCCCCACTTCGCCTAGTTGCCGGCTAACAGTTTCGTCAGCGCTCGATATTGATACGCTCCTGCGATCTTTGTAGCTTTGCTATTTCGTCTAATAGTGGCGGCGGTGTAGGGCCAAGTGGCGCGTGATTCAAATGTAAATGCGGCCAGCAGAGTATCTACGATGGGGTTATCGTGCGTGTACTCGCGTTTTTTTTACAATCTCTCCATACAGCAAATTGCTCTGACTCCTGAAGGCTTCCTGAAGGCTTCCTTGGATTCGGTGACCTTATTAAAGAGTGCGGATTACCTCACGCGGGAAATCGTTTTTTTGGCACATAGCGAGGACGATTTTCTGCTTCTAGGCGGAGAGGTTCCCTCGGAGGTTGGTGAGGTCAGACTCCGTCGTGTCGGGGAGCTTTACGGTCGAAAGGTAGCGAACTTACAGACAAATATCTCTAGATCTTAACTCATTGCACTAAAATTTGCGCCAAAGCGGATAATAGTAAAAGATATCATAAATAAAGGTTGCAAATCTCCTTAGACATTTTCTAATAATTGAGGTATCGTGAGAATTCAATTAAAACTGTATTATTACGTGATTGATCTGTCGAAGGTCTCTGAGCAAACGCGCGCCGTCCAAAAGTGTCTTAAATCCGGCATCCCTCGCCGCTTACACTCTGCACAGATGTTGTGGTAAAATATCGCGTCACAATATAAAAATCCAATAATGATTCAACGAAAATTGATTACAGTTCTTCGGTCACAAAATTTGTATCAGGAAATTGTCATCAGCTGTGATAGAGTGCTGTCGGCTTGAAAAATTCGGGGCACGGCAGTTTTTCCACGCTCATCGTAACTCCAGGAAGCATTCACCTCGAGAAAGCCACGTGCTTGTTCACTTCTGCCATTGCAACCGTTTCATTTACTTAATTTTGTCGTTCATTGCTCTTTTTCCGTTCATTCATTCTAGGCTTTGTGTAATTACTGCTGTACACGCAGATTGAGTTCACGTTGGATTGTCCAGCAGTGCTATCCGTTCATCACCGTTTCTGCTGCGTCCGACACTGCGGAACGGATGACTCTGTTATCCAGTTCCATCCGGCGTGCGCACACACGCGATAGGTGTACTACAGTGCCCAGGGATGGAAAATAACAAGGGAAGAATCAACGAATATCTAGACTTTGGTTGTTTCTAAGAATGATTTGTTATCCATCTATACAAGGAGTATTTCTTACGTATAACCGCTATAAAAATATAGGAGCGATCTCCCTACAGCATGGCAATTTAAAAAAACACAGTCATTTTTGTGATATCTGGCTTATAGAACCAGAGAGCTTTGATGGTTGGCATCTCCATAACATGTCACCACTGTTTAATGAACAAATTTTTTGTTTGCAATTGACATCCCGATGAGGTAATAACGGATGAATTCCACACGGTCAATTTTACTTTTCCAAAAATGAGATGCAGGCCTTCTTTAGAACACATGACATGTTAGTTTTTTTGGTCATTAAAATTTGAGGTGCTTCTTTGGATGTCTCACAATGTCAACCACCATAATTACACACAAAATACGGAGACCGTGCTATTTTCGTGTTTACATGACAACAACAAAAAAATGAGTGTTCAGAACAACCAAGCGCTTGTTTATATATGCGTCAGCAGATCAATTGGTTAGTGCAACCAAGCTCGTAAAGCAACCAATAATTTCGTCGGCGTGAACAACAATTTGATAGGGGTAACCAATTAATCGGCTCACGCATATACAACTAAACGCTTGGTTGGTCCAACCCAGCATTTCTTCCGTATATAGCAGTCATCTTTCAAGAATTAAATAAGAAAATGAACTTTATACCACAGTGTGCGAGAAGTGCCTATTCCACGCACCAGTGGCATAAAATTGTATACGATACTCGTGCGAGAAACTTTTTCTGATCTCGTGTGACTACAACACTCGCCTTCGGTTCGTGCTGCAAACTCACACTCGTCGGAAAAAAGTTTCGTCGCACTAGTATCGTAAGCTACTATTATGTAACACATGTATGAAAAGTGTCACTTTATGTGCTGCCCAGGCGCGCTGCATAAAGTAGTAGTTTTTGAAGACAAGGTATTTATGCAACATAAATACTTGAAGAGTATTGAAAATATTGTCAGCTTGCGGACATCTGTCTGTTTTTTCATATTTTGAATTCCTTACTGAACGCAAGGGGGCGCAACTGGCGTATCTTTATGACATGACAAAACACATAGTTTAAGTAAATACCTGGTGCATAGATAAATAATTTAATCCATAAGGAGGTACAGTGTGTACGTTGTGATGAGTGTAACAAGATCACAAACTTTTCGAATACTACCTCAAGAATCTAAGCACGAATCATCACAAGCAGCAATACCCGTCAAGACCGAACATACCACTCCACTTCAACTGCGTCACTGACGGCATTAGTGCCGGCACAAAACGCTTCAATCCGAAGTCAAACTCCTCGTTCTCTCGAGACAACTCGCGACTATGGCATTCGAAGACGCGACCGGTAAAAACACTTTAGCTACGATGTCTATTACCGGATTCTAAAACACGCTTTATGATTCGAAGCAAGAGATCACAATATCTATAGTAAGCCAAATGATAGAGACGATCAAAGAAATGGTGGCATCGGAATTAGTACCTGTAAACAAAGATCTAGCAAAATGCAACGAAGAGATAAGCATGGTAAGGGAGCAAAACAGCTAATCAACTCAGCAATTCCATGTGCAGAGGAATCATGCCGAAATCCAAGGGAAAATGAGAGAAAATCCCACACCTTGAAAGGTCCCAAAATCTATATTTTAAGCGACCTCAACAAGGACACGATGGAAACGCAAAGAGTTCTACAACCTTTGATTAAAGATCTGAGGGAAGCTGGCCACCGCACACATCTGCGAGGGGGAAACATCGTCGTAGAGGGGAAAATCCACAGCCCGGAAAGCGCGGAAAACTTCATGCGAGCAAACCGGGGCTTCAGAAAGCGAAGTTGATGCGGCAACTGAGTAGAACCCGACCTTGAAACCCAGCATCTACCAGAGCAACTCAAAGAGTACAGCCGTTCGCGATATCAAAGAGAACGAAAGAAAACAACAAACATATCGACGAATATTTTCACCCCATCGGGCCATCACATCTCAACAGTGCCAGGGGTGGCTACAATAAGCCTTCAACAATACAGAGATCACTTACCGGAAAACCATCGCAGTAAGAAAAGCAAGAGGAATTCTGAACTACAAAGAAATCAATTAAGTCGAGAATCGCCTTCTGGAACATCGGTGGCTACGGAAACATCGCAACGGCTAACTAAGAAATATAAAGGTTGCTGACTTCGTACTCCGTGCTAGGCTTCACTGGAACATGTAAAACATCAGAAAGCATAACCTGTGACTGTACCTACATACTTAAACCATTATCAAATAGTACAAAGTCCAGCAACTAGAGAGCACAGCACAGGAAGGGGCACCAGAGACCCTATACTCCTAGTAGCAGACATGATTGAAATAGTAAGCGTTATCGAAATATCCAGTACGTGCATTTTATTGATTTAAAAATAAATAACACTTCCCTTATCCTGCGAATAGTATATTTCAAGCCAAATTTGGACACTGATACAATATTAGCTATGTTCGCGGACACTCTAGAAGAAATTTCGCGAAGAAACGTAGGCATGCCAATTATTATAGGAGGGGACTACAACGAGAAAATGAGAATATTAAAAGAAATCGAAGCGGAATCTATATTCAATACAAAGATAAGAGAAAAACGATCGAGCCTTGCCGAGAAGATCAATACACGTGGTAGACTACTCGTAGAAGAACTTGAACCAGCTGGTTCTGTATTAATTAACGGAAGAAGAGCCTTGGACAATCAAGCACAATATACTTATATAGAACCGAATGGTAAAAGCACGATCGATGTAGCCTGGGCAAATAATGCAGGGCTCGAATTGTGTGTCGATAATAAAATTTTGCACCACACGGAAAAATCGGACCACCTAATACAACAAATTTTTCTTGAAACGGAAACGCAATTTGAAGTCAAAGTCGTATTGGTTCCTGAATATTCACAAGAAAAAATCATCTAGAACGCCGAACGAATAGAACTCTATCGATCGTGCATTTGCGGTATCTGGTATCAACTATGATCTTCTCCAAACCGTAGACTCCCAAAACTATACAATGATCATAGCTATTGAAGTTGCGGCGTCGGTCTGCGAAATGTGTAAGATTGGCCACTTTTCGTTAAAAGCACATGCACATGGAAGAAACCTTGGTCGGGCGTAGAAGTACAACACACAAAAACGCGAATGAAAATTACATTTGCCTTAGTAAAAGAGACAGACGATAAAAAATCAGAACGATTTCACTACATCGAGTGAAAAAAGAATTATAAAAACCTACTTACTTTAAAAGGAAAAAACATATTACGAATCAGAAAGTCCAATGGTGCTTTCGAACGAATTTTTTGAAGTCCTGACACCAAACTGGCGAAACTTCCTCCTGACCCTTTTGAATGAAATACTTCAGTCAGGGCAAGTACCGAAGGCGTGGGGGTAAATCAAAACCATAGTTATCCACAAAAAAGGCGAGAAGGAAGACCCAAAAAATTATAGACCTATTGCTCTATTTAACAACGTTGCGGGAATCTGCACACAAATTCTATCACAAAGACTACAGCACTGCGCAGAGAGCAAACAACTCATTCCCGAAAGTCAATGTGGCCTTAGGGAAAATAGGAGCCGCATGGATAATGTATTCTACTTAAATACTGCAATTCAATGCACAATAAGAAAAAGAAACCAATACATATTCGCAATATTCGTGGATTTCGAGTAAGCATTTGACTCGGGACACAAAACTGTGGGACAAACTGTCAGCGCTAGATTTAAATGGTAAACTACTACATGTAATGAAAAACAGCTGCGAATGCGGTACGGATCCAACTCACCAGAACTAAAAATAAGCAAAGGGTCTCCCCAGGGCGAACCTCACAGCCCAATACTATTCTCACTATAAGCGACCTCGAGAATCATTATCATTATCATTTTAAATCAACCGGTGTAACAGGGTTGGCCCTGGGAGGACATCGTGAAATTCTAATTTTAGTTTTTGCAGATGCCTTCGTTACACTGGCCGAATCTGTAGTCTATGTCAAAAGAATGCGAAAAGCACTAAAAAAACTATTGCAACCTCAATTCCCTAGAAGTGAACACGTCAAAAACCAAGGTACTACCTTTCCATAAAAGTCCTAACTGTACTAAACTCGGAAAATTCTACTGCGACAGCAAGGAAATCGAGGTGGTAAAAATTTACACGCGCTTAGTTATCGTATTCGCCAGCTCAGGAAAATCCAGATCGGCTGCTCAACAACCCATATCAAAAGCAACCATAGCCATTGGCGCAGCTAAACAAACTCTTTCAAAATCGGAATGTAAATCAATTCAACCGTCGGATGCACTATTTAAATCTATTGTATCAGCGACACTTTTATATCGCTCCGAGATCTGGGGATACCCATACCTAAAAGAAATAGAAACTACAAATGAAGTTCAAGTAGAAGAATGATGAAGTACTACAAATCGTTACTACAATGGAAACACCCCAAACTATACGGCTCGTCTCGAGTTAGGAAAATCGAAGCTAGAAGTAACTATAATCACCAAGATTATAATTTGGTGGACAAAGATTTTGGAAATGCCAGAAGAAAGATAACTTAAGCAACGCTACCGAAAAATGTACTACCTAAACACCCTGAAGCACGTTGACAATACATCGAACTGGGTTACATTTCTGGAAACCAAACTAAACAGAACTTGGTTTCTAGCACATTTTTACGCCTCAAGATAGAACATTGGCCAGACGGCAATCTCTGAACATCCACGCGTTACATCGTCTACGTAATATACCCAAAAATGTTACGTAGACGATGTAACGCGTGCCCAAAATTCAACATATTCGACGATTTTCGATAGCATTTCATTACACAGTGATTACCCGAATTACGACTTACTCATACATAAGCTCGGGCTAAACAACCGACTTAGAATCTCATCACAAAGTAAACCTAGCATATCATGGAACGGATTGCAATACTGCTCTAATCCGAAACGTTTATGCTAAGTATGTAAGGCAGAGCAATGCAACTCGTTAGAACATTTTGTAGTTGAGTGCGCGGCAACCGAAGGACTAAGAACCGATCACTTCGACGGAAAAAAATCATTAGTAGAAATAATGCAGGTAGAAACACTAGAAGATACAAATAAACTTTTCTATTTCTGCGTTAACGCACTGAAAATCCGTGCATTCGCCCTAAACCCATAAATGAACAAATAACAAAAATAAAAATAAACAGTAATTATAAGAGATAAGTCAAGCTACATATAATATACATGTTCACGTACTACTTCTATAACACTCGATAGCTAGACTATTGTCATGAACGCTAACTATAGGAAAACCATCCAAAGATTAACATACCGAACCGACCAAATGTATGCGCACACCCCTTGTAAATGGGCACTAGCCCCGAGATTTGCAATAAGCTAGCTAATACTTTATGCATGATCGAGTGACACTTTTCGACGCAACCGTTTTAGCACTACTTACCTTGTTCCGCATTAAATGATCTTTTCAATTATTTACTATTTTTCGAAATGAATCAAACTTCAAACCTAGGCTTCATGACGTAGTTTTGTTCTTGCGTTCGTACTCATGATTGAGGCTTAACACACCCTGCACTTTTCTTGATCATTACACCGGTCTTATGCGGTAAATGGACTGCATCATACATTGATTTCTTCGTTTGCTTATGAGGAAGAGAACAGAGGATGATTCATCCGGCTTAATTACCATTTAACTAGTGAAAAATCCATTTGATGCCTACGAATCGAGAAAGAATCAGTTGAAACCTCATCTTTTAAATAAAAGTTCTATCTATTCACCCGTTCAAGTGATCTACCCTATAACTCCATCCACGGACCCAACAGGATTTCATTCTGCGGTGGAGTGGAATACCAGTGCTTACCTTGGGCACGTAGTCTACATTTTACGTGGGGTCCAATAAAGTCACGAATAGGGGCTAAAAGGGTAAAGAGATAGCGTTTATTTCTTGGGGGTCCTCAACCACGAATTTCCACCAGGGAGCTTAACCCCCCTTGGCCGTCCGAGCGCCCGAACCCTCCTATGTCATTAGGTTCACTGTTCTTGCATTTGTCACATAAATTGGTATGCAATACTTGTGGGTAATAGAAAAAATTGTTAAGAGTGCGTCGCTCTTGCCGCGCTCGTATTACAGAGAGCACTCGACGGCTCGTGCCACTCGCACGCTCGGCCCAGGCGTATAAAATTAACAGTTTTGGAGTTTGAATGTTTTTAAATAATTTTTTGTCAATTCGATCGTGGTTGCAGATAAAAAATGTCCTTCTTAAATATTAACCATAGCCCTATTCATTTTACATGCTTGACGCCGTCAATGTAACAACTATTTTTTTTTTTCACTGTAGCTTCGTCTAATAAATTGGTACGGGAATTATCAATCTACAGTTTCGCTAGCCTGCATGACAATGCTTCGCACATTTCAGTTGCAGAACCACATACGAAAAGTGAAGGTCATTACACTGTATTTATGCAGCTACTCAATTGAGGACTCTGTACTAGACCTTGAGTATTTTTTTTATTACCACACTAATGACAGCGATTATTCCCCAACTCTTCTTCACAAATCGGAAAAAATATTTTAGTATATGTCTATACTTCATAATCTACCCCTGCGACTGGCCAGCGGTCATTTCGGAAAATGGATGGTATGTAAAATCATATTTAAAGTTGAACTAAACTTGAAGTGTTGTTCAGTCTCCATTTAACGGAGTAAGCTCGATCGGAACTTGGTGCCTTTGGATTCCTGTATTTTGTCACCATACCTGAAGTACCTGGTTTGACTGGTCGCTTTGGCAGAGATAAATTTCAGCAGAACTTTTTTTTACGCTCTAACGAGTTTGGCCGGGCTTCGAAGCGTCCGTATTTACGTCCACCAGTGTAGTTAATTCTATAAATTACGCACCATTGGTTTTTTAACGATTCGTTACAGGGGCCGTTGCAGCCCCGATTCACATTGAAGTGCAGTGTAATGTAGTGCCATGCAGCACGTGTGGCACAGAGAAACGAGGAAACGTTGGGTATAAAAACTGTAATGGCATAGTTAGTCGTGGGACACAGATCGTTCGGAACTTTTTTTTTTGTTTCTCGCCTATACCGAAACCGTCGCCCTACTCTGCTCATGGCATGTCTGCAACAAGGTTTTATAAAGAATTTCCAGAAACCCGAACCACCAAGCTTAGCGTTGCTGTACATGTTTCGCTCCAATCGGGTTAGCTGAATCTCTCGCTATACTCGAATCTCTCAACGGTCTGCACTCACTCCGGTATTCAACATTCGACGTCAACGGTGGGCGGCTCTTGTCGTTCTTTCGTACAACGAAACCGTCGTTTCGTGATCGACGCAGGAAGGAATAGCAAGTAGTAGCGAATACATGCCTCCAGGCAAGGTATACATACTATACGGTAACTCCAGGTGAGATGGGTATTGCTATAACTGCTCTAAACAATTATGGATCTTATTGAGCCATCAGGGAATCATAGTTTGTGTCTACTTCAGGAAGATTTGGCTGTGAATCAAATCGCCCACTTGATCAGAGTAGAATTTTAAAACGAACTACAGCTCTGTTACGTATTAACATTTTACTTAAAAATCTATGAAGCAACATACGCGGGATTTACTACCACTGAATCATCAAACAATTTTTACAACTGTGAAAAACACAACTCTGTAAAATCTTTGCATAAATCAAATACTATTTCTATCCGATTTCAAGATTATCGGATGCAGCTACCGGAAGCGAAAAATGTTCTTTTTCGCTTCCGGTTTTGTTTTTGGTTTTTGATTTTTTGAAATTTTAGTTTGGATCAGTCAGTTATAATTTTGGATCTTACAACTTGTAATTTGTGTTTGGAGGATAAATTAATAGTTCGGTGTAGTCGAGGGTTTCTTAAAGGAGGAATTAGTGTTTTGTACATCCAAGTAAAAATTGCCATCTCTTCGCGAGGTACCCTAATCTACCTATAGTATATTCGTAACAATATGTACGGTATCGATCGCACCGGAGTACGGTGCTCGTAACGTCGACAATTCATCGACAGTAGAATCCTGAGATTATAGTCACGCCTATTCAGCCATCATCATTGCAATAAAATATAACAAATTCGCAAAAAAGTTAGTACTCAAAAAGTCACCCGGAGTCCCCAATAAAAAACCATCATATTATTTACTGTTCACTGAGTAGATTTACGATCGGTAATAACTATAGTAAATGAACTCTGCTATCAACGTGATGCAATCAATGGTGCTATATCGTTAATAATTCATAAGCTATTTAATTTGAAAGATTTTCCAATTTCATATCACGTTTTTAATAAAATGGATTTATTTTAAAAATCGTAAATAACTCTCCAATGGAAGTTCGAATAAAATTGTCCTCTCTGTAGGCCGCAAGGCGGACAATTCATTGCCAATCTGCAATTTCTGTAAAATTGATAACTGGTCATATGGTTTTGATGTAATGCAAAGCGTGGAACATTGTGAGCGTGAAATTCCTCGCCGAGAAGCTGAGTTCCATTAAGTTTATTGTCCAATGGATTTCTGAAGGACGTATGATGGAAATTCCGAGCGCCAGATATAGTTTTCCGGATGCGTTCATTATTCGTTCACAAGTGGTCCCCGAACGACAATTTCCCCTGTTCGATTCTCCGTTGAATTCTTCAATCCCTCCGTCACATCGTGCAACACGCGGAGCTCTATCATTGTGGCAATCTTCCGCTCGTTTGATTGTGATGAATGTATAGCAGTGTAATAAGAAGCCAAGGGATGAGAAATTTTGTACTGAAAATTTGAATGAACAACCCCGCAGCACGAACAAACAAAAGAAAGTTTATGCCGTAGAGTAAACGATGTCGGACGGCTCTTTGTCAGCTTATCCAACCAACCGCGTCTATCTACCACACCAGCCCTCCTTCGCACTATAGCCTGGAGGCTAAATACCCATTTGCACACAAAGTCAGCTTGACCACTGTTTTCGGAACCACTAAAATAATTCTCATTATTAGACAGCTTTCATTCTACTCACCAGTACGATCCTTGATTTTCCCCAGGTCTTCATACAAATTGAGCAGTAAGATGTACTCGGAATTTTTTATCTCGTTGAAGAGATAAAGACGACGGAAATAGTAGAAGCCACGGAGAGGAAAGTCTACGATCGTTACACTGTAAAAAAAGATTGTAAATTTAATGTACTTATGTATATGAAATTTACAAATTTTGTGCATGAAACTGTGATTCATGTACCGAGTGCTGTAAATTTACAAATCTATCGTGAAATTTATGTACCTGCATTGGAATTTAAGAGAAATTGATTGTAAATATACAAAACTTGATCAGTAACTGTATAATTATATGACAAGTTTTTGAAAATTCCTGCACTGCAGTCGATTTTTGTAGAAAAATCACCTAACTTTACGAATATCTTGTAACTTAGATTTCAAACACCCACACTGTAAAAAAAGACTTGAAATTTAATGTACTTATGCTTATGAAATTTAAATACTTTGTACTTGAAACTGTGATTCAAGTACTGAGTACTGTAAATTTCCATTTCGTTTCCGAAATTAATGTACCTAACTGTAAATTTAAGCAATATTTATTGTGAATTTACAAATTTTGAAACACGTATACAATGTTTTGTATTCGTGTTCTGCTACTGTAAAAAAAAGTTGATAATACGCTGTTAAAAATGTCGGTAACAGTGAAAAATGAATATGTCAATGATAAGTACGGTTAAGAGAATAATATATGTATAACTCTTATGCCATTTTAGTATCCGAAACTACTAAGTCGTTGATAGCGTAGTTGGTAGCGTTCGTGCGTTGTTAGGTACTTAGATAGGTAGGTCGTAGGTTCAAACCCCGGGGTAGACGAAAAATTTCTTTGGCAAAAACCAATGCCCGACAATTTCTAACGATGTAAAATGTCTAACAAAATAATGCCTGAGTGATAGTTCTATTTTCTTTTTATTGTTTTTAAACCCATTTTAAATTTCCAACATATATGTGATTGAATTTTAAGGTACCGTTTTGCAATAAAAGATCTATGACGAACATTAATTTTATGTACCATAATCAGAAATATTCGACGCGGTACATTAAATTTCAAATACAAAGTCACTGCTATTTCAATAAAATTCAAATTATTTTCATGTGTCCTAAATTGAAATTTTCGACACATTGGTGCTTGAAATTTAAGAGACGGTTTGCGAATAAAAACTTCCGGTACCGGTACTTTAATTTTCAAGTAGATTTTTTTTACAGTGTAAGGTACATGTCCCCATACTCGACACTTATAATGCAGGCTGGATCGGGATATTGCACTTGTGACATGATAAACGTTATTTAATTCTCATTTAAAATATCTTTGACCCTATCAGTTTATTGGAATATTTCCGTAGATAACGAAAAGAAAGAAACTTGTCAGTGTCGCCTTTATCGTCCAGTTGTACCCAACTCCGGTCCACCGTGTCCCAATTATGGACCACCTCATAAATTGCATATTAGAACGTTGAGACTTATCAGTAACATAACAAGTAACCATTATTCGCTAAGAAACAAATCCAATTTCCATTTTGAATAAATATATATTAAGAAATCGAGTTTTTTAAAACAATGATCTCGCAATAATATAAACTGGTGAAACGAAGCCTCTGCAGGTCCGGTGCGAAGAAACTACATCTATAGGTTGATATGTTTATTTACCGGAATAATTAATAAATCATTCAGTTATCGGCTTACCTTAACAATGGAATCACGAATCCAATTATTAATTATATGAGAGATGCTTTAATAGTGGCCAGTGACTTGAATTTTACGTGGTCGGTAATGAGGACAAGCCAGTTTTTTGCTGTATTCAATCTCCGGCCATCAAATTAAAAGCATAGAAGTCATAAAGATTGAAGATTTTTTTTTGCGATCACTAAACTTGATTATTGCGAAGTGACTTTTAAGTGAGTATTTTTTTTTTTTTTGAGGAATGATTCTACACCCAAATATGTCTAATCGAAGAGGTCGACATATCGTGACCGACATTCTAAGGATGGGCTCTGATTATGAAGTGCGGTAGAAAATATTGAAAATCTATTACACAGTTGAAGCATGAATTTATATTCTGTAAATTCAGTGCCTTTTTATCTGCTACTGTATGTTCAGGGGTTTTTATTTGTTCTGTAATTATGCAATCGTGCTCAATGTTCCAAAGTCATCTGGTAGTATGATGAGACAAGTTATCATCCCACATTGAGACAAGAAGTAATTCAGTGTTCTTCAATTTATATGTATAGAAAGTTTTATTTTTTCCTAAGCGTAAACAAATAATTAGATATTTAGTGAGTAACTGACATTTGCGTACTCTTGTATTTTTGAGTATTCGATTGGCTTCCAACACAATCTAGTCAAAGCGTCATTTTATATATTACTAGGGTGTTATTGTGGCTCGCGCGCTATGCGCTCTCACTTGAGGAACACAGAAAAATCTTCGGGGTCTCATAAGACCTCTTGAGCTTTCGAGCTTTGGGATGGAATGAGAGATTTCGAATAATTCGGGCTTGAGATCTCACAGACCCTCTCCCCCTCCATTGGAGAAGTTATTGACATTTGGGTACTCCAGATTTTTCATTGCAACCTGCAGGCTCTCAACATCATTCAGTCATCAAAATGTCAGTTATACTGTGAATTAAATGACTTTCCATCTTTTCGTTCTTATTGGGTGGTTTTTATTTGCTCGATAATGATTCAGTCATGCCCAATTTCTCCAAGTCATCTGGTATAATGCTGTGTCCCTTGGTGTGACAAATTTTGGATGGAACTGAGATAGAAATAATAAAGTGTTTCTTTACTTGTATGTGTTCATTGATTCATATGTGGAGTAAGGTTTATTTTCGAATGAATTCGACTAAATCAGTCGTTATTCAGTGATCAGCGATTTGAGAAAAATTTATTGTTGGAGAAGTTAATTGTTTTCTTAATATTCAATATCGGAACCTTGATCACTATGAATGTAGATCCAAAGAGCACCAAAACACAGGATCATTATTAGGATTAACAATTGAAATAGTTTATTACGTTACAGCCCTCTTTAATGATAGAGTAAGTGATGCTAATTATTGGTTGCATTAGTGAATTTGAGGTTAATTAAAAAAAAAACGATCTTGTTACAAATTCTATTTCAGTACCGGATTTCCTATTCCAAACTTATGTATATAATATAAAAAAAGCAACCGTAATATAGAAATTTGTATTACAGTTGTCAGGGACCGAGTAGTAGTAGCACATTATGTTACAGTGGAACATCATTCGAAAATGATGAATTTATATTTGGTCATTTTTATAAAATTTATCACGGTAAGCTAAAGGAGACTATGAGGAACTTTATATATGTTTATTATCCGTCGTGCTATTAAATATGCATGCTACAAAAAAAATATATTAAAAATCTGAGTGAATTGCAAGGTCTTTTATTCTGAAATGATGATCGCAAGAGATTTACACAACTATGAAAAAAGTATCGAAATTCCCAAAAAAACCTTCACGGGTAAAAAAATTTAGAAAAGTACATTTACGCGATGGAAATTCTGCCGCAAAAAGCACAGTGAATAAAAATAACTAGCGATACACTGTTTATATATGCGAAAAGTTTCGAAATAAACTGAAAACATCCGCAGCATGTCATTTCAAGTACATGTATATACCGTAACAAGTATTGACCCCCAGGACCAGTTGGATAGTTGACAGCCCCTAGGCTCTGAAAAATTCTGGCAACTAAAGGTAAAAATTACTTTAAAATGAAGCTAGCGGTATTCTTATTCATACCTGCAAAAAGTTTTCACATAAAGAGGATATATGTCAGTCAGAAAAATTTATTACATTAATAATAACAATAATAATAATGAAAATGTTCTTGCATTTAGGGGGAAAAAATTGAAAAATAAAATCACATACAATTTAAACTAATTTAATAATTTTGTTAGAAAATAAAATTTGGCCTTAGTAGTTGGCGAGTTAATATGATACCATAACCATTGAATAATTAAACGATTGACTACATTTGACGAACTTACCATGTGGAAAAGGGAGAAATATATTATTTGTTATCAAATTAACTGTAGTCATTTGATAATATATTCGCTAGATGCAATTAATAATTTGCACCGTGTGAGTTAAGGCCATACGCTATTACTCGGTCGGTACCGAAAACTAAGGCGCATTTGCAATAAGAATTTTAGTTTTTTTTCCCCGCACATATTAGTTTATAATCGTAGAGTCATGTAGCATGTGTATGGGCACGAGAAAGACAGAACTAAACTTGCCATCCCAAATATCTCCCGCATAAAAGAGCTGTCGGAAAAAATACGAGAACGGCGAACTGCAGAATTCGGAATTGTAACGTTAGCTCTGTCTATCACCCATACACGTTCTACATCACCTGAATGCGAAGGACTACTACTCGGTCGGTGAAAAAAAATGTGATGCCCATTTTCCTGCTAACGTTGAACTCGGCAATAAAAGATAAATACGTTGAACTGTGGTTCACACTGAGAAACGAATAATAAGGCATGGCCTTTTCACTCCTTGCTTCCGCGTGCAGAAAACTTTGTGTTCGACGGTAGTATTCGATATTTTCATGTCAGCATACTCAAAGTTCATCAAATACGAAATTCTGTAAATGCAGAGAGTGAAGGATCTGGTCAAGTCTACAATTTTGCTGAAGAAAACTATTAAAGTTATCATAAGTCCACGACGAATTTTCCCGCCAAGTTAACTTTATTCAACGTCCTCAATACCATCGATTTTATTTTTTTTAGAATAAAATGAATGGGTCTCGGCGTTCTGTAATCAATTATATGTTGCAGTGTATTGAATGAAATATTTTTTCGTTTCAAATAAATATGCTTACAATTCAAATAGACATTTATTTATATCAAATAAATATGCTTACAATTCAAATAGACATTTTTTTATTTCAAATAAATATCTCGTTGGTTTAAGAAAAAAAAGTTGATGCACTGTGCCAATTGAATTGAAATAGCTTGACAACCGCAAGTAAGATAATTGGCCGTATTCATTCAAATTTATATCTTATGCATACAATTATTTATTGCCTTGATTCAAAGAAATATTCATTTACTTCAATGATATCATTCATTTGAATGAACAAAACTCGATTCTGTGTCACAATCATCAAATTAATAATTATTGTATTCAATAAATGTTTTGTTCATTTCAATAAATATTTTTAAAGAATATCATTCTTTCAATGATTTTTTTTCTCTCAGTGTCTTCGGGCTTGAGTTCGTTCGGTCTTATGTCCGTTCGGGCTTACGGCTGTTGGGGCTTATGGCAGCGCCCCGTATTTTGTTTATTACTGTACATTTCTTTGAGTAAATTTTTTTGTGTGTATTTTAGCTTTCTTATGCTTGTCCTTGACATATGGGGCAATCCATCCCGTTCAGACCTGGATTTGACCTCGACCTCTCCGATTTGACTTATAATTTTTTGTAAACTTAGTTGGACCCTCAACTACAAAAATTTTTTTAAATTCTCTAATGCAATTTTTTTAAAATATGTTTTAAAAATGACATATCGAATGTCATAATTTATTGATCTAAAAAAATTCTGAAAAATACTTTGTACAATAACAAAATTATCTAGCTTATAGCCAAAGTGGGGAAGATTTTTCTTCTTATAGTTTTTGAGTTTTTTTTACATTCAAAATTATTGAAAAATAGGAGAAAATAATTAATCCACTACAGGCGATCGGTAAAATGTTCATTCATGTAAAACCAAATTCTTCAGATTTTTAAAAGATTTTTAGAAATTTTTTCGGACTGTTCCGAATAATAATTTAAGAATCTGAAAAAATTCTATTAAACATCGAAATTGTCCAGTTTATTGCCAAAGTACACACGATTTTTCTTTTCACAGTTCTAAACATTTTTTGTAGATCATAATAGTCGCATTAAAAGAAAAAAAAAACTAGACCGAGTTTAAGTCTTAGCTGCACTGAAAGAAATGCCCGTGTTGTGTCAACATAAATCGTTCTGTTATATTGAGACAAAAATTTCCATTGATTCACAGAAATCTTTGCTAATGAAATTAAATACTTCAGTTTTAATAATATCATTTCTCTGATTGATATTGAACTCAAGGAAAAGTAGTGACATTAAATAGAAAAAACATTCCTTTAAAGAAGGGAACCTTCTTTTATTGATTATAAAGAAATCGTCTCTGCTTCAATGAAACGTTCTTCTTGAACTTTCAAGAAAAGTTTATTGAAGCCGAGTATGCTCTTTTCGTTGTCCTCAGGCAGTGATACTTCCTCTAACCATAGCTCGAAATTTCGGACCCTTTTTCCACCGAAATCACTTCACAGATAGAACTCAATTTCTAAGAGAACATCTAGCAATACAGAATAAATAGGCTAAGCTTTTGATTCCTCGAAACGCTAAGTCATTCGTTCAGGAAAACGGAAAACGGAAAAAAAAGTGCAGTTCGGTACGGGAGAGACAGACCTATTGGTACTTTTTGCCGTCAGGTATATCTTTTCTTTGGATCAAGGATACCGTTTCGTTGAATCAATGAAACGTCTCTTTGAAACAACAAATATGTCTCTCTATCAGATGCTTACTAAGAAAATGTATCTTCGAAGCCAACGAAATGTTTTCTCCGAAATTTAGGTGCACTGTTTCATTAAAATCAATAAAATCTTTCGCTGAAATATATGAAAAAAAAAAAATCAATTCATCCATTTCTTTCGGGGTCAATAAAACCTTTTCTCTTGCCGTGAGCTGACAAAAAAATTGGTTAGCCCAACAAAAAGATTTGTCAGTCTAGAAAAACCGATTTGTCAGCCGAACAAACCAATTTTTGTTGTAACTTTTTTTGTGTTCGTCACAACAAAGAAATTTCTCTATGTGTGACTGCGAACAGTGGGTGTGCAGTTACAGTCGCAGTTCGCTCGTTCTGTGCCTGGAGCTTCATCGTTGACGTCAGTTTTTTCGCCAGGCGTGCTATTCAGCACGAGGGATCGAATCCGAAATCCTGAGCCATAGTTGGTCCATGCTAATTACTAGACCTACAGTTTTTACGATGGATTGCGAACCATCGGAGAGAGCGCAGATAAAATACAAAGAAAACTCTATTGATGCATGTCGGCGGACATGGAACACGGACCTACTGCGTGTGAGCCGAACACTCTGTCACTATCCAACTGTCTGCCTCTTAGTCGTTATTTATAAATATATGAATCCATTGTGAATTAATTCTTAACAATTAATTTTGTATATTACCTTATCATGGCCTCATCTTAACCACATGTTCATTCGATGTACCAGTGTCGCTATCGTTATTCTTAGGAACAAATAGCTTCATTTCAGACTTTGATCTGAAAATTATCTTATAAATTCTTATTTATAACGGTTATTTATCAAATACATTTATCACACTCGAGGAATTACGCTCGGCGGTATCCTACGCGATTCTTTCACACACTCCCCGGATTAAAATACACCCTTAAAACAGCTTTTGTTAAACCCATATAGGAAACGCCAACAATAACAATAGGTCCAATGGTTGGCCGCGTAATGTTTACCAACCGTTGGCTGCCAGTACTGGTTATACTTCAAACCAGTGCCGGCTGCCAGCATTGGCCGAGAAATGGCTGCGAACCGTTGGTTGCCAGTATTGGTTACACTTCGAACCAGAACTGGCTACCAACACTGGTCCGTGTTCACCGGTCGAGTGAAGGCTTCCAACATTGGTCAAGTAATGATGAGGAACCGTTTTATGAAAATAAAGTCACTTTTTGTTTATTAGCCGTCATGTCGGATTCGAAAAGTCTCTCTGTTTCATGTTTCATACAAATTATATAACTTACTAGGCTAATCACACGCGCTGGCGCGCGTGCCTGAAAATTCTTTTGCGCTTCTGCGCTTTTATAACCTTTTAAAATGTCACGGGCGTTGCAGCGCACGTCCTATTCTTATGTCAAATTTGACACCAAACTGAACTTGTTTCTTGTGGACTTTCCCAGCAACCAATCACAACTCGAATAAGTGTCAACAATGTTTTCCGTTACCCATGAACTTTTTAAAAGAGAGATTTCCATTTGAACCGCTATATTGGATTCTCCATTTTGAATTTTTGAATTCAGACTTGAGTTCTTCAATCAGTGGCTTCAAAAACATCCGTGTACCTTATTTTCTTCAAATCCCTGTGATGTCATTGTGATTGTTTTTCTAGGTGCAACTATTATAGACCTAAAGTATAAGCAATCCATATAGTCGGTTTGGTCTACTGGATAGCGTGCTCGTGAGATAGTTAGGTAGTTTAGGTAGGTTGTATAGTTTGTAACGCTCTTTTTTGATTCGCGTTACAACACGGTTGTGGGAATAAAAAGGCTTCCACCTCGCTTGGCCACAAACCGCTAGAGATTACATGGGGTCTTGTTCATTGATAAGCAACATTTTCTAATACTGGAATTTTATTATTTCATTTTTATGGAAAAACACGGAGAAATTGCCATTTTACTACCACGCACAATATTTTGAAAGGAGATAGAGCGCCAAATACATCGTTACAGCTGTTCAGCTTCGATGGAAACAGAATTATCAGCAAAACGAATATACGAGATGTTTCAGCGATATTCCGAGAGAAGAGAAAGCTCGATATATCTCGTGGAGTTTAAAAATGCTTCTCACACTAGCTACGCCTCTCTTACTCTCTTACGCAACGCTTCTCTTAACATCGGTTGCTGACGTTGGGCGCTCGCGTACTGTCTAGGTGATCCGTGAAACTCGTATTCCTGGCGAAATTATACAAAAGTTCTCGATTGCTCTACTCATGAATCTTGGTAATCGAGGAAAGGGAATATTAACGAGAGTGAAACAATTGGTATGCTCGCCCCATTTGGCTGCGGTGCCTCGGCCCGGCCAGATGAATTGTAACGGTGGTCAAGCGTATCGGTTGTTTGTTTCCCGGCTTACATTTTGGAAAGAGTGATGCGAAGGTGAGACTCTCGCAATGCTTATTCGAATATATAATAGTTCAATTGTACTGGTAAAATAAAAATAGTGTATCGAAATGCGTGTGACATAGTTTGAGTGCCCGGGATTCGAGAGAGTCGTTTGTCAATAATATTTTAGTGTTGTACACCAGAATTTATTTAGGATCGGCACGTTACTCAAAAGGATAATGCATTTTAGTAGGAACCGCCATACATGTTTCGTTGAGCTTTCTGTTATCCGTGAGGTTTGTTCTGATTGTTTTAATCGCGAGTAGGAAATCGCCCGAGTAAACAGAGCAGCTTTCGGTGCCTTTCCGAAGGCAAGGATAAGAATTTTTCCGAAATAAAAAGCATTTGGCATTTTTCCCCCAAATTTTATGTCGTGTTTATGTTATTTATTTTTTCGTAATTTCTAGTCATCAACAAAATCTCAAGCCCCCGGACTACCCCTCTATCTTCTTTTCTAGGCTGCTTGGTGGCCTTGGCAACCAGACTATTGCTCTCTCTTTTTTTTGTTTTAAATGAAAATGACATCTGAGATCAAATCGGGCCACGCGGTGAATGCGTGGCTGGCGCCCTTCCCGGAAAAATAACCGATCGAAGAGTAAGTTTCGTTGCGAATGGTACTGTTGGTATTTTGTTCGATTTTGGCGTCACAAGGTCTTAGGTTCAAATCCCACTAACATCGCTTTCCAGAAAACTATTGAAAAAGTTGTCTGTGGACGATTCTGTGGACGATTTCCTGTTTAATTCATTAATAATAGGGGAGAACGGGGGAATGGCGAACATCTAAGAAAGAATCGAAATTAAACTCACAAAAAAGCAACTATTTGAATATTTTAAGGTTCCAAATCGCAGCTTGACATGTCTTCTTTGACACAGTGACAAAATTTTTCGATATAATATCGAAAAACAAACTTTTTCCGCGGCTATAGAAAATGTACCAATGTACGGCATTACACTCACCATCGGGTAATAGCGAACAGGGTGTCGGCAATCCTGAACGATTCTTTCGGAGATCTATAAAATAAGTTTTTAGGCACTGGAATAGACGAAAACTAGAAGAACAATGATAAACTTTTATTTTTATCGAATACTTAACACAATTATAATTGAAACACGCGTAATTGTTATTTGTTTTACTAAAATAGAAGTATCACTTTAACAAAATAAACGTAAATATACACTGAGAAAAAAATTGTAGGTGTTGTGAACATACATGTGAAATTAAGTCAACCTCATACGGTTGGCTCAATGACAATTTCACTGACTTGATGAAATAGAAGTGGACTCAACGAAATGAGGTTAGCTCAACCTCTCGGCGAGGTTATATGCAGCGAACATAATGATGAATTTGAGTCAAGTGCTTTCGATGTGGTTGAGCCAACCTCTATTAGGTTGACTTGACCGATTCGGGGTTGACTCAAGCTCATTTTAGCCGATTGACTCAAATTCACCATGATGTTGGCCGTATATAACCTCGCTGAGAGGTTGAGCCAACCTCATTTTGTTGAGTCAACTTCTATTTCGTGAAGACAGTGAAATTGTCATTGAGCCAACCATATGCGGTTGACTAAATTCCTCATGTATGTTCACTGCACCCACAATTTTTTTCTCAGTGTAGGAACTCTTCGTTGTTGCTCTATCATATGCCACATTAATTGATATCACGGTTTTCACGTTTCGTCTTTCCCAAACTTGCAACATACGGATCTCTTTTTCGCTCGAACATTTTCAATATGTATTTAGTAAATAATAAATTGTACATACGTAACCTTGAAATTCCACAATAAACGAACGGTATTCGCGAATAACCTGCTACTGCATATATCAGAATAATATAATTCCGTCGACCACACATATTAGATAATAAAAGAATATTATTTCATCGATACCACGAGTTAAATAGACAATAAATATGATACTAACCTTGGTCGCCGCGTCTGCTTGGCGTTAGACGTCACTCGTGCCGCGTGTTCGCGGTTACCAACAAATGCTGTTTGCTTTTACCCCGAAACGCCTTCACAACGTAATTTTTGTTTACAGCCGGTAAAATTTCGGCGAGAAGACTTTTTTAAAAACTATATGAAGGTAAAAATAATAACGAATACATAAGAACATCTGAAGTTTAAAATTAGCAAATATAAATAGGAAGAAATCCTTATTTCCTTCGAGGTGAATTTTAGATCGAGAATCGCCAAAAAATGTCTGATCTCTTTTTAAATTTTTTCATAATTATTTGATAATAACAAAAAAATACGATTTAGTCACACTTCGTGTACATTAATCGACGCAAAAAATTGCAATCAGATATTATCAATACACAATGAGTAATCGGTATTACCCACTGTATGCCATTGCCCCGTTTTCTCATAGAATAACATTATTAATATTATTGGAGGTGGTCCGTTAGGAAATATATTTTCTTAAATTAATAATTAACTACTAAATTGATTATTCCGAATATTCCCCTCCGTCTCTTGCCCGATATTGGTCGTGTTTGTTACCACTCCTGGGCATCATTAGCCCTTAGTACTCGGTCGTACACAACTACCAGTTCTGGGCCCAAGTTACCATCCAGTAGCTATCTCTAGCAATCAGCTGATGCTGATTTCTGTTAACGTGCCATTACTGAGAAACTGGCCACCAACACATGCCCAGTACTGGGCCAATTGTACACTCCTACATGGGAATCGAAATGGGTAAAATATACCACATCTGGAGGTTTATACAATAGGTGAAGAACCTCGTCTCAACCTGTACAACCTAAGTGGAGATTCAAACATAAAAATTTCAGTCCTCAGTAGCTCCCTATTAGGAGATCTCAACCAAATCACCAAATAATCACCGGCTTCCCATCATGCCCCCCCCCTGCCCCTCCCCGATGGATCTTTTCCGTCCAAACCACCATCAGATTCGTTACTTTCACCGAGCTTCCAAGAAGCTGGATAGTGGATTTTATCATTCATCTTTTCTTGTGGCTAAACACGATAGTTGCATTGTTACATGAACGAAACTGAAATTATGAGATATTATAGGATTCGTGACTCTACGTTACTTTATTTCTGCTTCAGTACTTCGATATAATCGACTTTCAGTGTGCCATGTCTTTTTTTGGGGAGGCAAAAATATTATATTCCACAAAGAAAAGTCTTACGCCAGCCTGCGTGAGAATCTAAGCAAGCTCCGTCTGCTCCTTTCTCTTCTTTCGATATCTCCGCCTCCCAATTCTTTCAGTCCCTTTAACTCTCCTCAATACTCTTGCAGATTGCTTCCTTGCCATCCTTCCAATTCTTATATGCTCAGAGAGTATGTTAGTGCAGACGCCGAGTTTTTTTTTCAACGACGTGGCCATAAAGAAGTGATCTCTGGCAAGACGTTACCGAAAAACCGGGAGAATTCTCCAGGAGGTACAACTTTTCGCTCGACTCCAAAAGTTTATCTCATCTACTACTGACTTCTATCTTGCTTTAGCGTATATACTTTGGATTCCTTCTGAAGTGTTGCTACTCTTCAGCAACGGTAGCCAGATGTACCGTGTGCTTTCGCTGACGCAGACTGCTGCCACCGCGCGAGGACTAATCGCTCCGGCGGATGCATTTCCATTTTGCGTATACGTGTGGTGCCCGCTCGGAGCACACGTCACAAGCCCTCGAGGATTGCGCTGATAAGTGTTCTCAGGAATTCTCCATGGGGTATACGACAGCTTCGTTCTTCGGAGTCAGACAAATATAATACATTTTCACGTTGCGTCAAGAGCTGCTCAGGCCATATTTTATGTAGGTGTATTACAATGTGTTTAAACTGACCTAAACAATTTTTTTTACGATATTCTAAGACTTTATCTCAAAGTATCACATCTTAAAGTCATCTAGGGACTACCGGTAATAGTCGGAATATGGCAAAAATTTATCCACTGACAGTGATATATACACATTCCAAGCAACGCTAAGGCACCCTAGGATTTTACTCACTATACGAAGCAACAACTTATAGTGAACTTCCAGTTTGATACGATGAAATCTCTTATAGATATAGTTAGAGAAACCAATAAATTAGTTCTGACAAGTACTGGAAGAAGTCTATATAGCGGTAACTGCTTAGTCGGTTATGACGACTACCCGTTGGTCATAAAAACTACTCGTCGGTTGTACGAACCACTGGGTGATTATAGGAACTCGCTGATTAGTTGCGCCACCTAAAGGCTGTTTGTGAACGGCTGCGGTTGGTGGAACCTCCTCGTTGTTCTTATTTACTATTTATCCATAACTGATCGCGAATACATCAGTTCACTAGTGATGCCGGCGATACGAGAAATTTTGAGGCGAGATGAGACGAGATGAGATTTTTCTTGTCTGATTGTGTCTCGAGACAAGACGAGATTTTTCTTGTCTTGATGTGTATCTCGAGACGAGATGAGAATCTCGTCGAGACTCTCAATACCACGTTTTTTTTTTAAACAGAACCCGCTAATACGCGAGCTTCGAGCGCCGACCCACTTGATGTTATATTATTTTGTTAACCTTGTTTATTAATTTTTTTGAAGAGGACACAACCGTCGCTTATCAAAAAACGAATAAGAGGTAAAAAAAAGGTAAAATCAGTAATAATAATGCGTAAACATAACACAATCTTTTCAAGCGAATCGATTAACATTAGGGTGCGTCGAAATTTATTTATTTATTTTTTCATTTTGCATCATCTCAAACTATAGTGAGCGGGAAGTCAGTTCTTGTATATTATGCACCGAGGTCTCAGAAAACGACAGACTATAGCTCCAGAATTCACCTCAAACTTTAAATTTCAATTGAAACTAATCTTACACCGCGGAGAAGGCGATATTCGGAGCTTCGAAAATTCATAACTAGAAAACTATCGATCTCAACGAAAAATTTATAAGCATTTTTTCTCTTCCGAATGATCTGAAGATAACGAAAAAAAAATTGCTACTGGCGTGACGCAACACGTGACTTTCTCATCTCGATTGCTGCTGGCGTCATGTTACTGTCGTGAAGATAGTTCGTGAAATTAGGTTGTAATGTTCGTTTGTTTGTTTTTGTAATTGCATGAATTTGAGTCGGATTACCGTTTTCTTGATGGTAGCCACTCGCGGGATTCCGTCGGCACCTGGATGTAGCTCGATGATCCTTCCCAGCTTCCACTGCATCGGTGGGATGTTGTCATTCTTTATTAACACCACCATCCCAATTTTTATCGATGGCTGCCCAGTGGTCCATTTGCGTCGAATGTTGAGTTCGTTCAAGTACTCCTTGTGCCATCTCGCCCAGAAGTGTTGTCTTATTTGCTGTATGTGTTGCCAACGGGAGAGACGGTTCGTTGCGACTTGGGTGAAATCGTATTCTGGTAGGCTCGTCAGTGAATCGCCGATGAGAAAATGTCCTGGAGTTAAGACAAGTAAGTCGTTCGGATCCGCAGAAATTGGCGTGAGTGGACGAGAGTTCAATGTTGATTCAATCTCGATGATGAGCGTATTGAATTCTTCAAACGTGATGAGTTCCTTTCCAACCACTCGCCTCAGGTGGTGTTTAAAGGATTTAACTGCTGATTCCCAGATGCCACCAAAATGCGGCGAAGCCGGTGGAATGAGGCGCCACTGGATGCCTTCTTCTCTAAGATAGTCGGTGACCCTGTCATTGTGCGTGTCAGATTTGAGCATGTCAACCAACTCCTTGAGCTCGTTCTTGGCTCCGATGAAATTTGTGCCATTGTCGGATTGAATTATTTGACATTTTCCACGTCGACCGATGAATCGCCGTAATGCACCGAGAAACGCTGCTGTTGTCATGTCACTGACCAATTCTAAGTGTACGGCTTCCGTCACCAGACAGATAAAGACTGCAACGTATGATTCAATTTGCACTCGGTTCCGATGTTTCTTCTCCTTGATGAAGAATGGACCGCAATAGTCGATTTCCACGTTGATAAACGGGCGGGATTGAGTCACTCGAGCATGTGGCAGATCTCCCATGACGTATTCAATGGTTTGTGGGTTTGCCTTCGTACATGTGATGCACTTTCGGATGACCCTACGAACTTCGTTGCGCCCATCGAGTATCCAAAATCGTCGACGCACTGCGTAGAGTGTTGCCAGTGCCCTGGCATGCCCGTGCGTTTGGTGCTCATTACGAATGATAAGCGTTGTGACGTGGTCATGTCTGGGCAGTAGTGCCGGGTGTTTCTGGCTCTCCGGTAGCGTGGAATTCCTGAGACGGCCTCCAACTCGGAGAATCCCGTTCGAATCTACGTATGGATTGAGAAATAGAAGCTTGCTCTTGGAATCCAATCCTTTTTGTTTCGCCAGACCTTGGATTTCGCTGTCAAACGCCTCTTCTTGCAAACGTCTCTTCTGCCTCTTCAGCTGCTCTGATCTCCTCCAGATGCGGTCGTGTTCCGTGGTACTTGCCTCGATTCTCTCGCTTGAAACGTAGAGCGAGTGCCACGAAACGTTTTAATTTCAGAAATGACGAAAATCTGTCCAATATTGATGACCTTGTAACGGTGGTCAGACACGTTATCCGCTTGGCCTCCGGATCTGCTGTTGGTTGCGAAATCTCGGTGCGTGGCCAGTTAGATTCGTCTTTCAACAGCCACGTTGGTCCAGTAGGCCACAAGGTGTTTGTCGTAAACTCCCTTGGTTGTTGTCCTCTAGATAATGCGTCTGCTGGGTTGACATCTCCTGGAACGCGCCTCCATTCGCACTCGTGAGTGGCTTTTTGAATTTCAGCTACCCGATTGGCAACGAAGGTCTTCAGTAGATGTGGAGATGTGGCGATCCAGTGAAAAGTGATGGTTGAGTCACTCCAGAGGACGGTTTTGCTGATGGGAACTCCAACGGTGTTTTTTATAGCCTTGTATAATCTCGACAGGAGTAATGCACCACACAGCTCTAGTCGTGGAAGTCATGTTGTCTTCAGAGGTGCTACTCTTGATTTTGCACAGAATAGCCGTGACTGGTGGTTTCCCTCTGAATCCGTTGATCGTAGGTAGATGCAGGCTCCGTATTCTACTATGCTCGCATCGCAGAATCCGTGGATCTCCATGACGTGGCCATTGCTTTGACAGATTGTCCGAGGGAAAGCAATGTCATTTAGAGAGTTCAACTCTGCACAGAAGTTGCTCCACTCTGTATTGATATTCTGAGGCAGTGATTCGTCCCAGTCCAATTTGAGCTGCCACAACTTCTGGATGATTATTTTCGCGCCCAGTATAACAGGGCCTAGCAGCCCTAGTCGATCGTAGATTTTTGCAATCTCCGATGATATGGCTCGTTTGGTGGCTGTCCTATTCTGTGCGACTGGCTTCACCGTGTAGACGATAGAGTACGTCTATGCGTCCCAGAAAACTTTTAACGTTTTGAGCGTGGACCCATTGTCTAGCTGCAACCTCTTATGGATTGCGTTTTCTGGCAGTCCCGCCAGCAGCCTTGGATCGTTGGAAGCCCACTGCCGAATGTTGAGACCCCCTTAGCGCAGAAGCTCTGTGACTTCCTGACGTGCTTTCATACCTTCGTTGATTGTGTCGAAACCTGTCAACAGATCGTCAACGTACATCTGTTTTAATGATGTGCGCTCCCGTTGGATAGCGATGTGCTTCGTCTTATGTCAATTGCCGCAATCATTGTATTGCTTGGAATGGAGACGACGCTAGTCCAAAGGTGATGGTGTTGAGCTCGTAGGTGCTTATGCACCCTTGCTCATCTCTCCAAAGAATCGTCTGGTAACAGCGATCTTCCTTGCGCACCCCGAATTGCAAATATATTTTCTCGACATCTCCTGTCAAGACGTATTTGTGTGAGCGGAATCGGAGGATCAGCTGCAGAATGTCGTCCTGCATAGTTGGTCCAACCATTAGGGCGTCGTTGAGATTCACGCCGCTAGTAGTTCTTGCAGAGCCGTCGTAGACAACGCAAACCTTGGTTGTGGCACTATCTCCCTTGATGACTGCGTAATGCGGGAGGTAGAACCTTGTTTTCGACCCGTCGATGACCTTTGTCACATACTGGAGCTGTTGATACTCCTTGATATTTGCTGAGTATTGCACATGTAGATCTGGATCGGTCTTGAATTTCCGTTCGAGAGCATGAAATCTTTTGAGAGCAGTCTTGAATGACTCTTCGAGCTGCTCTCGTTTCTCGTTAAACGGCAATGCAACGCTGTAACGTCCAGTAGCATCCCGCCTGTAATGTCGATTGAAGTGGTCGACTGCACGTTTCTCTTCTGATGACCAATGATGTATCTCCTGTCGATTGCTGTATTTTGTAATAATATCTTCCATTGCTATATCATTTGAATTTCCGTCTAACTCTCTTAGTGTTGTATCTGATTTCAACATAACAATTCTATCTTGCTTTCGATTTGTGTTGATAAAAATAACTCCTCTGCTACTTTTTGACATAGATAATCCTAGAACGTGATAGGCAGCTTCTTGCGCCGAAATTATATTACTATTTATAAATACATTTGCAATTTTTCTAAGCCTCTCTTTTATAGTGGTGTTACCATCGTTTATATCGTTTGCAGTTTCACGTAGTAACTTTGATAATCCTGTGTCAACTTTGCTTATATAATTAATTATATATGAGGCACAACTATATGGATTTAAAATAAATTGAATATCCATGTTTGCTTTAAACAAATTTAACATATCATTGTTATAACAATTTATTCCTACTTCTCGACTAGTGCGTTTTAAAAATACTTGAGGACGAGTAACAGAACTTCGTATGGCTTGAATATATTGATCTTCAGTCATATTAAGTTCAGATAAAATTGTTTCAAATTCTATTGTTGTTGGATTTTTATAGAAGTGTTGTGTAATTTTTCTGATTTTTTGTAGATCGTTTTTCATTTCCGAAGACTTTTCGTGATCTTCCATAGGTTCGAAAATCATTGTACGTGGCATCGCTGGTAAGAGATAGTTAAATCTACATTTCAATTTATTTCTTGTACCTTTATTACACGTTACTGTATACTTATGTGTTTGAACGATGGTATATGGATTTTGTTCTTTGTATTGACAAGTTATAAATTTGTTAAGGAACTTGATACATCTTTTTCGGCTTCCGTCAGTGTTTTCATAAGTAGGGGCTCCGTTTAACCACAAAAAAATGTGTTCGTGTGGTGAACCTCTGACTTGGAATTCTACTCGTTCATAGCTGTCTGTGATCGTGTAACGACCGAATGGTCCGTATTCTGATTTCAAGTATTTCATAAATTTATTTGTTCTATAATCGTAATAGCGCGCGCATGTCACAGGGTCTTGTCTTATGAATTCAGTTTTTTCATTTTCGCTTAAACTTAATGCCTGTTCTACACTAATGCTCTTACCTGTCAAAATTTTTGATAAACATTTCATTAACTCCGGCCATCTCTTTTCAGCAGCGGATAAAGTAAGAAATATCGTCGGAGGTCCCAACTGCCTGATCATTGCTAATAATAAATCTTTTTTTCCAGCTTACCAATACGATGGTGATGAACGAATTTGTTTCAATACCCTGAACCCATCGTCATGTCTAATTAAATCATCAATAAATTTTTTATCAAGAACATTTTTCGCTGTTAGATTATTATTCTTTTTTACTTTTTTTAAGCAAATATTAATTCGCGATAAACAAGCCTTTTCTAACTTTTGCTTAGCCATATAAAGAATTCGTGTTGGAATGCACGATCTTCTAGCTTCAGATTTCGAACGATCAGAATAAGTAATTTTTTTATCAAGACTTCAATCAAATGCGTAGCCTGCCAATCATTTTGGAAAACTAAGTTCATCTATATCTGGACTAGTATGCCAGGGCACAGGCATTTTACCTTGTCTAGGGGCTATAAAACGGGTTGTCATAGCTGTTTCTTTATTTCTGTCTATCAGTACAACTTCATTATCGGAAATATTACTTTCGTCATCGGCCATTTCGTCTAAAGAATTTACAATATCGTCAACAACGATTACATTGGTCTGATCATTAGTAACTTCGCAATTTTCGATATCTGAGGAATCTACAATGAAATCAATTTTACTATTATAATTGGTTTCATATTTTTTAAAGAATTCTGGTTCAACTCGTATATTGTGTTTTTTGTAAAGAGGAGTTTCCTGTAAATATTTCAGAGCTTCGCATACATGTGCAGGTCGAATAACCTCGTTCATGTAGTTCGTTGAATGTTCCATATGTCTTTTTTAATTGATTTGAATTGTAGCCATCTGATCAAAACGACGGGGTAAAACTTGTATCATATCATTTACCTCTACCGCTATGTTGACAACACTTCCCTTGAGCGACAATTGAGGATTTAAGGCAAATGGTTTTAAAGCCCGAATTTGCATAAAATTAATAAAAGGCGCTACCATTCTTTCTCCTAACGCTGATAAGTTGTCAATACATTGTGGTATGGGGGGAAATTTTAAACCGTTGCTAGTTGCTAGTTTTGGTATTTTACCTTTTTTTACATAGGAATAGCAAGTATTACACATTTTTTCCGGAACGTCGACATTAACTACATTTTTGTAAAAAGCGGTATTTGGTTCGTTTAGATATTTTCGGCACGTTGTGAAGTTGGTAACTGAATGCTGGAAAAATAGTCCTTCACAACAGCAGCAAATGTGTTCAGGCGTATCAGAACGAGTTTTTAGAAATAACAATTTATTTTTGGAAAGTAGATTTTTCTGTTTGCGCAGAGTATCTACATATTGTTCCCTGTACCGATATAACTCGTTGAGTCTCAGATTTCTTTTACTATTTCGATTTTTCTCCCTCTCGGTCTGTTTAAACGAAACATTTAAGCGTTTTAATTTTTTTGATCTTTGATCAATAATTCTTTGTACCGGCTTAAAATCTGCATTCGTTCGTTTTATTTCTTTATAAATTCTCTGAGTATTCCGTTCGGCGTCTCTGTATTATTCATTTTCCCTTTTATTTCGTTTGTAGATTTTTTGAATTTCCTTTTCAGCATCTTTATACTCGGCGTCGTTTCTTTTGTTTCGTATATAGACTTTTTGATTTTTCTTTTTCAGCATTTTTATACTTGGCGTCGTTTCTTTTGTTTTGTTTATAGACTTTTTGATTTTTCTTTTTAGCATCTTTATACTTGGCGTCGTTTCTTTTGTTTTGTTTATAAACTTTGTGATTTTCCTTTTCGGCATTTCTATATTCGGTGTCCTTTCGTTGATTTTGTTTGTGAACTTTTTGATTGTTTTTTTTCAGCATCTCTATATTCGGTGTCTTTTTTTTAAATTTGGTTGGATTTTTTTTTTTTTTTTAGTTCGGCTGTTTTATATTCCACGTTTTTTCTCTTTTTTTTTTATTTAGATTTATTTATCGTCGCATCAATGGCAATGGTTATTAGCGACGTTTTTTCTCTGGATCCGTTTGTGTTCTCTTTGATTTTCCTGTTCAACTTCTTTATATTCTTCGTTTTTTCTTCTTATACGTATATAGTCTTTTTGATTGTTTCGTTCGATCTCCATATATTCTTCTTGTCTCTTCTTTTGCATAGTTTTCTTCTTTTTTTGTAAACGATGTGGTCGTTTTTCTGATTCACATTCTCGCTCGCGCTTCTCTTCGTTTTCTCGCATAATTTGTTTTAAAACTTTATCCTTTTCTTTGTCGACTTGACGAAATTCTTCATGTTTTCGTTTCGTTACTTTGCAAAGCTTAGAATCAAGCATACGCTGAGCTATCGATTTTTTTAAAATCTTGGCATTTTTTTAAAAATAATTAATTATAAGTGAATGAATAATAAAAGTGTTACAAATTATTAATTGTCAGCAGCGATAGGATATCGTCAAGATTCTAACAAAATGTAAAAATTATGCATTTACTTGCAATGCTGTAGGCCTTTCGTTGGTGTCGATGATAAATGAAACTTCATATTTTCACAGTATACACTAAAAATTATATAATCAAAGTGTTAATTTGGTTGTCCAAGCTAAATTTATACACGGACACTTTTTAAACTGGAAAAAAACTCTCACAACTCGACTTTTTACGCTCCAAAATATTCGTACATCCGCGGTATTGCACTGCTTAGTACGAAATAGAGTTTTTGCGTCCTTTGTTTACTCTTTGTTCTTTTCAGTCTTAGCAAAATGTTGGGGATTGGTTATTGCTACGATTCTAACTCAGGGATTGATTTATTGCGCATACGATATATTGAGATTTAGTCCAATTGAACTATAAGTCATTTTTTGCCCTGTTTTAATTGATCAGGAATCTACTACGTATACGTTAAGATATATAGATTTTAGTATCGTATTTCAATGTACTAATACTAAGTGGATTAATGAAAAATGTGAACGTCAATACATCGTATCTGTAATTTAGGGACATGACTTTATTGAGAGTCGTATTCATGTACGTGTTAATTAAATGGGAAATGGATACATCGCTTGAGCCACCTCTACAAAATTTTTTATCGCGCGAAAATTTTCAGAAGAGTTGTGTAAAGGTACAAACTATAGTTTAAAACAATGCAAAATAAGAAATAAAAAATTTTTGACACACCCCAATGAACATATTTATTTTACATCGACTGATGACACTCAATGTAAGATATCGCTACAGTAGACAAATTGCGAGGTGCATTTTGACCGAAAGACCGGTGCAATTTTCTCGCGAGTCGCAACAATCTAGTTTCGTTTTCCGTTGGAGAAGCGTTTCGACGATTTCGACGATGACGATGATGACGACGATGACGACGACGGCGTCGAAAATCGTTTTCCTTGTGCACCGCGAGCGCACCGCTCGGACGTCGCTCGGTTATGTTTTTCACCAGTCGCACTATCTTCTTTCCCCGACGATTCGTTTTTTCTCCCCTCTCGCGTACTTTTCCTCCGGGTAGACAGTTCGCCATCTCCAGCCATCTCATTTATCTCGTTGTTTCAATTTTTTTTATAGTCGCGATCTTGCAACGAGACGAGATTCTCGTAAAGAGATGGGATTCTCGAAATGAGACGAGAATCTCGAAATGAGACGAGAATCTCGAAATGAGACGAGAATCTCGAAACTAAACGAGAATCTCGGAATGAGGCGCGAATCTCGGCACGAGACGCGACGAGATTTTTTAAACTTTTTCAAGACGAGACAAGACTTTGTCAAATCTCGTTTGGTCGAAATCTCGTCCGTCTCCTCTCGCGGCATCACTACAGTTCACAGATCGAGTTAGATGCTGCAACCAGTTTGCTGTACAGCATATTCTTGAGATGGTTCTCCCAAGTACTTTTATTTTTCGTAGATGGCATGTGATCAGGAGTAATTGGAAACAGAATGAAACGGAGCATGCAGTAAAATATGTTGGATCAGTCGGGGAACTTATACCTTCATATCAGAGCTGGGCAAAGTATTTGAAGTACCAGGTACATTAAGTACACATTTTTGAAAAGTTATTTCAGTACAAGTATTTAAAATACACATTTTCGAAATAATATTTAAGTACAAGTACTTAAAGTACACGTTTTTAAAAAGTACTGAAAGTACAAATCTTGCAGTACATGTACTTAAAGTAAACGTTTTTGAAAAGTTCCTTAAAGTATAAATCTTGCAGTACATGTACTTGAAGCACTTTTGTGAAGCACATGTATTTGAAGTACTTTTTCATTTTGATTTTCTCCAATAGTATATTACGTTACGAGAGCGCAAAAACGTTTTCTCGCGAATGCGAGCCGAAGTCAAGTGCTGCAATCAAGCGAGCCGAGAAAGAGGTTTTTCGTCGAGTATAGCGCGAAATTTTGCTTTACAAGGCGTGAACGCGGGGATTCTACGCACGCGAAGCGTGCGTAACACGTCCATTGTCACATCGAGTGAAGGGAATAAAGAAATTTGATCCAAACAGATTTTTTTTTGTGTCCACAAAACACAAACAATGAAAAATCATTCATCTTCAATTCAGCTTGTATTCGATAATTTGATTTAGTTTTACAGTAATCAACAACTCATTCATCGTTTATTGTAATAAAAGTTTTTAAGAACACTAGTCGCACAAGTTTTTGTCTGACAATTCGTGACATTTCGGAGTGTTAGTTATACTTGCGAAACAACAGCCTGTCAACGGGCGCTGAGGATGTTAGTGGAGTATTGTACAATAAAAACATCTTTTTGATAACTGGATAATAATCCACGGCGAGAGCTGCGTTCTTTGATCATTCAAGTATCGTAATAATGATACGGTCACGTCAAATGTATTCGTAGAACCAGCGCTGAAATTTCGTGGAAAGTCCGAGTCTACTCTCTGCGATCCGCGAACTTTGAGAAAGAAGAATATGCGAGTGTGTGCGGGAGTGTGTATGAGGGTGTGCTTGTGTGTGCAAGTGTGCGCGCGGGGATGTGCCAGTGCATACACGGGTATGCGTAAGTGTGCAGATGTGTGCGAGTGTGTGCGCGTGTGCATGCAAGTATGTCCGTGCGTGCGCGGGAGTTTGCGAGCGTGATTTAAAAAAAAATGCATTATTGTCAAATTGACATTTGTGCTACTCCGACTTCAAGTACTTTACTGTACTCGAAGTACCGTACTAAAGTACTTCACTGAACGAACTGTACTCGAAGTACTGTACTTAAAGAACTTCACTGAAAGAATTGTACTTGAAGTACTGTATTTAAAGTACTTCTATTCCACCTGGTACTTGTAGTACTTTAAGTACTAATCAATTACCGTGCAATTGAAGTACGTACCTTAATTACGTGTACTTGAAGTACGTACTTTCATTACATGTACTTGAAGTACGTACTTTCATTACATGTACTTGAAGTACCTACTTTCTATTATTACGTACTAATCTACGTACTAAGTATTTATTAGTTGAGTAAAAATTTGTTGCCACAACCATCCGGTTGGTCAGTGTGACGACCGGGTATTAGTAACATTTACCATTTCGACTTAGTTGACTTAAATAGGTCACACAACGAATTTTATTCGTGATCCAACTAAGTAAGATAGTTGCGGCCAAAATAGTAGTTAGCCCAACAAATTATTTGGTTCGAGCAACGATAAGAACCAACTACCTGAAAATAGTTGATCTAACCAAGTAATCATCTGTCTTTCAGAGCATTAAGTCACTCGGTTGGGTCCAACTATTTTTTTCGTTACCATAACGAAATCGTTTTTTCCGTGCAAGGGTAGTGTGGGCCTGCTGGGAAGCTCTGCAGGAATTCGTCAGCATTAATGGCTGACATTGCTTAGAGTGTCGGCTCATTCTGACATTTGAGGCCACGAGAAAGATGATGCGTCGGGGGTAGGTGTTTCTAGACTGAGCTAGTGGGACTCCCAATATACCACCCAGGTTGTTAGCGAAGGGTGCTGGTAGACGAAGATCCTCTTAGCTGATAAACCTTAGAGACCCAGTAAACACGTTATATTACGGCAATATAATATGGAAGTTACATGAAACGTAACAATGTTATCTCCATGTTATGTAGTGATAACATAATATGGTAGTAAGAGCTGCTGCTAAAATTTTTGAATTTTTATAATATTTTGAAATTTACAAAATTTTTGAAATACATCTTATTGAAATGTCCTCCATCTCCATCAGTCCTCCATCTTATTGAAATGCATTCAATAGCTGGAAAAGTGAATTTCATAATTATGGACATTCTGCAATTAGACGTTTCTTATTTTTAAATTTGTTATGTTAGCCATTCGCAATTTTTACCCCCTCACGAATAAATGAATGAATGAATGTAAGACAGAAATAAAGAGCGGGATAGAGAAAGTTAGAAAACACATACATTTTTATGAATTCATTAATTATCCATTTATTGAAATTTGAATACATTTTAATAAAACTGTTATTAAATTCTTATATGGCATCGGTCGTTATTGCTCCTGCTGCTGCCAAGATTTATGTAATGCAACGACTGTTATAGGGCAAGTGGGGTACAATGTGACGAGGGGTACTTGACACGGCCAATATCACGAGCGTTTGTAGTTCGTAAGTTGTTAAATGTTTAGAGCTCGACGATAATTCGAATTGCAATTCAAATCAGTGCAAAAGAAATTTTGATTACGGATAGTGAAAAAAACATGAAAAATGTTACGTCTCAGCCATTTTTCCACCCGTTTCCTACGTTCTAATAACTATTTTCTCCATTTGATTAAACTTTCTCGTACCCGATCACATAATCTATGAGTTTTTCACGTGTTTCGCGAACTAAGTAAAGTTCACCGACCTCGTGTGGAACGCGCCGTCAGCATCGCATGGTCTTTTCACAACCACCAAAATTTCCACATCCTTTGCATCCACCTATGCTTTCTTCGGTTCGTCCGATACTTCTACCAATCAGTCTTATTTCCAATCATCTACAATAAATACATAAATCGTTTATATCGCGACCTGCGGGGTCCTTTTCGAAGCGTCGAGTCGTTACTCCGCTAATAATCAATTTTTGGAATAAGCCGCGTCGAAGTATAACGCCGCGACTTTACTCATTTGAATTCCACGAGAATTACTCTGTAGATTGATTCTCTATTTATTGTCTTTCGCATTGAATATTGTGATCCCGTTACAATGATAAATAATATTGTACCTCCGGCTTTAAACGATTCGTCAACGAATATTATCATTGCCTTGTGATCATCGCAAATTCAATCTGTTTCGCCTGAATAAATATCATTATATTGAAAATATATCTCTTTTTTGGGCGATAATTCAAAATCTGGGATTTCAATTCCTTAATCGAGCAACGACCCTAATAATAAATAATAAAATATTTAATTATGTACAGTTCTGCCTAGAAAAGTAGGCCGGGACGTAACGAAAAATAATAATAGATTTGGACACTTCTGAAAAAAATTTCGCTTGCCTGGGAAATGAAATATCTCATCTCACATTCCTCAGTAGCCCAGATTTTAGGTATTAGTTGGTAGAGTATATTAATTTACAAGCAACATTTTTTTTTCACAGTGTAGAGTCAAATGACTCTTATAAACGTAAACAGTGTTACAGCAGCAACCCAAATTCTGGGCCAACATTCTCACCTGAAATATCTCAAGCATAAATCGGTGCTCACCGCGGATCCAATATGCGATATGGATAGTCGGTGCGAAGAGAGCGTTGAAACCTCGGCACACATACTGTGTGAATGTCCCACCCATGTCGTGACCAACACTTTATGCTGAGCCCACCTATTATTTATGTTTTGGAATTCTAGTGGAGGACAAAATAGGGATGTGGATGGCAAAACTGAGGGAAAATACAATGCCACCATACGGTAAAAATGGTTTTTCAACTCGCCGTGGATGCGATAAGAACCGCACTACGCATGATTAATTTGTTAATAAGACGCGATTTGTAATCAGAGCCCAAAAAAAGATTCAATGACGACGCCTGAAAGAGCGTGATGTTCAACCGAAGTGAAAATTACATTCTTTTCTTCCTTATAGCAAAATATATTATTTCGGAATTCTGAAAATATAATTATTGCATACCCGTTGGATGTACATCTTGATTATGGGTAAACTAACATTTTTGTGCAATCCATGGACGACGCAATTTTTAAAACTCTTTAGCCGACATCGCAGTATTACATATTAGTATTCTACATACTTAAATATGCATATAGTCAAGTGCTTCCATATGTATGTACGGAGAAATCTGTACCGGGCGACGCACACTACTTTCTATCTATTTCTAAGTACAAAGAAAACAGTCAATGACTCCAGCCTATGATACAATCAGTGTCATGAAATGTTTGTGTGTATGTGTGGATAATTTTCCATTAACTTAGATCCCACGATTGTGTAATGACCTGATGCTTATGCCTTGTTCGAAGTAATCAGGCTGAATGATTTTAAAAACATCATTAGCGTTGTAATAAGTCGTACTCCTGGACAAAGGTGATACCTTTCGCTACATTGAAATAGGCAGTTTTCATTTATTTATGTTATCATTTTATTATGATTAAATATGCCATATGAGTGGTCAGGGTGATACGTGTATGACGACATTACCTAAATGTGTAAGATGACTATCGAATGTCTTTTAAATTTCATGAAAAAAATGTCAACAAGCTAATTTAACGAGTAATGAGTTCAATATAGCAATAGTTACACTTGTTCATTACATCTATTGTTGACATTTGTTTATTCAAGTCGTTGCAAAAAATATAATTAAAGAGTTCCATACTGACTTGACCAACGGTCGACGCTGAAATTCCCGAATATAATTCGCGATTCTTGATGTTATCCTTTCACATGAAACACGCAGCTAGAATGTTTCTCATATTTCTTCAACACCATCTTTTAAAATTATAGCATCAACCGCGCGCTTCTTGCGCGTACCCAACATCTTGGGAAAAAAAATTATTTCTACGATTATAAAAAAAAAAAAAAACAAATAAATAAATGTAATAAATGAATAAATGATTGCTTATTGAATATCGGGACATGATAATAAGGTAACCATTGTTACAAAATATCCATACCTCATAAAATATGTTTCCCAAGTCATCAAAAAATCAATCAAAAAATCACATTCAATTTTATTGAATGATTTATCCGTACAAACGAAGCAAAGAACAGCGGTGAACATTATTTTGACACTTCGCGAGAACTGTAAAAATACAATAACACGACTGAAACTGCTCGTTAGTTAGCACCTAGGCAACCCGACAGCCAATCAGAGAGCGAATAAACCGACAACAATACTTATATCGAAGATGCGAGATATTTTACCCACTGATTTTTTAAAGAGGGATTACATATTTAAAGTTAAACGAAAAACGCGATTGTTTTTGGGTCTGAACTCTTTTTGAAAAATACTGTGGTGATTAACAAAATTTTTAGTTCATAACCAAATAGGAAAAATCATTGTTTCTTTGAATTTCATGGTGTTTCTTTTGAATACTTTTTTTACCTTTTAATATTTATAATTCCAAAACCCCAATGAAAAAATGTTTAAGAAAATCTCACACGTTTTTCTTTATGTGAAAGAATGACAAAAAATTGCGCACCATATTTGGGAAATTTAAGGGTAGGCCGTTGGTCTAATTGGTATGGAATGCCCCCGTTATAAAACTTCATATAAAGGTGAAATATGCACCTGGGTATCGTGTTGTTAAGTTTTATAAAATATTAGATAATAAAAAATATGTATAGGATGAAGCGAAAGGTTAAACCCGTCGAGTGTTACTGTACTGGTGAGGTGAGAGCTAAAAAGCATAACTAGGTCGTGAGTAATGTGCAGAATACTGTCGGTAATGAATCAACCATTAGAAACTTCGTTTGTAGTTTCGGCAGCCCTTTCTTCAATGAATTTTTTTTGTTAATAAGAAATGAACATCAGACTCCACAAGATTCCATGCAAACGAAGTTTCCTCTATGAGGTAGTAAAACAAAGCATAGCTTCGAAACTTCAGCTCGGCCTACTGCAGAAACAATTCGACGTATTTGTAGATCATAGGAGTATACTCTGCGAAAATTTCAGATCTTCAAAACATTCAGAACAAAATTGTCTATTTTCAATGATATCTCATGCGAAGTCGGATTGCCTTTTTAAAGATTTTTCATTCTTTCCAGGGTATGCCTTCAATCGTCTTTTGCCGCCTGTCCCACCTTCACTCTTACCACTCCCTAGCCGCACTAAGCAAACTTAACTTTCAATGCGTCCGCAGGCGACTTAGCTGCACTGTACCGCATTCGCCATGTGCACGGGAAAACTGAAAAAAAACTCGTACCGCACCGAGAGAAAAAATTACCTTGATTCAAAGAAATCTCTTTGAAATCCCAACCTAGAAAACATTTCTTTAAAATCAAGGAAAAAAAATACTTGTTCTAATATTATCTTTTCTTTGAATGATAAGAAATTCAATGAAATGTAGTGGCATTGAATTAAGGAATTTTTTCCTTGAAACAAGGAACTCTGTTTCTTTTTTTTTTTCAAAGAACCTAATCTATAAAATCGCGTGCCGCGAAACGGCAGACGTTATTTTTCACTTCAAATATTTCCGCGTACTCGCTGGGACCGGCTCCCGCGAGAAAAATTGAAACGCACCGATCCGGCAGCCCTTCTATCCCGCACATTTCTTGTCACCACAGCGCAGTTCCATCACATGCGTTTCTCCACAGTGCCGATACTACACGCCAGTTTTCCCTCACGTTTCTAATCTTCACACGCTTTTTCCTCCACATGTCGTTCTTACCCATTTCAATCCAACATATTCTTTACTACACAATGTGATACCCCACAGTGGCAATACAAGACGTTTCAGTCCCACACAACCGATCCAACAAAAACTTTTCCAACACCTTTCGTTCCTACACATTAACTCTGTCGATATCTATTGAAGAGAATATCGCTTGTTAGTAAGGTAGGCTCTGAGCAGGCAGTGGTTCTCACGCGAGTCCGTATTGACGTCCGCCATACGGACTCGCGTGAAAAACACTGCCTGCTCGGAGTTCTACCTTACCGACACACACACACACACATCTATACTTACATTTTTTCTAAACCACTTTTCTCGACGTTTTAGACAATTTCAAACATGCGGACAAGAAAATCTCGAAAAAAAACGTAATTGGTTTGTTTAATTATTATAGTCCATTTACTAAATTATTCACGTTTACCGAAAAACACTTTTCTCGATAGTTTTCATCGACATTCTTTGCTACGAGTTGCGTTGTTATTTTTTTCTTGATTATAGCCTTTTCGCCTGCTTTGCTAGCTTTTCCTTTTTGTATGTCGCTTGTCCTCTTTAGTGGTGCCGCACGAGGTTTAATTTCTTGTCTCTTCGTTTGACAGGACTCAGTCAAGACACTTTCTCGAATCGTATATATTGCGTTTACCTTTTGTTGAAATCGCCTTGCCTCGTCTCGAAAAATGACTCAGGGTTTGCCTCATAGTCGATTATATCGCATGTCTATCGGCAAATAGGGCTAACGTGCCAAGTGCCTCCGTTTTCGCGTGTTAGGCAGAAGTGCACAGTTAGTTTGCTCAAAGGAAACTAAGGGACAAGGGCGTATCTTTTGGAGAGACGTCCTATAGTATTTAATTATCATTTATTTTACTTCAGCTGATATTTTGGACATACGTTCGAAGGCGCGTACAAGCATGAAGATACGCTATTTGTCCTTTAGACAAATATGTTATTTCAAATTTATTATCTGGTCTAATATATATATATATATTGTTACGTTTACGAAGAAATAATAAATAAGAAAGGTAACGAAAGCGGATTTATTAACAAAAAGAGAAGTCGCGTCAAAGGTTAAGCGTCTATTCTTGGTTGGATCTCGTCAACGACTGTCAAGTTAATCAACGCGTTGTCAAGACGATCGTTAGTCAGTCAGTCGGTTTCTGTATTCAGGGGATCGGTCGATAAAAAGAATAAGATGAAGTTATTGCTAAGCTAATCGTTACACTATTCCCCTCTTTTTTAGTTGCCGTCCCGGCAACTCTATCAAAAATTCTATCAAAAACTGGGATGTGGTTGCCATGGTCCATCCAGTACTAATCTAATCCTAATTACGCTGTCCTGGTATTCACCCGAGTCCCGAGGGAAAACCATGGCTGAAAAACCTGGGAAGAACAGCGTTTACAATTGAAAAGCTTGATTCTAGTTCTTAAAAAGAAATTTCTGTTTCTGTTTTTTTTTTAGACGTAAATAATATAATATATATGGTTTCTTCTTTAAAAAAAATAAAAAATAAAAAAAATAAAAAAAATAAAAAATTCTTGAACAAAACAAAGTTTTCAAATAAGCTTCAATGTTGTCTTCTCTTGAGAAATCTTCTTGAATTTGATGATAAGGATGATGAAAGGATGCGTGTAAATGTTGAAGGATCAAGGATGGAAGAAGATTTTTCAGGAAACAACGACAACCTATGACAGAAAAAGGGAAGACCGGTAGTTTTCTAAACATTATAACATTCAATCATTAAATTACTTTCTTTCGAATTCTTGAATTATCTAAATGAGATGATCTAATGGAAGCAACAACCCGAAGAATCCGACGTTAATGTTATGAAGAAAGATTTTTAATATAATCTATCGATTACTGTTTTCCTGAACAATATAGTGTGCACCCTACAAAGCTCACAGTACATCGACCCTTTTTCATAGCCTCGCTCTGGAGAATCTTAAAATATTTCACTAACGAGGATTATGATCAGTAATACTAGTTAGATAAGGAATACTCTAAATTCACAACCAGATGAGACCGTACACCACGAAAAATCCAAACTCTAACCAAGCCCAGTTAGAAATCTAGAAACCTCGCTTCCTGGATTCTCCGGAAACCCTTTCTAGACGCTGTTACACCCTTTACCAGGCGTGTTCCGAACTGGCGTCCAAGGCTCCAAGCCAAGCAATCCCCACTTTCTTCCATTAACGCTCATAGAGCTAACCTCGATCTAAGCTAATTTTCGAATGGAGTTAATCTATCAATGTGAACAACTTTATATTTCCCACGAGGAAGTTTCTGAATTCTATACACAACATCGTTGATTTTTGTTTTGACGACGAATGGACCTATCCAATCTCTTTGCAACTTGGGGCACTTTCCTTTGACTTTTTGGGGGTGAAAAAGCCATACCTTTTGACCAGGCTTAAAGGAAAGCATGTGTGACTTTATGTCAAAATTCGATTTCATTTTGCTACTTTTTATTGAGAATTTTTCCCTAACTATATTATGAATGCTGTTGAGTTTTTCTTTCAACTCATCGACAAATTCAGGAGTATTACGAGTTTGTGGAGACGCGATGTTTTGTGGATTTCCACGAAGAAGTTCTAAAGGAAGTTTAAGTTCCCTGCCCATCAAAACCATTGCTGGAGAAAATTCTGTGGTTTCATGTTTTGAAGATCGATAAGCTAGTAAAAAGAGAGGAATCCATTTGTCCCAATCTTTCTGATTCTCGGCGACAAATTTAGACAAATATTGAAGAATAGTTCGATTAAGTCTTTCGACAAGACCATTGGATTGAGGATGAAGAGGAGTAGTTCGAGTCTTTTTGATACCTAATAAAGCCATTGTTTCTTTGAAAAGATTTGATTCAAAATTTCTACCCTGATCTGAATGAATTTCGAGAGGAATTCCAAAACGAGAGAATATTTCAAAAACTAGAGTTTCAGCAACAGTTTTGGCTTGAAAATTTGGAAGTGGAAAGGCTTCTGGCCATCTAGTAAAATAATCAGTTACTACGAGAAGAAATTTATTGCCTGAAGAAGATTTTGGTAAAGGACCTAGGATATCGACGGCGATTCTTTCAAAAGGATTTCCAACGTTGTAAATTTGGAGTTCTCCCTTAGTCTTTGAATGAGGTCCCTTTTTGGCAAAACAACGAACACATTTCTTGACCCAATGTTCTACATCTGGTTTACAAGTAGCCCAGTAGTATTGTTCTCGGATTTTCGCTAATGTCTTGTTGATGCCAAAATGACCACCACTAGGAGAATTGTGAGCCTCTGAAAGAATTCGACTAATCATTTCTATAGGGACAACTAATTGCCAAACTATTCGAGAAAAATCGGGGGATTCCCAACGTCTAAAGAGAAGATCATCTTTTATTATTAAAGAATCCCAATGTAAAAGGTAAATTTTGAAGGAAGGATCGAGATGAGAAATATCTGACCACTCTGGGCGAATATTCTTCTTTTTGAAGTCAATTATTTTGTTGAGTATTAAATCTTTTCTTTGAAGAGTAAACCAATCTATCTCTGAATTAATTGAAAAAATTGTCCTACAAACGGATTTTTCTATTTCGTAGTTTTTCATTTCTATTCGATTACATTGTTTACAATTCTCATCGCAAGGTCGTCTCGACAAAGCATCTGCATTTCCATGAACCCGACCAGGTCGATGACGAATCTCGAAATCATACTGGAATAGTACTTCTAACCAACGAGCTACTTGACCTTCAGGATTTTTGAATGATAATAACCATTGCAAAGCGGAGTGATCAGTACGAATGATGAATTTCTTCCCAATGAGGAAATGTCGAAAATGTTCTATAGCTCGAACTATGGCTAATAGTTCTCTTCGAGTTACACAATAGTTCTTTTCTGCCTTATTGAGAGTTTTGCTAAAATAAGCGATGACTTTTTCTTCACCTGATTGAATCTGCGAAAGAACTGCTCCAATACCACAATTTGAAGCATCGGTGTCGAGGATAAAATCGTCAGTAACAGTTGGAAAAGCTAATATAGGAGGAGAAGTTAAGGCTCTTTTCAAAGCATCAAAAGATTCTTGAGCTTCCTTAGTCCATATAAATGGAGTTCCCTCTTCTGTTAGACGATAAAGGTGTTTCGCGATGGTAGCGAAATTTTTTACAAATTTTCGATAATAGGAGCAGATTCCTAAGAAACTTCTAACGTCTTTTTTGTTAAGTGGAATTGGCCAGTTGAGTATAGAAGATATTTTTTCTAGGCAAGTTTTGATACCTAAACCAGTTAAAATATGGCCTAAATAATTAATTTCTTTTTGAATGAAAAGACATTTTTTTGGATTGGCTTTTAAATTTGCTTTGCGCAGTCGAGATAGAACTTGTTCTAAATTTTTTAAATGTTGATTGAATGTTTTGCTGTAAATAATAATATCGTCTAAATAAACTAAGCAATTTTTCCATGTTAATCCTTTGAGTACTATGTTCATCAATCGAATAAAAGTTGCAGGAGCATTACAAAGGCCGAAAGGAAGAACTTTAAATTGCCAAGATTCGTTTCCTAACATAAATGCGGTTTTCTCTTTATCTGTCGGATCAAGTTCAACTTGCCAATAGCCACTTTTAAGATCGATTATTGAGAACCATTCAGCTCCACCTACAGCTTCAAGAATTTCGTCAATTCTTGGTACAGGATAAGAATCCTTTTTTGTAACACTGTTAAGTTGTCGATAATCTATGCAAAACCTAATTGAACCATCTTTCTTTGGAATAAATACTGGACGAGAAATGAAAGGACCATTACTCGGTTCTATAACTCCTTGTTCTTTCATTTCTTCTACAAGATTGTATGCGGACTCTCTATAATGAATGGGAATAGGACGAGGACCTTGTTTGAATGGTTTGGATTCTCCAATGTCAATTTTATGTTTAATAAGTGTACATAATCCAATATCATTTGAATTTTTTGCAAAAGTGTCTGTAAAGTTAACTAATAATTCTTTAAAAGATTTCTGTTCTTCTATTGAAAGTAATTCTATTGACTTTTCAAATAGTGAGTTTAAATGTTCTGGAATTTCTCTTGTAGAATCTTTAATTGAATTTATACATAGAGTTGAAACTATTTTTTCGTTTGATTTGATGTTGAATTTATCGTTTATAATTGATTCAAATTCTTTAAATAAGCCTGATTTATGTATAAAGTCCAAACCTAACAAACAATCCTCTTGAATGTCAGCGAAAACGACTTCTAATTCGATAGAAACATTACCTATTTCGATCAAAGCTTTACGAATCCCTGAATGATATAACTCTTCTCGAGAAACTGTTAATATCTTTAGACGCTTCGAAACTTTCTTTAAAGAATTAATCGTATTCGCAAATGACGAAGCATTTACGATTGTGATCTCCGATGCGGTATCTAATACCATCACACACGATTTTCCTGCTACTTTTCCATGAATCAACAGATGTTGTTTTGATTGATTAGCAGAGTTTGAAGCGCAAACCCTTAGAGTTTGATCAAATCGAGCCGATTCAACCCCCTGTGAATCGACTTTTTCTAGTTTCCCTGCCTATCCTGCACTGGTTTTGGTTCTACTGGAGGATTCCTACATTGTTTTTTGAAATGCCCTAATTTTCCACAATTCCAGCATCCAGGATTAGTGTTGTTCATGTTTTGGTTTTTGTTGTTCGTGTTTGTTGTTCTTGAGTATTTGTAAGTGTTATTTGTCTGTGTGTTTGTTTTGAACTGAGGAAATCCATTTCTCTCTGTTTGAAGAGCAGCTTGGATTTCCTTAGCTCGAGTAAGTGTTGCTTGTAGTGAGGGAAGTTTTTCGAGTCGGAGTGTTTTTCTAACGTCGTGATCCCAGATTCCTGAAATAAAAGCTCGGCAAGCTAATTTTTCGATAGTTTCTACATTGGATTCTGCGTAAGCTAGATTAACTAATCGACGAATGTCTGTGGCAAAGACCGAGAATTCCTCGTCTCGTTTCTGTTTACGAGCCTCAAGTTCGTTGCAGAATCGATCGGGGCAGTTTCCTGCTCCGAAACTAAAATCGAGAGCAGCCTTTAATTTTTCAAAATCGGCCGTGTCTTCCGCCGTTAAACTATCTAAAACAATCCTAGCGGAGTCGGTAAGTAATGAGGCTAAAACGATAGCTTTGTCTTGATTAGAATAGCGATGGTAACGAGCTATTAGTTCGAATTGTTTGAAATATTGATCCCAAGACATCGTTCCGTCAAACGGCATGTGTTTCAATTTGTGAGCGCTCTGAGCAGCTCCAACAAAAGGTGACGATTCGTGAATTGTTTGCGATGTGCTGGGATTCGCGAGAGGAACTATGTTAGACGGCAAAGCAGGAGAGGAGACGGAAGGAATAGAGGGAATAGATGGTACAGTAACTTTTTTTTGAAGGTCGGCGAGGATGATTCGTGCTGTTTCTCTCGCTGCTTCTTTTGCAGCTTCTTTCGCTGCTTCTCTCGCTGCTTCTCTCGCTGCTTCTCTCGCTGCTTCGATCGTGATCTCGTGTGCTTGTCGCATCGTTTGTTCACGAAAATCGACGAATTCTTCGTTCATTCTCTGATTATTTTCTTGAATCATCTGCCGGAGTTCTGTTCGTAGTTGGTCGAGAGCGTCCGGTTCGCCTTGATTGGCGTTCGGATCATCTCCGGCAGTCGAAGGTCTTCGATTTCTTCTAGTGTTCATTTCGATGTTTTCGGCACAGAATTTGATCTTATTTAATTTTACGTAAGCTCGTTCGCTCACTTCTGACACCAATGTTACGTTTACGAAGAAATAATAAATAAGAAAGGTAACGAAAGCGGATTTATTAACAAAAAGAGAAGTCGCGTCAAAGGTTAAGCGTCTATTCTTGGTTGGATCTCGTCAAAGACTGTCAAGTTAATCAACGCGTTGTCAAGACGATCGTTAGTCAGTCAGTCGGTTTCTGTATTCAGGGGATCGGTCGATAAAAATAATAAGATGAAGTTATTGCTAAGCTAATCGTTACAATATATATAGTTACGCATGATTTTCAGTAAAATTTCATGTATTGGAAAAGGAAACTTAGAAAGTGTGTTTCTCAATTATCATCTATTTAAATTAACGGGGAACATTTTTGAACGTTAGTAATAAGAAAAATGAATTGTATTTTACAAAAATACTGTATCATAAAGCAGCATTTCATTCATTAAGGAATTCATACTATTGTCATAAAAGAAATAAGAGTTTGACACCGGTCGAACATAGATTTCAGACCAAAAGGATTTAAATATTAAAATATATTTAATTAGGGTTTGTCGACGTTCGACAGAATTGTTGGTTCGTGCAACAAAAAAATTTATTTATTCAACAATTATTCGCATTGATTGACCAAAATATATTTGAGACAACTACATTTTTTGTTATACTAACTAAAAATTCTGTCGAACGTCGACAAACCCTGATTAAGTCTATTCAATTCCTTTTTTTCAATGCGGAAATTCGAAAAATTCGAATGATGACGCAAAAATAATATATTCTCGAGATCGAATTCTGCAAACTTTTTTTATAAGAGAAAGGTGTAGTCAATCTTGTCATAATATATTTTTATTGTGATTATTAACAATGAATTATAGCGATTTTTGTTGATGTAAAAAATTCTTATCAACTAACTCTTGATATTTCGCTTCGTGTTTCTTTAACTTGATCCGTACAACTTCTCTACCTTCCATTCATTCGTATTGCTGCGCCGCTATTTTAATTTGATCGGATAAACTGCATGTAACCCACGAATTCAGGCACAGCAAGCTCTGCGCTGATTCGTGAGCGAGTCGGTTTCTGTGCTTTCTGATCGTGAGAGACGCCTTAGAAAAAAGGCGTTCTACAGGAATAGAAGTTGCTGGGGTAGACAAAATGTCCCGTGCCATTCGAGCTAAATTCGGATATTGAGGTTCGTTCAGTTTCCACCAGTTTAAAATATTAGTGGTTGACTCTGCCCTCTCTGATTTAGTATAACGAGTTATCTCGTTGTTGCAATTGGGACTCGAGTCTTTTTTTCTAAATAGAGAATTTAAATCCAGACTGACGTCATCACTATTCGCATCATTGCTTTCGCTTTCAGGAATTCTTTCGTCTTCGTTTGCCGCAGGAAAGTATTCGGCTTGAGAAATGATTTTGAATTCTCGAATAGATTTCGTCTTCCCCCAATCAGTCAAATCAAAAGTCTCGGTTTTATGTCGGGGATCGAGAATGAGTGCGACGCAGTATATCCACTTCATCTTATCGTAGTGTTTCATAATTTTATCTCGACATGCGATAAGTGCGTTCGAAAACGTTTCGTCCACGTCATTGACCTCCAAGTTCACATCGAGTATTGCTTTTTCAATTTTGTCAAGCAACATATTGAAGCCTATGACAACCTGTGGAAGAGTCACATATTTTTCACCACCTAGTGTCTCCGACAGTAATTTGAAGTCCCGAAGGAAGCGAACAATTCGAGATAGAATTTGCCACTCTGACTCCGAAAGAGAAAGATTTAATAACTCTTTGTTATTGAGGCACAACAAATTACAAGCGTCCTTCATTTTGAGAGCTGTTTTGACCATTTCGTGCGTTGAATTCCATCTCGTACACACGTCGACGTTTAAGGACAGCAACGCGATATTTGTCGTTTCACAGCATGCCTTCAGTTTAAGTTGCCATTGCTCGGATTTTTTTACTTTCTTTATAAGTGACCTTAGTTTTTGAAGGATGCATGGATTTTTGTCGACGTTTACGGATGGTTCCTCTAATTCGATGTTGTCATTCTCGGCATCCGCATTTTTTTTAATAACTTCGATGTCATCAGAATCCTCATCACCTCCCTCGCAGTCATCGATAGATATTTTCAATACTCTTAGCATATCCTGAACCGCCAAATTCAGAATATGTGCGAAGCATCGAAAGTGTTTGTTATTGGGGTTGAAATGATTACCCTGCTGTTTCAAGATTTTCGAAAATTCAATCAGAAACGTCGTGTTTGCGGACGCATTGTCAACGGTTATACCTTGTATTTTGTCTTCTAACTCGTATTTTACGAGAACTTGGTAGAACGTTTGAGCTATTGCACAACCCGAATGCTCTCCATTTGATAGAGTGAAATCTATCACTAGAGAATGCATTTCCCAATTGCCGTCAATAAAATGAGCCGTGATGCCAAAATAGGATTTGTTGCAGATAGACGTCCACGCGTCAATCGAGAATGAAATCCTTGATTTATTGTATTTGAGGATCTTTATTACTCCTTTTCGTAAATAATCGAAGCGTTCGATTATTTACGAACTTTTTACTTTTATTACTTTTCCTCGCATTTCTGTCCTTTTGGGTACCCGTGCTTTGGGATTTAAGTAGGAGAAAAGTCTTTCAGTGTGCTCATCGTCGAAAAAGGAAAAAGGGAGATACTTTCGGGCCAACCAGTCGCAGTTCATAGTTTCAAATGTTTCAGTGTCCGGATGTATGTATGTATGTATGTATGTGTGTGTGAGATAGAGGAGCTAAAATTCATATTGCCATAACTCGGGAACTACTCAACCAAATCATATCAAACTTTTGTGCCGTATAAAGTATAGACAAGTGTCTCTTTGGTATACATTTCATAAAAATCGTTTGCAGCATTTTGATTTTATGGGGTTTTTAAGATTTTGAGAAATGACTGTAAACACTCTAACTCGAACAAATCTCCAGCTATCGGGAAGAAACTTGGCACTAAACTTTATTTGAGTGATGCGACTTTTGGTTTTGAATTTGGGCGAAATCGATAAAGTAGTTCAGATTCTATAGCAATTCGCAATTTCGGTTTTCTTTTAATGCTGTAACTCGAGAACGGTTTAAGTAAGTGATCTGAAATTTTGCATGAAACTTAAATGGAGTGTGACAATGTTTTATATTTAATTTGGGCGTAATCGATAAAATGGTTCAGATTTTATAGAAATTTGCCTTTACGTGCATTTTTTTGAAAATGCTATAAGTCGAGAACGATTGAAGAAACTGAACTAAAACTTTGCATAAATCTTAAAAAGGTTGTTTAAATATTTGATACTGAATTTGGACAAAATCGATAAAGTGATTCAGATTTTGTAAAATTTTGCATTTTCGTAATTTTTTTTACAAATGCTCTTAAGAGAATGTGCCGTTGTTTGATACTGTATTTGGTGAGAATCGAACAAAGAGAATTATTAGATTCCTATTCACAGGGTTTTCAGTTGTAGTTGTCCTGGTTGTTTCGTCATCTTCGCAGTCATCATTGTGCGTCATGTTTTCGTCTTTGGATAATAATTTAACAATTTTTTTTGGAGAGACAGCTTCATATGGAGCACGTTTTTTTTTTCATTAATAGAGTTCAAAGGTTGATACTTATTATTAAAAACAACGGGACAAAATTGGACATTACACATTCCTAATTGATTTTCCACCATTTATAAAGCTTCCTCATTCCACAGAATTCCACAGAAAAAAAATTCTGTGAAAGGTGGAAAATAAGGAAGCAATGTGCAAGGCCCGACTTTGCACCTTTATTTATTCATTTATTTATGTTTTTTTTACAACTCCATTCTTGTATATAACTGCTCTCTCGCATACTTTAGCCAATGTTTATTCGAATGAATCAAAGTTTGGACAAAATAATGAAATGTAAATGAGTTGAACACGATAATTGATTATCCAAAATGAATTTAGTCCAAGGAGTGGACGCTGTGTTAGCAGATTCAGATTTTTCATTTAAAAAACGACGGAAGTACCATGAATAAATACCAAAATTTTGAATCTTTTCAAATTTAGACATTTTTAAAAACAGTGATTGTTGATATGGGGAACTATTTGAAATTATTTTAATCACAGCTGATGTATATAATATATAAACAAGCTTGCAAGGTATTAAAGTTCATTTTTACTTGGAATTGGGGGTTATGAGAGGAGTTGCTTGCGTTTGTCGCACTGAGTTCTTCAAACAGTTGAGGATGCGCTCTTTGCAAATGATCTCTCACTGGTGTCGTGTTGCTGTTCTTCATTTTTATTATTTTTTGAGTCTTCGATTCTTCAAAGCACGTTTTGCAAACCGCATTTTTTACCGAGTTTTCATCCCAATAAAAGTCGTAATACTTAGAGAGGACTGATTTTCTTGTTTGTAAAGACAAAATATTTTTTCCTATAATGGATATTTATCTACATTCTTTAATTTTTTTTATAGGATAATTTTGTACTTTAATGGAGAATAAATATACATTAATTTATATCAAAATTACTATTTTTTTCGCTTGTGAGGCGGCTCTTGAGTGTCGTCATTCTCATTTCCGTTTGCCTCCATTATCGAGTTTCTGAAATAATCTTGCATTCAATCAATGTTGTCAAATTCTCGTGATGTCAGTCAAGACCTTGAGACATTTGACGATGCTAAATGAACATCTTGTGTTTAGTGATTGCATTCACATATGTCGAGATAGATTGAAATTCATTTGTTCAATACGAGGTTTATCGACTTCATGTGCCTCGACTTGCCTCGACTTTCTTGAGGGCATCACTAGTCCTCTTCGTCACAACATTTCGACTCTTACGCTTGACCTTACTGGTGTACTCATCCATGTCAGTTGCGGTTCCGGTGTCAGGCTCTGATTTGTCTTCATCGGGTCGGTCAGTGTTTGTACTCGGTGTTACCGCGGAGTTGTCAATTTTCCCTTCAGTAGATACTATTAATGTGTCTAACCACTCGCGGGAATCTATAATAAGATATATCGGTAGAGCCGACTACTATCTCACTAATGAACGATATTTAATTTTTACATTTCGAACCAGAAGTATGATTTGATCCGAATTTTTCCAATAAGACCCAAAAAAAATAATGAAATCAGGAACTGTATTTGATGGCAGCAGCATATATTTTATACATACATTTTTCTATATTTGTACACTATAAGACTATGACAAACCAAAGATAATCGCAACATTGAATCAAAAGAGTAGAATTGTATTTTTGGAAGAATGTTATTCAAAACAACATGAGATCACATGTTTCATTATATTTCGGATTCGTTGAACCGAACGTAAATAATCAGATACAATGTCTAAGATTGTACTACAGCTACTTTATAATTATTATCATAATTGATTATTTTTAAATTTTTATCCCAATGCAAAGTATTAAAAATTCTCACTTAATCTCATTTTCAGCTGAAAACTTATAAAGAGTACTTACATACGTAAAAAAATAGAACTTGAAAATATATATATTGGTTTTAACATGCGATAAGGTCATCCCATATCTAACGAGAAGAGGTTGCCACGGCGCCATCGTCAAATCGCCAATCTTACATAAGAATAGTGCTGAACAATCTTAATTAGTCGCAGGATTTATATATTATATAACGAATATAGATGACATTTTTTTTCCGTTAGAGCAGTTAAATTTTTTATTTATTTATATCTTCTACAAAAAAAAAGTTAGACTATAATATTTGGTATATGAATGGAGTATAATAAGGGTAACTTGAGAAACAAATATTAGCCGATTTGAAGATGGTGCCGTGGCAGCCTCTTTCCGTTAGAAATGGAATGACCCAATAGTGGACCATTACATTAAGGTAACCTTTACGTTAAATATTGCTCTCTTTAGCATCAAGTACCGGAAACGTCCAGTTTTAGATTTTTTTTGTCCGAAGTATTCAGAAATTTCGCAAAAAACAAACCGAAAATGATCATTTATCGTGTTATTAAGTGGCATTTTTTTTCATTTATTAAGCAAACGCGATCTACAGCCATTCACAACAAATTAGAAATCGTGGAATTCGACTTACCGCTTTCTTTAATAACATGTGCTTTGTGATATTTCCCATCGTACAAAACTTTGACATCACCAGTTTTGGAATATTTCATATGTTTCTTCTCCACTATGCTCGTCTGCTTAGTTTCGGCCCAGAATACGAGGACATACATTTTTTCTCGATAAGACGATGAATGATACCTTCTCAATTCACTAGAAGGATCGAAGTGAGATGCGATAAACAACGTGGGACGTCGTCATGGTAACTGTTACGTCCGAGTAACAAAGAATGTCGCCCTGTTTAAAACCTTAGCTACGGCTAATTGGTTTGGGATTCGGGCTGAACGATTTGATCTTTGGCTTGAACTTGATTTTTATTATTACTTTTAATTTCCTTACTATTATAGAACTTGAACCGCGGATCAGTTGTTGGAATATATTTGCTTTTAAGGAAATTAATGTCGTACTCATTAATTCGTAGGGTTTCGTTACTGAAATAACGTTATTAGTTAATAAATGTTCGGTTGAAAAACAGGCCCGAACTTGGTTCTGAGTGATTGGGTGAGGAATGCCTTGAGATTGAGCTACTAGTTTCCTGAGCTGGTATTTTCTACCACCACGACGTTGTTTACCCATTAGTTAGACTAAGTATAAATGAAACAAAATGAATACCATTTAGAATGAATTCCAATAAAGGAAGGTTAGAAATTGTTATGACTTCGTTACCCTGCGTACAGTCAGCTGTTATTAAAGTAAAACGCGTGCAACTGTTCTGCATTCGTTTACTGTTTTAAGCTGGGTCTGTCTACGAGAGAAAACGACAGTCTTTGGAAAGAAATCGCTTGCAACAGTTCTGCAAACGATTCGAGGTTGAAGGTTTAGAAGGAATGAACGTTTGCAACTGTTCTGCAGAGGCTCTGGATATTGAAGTTTAGAAGGAATGAACGTTTGCAACTGTTCTGCAGAGGCTCTGGATATTGAAGTTTAGTAGGAATGAACGTTTGCAACTGTTCTGCAAACGCTCTGGGTTTAGAAATTAGGAGCAGAATGAATGCAACTGTTCTGGACTCATTCTAAAGGTTCAGGATTTTGACACTTTACTTCAGGAACTGTTGATTGTAGATTTAAAATAATTTTTAAACTGACTATTACATTTTACCGACTAATTATCCTCCTTAGTTTAGGAGATGTTGCCCGGTGATTTTACATTTTGAGACGGAGTAAAATACAAAAATTGCGTCCTTATATACTAATCCAGTCAGCTTCTTGTCTTACGCAGAGTTAGGAGAGGGTAGTTTCTCAAATCCTCTAATTGGTCGGAAAAACTATCGTCTCCCACTTTACAATTTAGTTTTCTTCATCTTAGATCTAGTGAGTATATTTTTCGGGAGCTTGAAGAGGGCAGAGTTCACGCTTCATTAGCTGTCGATCTATCGTCTTCCACTTCCCTGGTATTTGCGTGGGGTATTTCGTCGCCTTGAGCTAGTGGAGGGCCTTACACCCCTCTTTTACAACTAGCCCCGTCTACCCCTCTTAGGATACACTATTTATTTTCCCTTTTTACCGGCCACTGACTTTCAGGGCCTTTCTTGAATACTGCAGCGATGTTAAGAAGGATACATCTTATTGACGTATGCCTAGGTAGGAGGACCTGGCGTCAATGTGGGGGGAAACGGCGATGAATTCTTAAAGTTGCGGAGGCTGACAGTCGTTGGAGTGGCGTGCTGCTGGTCTTCCAATGGCGGCGTTGACTTTCTTTGGCATCAGGGTTCTCCGCGACCAAACGTTAGGCCGATGTGTTTTCGCAAACAAGAGTGTTGTGAGAGAGGATTTGCAAGCAAGAGTAGTGGTTTTTGCAAACAAGAGTTTTAAGCGAAATCAGTTGAAAGTCTTTTATTCATCATAGAATTACAGAGTGATAAGCTGGCTGAAGTAACAGAGACTCTCCAGGGAGCTCCTGCCCGTTCCTTGCGGTACGGACAACTCCTCGAGAGATCGCGATGCCCCGTCTTATATACCCTCACTGCCGGCCGCGGGCGTCGCGGATAGGCCGGAGCGCCCGGAGTGGGGGTATCGGTGTAGCGCTTTGCAAGATGGGCCATCACGGTCCCTGCTGTACGCTGATTGGGCCGAGAGATCGTGGCAGGGGGTCGTATATCGGCGTATATCATTATTTTAGGGAGTTAACGTTGCTTTCCTTATTTACCGACCACTGACTACAGGGCCGTTATTGGTATATGCAGCGGTGTCTGGAGGGTTGCATCACGCCCAGGATATATTTTATTTGGGGACGTAACATAACCAGCCGAGTCTGAAATTACTGAACGAGAAGGCTGCCATGAACTTAGATACATATATCTTTCTATATTATAAAAAGAATTCGACGCCGCCGCCGTACACACGAATACATTTTTTTTTAATTTCTAAAATTTTTAAAATTTCCAAAAATTCAAAATTTCTAAAATTTTTAAAATTTCCAAAAATTCAAAATTTCAAAACATTTAAAATTTCAAAAAATTTAAAATTTCAAAAAATTTAAAATTTTAAAAATTTAAAATTTTAAAAATTTAAAATTTTAAAAATTTAAAATTTTAAAAATTTAAAATTTTAAAAAGTTTCTAAAATTTCAAAAGTTTTTAAAATTTCAGAAGTTTTTAAAATTTCAAAAGTTTTTAAAATTTCAAAAGTTTTTAAAATTTCAAAAGTTTTTAAAATTTCAAAAATTTTTAAAATTTCAAAAATTTTTAAAATTTCAAAATTTTTTAAAATTTCAAAAATTTTTAAAATTTCAAAAGTTTTTAAAATTTCAAAAGTTTTTAAAATTTCAAAAGTTTTTAAAATTTCAAAAGTTTAAAAAAAAAAATTTAATTTTGAAATCTCTAAATATTGTTAAATTTTTTTTTAATTTTAAAATTGCGAAAATTTCCAAAATTTTGAGAATATTGAAAATTTCAAGAAATTTTGGATATTTCGAAATTATGGAAATTTCAGAAATCATAGATATTCTAAAAAATTTCGAATTTGGAACAAACAGACACACAAACGTTTTCGGCCACTTCCTTTTATAATAAGTATAGATTAATCATGAACATCGAATACCTTCCGCTCGCAGGCTACGACGATGGTAACCATGACGATATTAAATCATTTGTCATAACTACGTGTCAGTCTACAGACTACAGGCTATCAATGGAAATAAATCTACGTTTTTTTAAATAACTAAAGAAGAAGTTTACTCGCACTTGATCTGTGATCGAGGTAGCGCACAAACGCGAAGGCGAACTCTTAGCAGCTGTCGGCATTGCTGGTTGGTCTAACATCGACAGATACGCGCCGTGCAGAGTGGATTGTTACAACCAAAAAGGTACTGGTGATCAAATTTGTAGTGTACCTTCTAATTTGTTAGAACATGATAATAAATTCAATTTAGAAATTGGTCACCTAACATTTTTAGGGTTTGTCTTTGCATATAAGCAATAATCAATTTCCAAAAAACATCAACTGTAAAAAAGGTACCGACGACATTAATTTCACATAACAATAACGACAAAAATTATTAACAAATTGCAAAAAAAAAAAATTCAATGACTAACCAGAAAACATTCTTCATTCTCTTTTCAAATGATTCATTAATTCCTTAGAATCCACATTAATTTTTTTAGAATTCCTTACAGTTTTTACTTTTCCGCTTCCGATTTTTTTTAACCCAGTACCTTCGGAACTACGGAAACATATCCAAAATTTGTGCCTACACATCATTTGTGCCTACACATCAAATAAAAAAATTTAAACTATTAGAAAATTCTGAAAAATCTCATATGAATACTAAAAAATCAATTAATTAATTTAAAAGGAAAAGAAAAGGTTCTCTGAATTTTTGTTCAACAATTTTTTTAAGCAGTTTCTTAATAACTTTATGCCACTCTGTGCGTAAAACGAGGATTTACGCACGCTTCGTGTGCTGCAAACCCCATTCACGCACCTTGTGAAATCAAATTTTGTACGTGCGAAAAACGTTTTCTTACCTCGTATGATTGCAACACTCGCCTCGTATGATTGCAACACTCCAACTCATGCTGCAAACTCACACTCGTAAAAAAAAATTTCCACTTGTATCGCAATGGACTATTTTGACATTATTATGCAAAATTTGTATGTTGTTGGCACCTTAATGCATTTGATTTTTTTTCAGTTTTTTATCCCATTGGGAAGTGTTCGATATTCATGCTGAATCTTGTTATACCTCGGAACGAAGGTATCATCCTTCAATCTACCAACACTTATGAAGAACTATTCAGCAAAGTATCGTAAATTTGACAACATTTACAGAGATCACATCATTTTCGAGAAAAAGAGAAAAAAAAAAACAGAAAGCTATAAAATCTAAATTTCTGCATATATTTTGTCGAAAATTGCAACATTCGAAGACGAGCTGCTGTTTTACATGCTTACATGCTAGCTGCTTTGTGCTAAATTTCAGTTCAATCAGTTAAACAGTTTTTTGGTTTGAAATTTCTAAGTCCCTCACGCACACACACATACACACGCGGACATTTTTTCTAAACCACTTTTCTCGATGTTTTGGACCACTCTGAGTGTCCTGACATAAAAAAAATAAACAAAAAAAAATAATTTTATTGTACTGTCTCATTAAGTCTAATTTTTTTGACTTCTCTATCCTATCTATTGGAAACACAACACCTGATTTTTAGAAACTGTTCAATGGTGTTGTTTTTTTTCAACATTAGTTATCTGAACGACTTGTAACTGGGGATATTTTTTCAGTTTGTTATTCGGAGCAGATGATTGGGCCATTCGCTGGACGTTATAGTACTTCTTTTACAACAGCTGTCCTTGAAAGTATTATCGGTCAGCAATGCCGAAGCATGCAGTTTTTGTTAGGCAATACGGACGAAGCAGCAGCTATTTGGTCAGGCAGATGAATAGAGAAGGACCTGATCTATCTTCTGTTACAGTAAGCGATGAAGAAGAACTGGATAGAGATGCCCCATTACGAAATGAATTGAGGTAATGTTTCGAAGCTAATGAAAAGAAACATTTCCTGAACTAAGTTATATCGGGGAAATAGAACTTGCGGACGTTTAACAAGTTGAAGACAATCGCCACTTATATCCCTGAAACAATAGTCGATGTTTACTATTCTCCCGTCAAAAGCCTTATGGTAATGAATTAAAACTTTTTCTAGTTTTTCGTGATTTTGCCCTAATTAAATACCAATCCTCGGCTTATGATAGTCCAAGTTTGTACTAATATTTAACCAGATTTCAATCTAAAAAAAAAAATGTGTTCGCCAGATGAAACTTAGTAAAATTATTTTATTAAATAGTTTTATATTTTATTTAATTAAAAATGTTAGAAAATCTGTGAAACATGAGCTCTTTGTAGGATTCTCTCTAAATTCAATATCGAATAAGGCCACATTCTATTCAATTTTTATGTAAAATTGGAATGGAATGCCTCATATACTTTAAACTTCGGTCTGGTGAAATATACTCTGTCGTATCTCTCAATAGTTGAATGATACTTCGCATACTCAGTATTTTTTTCTTGCAAGACATCAGCTATTGGCAGTATTCACAACACTTCAACAATACTTTATATCAATATACTTCATACTAGAGTCTGGTGAAATATGCTCTGATGTGCCTTTGAATACTTTGACGATACTTTGCATACTCAGTATTTTCTACTTGCAAGACATTAGCTATTGGAAATGTTCATAATACTTCGACGGTACTTCGCATGCTCAGTATTTCTTACTTGCAAGCTATTAGCTATTGGAAGTATTCATAATACTTTAACAATACTTAATATACTTTAAACTTGAGTCTGGTGAAATATACTGTGCTGTGCCTTTGATACTTCGACAATACTTTATATACCTTAAACTTCGGTCTGGTGAAATATACTCTGTCGTGTCTTTCAATAGTTGGATGATACTTCGCGTACTCAGTATTTATTTGCAAGCTATTAGCTATTGGAAATATTCATAATACTCCGATGATACTTTATATACTTTACAATTGAGTCTGGTGGAATATACTCTGACGTGCCTTTTATTACTTCTTCAATACTTCGCATACAACTATATTGCTTCTTAATATTTCTTCAATGCTTCGCATATTCCATACTTGCCATATGTCGCAACTTATTTCCTCCAGTATGAAACGAGGTCTGTCTTTGTCCGATACGACAGCTTTAACATGCTTACTTTCAAGAGCTCGGCAATATTATTTTCATACTTCATTTTTGTTGCGCGGGCGTATACACGAAAGTGACTTATTTAAGTACATACACTGAGGCCACAGAAAAACGGGCCTCTAGCTCACTGGTTGATAAGCCAGCCGGTGCACGCGGCTATGAACCGGTCATCCACCTAAGTTATGGCCACAAACAATGCTGCTTAACTCGGGGGATCGCCGAAGTCGCACACTACCGCGAAAAACCTTTTTTTTTGCTGTGAATGGCAGTCGAAACCTGGCTAATCTGGGTGCTTGTGAGCCTTAGCTCACACATTTTCTCTTACGATTTTCTTTTATAAATGAAATTTCTCTTGGAATTCTATTTTTGAAAAAACACCTTTTAGTTAGTGTGATAGGAGAATTCATATTGACAACCTTACGTTGACGTCATTAAGTGAGGAATTAAAATATTGATTCCTTACGAGTCAGCCATCGGGTCGTCTTTCTCGATCATTGAGCGAGATCTAAGACACTTCTTCTTTCGCTATGAAGGAGAAAGGAAGTCAGCGCTCGCGTCAAGAGATATCTTTCCCGGCTTATTGTAGCACCTTATTATTGAAAGTCCCATCTTGACAAGTTATTAAGTTAGTAGGATAATCAAAAACCGTTGCGGTGGTGTAGTGGTTAAAGGTACTGGCTTCTCAACCAAAACATTGGTAGGTCGTGGGTTCGATTCCCGGTACCGTCAAAAATTTTCGTCGAAAAATAAAAACATGGTCGCGATGAAGCTCCAGATGTATACGTGAGACACACACAGGTAACTGTGGGGGTCACATGTATACAGCTGTAGTCGGTGTTTACATTCTCGACGAAAATCGTGACGTAGCTCCGCTGCCGTGAGGCGAACTCTAAACCGGCTATATCGGCATAAGGTTTTTCCGCAATGTTTTTCTATGCTCTTAGCAGAAATGCTATGGCAAATGCGATATAGAGGGTAAAGTCGGATGCGGCCGCATGGGGGTTTGGTTACTGATCCGGACCAGGTCCTCAGGGAGGACTGGCTAATGATCCGGGCCGACCCCGTCATAAGCGTAATGCCTGCGGACGGGGGAAAATGCGAATTAAAAAAAAAAAATTGTAGAATAATCAATAACAGGCAAAAAGACAATTAGACCGAAGTGTTCGTGGCAATTGTACACCTTGGATAAAAAAAAAGATCTGAAGGAATTTTGACGAGAGACGACGAGACAAAATCGTTATCAAAATTACCAATGAAATGTGGATTGGGTAAGATTCCGTGAGTACCATTGTTCATATTCCATGTTACAAACAGATTCTGATTCTAAACTTCAGTTTTTCCATTACCCTCCTCTGTTAATGTCCATCGCTATATAGCTAGTTATCAAGACAAGTTTTAAATAAAGTTGTCTCATGAGTATACTTTTTTCCATATTTTTTTAGGTACAGCCATTTAAAAAAATCATGTCATTCTTTAATCGAATCGTGTCTCAAAAACGGTTACGGATAACAATTTGAAAGAAATCGCATATTCAACTTTCATCCAACATTCAATGATAACCAAGTTTTTAAAATATTGGCAACGGGCGCGCTTCTGAGCATTTAAAATCGTATGGAATACCTCATAGAAATAGAGTAACAATAATCATTACAATGAGAATTCTCACTTGTGTAGGAATCATGTATTTCAGCGGACAACTTTAAAATTGGTTGACCATTATGCATCGGCTAGATCCGATGAACTTCAAATCTACTCGATTCCCAATGCGCGGCGCTCGAAGAAGGAGAAAATGAGGAAAATCGAAGAAGGACAATAGCCGTCGGGAAGGCGAGATAGGTACGGCACCCTCTTAAGTGATAACGACATCGAATTCTCGGATCCACGCCGGCTGGGTTCGAACAGCGCGCGTATTGAAGTGAACCTTATTCCCATCTGGACGGCTATGCTCTGCTCGAAGAACGTCCCGGGACAAGTCCACGAGACTTCACCGTCTTATACGTATTCCAGTCTACATCTCTCTCGAACGCTCTCACTCGTACCCTCTTCATTTCTACTTTTTTTCCCTTCTTGTCGTTGGCGTACACTCTCTGTTGAGATTTTCCCAGTTACGTGATCAGCGTGCCGAGCTCACTTTGAGAGAGGCGCGAGCGGACGACCGAGCAGCCACCCGACCGATGTACTTTTCGATCGACACACGTTTTCCTCGAAGCCTTCGGCGAGCTATCTGGCTGACTGGCGTATACCTCGGAGATGGCTCTTTGATGCACTCTTCTTTACTCTCTTTTCGAGCTTTCTATTCGGCTCGCTGGCCTTGCACACCGATAGGATCTTATGCCGAGAACGTCGTAGTAATTGCTATATCTGTCTCCGTTTGTTCGATAGAAAATTTTGAAGTAACTTGTTTTGAAGTAGCATGTTGTCTATCACATGCTAACTCAGGTCTCATCTCCAGTCTATAGCATACTACGCCTACTACTATAGAAACGTTCGACAAAATTACAATAAATCCAATTCACCAACGTCAAAAAAGAATGCACTGCTGGCCTCTCATATAGCTTTCTGATGATTTTTTAACCAACATAGCCATGCTTACGCAATTTTTAATGGGAATGAGGCAGTCAAAAAAAGTCTTTTTTTTAGTATTGTAAGAATGACGATCCTTCTTAACGAAGAAACAATTCAAAATAATTTTTTCCCATCAGGATGACACCCAAGAATTTTTTTGATAAGGGACCAACGAATTGCGTTGACCGGTTGTTTCAAAATCAGATTGGCGAGTTTTACACTCTACGCGGGATTCAGAGAACCTTCGCTAGATCTCACTCTACTCACAGTCACATTGCACACCAATTGAGCAGAACAATTTTTTTTAAAGATCCTTAAAGCAGAGTTATAGAAAAATGTATAAAATGTCATAATAATATTGACATGGATTCTTTGAAGTATGATCTTTGAAAAACAAATTGCACCGGTTAATTGCTGTGCAGAAAAGAATGGGATCCAGCGAAGCCCAATCCTTGGACTTCTGTTCTCTAGATCACACGCAGAGTGTATAAAACTCATGAATCTAGTTCCGAAGCAACTGGCCAACCCAATCGGTTGGCGAATTCACAAAATAAAAACCCTCGATGTCGTCCTGAAGAGAGGGAATTATTTTTAATTTTTCCTCCGCTTAGGGGCAGAGGTGTCCTGATAATAAAAAAAGGCTTTTGTGACTTACTTGTCCACCTTAAGAGGCTGCTGGAGTAGATTTTTTTATCGACTTTGTTCGGGAAAATGCTTTGGCTTCGTAGTTACAAGCTACGTTGTTAATGTTACAAAATATGTTTCATATTGCATAGAATCATAATATCAACATAAGCGCATTTGCGTCCACTCGAATTTCGGGTAGAAACGCTAAAAGAAATAAAGAATAACGCAAAGTCGTAAACCAGTTGAAAACCAATATGGTTTCTCGAACTATCAACGACACCCATTTTGTAGTAATAAATATTTCTAGGAATGGCATTCGAACGACGAGACTGGAAGCAAATTCTATGAGGTTCTTCGTAGATTTCAAGATCACTGAACTGGCAATAGCACAAACGAAGCGCACGTGGAATGTAAACTACGTTTACGCTATTGAATAGGAAAAAAAAACTTATGCACTCTCCCTTACCGATTCAATTATTTCATCAATGGTAAACGGACCACGCGATCGTAGAATAAAGTATACGTGGAACTGTCTAATAAACATTTTGAACGTTCTGGAATGTTCAGAAAAGTTCATAGAATTGTTGTCTGGTCCGATTTAGCACATCTGAGTTCCTGGAACATATATATATATTACGGCAAAACTGCTTTTGACGTTTCGACCGGCCTTATGGGTTTTTGGGAGGTTCAGAAATATACGATTATTTACATCACTGTACGTTTTTCACTGTAATTCGACTAGCCAACAAAACATTTATCTACATCGCCTAACCCTGCATTCTTTGTTTGAAAAGCATACTAGAACGTGAATCTTCATATTATAAACAAGAGTTTTTTTGTCGTTCATTTTAATAGAAAGTTTTAGCCTGATAAAATGAATTTTCTAAAAGGTTGAGCGTGGGTAATAATAATTCGAATAATTGCAACATCTAATACCGAATTTCCCACATCGTCAATGATTAACATTACCGAAGGCCTTCAGATCTTTCTGAAGCCCTGGTTCACATGCAAATAAAATCGACGTTCCATAAAACCTAAGCGCCTCAATCTTTTTTAACCAAATATTCTAATGACATGGTAGTTGTGCCATGTCATTAGAATATGTTATGTAATATTCTAATGACATGGTACAACTACATAAAAATAACATAACATAAGCGACGAAGTCGTTGTAATTTTTTCTACTGAATCATCCGAGCATCTCTGTTAGGTCGATCATATTTTCTTTATTCGGTATGACATCAAAGAAGATACTGAAATTATTTCACTTTGATCGGTCGTGCGGAAGACTTTTGATGGACCCGAAACTGTATTGATCGCTAGTTCTGATTTTCTCCTGATTTTAAGATTTGAGATTTGAGATTAAGCTTCAGCGAACTTATTTTGTCATGCATGCATCAATATAGATTCTTTTCACTCCGAAACCACTTTATTTCACCTAATAAAGATCCTCTTTAAAGTCAGAAGCAAATAGTGATCGTTAATTAGCGGGGTATTTGGGCCATTACGGATTTTCCGATCGCACGATTAGAGTCAAACAATTTCAGTAGCTTTTTTAATATCATAGCAAATAGAAAAATAACGTTTGGCGCTCAGAGTTGCTCTTTCGATTTATTTAGGAATAGCCTTAGGCGCAACACTGGGATTTGCACTGTTGGTATCAGAGGGAGGGGAAGTTCCGATTTCCGGAGAGAAATGGTATCCCGTTTTGCCGCAGCATTTTTTTTGTTCATATGCCGGATATGCCGGTTGTATAAAGCTTTAACAATCCAATTTTTTTAATTAAAAAAGATAAGCCATTGACATTGAAATATGTTTCGATATTTTATCTCCATAAAATGTTGTTTTGCTACGTTCTTTTCTACTGTAAATAGTATTGTTGACAAATTCATCATGGACACGCTGCATTTTTTTAACACCTTGAAATCTTGATTTTTTTTTACTCATGCAAGCAAAGTCCTCGTTTACCCAACGCTTACCAGCATGCAAAATGGCGGATTGTAAACATTGCGCTCTAGTATGCAAAATGCTTTGCGCACCTGGTTCTTATTTCGCACACCGGCTCCTTGAATTTTGCTTATTGCTTGCGGTTGCGGCTCATATTGTATATCTGTACATGGTGGACAAACTAGGATTTTTCATTGCACGGCCAAAAAAAAAAAATGGGTTCCGATATACGAGCAGTGCCCAAAACACTCCTTTGGCATCTTGTATCAAAATGTACTTATCTTCTCTGACATAGGTGAAATCTCCGATCTTAACAAAACTTAGACCGATCCCATTAAGTGTTCTGTCGCAAGCTCTGCATGACCCTGTTAGTATAGGGTACAAACTCTCGTTTAATCTTCATAGCAGAAGGTAATGATGACGACGACGAGAACTGCCGGATGGCAGCCATATTAAGGAAAGCTATGTCCAATAGAACTTGTCTCGAATTAAGCTGCATCAAGCCATGCTATAAGGCAATGGAATTGCGAATCAGGGTACACACAGATCCGATGAACGCTATGGAGTTTCGAGTTCAATGAAGATGATGTAGACTATGACAGGGAGAGATGAGTGTCTTCCTCGAGCATCACTCCTGGGGTAGTATAACAGCGAGCAGATCGTCTAAGCCTGTACCCGACTCTGGTCTGTCCGACTCTCGTAATCGTTTCGCACGATGATCCCAAATGGCGAAGATCAACGTTAGTCCATTGTGATGCAGATTAGGTAAATCACACTAACGCAGATCACCCACCAGCATCTCTCGTTTACGGGAAATCGATTGGAATCCGATTTGCTTCAGTCGTTTCTTCACTTGGAAACTCGAATTGTCTTGATCCAGTTAACTATGTAGAAAGCGGCAGCTATATATATACATGCTCCGCTATTGACAAATTGGCTAAAGCTGGCATACGTGCTTCTCTTGAACGATAGTCCTAAGGTCCGAGTACATCATTGCGAGGAATAACTTATTTACGATAGTCGCAACTGACTTGTTTATATCAAATTTGTTGTTCATTAATGCACAACCATGAAGGTAATTTTTATCAAAATTCACGGCGATATGGGTTAGATTAAATCTACAGCAAGTTGAATGATAATCGCTGTATGTATAGTTTTTGTCTATATAGATTTTACAAGACTAATAAAGAAAAGTGTCAATATTTTGATAGGAATCTTAGACGGTTAGGCTAGCTACGCGGAAAGAAATACATACAAAGATTTGAACAATCTGATATGCTAAATATGTTCTTACTACCCATTAATAATGAGATAGTGACACGTAGAATTCATAATTCATTATTTGCAATTTGACTCACGTGTACCTGGGATAGTTGGAAGATTATAAGAACTCGTTACTAACCCTCACTATATAGATAGTAACGATTGACGTTGAAAAATGCTGTCAATAATAGAAATAGATTTCACAATTTTTGGAATACCTTATTAGTAAGTGATAGGGACCAGGTATTATGTTGGATACGACATGTAGCATTTATAGATACTCAGAACTGTAATCTCACTCGTAATTATTAACATCTGTAGTGTTACACTTTACAACACGTATCCAATTTTTTCAAGCACCTGAGATTCTGATATAGAATCTGATGAGATTCTAATATAGAATCTGATGAGATTCTGATATAGAATCTCAGGTCATTCGTTTCTGAAACGTCAGCAGTAGTCGCGCCGTCGGTGTGTGCATCCAACAGTCCTAGAGTCAAACAGCATCGCTCGCAGACGTAACATGGATGGGTGACCGCTCAGCCATGCACCGGTTCTCGCGTCAACTGGTCAGTACTAGACAGTTATGCTGAACTTGTAATGTTTTCCTGTACAGTAGATTTTTTTCCTTCCTTCCATGGTATGGCTTCAATCGTCTTTTCCCACCCTTTCCCACACTTTCCCACCCTTACTCCTATCACTCCCTACTCGCGCTTCACTAAGCTAACCTAACCTCCAATGCGTCCGCAGCCGACTTAGCTACACTGTACCGCATTTGCCGAGGGCACGGGGAAACTGCGGAAAACCCGTACCGGTACAGACGGCCGTATATTCTTCTGACTTCCCGGTGTATTCACGAAAGTAACTTGCTTAAGTATAAACACCGAGGCCTCGGAAAAACGAACGTCCCGCTCACTGGTTGATGAGCCAGCCGGTGCACGGCTAAGCGGTCACCCAACCAAGTCATGGCCACAAACAATGCTGCTTAACTCGGGAGATCGCCAGAGCCGCACACCGACCGTGCAACCACAAGTGTCGGTTGTTTTTCCTGTAGAGTATAAAACTCAGTAAAACTGACGCTGATTATAAAGGAATAAGGGAAGAGAAACAAATTTAAGAATATCTATATATTTTATATAGATATTCTATATATTTTTAGTTACAGTAGGAAACCATTGTAAGTTACTGTAAAAATTATCATCTAAGATTTTTACGACGTTCACGACCTTTAAGTATTTTACGAAGATTGTAAACAATGCAATATTATAATGTAGTTTTTTCTAGGGTTTATAAATGTTATCTGATAGTATAAAAGATTTAGTATAAACGGATAGTAAGTGGTAGATTTCGGGCTAGGCACTGCAGATTGGTGCTGTGGGGCGCCAAACGATAAAACCATTTTTGTTCATTGTAAAAAAAAGGAAAAAATCGTCAGAAAATAGAAATTGCTGTGTTGATTTTTTTTCTACTTTTTATCATACAGTTGATTGCCAATGCGGGGTAAAGATCAACTGTTCTTTTCATACTTGTATAATTTGAATATAATATGTAAAATATTTTTTGTAACACGTGCATAAACAGTCGTTTTTTTTCATGGCAGTTTTGAAACAATAGATTTGCGTAAGCACTCTATTGTTTCAAAGTAGTAAGCCTCGTTTTGCTGCGGCGGCAAACTTTGCGGTCGTCGCAATTGCCAACTTTCGACCCTCATTGCACAACATGTCTGAGTACGATACCAATAAGCGGGAAACAACCGAAAAATCGTTAACACGACGCTTATCCAAATATCGATATTGCGTTAAAATTTTTTTTCAGCATTCTAGCAATTAACTGTTCCGGTGAACATCATTTTTCGACATTGAAATGAGTTAAATGTCACCTAAGAGCAGATATGGGACCGGACGACTCAGTGCTTCAGGTTTTTTTACGATCCCCTTAGGATTGACATGAATAGTAGATATACAATTATTGATAAGCTTGCGACATCTAAAGCTCGGTTCAAAGCTCTCATTAAAAGTACATTTATCAACGATTTCCTTCAGAATTTTAGAAAAAATGTTCAATTCTGATTGTTCATAATTAATCAAAAAGGCTTCGACAGACAGTCATTTTTAATTTCTTATTGGAGGTTGTCCATCGACAGCTCGCCTAGGGACCAATGATATCTCAATCTGGCATTGCTCGGCTACCTCAAGAAAAAAAAATTTCTAAGCTATAGAGAAAGCCTTATTTTCAAGCCTTCTTTATTAAAATGAAATTTGTACCTTCCTAAATTTATTTCAGATGTGGTTATTCCGAATGGTTATCGGACGTGCTATCAATGAAATAGGAAACGTCAAACGGAACATTTTTCATTCATGTCTGTCAGCTCACCGAATGCCATTTTGTTGACAGTCCATGTTCCTTTTTCAACTATCCCGAAAATCCGGACTTTCGTTACTCCCCGTGATCACGATACTCTGCGAGCGAGTGTCACAGCACACTGTAAAATTTCGCATAGGTGAATATCTGGGCTTGTAAAATTAATTAGTGAACGAGGTAGCGAGTATGTAGTGTAACGAGTCAAATTTTATAACCAATAAAAAGCTCGGAAAATCACGAGTACAGTTCCTCGCAGTACAACGACTCCCGACAGATCCATAGGGCCTCTCGATGCTGATAATTAAACTATACTATACTATTTCTAATTCCGGCGTGTTTTTTTCAAACTCCAAACTGCCCCTCTGGGGCAAAAAAGTTATGCGTTTCACGGCAATCAGCTGATTTGAGCGATTGCTTTGCAGCCAATGTTCTTGAAAACAGTAAATAATTACTTAACCAAATTTTGTACATCGCTTATATCACTAGCGCCCAACGTCTTTTTCCATAAATTAAAGTGATAAGTCGTTGATTCACTTAGATAATTATGTTTTGCAAACAGTGCATGAAGCCTATTTGAATATATCGAAATGTCACAAGATGGCCGCCATTATCGTGCTGTAATGTAAGTCACTCCACAGCGCATATGGCAAAGTGTTTACTTAAAAAGAATGAAATACAAATTATTTTACAAAAATTCAAAAACTCCCGACTGAAAAATAAGCTTAATCAATAAACAAACGCGGTAAATAAAAAATGATGAACAATTAAATAACATATCATATTATAGTCGGGAGATTCTATCGGCATCCGGTGTGAAAATCTCTCGACTATGATATGATATGTTATTTAATTATTTCACCATTTTTTATTTACCGCATTTGTTTATTAATTAAGCTTATTTTTTAGTCGGGAGTTTTTTAATTTCTGTAAAATTATTTTTCTTTATTTATGTACGCCGAGAGAGAGGGTGCTCGTCCGAGAGCGCTGTTGATGTCCCCCCCCCCCCCCCCCCCCCCCCCAACTCGGAGGATATGTCGGGAATTACGGACAATCAACGAGCTGCAAAACGGCGTTCACTTGCTCTTTTTCTTCGGGACTTACATCGACGGGAGTAGCGAGCATCCCGAATGGCATAAGGAAACGCCACCCTTCAACTGTAATATCGTAAAACAATACTTGTCTACGCCGTTGTCTCATGCGCTGCGCTACGAAGTCCTGATTTGGACCTCACGCGCCAGAAGTGCCAACTATTTAGGACAATTATATAGCTCGCGAAAAATCAGGGTTGGCTACCTGACCGATCGCAGGCGAATTAATTAGGGTGGGGATGACTGCTCCCGTGAGCGACACATCTCGAGGCATTTTCCGAGTATCCATGGTACTAGGAGGAACACGAGTCCCGTCAACTACGGTACGGCGAAAAACTCCCGTGTAAATATTTGGTGACCATCGGTATAGACGTCGAGACCGCGGAAAGCCCTATCACTTGGCATCTAACTTGTTGAACATTTTAAGAATTAATAAAACGTGTCTGGCGTCGGTATCCCGCGCGTAGTTGAGTCTGCGAGCTCTATAGTTCGGGTATTTTGGTTTTCGAGAGTCCCGTGTGACTTTATGGTGGGCCGTTGTCGACGCGTCTGGGGGATCGAGAATAAAGGGAATTAACGTAGAATCAAAGGGGTCGTCGGGAGTGATCGTCGGGAAATTCGCCATTATTTTTGACTAATTGTGTTGTGCGTGGGAATGTTAAAAGCGTTGTAGTGTCAGAGTGTACGCGAAATACTTCGATACCGGTGAATCAAGTGGCTGGTTATTTTTCCCGTAGGCGAGTTGATTGTCGCGTCTTATGTCGGGAATCTTGTAAAATCCGTTCGAAGTGTGAAAACATTTCCGTGCACCGCGAACGTGTGTATGAGAAAGAGAGGGGGAGATAGGCCGTGTCGTCTGAAACAGAGAGGCGGGGTGGGGGTCAAAATAGGGAATGATCAAAATAGCGAATGGCTAAAACAGCAATTTTAAAAATCAGGGACGTCTTAATGTAGAATGTTCATAATTATGGAATTTGCTCTTTCAGCCATTCGCCATTTTTATTATTCGCTATTTTAAATGCATTTCAATAAGATGGAGGTTAAAATAGTGAATGGTCAAAATAACGAATGGCTGAAATAGCGAATTTCATAATGATAACCATTCTAGATTCAGAAGTTCTTAATTTCGAAATTCGCTATTTTGGTCATTCGCTATTTTGACCCCCACCCGAGAGGCGTGGAGGCGCGCGATCTATTTGCGGGGTATCATGGGGAATTTGCCCATTATTGTTTCTCCGGTTGATTACCCTCGTGTTTCCTCTCGTGCTTGAGATTTATCGGTGTGTCTGTGTGTTGGCCGATCGAGGACATGTTGTGATTTTTTTATCGCGAATTATAATTTTTCCGAGACGGCACTTTTACGGAAATTTGAGAAGATTATTTTGGAAAATAATTAAAAATAAATTGTTTGTTTCAAGACTTCCGTAAATGTGTGAGAACCTGGCCTGAATTCCTGCCACTCTAAACAATTTTGACGGTTGCGGCTAGTCCGGCAACAGCAGCTTGGTCCATAAACATCACAAGTTTTTCTCAGTGCGTAACAAATTTCGCGCCTGGCGCCCTATTAAAAATAAAGGGGAAAAGCTCGGGACTTTAGCTTTGTAGTTGTTTTTGGGGATCTGGGAAAATTAACACTACAAAATTGGCGCCCAACATAGGGCCTTGTAGTTGTAGGATATAAAAAAAAAAATAACACTACAGTAGATACTAATAACCACGTCCCGTTGAATAGGCTTGTAAAAAAGAGCTGCTGTCCGCGCAATTAAATGAAAACGAAGCAAGGTCGTTTTCCCGGACGCGCTATGACCGGAACGTGACTGCGAGATTTTTGTGTGAATGATGTAGCCAAGCTCAATGCACTCCAGTTTTACAGATATTAAGTCCACTTCTTTTTAAAATTCATATATCAATATCCTGAACTCTTCGTCGTTAAAGTCTGACAGGAGGATGGGAGGAGTGTGAGGTCGGAATGAACTCATCTTCTACCGGAAGACGATAATCCTCCGGGAGTTCTACTAGGTTTGTCACTCAGGCAACCGCACCGATGCAATAATAGTGTGTCGCGTGGTGGAATATTCTACGTTCCACTCACCTCACTTGTTCCATCTGATGATATGTAGCGATATTATTTTATAGTACGTAATAAAACGAGAGTCCGATTATTTTTCTGTTCGGAAACACTCTAATTATTGTTAGCCAGACGAGAAATTGAATCTTGATATTGCGAACAGAAGTTTCGATGTTGTTCATTCGAATATAAAGTTGTAGCCTGATAGCTTGATTTTTTCAAGACTAGATTGTGAATAATAATATATTTTAATTTAAATAATCACGACATCTATCAGCGAATTTCTAAAAATGTAATGATTAATGTTCTTGAACGCTTATCGATCATTCATTTTTGCAAGCCCTGGTTCACGTGTAAACAAAAATCTATGTTCCATTAAATACGAACGCCTCATTCTCTTTTTTGCATAAATTGTGTCGCACTCTAATGCCCTCCAAGTCTCCAAGTCTAATGCACTCCAGTTCTACGGTGATTAAGTTCACTTCTCTTTTAAATTCATATTTCATTATTCTGAACTGTTCATGATTAAAAAATAGTCTGGCAGGAGAAAGCAAGGGTGTGAGGTCGGGATAAACTCATCTTCTACGGAGAAACGATAATCCTCCGGGAGAAGTACCCGATTTGTCACTCAGGCAGAAGCACGGATGCAATAATAGTGGGTCGAGCTGTGAAATAATATTCGCTGCACTTACCTCACCTCTTTCATCTGATGATATGTAGTGATATTATTTTATAGTACGTAATACAACGAGAGCTCGATTGTTTTCTCGTTCGGAAACACTCTAATTATTGTTGGCCAGAGGTGAAGTGTAAACCGACGCCACCAGGACAGTCGACAACGGTGAGAAATCAAACCGGGGATGGAAATTGAATAGCAAGGCAATCGGACGTTGTCCAGTCTGGCGCGCAACTCCACATATGTGACTACATACGATATTTATTGTATTCATTGTAGGTTGAGGATATGCACGAATTCCTTTCTCTCTCGATGCCTGCGCTGCACGTTCAATCCCCGTTTTACGTCCTTCTCCCGCTCGATCACAAATTCATCAAATAGAGTGCATACTTGATTCGCGATTGGATTCGATAGTCCCCGATTCATTCACGCACGCACACTCGCTCGATTCTGCGCATACGTACAATGTGTATTCATGATGGTTTTGCGGTGTGTCGCCAGCTTTTCTGATTTGTGTAAACAACGATGGGTTTGCCATGCATATTTTTCCGACGCTTCTTTCTTTCAGAGATTCAGGATTTCTATAACAAAGTAAAAATTGCGTTCCATCAAGAGGATGATGGTCGAAACTTCTGTGCTCAAATATTTATTGGAGTAGCTTTCCGATGATACATTTTTGAAGCAATTGATTTTGGTCTCGACACAGTTTTATAGACACTTAGGTTTCAAAGTACATGCCTATTGCATTGACTACATACAGGCTTGAATCAACTTTTTATGGGAAAACGTTGGCATAATCTGAATTAATCCAGTTCTTTTGATAGTAAAATTATGAAACAGAGTGATATCCATATTTTTGGTGTAAGATAATACAGGAATTTTATTATTTAGTATTATTTAATCTTGAGAGCAGATTTTGTGTTACCCAGACGTCCGTATTAATTAAGGGCTCTCAATTGACCAGACTGATCGAGATGAAAATTGTAACATTTTTCTATTCTAGCATTGAGAGGTATCGAATAATGATCATTATTACTATGCTGCATAGTCATAATTGCCATTCGTTCAGTACTTAGTTCTATAGTTATGGCATAATTTAAAAAAATATAGTATTTATTGGGATTTCCGCGAGCCCCGTTTTTTCTGTGTCGAAATGAAGATCAAAAACATGAAAATTAAAAAAATTCAAATGATTATTTTTTGGGCCTGGATTTCAATCAACGACAGCGTGATATTCTCTGCAATACTAAATAACGGAAATTCCGCTCAGATACTGCACGGTAGCTCTTTACTTGTTTTCAACCAATGTAAGATTCTTATCGATGTTCTGTTTCCTCGAATACTACTTTATGCTAAGTTGAAATTTATACTTAAAATAAAATCCGTCATATACCTGAAGTTTCCCTGCTTAGCAATGATCGGGATAAGTTTCGTACAAAAATTTGAATATGCGTAACTCTCCCTCTCGTTTCTCGGCAACGAAACAATCGGGAAATATTTCGATAATTTTGAAGGTCTCGGGATATTACTATTTAAGGAAAAACACAGCATAAGTTTTAAATACAATGATAATTATTGGCACATTAACCTTGATAGATCCATGCATATTAACTAATATGAAGAAATGACAAAACGACAGTTTTGCCCAATAAAATTTATTTTTATTTTATTTATTTTTCAAGTATACATAATTGCCGTATACCAGGCGTTTGTAGATGAGGAAATATACTGGTCAGACATGTGAATGCATTATTATTTTTTTTTATAACTTGGCGTCGAGTCGCTGTCACGACTATTGATTATTATGATATATAAGCGATTCCACCAAAATTCAGTTTGTTATTGTAAAAGTTCACTTCATTAAATGCGATAAAATAGAAACATGATGATATATTAGAATTTTTTTGTGAAAAGTGGAGATATGTGGAATTCTATAGCCTATAGTAATAAATCAATAGATATTTATACGGGATATTTTAGCTTAAATTAATATAAAAAAATGGGATTCCGCGTTTCTGCCTATTTTTAAAGCAAAACCATCGGACAGAGGAAATTATGTTTACGAAACAAAACAAACAGTTTTTAAAAAATGCAGCTGTGAACTATTTAGCTCATCAACCTATGTGAATGATTGAATGCCGTTTTTACCTAATACAGCATATCGAAAAAGGAAAACAAAAATTATAAACTGAAAGGTTCTATCGGATCATAAGTTCTGTTCGCCCATCGAAATAATGCTTCCGGTGTAAGTATAAGTTCACTTGATGTAACTTCCACTTATGCAATTCGTTAGATTCATGTTAGTTAGGCTAACAAAATTAGTAGTGAGGCCATAATCTATATCGTTCCATTTGCTGATTCTTTCAGTTGATTTTACCATTTCAGTTCGTTGACAACATCAAAATTTGCTAAAGCAATAGAGCAGCAATGCACGTAATAGAATTAGGTTGAAGGCAATAGGAGTATATCGAAATAACATCGAAATAAGCAGCCTATAAATCATTGAGTAAATCTGGCTTACGAAGGAATCAGTTGCTCTAACTTTCATAACAGAACAATCCTTTGCTTCTTTCCTCAAATACTAGGTTTGATTGAAATTCATTGGTTGGCTGAGAAAAAAAAAACTAGGTCACACTAAAATTGAATGAACATTTTTTAGTAGACTGAAAAAAAATTTGTCAGTCCACTGAAACAAATTTTAATAGTTGACGGCAAAAAGATTTGTCAGTCGACGAAGAAAAATGTTCTCAGTGGACGGAAGAAAAATGTTCACAGTGGACGGAAGAAAAAATTAGTTAGCTGTAAGAAGTATGATTTGTCAGGCGACAATAGAACAAATTGTCAGGCGACTGAAGTAAAATTTATTAGTCGGCTGGAGAAAAATTCGTCAGTCTGCTAGAGAAAAATTTGTCAGTCGATTGAAGAAAAATTTGTCAGTCGATTGAAGAAAAATTTGTCAGTCGATTGAAGAAAAATTTGTCAGTCGACTGAAAAAGAAATTTATCAGCTGACCGAAGAAAAATTCTCCAGGGGACTGAAGAAAAATTTGTCAGTCGACTGATTGATTAATTTCAATTAAAACATATACATCTCGGTCACGTGCAAGTGGATGCCGGCCGGCAACAATTATATCGTGGAGGTTATGTCAGATTAATTATAAAGAATTTTAAAGTACGGGTTCGTGAATTCCGCATTCGAAAATTCTTTGTAATAAGTAAAGCCTAAAAAGTAATAACTACATCACGTATGTAATCTTACAGTCATCGTTCGAAAAAATTTCATCAGTATAAAAAAGATAACGGCCGTGCAGTCTTGACGTATTGTTGCCAGAGGACACAATAAGTAGTAGTGTTAAAAAAGTTATTAGTGGCGTTTATCGCCGCAAGGAAAGAAATAAGTGGTTGCCCCAACCAATCGCCATTGTTAAATACGCTTCAAGCCACAAAACTTGTTGTGTGACACCCAGATATTGAGTGTGATAACCAACCACTTGAGTGCCACAACCAACCGATTGAACGTTGCGAATAACATATTGGTCGTGACACCCAATAGTTGGTTCTCACAACCGGTTTTGTCACTTGGAGCGTATTTAGCCATGGCGATTCGTTAGGGCAACCACTTATTCCTTCTCATGCGTAGTTAGATGTAGTAATTGAAGGAATTGGTAACATCCAGCACTACACCATATTCGCTATGAATTTAGTTACACGGCAACCAATGGTACCAACTTTCGTGGTTGATTTCTGCGAACAATGTCGGTTGCACTCCCAGCCTCGAAAATTGCTTACTGTACTTATTCACGTTGGTTATATGTGCCACCATCCCAAATTTAGAATAGTTGAGGGTCTAAACGGTCGAGATTTCGGCGATGAACGCATTGGTTGCCACGACAAATATAGGCTCCACCAATTAAAAAGCAGTAGATTTAACGAAGCCTTTTTTACTGTGGTTTTGTCCCTGCGATTGCTCAAAACTCTCTGAGGTTTCTATTGAATTGCACTACTGTCGGTTGAGGGCTAAACGAGACCTCCTTACTATCATGACCATACAATTCTTATAATCGAGATTCTATGAAACTCCTTACGTCACTTCTCAATTTTCAAGAAGTGTATTTGAATTCTGACAGATTGTCATGGGCGACAGGAAACTGCGGAAAATGTGGACTGGTTCAAAGGGCCGTATGTTCGTCTGATTTCCCAGTGCGTACAGGAAAATAACTTACCTGAGTGTGTTCATTGAAGTATCGGAAAAACTGACTTCCCGCTCACTGACCGATGTGCCAGCTGATACAGCAAGTGCCCACCCCGGTTATGGCCGCAAATAATGTTGCTCAACTCGGGGTGTCTGTTGTAACATTAGCTGTGTCAGTTAATAAGATTAGTACAATCGCCAGCAGTTGCTGCTGCCACGATATGGTCGATCCAGTAAATTCTCTTGATGCAGAACTTTTTATCGAACTTTTATTGAAAATATTTGTTTTCTCTGTGGCAAGTTTCGAATTTAAAATAATTTGTATTTTCAGAAATATCCATTAAGTATCAATGTATCAGGACTTTTAAAAGTATTTCCATCGGATATATAATGGCAGTGCCGTCATTACAGAGCTACGCCTCGTTGATATTTCTATCACGCAATGTTTCTAGTCCTTTGTTAAAGGCAGCACCTTGCGTGCTGTGGTTGCGACGTTGTGGATTTTTATTAATAAATTCGAAAAAGCGGTAAATTACATTTAGCTTTAAACTCGTTTGGTTTCAAGCTGAAAATGATTATACCAGAAGAAGAGAAGAGAGGTCGTGAGAGTAACAAAGTTAGCGAGTCCACGTTTATACCTGTCCAAGCAGAACGTGCATTATAATTTTATTCTATTTCCTTTTGCTCGACTACAAGAGTGGCCAAAGTGAAAGGACACATGCATAGTGCGGGGCACAAAGTTAAGCGTTCGAGCTTTCTATCCTCATCCAGTCAACGCTTTTCCCTACCATTCTCGCTCACCGTGGTTGCTGTCTTCTCAGTGGCCCTATATTTCGACCTCCACCTCCACTTCTCACCGTAATGCACAGGTTAACTCTGGTTTTACGCGCGAGCGCTTAACGTTTCGTGGCCGTGGACTACCTTGAGCAAAAGCCAAAGAGAACTCGAATAATGTGTGTTATATGAATATCGTTAGGAGGAGGTTGTACTGCTTCCGCATGGGCGTGTGTCAGTTGCACGTGAAAACGGCTCTTCGACCTCTGAAGCTACCAACCCCGAAAGCTTATATAGCAGGTATACGCTACAAACGCTTCGGGTAAATTCGCCATATAACCTGAGAGACGTTTCGATACTCGACCACTTTGGATTTCTATACTCTTGAATTAATTGGTCTATTTGCTCGTAGTACCGCAGTCTCTATAAATTTTGTCTACGTTGATTAAATCAGAAAAGAATAAAGGCTAAAATGTAGACCAATTGCTTTTATGGTTTGTATTTCCACTCTCCGCGAAATGATGGCAAGTTGTTTGACAATTACCATATTGGACCCAAATTATCAACGTCATGTGTAACCAACAAGGTTTTCAAATATCTAATAGTGGAATTTGATGATTTAACATGCCGCAAAGATTGGTGAAAACAATCGAATTGATAGTAGCGGCCTTACTGAAATGTTATCGTCATGTAAGCATCAGGGCTGTTTGATCCTGCGTAAAGATAGAATAGACGATAAATCCTTGAAACTTACAGTTCAGAAGATTTCCACCCTCAGTTGTCAATCATGTTTGAAGTAATTTGGCATCTGTCCAATATACTTTGTGGTAAATAGCCAATTGGATGCACTAGTGCACACTGATTCATTCAATTTTTCCGTATTATAGAGCACTAAAGTATAATTCTTTATTCAAATTAACGATCACAGTAAAGTATACTTCTTTGGTATTGCTAAAAACTTCCGGATTTATCAATAAATAAGCTGCCCGTTCCTTCGTACGAAAAAGAAAATGAAGAAAAACTTGAGCCATCTCTCTTGTACTTATTCCGCAGAGTACTTTCCGTCAATTCTATGGAGGGAAGGGTCTTGAAATAAACGTGGAAATAGGGCAGGACGAGGGGGATACGGAATTGAACCTCCTGTGCTATATACGGCTTCGTGCACTTTTCAACAGTCACGGCCGCTACGGAACAGTCCCATTGGGGAACTATAGCTGACGATCTCGAAGTTACGGAACTTCGATGCTTCGCTGCTACATGTTCCCATGTTCATCACGTGCACCACTAATATATCTCGTTCTTCCAATGCCCTCTCTGTTGTTACCAGCATCAGTTGAGAAAAGCGGCAGAAAAAGTGTATCAACGGCAGGAATGTTTTACACTCAGAACACTCTTTTTGGACTAAACAATCGATTAAACAAAACTCCGAGTATGGATTTTCAACGGAATAGCATCAACTGAATATGAAGCATCAATTCTCAATTCACTGGATCAAAATTATACACTACGACCGCTTATCGGCTACGAAGATTTGTGCGAGACTGTGTTTTAGTCAAGTTGTTGAATTAGTGACATTAAAGCACAAGTGTGCTTACTTTGTTAATCAACCGTACGATAGTACTATACACGTATATTGTTCTAAATTAAGCGCTATTTCAAATAAAAGACATTTCTAAAGAATTTTTACGGTGCCATTAATTTATACGAATGATAGCAACAACATTTTTAGACTACTAGGCTTATTACACGCGCTGGCACGCGTGCTTAAAAATTCTTTTACGCTACTGCGCTTTGATAACCCTTTAAAAAGTCACGAACGCTGCAGCGTACGTCCTATTCTTATGTCAAATCTGACACCAAACTAAACTTGTTTTTCGCGGACTTTCCCAGCAACCAATCACAACTCGGATAAGCTGCTAGCAATGCTTTACGTTACCCAAGAACTTTTTAAAAGAGGGACTAGGAACCATTACGCGTGCTGTCGCGCGCGCCTTCATGTCTTTTCACGCTGCAGCGCTCTTATGCCTTGACATGCAGAATTACCTCAACTGTCAAATCGACAGACGACAGACTCGACAAATCACAGGACAAATAAGCCGACAGCAATGTAAACCTCGAACTCGCTATCGTAAAACTTTTGATTTATATATCGCCATTAACTTTTTATTAATAGTTGAGATACGCATGTTCCACGCGCTTATCCGGATGATGTTGCACCATTTGATTACATTTTTTAAATGAAACGAACAATATTATTTAAAATACATGTACTGTATTATTTAATTCTTTACATATTATTTAAATGTGTAAGTCTTCACCTCTCCAGCTGGGTTCTTTTCCTGCTTAATTTTGACTTTATCTCTATCTTTGCCACCATCTATCTGTTCCTACTTCCTCATTGTGAAGAAAATCGTATTGAATTGAATGTATTGGTATTCGGTATTTATGGATTAGCTGATATATCGAGAAATTCCATATATAAGAGATTCCGCGGCAATTTAACTGCTGATAATTTTGAATTTCCGCAATCACTCCAAGCACAAGTAAGTTTGAAGTGACACGATATAAAAAATTCAGAAATTTCCAAGCCCTTTCAAGTCGTCGCTTCAAGAAAAAATGGGAATTTTTCTTTCCTTTTGACGATACTCCTGCAAGGCTTGATAGTAGAAAATTTGAAAAAAAGTATTTTGTGTTTTTTCATTCTTTTTTCGAAAAAGCTGCAAAGTTGAACTTTGCAAATTGCTTTCACATTATTTTCTATTTTTTTTACAAAGCTACCTCTATAAGGAAGTATGTTAATCGATTTTAGCTTCCCCATAGAGGAAGCTTTGTAAAAAATACCAAAAATAATAAGGATGCAATTTGCAAAGTTTAACTTTGCAGCTTTATTTTTCTGAAACATTCAAACCAAAAATTATAACGAAACTGTGTACCTATTATTATCAAATAATGCTGATTTTATTTCAAAGTTTGACTTCACTATCTTCTGTTTTGTTGAGGTTTATACAATAACATCATTTTTTCAAAACTTAAAATTCTGCCTCATTTGAACCATATTGCATATTATGATAAAACTATGTACTAATCATCGCTAGATAGTACCGATTTCATGTATGAAATTTAAGTTCGTTGTCTCATGTTTTGCTGAGGCTTGGACAAAAACATAATTTTTTTCGAAAATTTCAAAACTCCATGAAATTCCATCCACTCTTCCGAATTCAGTCATACTTAATACCGAACAACATTAGTAGTACCCACATCAATGAAGAATTATCAAGGAAAATATCATCAATTTTACGAGAGCTAGAGCGTGCACGTCCTTTTTTTTTAATTTCAAAAAGCCATAAGATAAAAATTTCTCCATAAATTTTGTAAAAAAACAGCAACACTGTCATCGTTGCTATGTGCGTTTGTCGTCAAGTGTGCTGCGCTCTGTCAGAAACCTCAACAAACCTGAACTAAGGGGGTGGGGGGCGTCCGATTTTTGCAAAACCGAGGCGAAGCCGACACATATTTTATCACTTTTTTTTTAAATTCAATTTGGATTTTTCCTGAATTTAATAACGCTTAATTAGTATTACTGTATTAGTATTAGTATAATCATTGATATTAAATAAATTTTCTACGTAAAATCATTCTTTGCTTCTTTTTAAGCGTTATTTTCCTTGTTGAAATTGCACAGAGTGATGTTAAAAACACAGTTGTTAAAAGTACAGTTTTCAAACTTCGCATGTTTATTTAGCATTGCATTTACGTAATCAAGTTTTTGAGTCTAAACCTGACTTAATTTTTGTATTTTTCTTAGGAGTGGCTGCATGGTTGATTTATTGCAGAACCTTCAGACGAAGAGTCGTTCATTATTTTGATATAGTCACTTTTAGGGTAACTAAAGGAACTAACTGAATTATACTAGCTTAATATTTCCGTGTCGGCATCAGTCGCACATATGAAAGAAAAACAATAAAACGCAATTTGTAACCTCGAAGCTGCATTTCATTGTTTTCATGGTTTGAGTTTGGGGGCCGCGCCACGAAAAAACTATAGTCCACCAGAGCACGCTACAATTCGAGCCGGCCACAAAAGCCGCTATTCCCGGCTTCAAATGCGGCCCGGAAGCCGGTACTTTCGGTTTGGGGAGCAAGAATAGTATATTACGTCACTAGGCAGCGAAAGTAGACTATGTCCAACCGCGTGTAAGATTACCACCCTCCACTTACCAGCCTTCGGCTCGAGGCGAAGCCACTCGCACGAGTGGCGTATACTATTTTTCACCATATCTGCAGCGGAAAGTTCGAATTACGTAAAGCCCCTAGGACGGGAATTCGAACTTTCCGCGCAGGTATGGTGAAAAAATAATTTTTTTAACATTATTTGACGATTTTTTGTGCGTGAATGCAACGAAAACCAGTCGATATTTTCCCTTTCAATTTCATTTTCGTTCGTCAAGTTAGGAACGAAGTTTTAGCTATACGGATAGAATTGGTAGACTCAATTCTGCTAAAAATATGATTTTTTTACATATGAACATTACGAGAAGGTCATGTGTTTAGAAGAATCGAATTCACTATCGGGTCCTTCTGAAAGTTCGTACTGGGCTTGGTAAACGTAAGTAGATATAAAAAGAATAAGTTTCAACGATAATTTCTATTTATAAAAAACATAAATCAGGAAGAGTTGAGCCTACTCATCGGTTTGTTTGGCTGAAAATTTGTTTCCAACTTGACAAGTGTAAGAAAAATGTAAAGAAATGATATCTCTTTTTTTTGTGGGTTCATGCACAGAATTGTGTACAATGTAACTGTCAGCGATTCCCACAATATGATTATATTTGAACCTTCGAACCTCGCGCGCCCCAGTGACATTTTTTGCGGAACTGTCAAACTTGACAGTTGAATTTGATCGCCGTATCCAACGAAACAGCCAACTAATCACAGGACGAATAAAACGATAACAATGTAAATCTCGAACTTGCGATATTAAAACTCGAAAGTCGACTTATATTGCCACCAACTTTTTAGAAGTGGATAATACCGGTACAGTGTAAAAACATTTACACCACGCTGGTGTTACAAAATTAACACTGAGGTGGTGTTTATGATACGATTGCTAGTGGTGTTGAATCAGTGTCATGATGAATTAACAATATTCGATTTAGACAGCTCGTTAACATTACAAGCGGTGCTGACCTATACAGAACCGACTTGGTGTTGTTTTTAACACCAGATTTTTAACAGTATACTTGACAAAAGTCTCGTTAGGGGAAGTGACTCACGTAAAATAAAAATGATTTTGGAAATTGAATACTACCCAAACGTTATTAAATAAAAATATAACCAACCGACCAAATTGTTGGCACTCGACAAAAGGATTTTTCACTGTGGTCTGGATGGGATATGCCTTCCGATATAGGTTTAAGCAAAGATCTAAGGTTTTCCACTCTGCGCGTGATTCAGAACAAACTGTTAGGCAGATTGTGCTAGTTGACGTTTCATATTCTTTCTCATGAAAAGATACATCGGCTAAGTGGAGCAAACTATTGTTTTTTATCCCGAAAGCAAAAATAATTACACATTTGAAAAATCGGCCAAAACCTATTTGGTAAACATTATCTTACTCAAAATATATTATCTTTTTTAAACTGTAGCTCCGCTTAGCCGGTTTATTCTCTTATGGGGATTAAAATGAGACATCGACTAGCCCAAACATCCGTCTATGGTATTTCAGTCTGAATCACACGCAGAATAGACTAAAAACCAAGCTTCGGGAAATGGTATCACACAAAAATAAATTTTTGCGCTGCTTTCACCTTCGGGGCATCCTAAGTTCGTTTAATGAAAAAAAAAAAGATAATATTATTTTCAAGTCAGATTCGGAATATTAGTAGGGCTCGCATTTTTATAATGGCAATTTACAAATCCGAATATTCGGACTATTTATACGTGATCAATTCGAAATTCAAATCCGGATACCCCGGATATCTGGGCAGTTCCGAAGTACCCAGACTACACGAATTACCCGAACTACCCGAAGTACCCGGACTACCAGAAGTACCAGAACCTTGATTGACGCCGGGTAGTTTCAGGTAAACCGAATATTCGATTTTGAAGTGTTAAATTCGCTCGGTCCGGATTATTTGGATGTTTGGAATAACCGAGAAATCGCTAGCCCTAGAATCAAGAATGGTTATCATTATGAAATTCGCTATTTCAGCCGTTCGTTATTTTGATCATTCGCTATTTTAAATAGGCGAATGATAAAAATGGCGAATGGCTGAAAAAGCGAATTCCGTCATTATGGACATTCTACATTTAAACGTTCTCTGTTCTTGAATTCGCTATTTCAGCCATCCGGTATGTTGGTTATTCGCTATGTTGACCCTCACTATCAAGGACAAGTTTTATATAGGAGGAATAGTGCAAAGTAACGGCAACGGTGCGTCCGTGCGGGTGATATAAGCAAGATTCGATGATTATCCAAATATAGCAACAGTGTAGAGTCGATGGCGTAAAATCACACTACTGGTCGCTGTTTCCGCAGATGGTTACAGGAAGGAGGTACCCAACTTCAGCGTATGCCCTCGCTTGGATGTACTTGCCGGGACCCACATGTATTTGCATTCGCGACCTGACACGTACTAGGCATGTAATCCAATCGTGTAACGCACTCTCTCCTCTCAATGACCCGTCTCCTCTTGCATAGTTCACTGTCTATCGCAGCTATAGTTAAGCTACTTCTGGTGTTGCTGGCTGTCTGAATGAAATCACTGCCAACTGGTTCAAAACGTATGCACGCTTTGCGAAATTATGAGGTAGTCCTGCTAATTAAAAGTGATAATTTATAAAAACTCCCTTATATATTAGGGTGTCTGTTAGTTGGATTTTGGTAGAATTGGTTCAGCCTCACTCCAAAAACTTAGTCAAGGTATGTGAAAAAAACTTACTGCAGATTTTGAAGGCCCTAGGATAATGGTAACACGAACCACCGAGCGATTGATATTTTATATGGTCAATAAATATATTTTTTTAATGCCAATACTCAAGTTTATCTTATGCTTATAATATCGTTGGAATCTATTTGTAACTTAGCAGATTTTTTGGGCATATTATGTGGTTTGATACACAATTTTTACAGATTTTTTCAATAATAATTTGATTCGAGTTCGTAACGTTAGATACATAAGTAGTAGGTTGCTTAAACATTTTTTTTTATTTTCAAGAGATGCAATTTTTTGAAAATTAGACCCAGTTCTAAAGAGAATTATACGTATTCAAGAAAATCGTTGAATCATTATCAATTACAAACAAAAATTTGGGTTGCCGGGTAATTTTTTTAACAATCTGATTATATTAAGGACCGAAGTTGCTTGTTCGATATTTTCGTAAAAAATATTTCGTCGTCAAGCAGTACTTGATAAATCATCTCTGAAAAGCTGAGCAATAAAAATCGATGTCGACAGCTGCTTCAACAGATTTATATCCTTTTAACCGACTGAGGCACTTGTTTTTAAAAAAATGTCCGCTCCACCGTTTCATGCGCTGTCTTGAAAGCCCAAGCCACAACAGAATCTAGTATATATTGTGACGGGGTTTTCTAGCCCTCGTCACAAAAAAGCATAATTTCAGGCTCTCACATCGATCGGCGCGAGAAGCGGCGCCTTTTTTCCTGAGACGAGTCCCTGCAAGGTGATTAGACACGATTTTCGGAAGATACGGCTTATTCATTATCAATTTTCCCGATTATTTATTTTCTCTTTGTACACCAATTTCTCCCGAGCGAGCGACGGTTTACGCTGACTTCTGCACGACGAGATGTTCGAGAGCAGCGTGAAAAAATATATAATATCCAACGAGCGGTGAGAGACGCGCGACCCTCTACTACTATCCACGGCGAATTTCACATCTTGCTATTACTCATAATAAGCAATACACTGCCCACGGTTTTAAGCATCCATCTAGTGAGGCTGCAGCATCCCCAGCGTCACTGGACCATCGTTCCAGTCGTCAACACCTGACCGGTGGCTGGGCCTCGTCGCAAGATCTCGTTGCGGTGGCTTTATATTATTTGAAAGCGCTCGACTTCGTATTGTCACGAGGTGCGATGTTTATTCAAAAATTCGGATAGACCTAGAAGGCGAGAATTCGGTTAGGCACGAGGGTGGAGAGCGTGATTAGCAAGCTTGATAGCGTTGGAGTTTCGAGGACTCAAGCGTAGGACTCCGCAGTGTAAGGCCGTGGCTGTCGTTGCCGATCGGTGCACATCGTTCGATCGAGACTATCGACATCTACCAAACGTCATCCAGAATCTCTGTCCGAGTTGAGCTGCAAATTATCCGGTAAGACAGTCGTTCGTGTCCGGTTTGAGACTAGAGTTAGATAGGGCAAACCCGACGCAATATCGTGGTAATAGCATTTTTCGTGCGTGGTCCATTTAATTTCGGTGCGGGAAAACTAGTAATGGTAATTGTCAAATCTGTTTTGTATTGTTTTGTTGCTTAAATTGTTTATTTTCTCTCTGATTGCATCGGGTGTTATTTATTAAATCATTTCGGTAAATTATTAACGTAAATCCGCGTCAGAGTCCGAGAGGAAAGCTATCGTTTGGTTGGTTAAGTATCAACGGTCGTTTCCAAGGTCTTCTTTGAACCATGAAAAGAGACCGTTCTCTATTTGTTTTATTAAACATCCACGGACCGAGTTTTGATAACGATAGTTCTCCCCATTATTGGAGGAGTGCTATAGCCTTTGAATAAAGAATTTTATGAACTTGAGTGAAGTATTAAGGCTGGGGTTTCGGGGATTGGGTTCCTTGAAGAATTAGTTTACCGGACTTATGGCAGGATTGTATTGTGTACTTGAATAACGATCTCGGGATGAATGTTTAATTGTGTCGAGTCTAAGTGTTTTGAAAGGGAATTTGTGACATTAATTATTGATAATATTTCGGATTTTGTTATCGAGAACGAGCATATGGCTCGTCGCTTCACGACTACGCTCCTATGATATAATTTTTGGGTGGAATGAAAATAATTATTGTGAATTTTCGAATTTACTGAAGTCTTGAGTCTCCCATTAATCCGCTGGACTTGCCCACGCCCCTCTACCATTGTAGCAAGGCTAAGCAACGTCGAGCCATTCCGCTTTGCATTCGATCTATGATAAATTTGTCGGACGAGGTTTTGGCCCTCGTGTGGCTGGCGCCCAGAAGATTGCAGCGAGACGGGTTTTGTGGTCGTTCCGTGTACAGGGTTTCGGGAGGAAATTTTAGCGTCGGGAAAATACGATCACAATATACAACTTGATAATACTTGCTAGAAATCCCATGGCCAATTCAAAACCACTCGCTGAAACTCTGATGGCAAGGCTAATATCGATCACTTCGAATTTCATCACTAACGTAAAAATACTCGATCTATAATATCCCCTCTATCCCGCGGCAATCACTAACCTATCCCTCGGGAATCCCTCCACTATCCCACGGGAACCGCTACTCTATCCCTCAGGAATCCCCCCCCCCGCTCTTTTCTATTGAACGAGAACCTGTACACCATTGTCCCGGGAACCCCTCCACTATCCTACGGAACCTCCGACTCTATCCCACGGGAATCTCTACTCTATCCCTTGGGTATCCCTACTCTATCCATCGGTAGACGGTCCTCTATATTTGTGAAGCGTTGCTATCAATTGTCTCTTCCGGGACGATCGCATCAATTCCAATGCAAGGTTCATGTGCAAATTAATAGAGAAGAATATTATTAATATAGTCAATACCATTGCAATATATATACCCCTTGTGAAGCTGTTCTTGCATAAAAAGTGGTGCTCTGGATGACATTTTAAGTGCAAGGAATGATGGAAGCACATGGATCGGTATGCGGCTGTTAAAGAATGAGATAATAAATGAGTGAAGAAAAAATTGCCGGCGTTAGGGAAACTGGCAAATTTGTTCTGAATTCCTGTAAAGTTCTCTCTAAGCGAGCATCCTCTTCCGTGGTAATGACAAAATTCCCTTTGAAACTTTGGAAAAATCTCAATGTGTATTATGCGACAGGTGTCAAAAGTTGGCGAGTGCGACGAAAGTTTGTAGTGCAATGAGATGAGTCGCAAATGCTGATTTTGGTCCGATGCACACCACAGTTTTGTTAAAAAGCGCGTAAATAGCTTCAATTGGTAGTCTTGCAGGACAAACAGTGAATAGTGCGGTCATAGATTTTTATCTCTAAGAACGAAATTAAGCTGTGCATGCGCCAAAACCTATAGTTTCATAAAATAAGCCACTTCGCCCGCAAAACGAGTATGAAAAGTATCGCTGTGCGTGGATGCGTTACAACCGCATTAGAAAATGTTAGGAGCCCTTGCAAAAGGTACGGAAACTACGCAAACGCAGTATACATTATACATAGATTTGGTTTGTGTAATCGACATTCTGATGATTCTGGAATATTCGACAAACGTTGGAGAATCGACATCCGGACTGACTTGAAATATCCAATATCTAGAAGCGATTATATCTTACAGGTGGGGACTATATCAACAATCTGTTAACATACCGCCATATTCGTTTCTGGAGGATTGAGTAATATGCGAATTTTTCTATTTTCTTTAAGTTGCTGACCGCAATTGGATTAGACGCTGAAGCGTTTATAATCATATTATATTCCTGTCAAACATAAAGTATATACCTAGAGCAATAATGATCGACAGTTTACTGGGAAATAGCCTATAATTACCGATTAATGTCGGTCAAAAAATCAATTCCAGCATTCCTTCAAGTACGGTGATCATAGTAATTTTGAAAAATATCGTCAGTTTTCTTTACCCTACAGTTTATAGTAGCCAGAGTTAAAGACATTTCTGCGTGTAGTAACGTTCATTAAATCAACCAACGCTCTGCCATGGTGAAATCCTAGGCAAGACTTGAGCAAACACTATTTCTTCCAGACGTCAATGCAGCCTTGCCAGTGTTTCCTCGTCATAAATGATTTGGTTTGCTAATATTTCTGCTAAATATTGAAGAGATGTACCAGTAACCAGGAAGGTCACAGGTTCATGTCCGTTCGGACGTTCAGAATTGTTCCGATATTGTAGTCTCCAGTTGTGCAAGTCCTTTCTTTTAAATTCATCGCTGTGGTTTCTCTGCTTGACCTCCGCCATACTTCAGCAGTTGACATGCCACTGAGTCCGTCATTATTGGAAAATAGTACAACAAATTTTTTGCAAGTACTTATAAGTTGAGACAGCGTCATCAGCTAAATAGCAGCGAGGATTGTTTCCATTAAAAGTCTTCGGCTGATTGTGATACCTCACAGAAGATGCTTCGTTATGGTAAAAAAAATTTCGAAATTTCAATGTCCGTATATTCAAAATGTTCTAAAACACCAAGGAAAATGTTTCATAAAAATGATTTGACGGCTTGTGTGCCCATACGAGGCATTCCATCCTGATTCAACCTGGGTCTGACCCTCCACTTCCCCGAATTGGCTCGTAATTTTTTCTACGATTGCTTAGGCCCTCAAATGAACCAGGGTTTATGTTCGATTTTCTTAATCTAAATTTTTTTTTAGCTTGCCGCTCGAAAAGTGAGCTTTTTCCGGTGGCTTTGGTGGGGCTCGTGCTCAGTTTCCGAGCGCGGTTCGTCAAGTAAATTACTTTACGCATGGTCGTTCACTTTACGCACGGCTGTTTATTTTACGAATAGCGTTCGGAAACCTCGCATCTCAGCTGCGCAAGCCCCCTTGAAAATAAACTCAATTTTCTCGCTAGCATTTACGAAAAAAAAGTATGTGTATCACGTGCGTAAGATTATTTTTTGCTCCTTTGATCGCTCCCGCAGCTCGTCCAAAAATATCCTTCTTTACGCACTAAATACACAATGTGGAAAATATTTTATTGACGCCAAAGAAATAGGTGGGTTGTTTTCAAAAAATGTATTTCAACAGAATATTCCTTCGATTTCAATAAAATGGTTCGTTTGGATATCAAAGAGAATTTTTCATTCATGGTAAAAGAAACATTTGCTTAGTGAGCATATAATAAAGAAATAGATCCATTGTTCCAAAGAGACGTTTTCATTGATTGAAGAAAACAGTCTCTTTGATTTAAAGAACAGATAAACTTGATAAGCCTATAGGCCTTTTATTTATTCTACATTCCGTGTGATAAGGGAAGTGCCATTGCCGGAAGTCAATGAAAAGAATATACTTGGCTTAAATACACATTTCTTCAAAATTAAAGGAGAAGGTTCTATTGAATAAGTGGCGATTTCTTCATAACCAATGAAAAAGTTTGGATTATAATTTGAAGTAGAACAAACAATGAATTAAGTAATTTTTTTTAAAGATATGTATCTTTGATCTAATGCCACTACTTTCCATCAGTTTGAGATGATTAAAAAAAATATAGTATTTAAATCCAAGTATTTCATTTTATTGGCAACGATTACAGTGAATCAATGGAACTTTTTCTGTCGGTGCAATGTCTAAGGTCGGACTATGAAGTTTTTTTTTTCGAATTTATAAGCTCTGCTTAATCTTTTATCATTCGATTTCGTACAAAATGGTTTCAATGAATTCTGCGATTTCTGTTAGATCAAATATGGCCACTCTGAGTTAAACTCTTACTTTCCACGTACAGTCTTGCTAACGGCTAATTTAAATTTTGCACGTGAGGTACGAGGGCGCAATACTATAATAGAATATTATATAGCGACAAGCGTGAAAGCGAATCCAATAAGACGCGTCTCGGATGAAATATCTTGACTTCGTAACCCACAGATGGGTACTATTTTACATCGCCGAGGTAAGAATCCTATATATTATCGTGTTATCTCATTCGCGGAATTCCTCTGGGCGTGATACCGAGGTCTTATATATTCTGATTTCGACGACGTTACAACCATCTCTAAAGCTCTCAAAGTCTCCTTCAGTCTGCTTCCAGCACATACCCACTGCAGCCTCTAGTGAATCCTTGCCGACGTTCGTGGAGGAATATAAATGTAATTTCTTGGATTAACAATCTTTTTATATTCGTTACTGCATGCCCACGAGCGTTCTTTAATTCCCTCTAATTCACTGGGGAAGCGCTGTCTCGCTAACGATTGCGCATTCAGCACTTCCACTGTACAATAAAATGTATTTCTACGGTATACTAACAAGAAAAGAGGAGACAAATAAATATTTCTCTGTATTACAGCTGCTTCAAACGGCCTCAGGGAAGAATCATGTTGTAATACCGTTTTCCAGTTTACCCTCATTTCAATGACGTGGTCTTTTCTTTGAGACTCAGGTTCTCTATATGCACGTGTAACGGGATATTATTATTTCAATTACGATAAGACTCTAAACACGATTTAATAAATTAAAAATGGATAACCGCCTCTGAAAAGTTAGTGGTGGTCAGCCACGTTCATGTAAAGTCATTTTATTCGTGGTCGGATGCGCCCTCGCTTCTCGTGAAAACTGGACGACCGACATCAAGTTTGTCTGCTGGCAGTTCGTCGTTCAGTATAAGGGAAAAGTATTTTCCATCGTGTTTTATAAACAATTGACTCTAGCAGTCAAGTTCCGGAGGTGCCACTGTTAAACCTTTAAAGCATACATTTTTCTTACATAAGATTCCTGTATAAAAATGCTGTACTCTGGCGGTTTTTGAGCTCGTTGATTACGAAGCCGAACTCAAAATTCAGAAGTTCAATTGGATTTCGAATTTAGAACTTTAGACTCGGATTTGCAATTAGCACCATGAACGAACGCCAACTACCATCTTTCATCCGAATTTAGTAATTTTTTCACAATTTGTTCCGCCACATTAAATTTCTGAATTTTGAGTGTAGATTCGTAAGCAGCGACCGAAAAAACCCCTGATTGCAGAAGTTCATCGAAATCGCGTAATTTGTTGTATTCTGGTCCATCATATTAGAACCGCTATATCGAAATTCTACATTTTGAATTCGAATTTGTATTCAGCAACCTCAATAACCCCCGAGTACAGAATTTCATTCAAATCGAGACACTTTCGGCAATTGGGACGCCATATTGAATGCGCTATTTTGAATTTTCAAATTTCAAGTATAAAGTCTTTATTCTTTATGAGCGACCCCAAAAACTTCTATGTACCAAATTTCAATTAAATTGGATCTCAGGAAAAATGTATGACGTCAGCTCAGTCCGAATCGAACGGCCATTTTTCAACATTATTTTGTTTTTTAATACTCGGCGTCGGTTTGCGACCGCGACTCTTAATACTTCGATGCGTATAGAGATTATATGAAAATCAAAGAGTGGTCGAAATTTAGGCATTGATATAAAAGCAGGCATTTTGAATTGAAAAATATTGGCACCAGATTCGGTTCCGGCAACCGTAAGTACCCCTAAGTGTGAAGTTTCGACTAGATCGGTTGGTATTTAATACATTTAATGTGAATTCAAAAAGATGTTACACTGGTGTCACACTGGTGTTACACCTCACGTCAAGATGTTAAGTAAAGAAAGTTCGGTGAAAGATTACAGTAGTTGTAAAGACTGATAAACGATTCTGACATCTAACTCAAATAGGTAGTGGAGCGCTAACTCAGTAGGTTAAAGGAATTGTAACCTCTCTGATAGAGTAGTATACCGATAGTAGCAGTAACCAGTTGATATCATGACCTCAGCAGAGCGGTTAGTTGGTGCAGCCAATCGTTTGGATTGGTCAGCATCGTAACCATTGCAGGTTTTGAGGCATTGGTCTTACATAATATTTTTCGCTACCAATCAAGAATACCTTAAACTCTGGTTCCAATTTTAGCATATTATAGACTTGATCACAACAATTATTTATTTCTTCCCTAGCACAAATTGTAAAAAAAGGACTGCACAAAAGCATACATTTCAGTGAAGATTAGAAATTTTGCCAGAGCCGAATGGATTATGTAGATTTTTCTGAAGTGGCCCAAATTTTTCTCCCTCTTTTCATAACCGCTGTTGATACTTATGAAGTTATATCAATTTTTTAAGCGGAAGTTCTCATCAAGTCACCAAAAATTAATGTGAATTTTGTCAATTTTCTACACATACACCAAAGTAAATAAACAACTCAAGTTTCTTGTCACTTTTTGTTTATTAAGTCTTAAAGTATATAAGTATAGTTTCTTTAGTAAAAAATATGGTCACCTCAATTGTTTATACGTGCTCGTTCGTTCGAAGAAAGACGGCTGATTTGTCTCTATCGTAGCACTTAAAAAAATTATCTGACATCAAAAAACTAATTTAAAAAAATCCATTATATTATACACCGAGGGAAAATATTTCATTGATTCACGGCAACCTGCGCCAATGAAAAGAAATACTCGAGTTTCAATACTATCGTTTCATTAAATGACTCAAACTCAATGAAAAGAAGTCATATTAATTCAAAGAAACATTTCTTTAAACCAAGAAATCGTCTCTGTTCTTTTCCCCCACCACAGCTCAAAATGTTAAAACCTATTTTTTCCTAAACTACTCGGCAAATAAAGATTACATTTTGAGAGAACGTGTAGAAGTACGGCAGGAATTGGCTAAACTGCTGGCTCCTTGAAACTCGAAGCCTTTCGTTCGGGAGAACCGAAAAACAAAAAAGTGAGGTTAGGTGCAAGAGAGACAGCCCTATAGGCGGTTAACATTGGACAACGAAATTCCCAGCACTTGCTGCCATCAAGTATATGTTTTCATTAAATCAATGAAAACTTTTCTTTGAAACAATGAAATTGTTTCTTTATTTAATGCCCATTAAGTAAATGTTTTTTTACAGGCAATGAAATGTTCTCTTTAAAATTTAAGTGCACTATCTTATTGAAATTAAATAGATATTTCGTTGAAATCAATGAAAAAAGAATCAAACCACTCATTTCTTTGCCGTCAATGAAATCTTTTCTCTCAGTGTATTTGCTGGAGTCTGAATTGATAATATCAGTAAGAAGTAAATAATAAAGAAAATGGAGGATATTTGAATTGTCGGTTGTATTTTTGTTCGTTTTGAAAAGTACTATAAAAGAACAACAACAAATATCACTTGCATTTTAGGTTGAGGCTCCGATAAATTTTTCCTTTTCGAAAATAAAATAAAAAAAGGCTCCATCAAAATAGTTTTGGAGATATTATGCAAATCGGTTTGAAACACGTGATTATTCAGGAAACGCTTAAGCGCTATATGCTACTACCGTACATATTAGAGTATGTGAAGGCCCGATTTAAAATATTTTGCAATCACAGCATATCCTCCAACATCTGGTGGCAGTTGAGGTTGCTATACTACCAAACTATGATCATACAGATCTAAATTTCGAAGATTGACGCAAGACTCAATTTTCGGGTGACAAGGTGGGTCCTCTTCGTATGCGATATCTTTTTTACTTTTTATCATATACGAACCATGTAAAAAAATATAGTATTGCAATAAGAAAAATCAACTTCTGGATTCTAATCGGAATAAATGTTTTGAATGTCTTAGATCCCAAAAAAACACATAAAGTAATTTTTGTCTGTTTGGCGTCTGTATGTACCGTCCGAACGCACGATAACTTTTGAAAAAATCTCTGGACCGCATTGAAATGTGGTGTGTCCCTTCTGTATTCAAATCTTTGTTCTGGTGTTGAAACCCAATACGAAATCTCTATTTATTCTGATACTTTAACTAAAATATTATTAAAAATAACAAAATAATTTTTTTGATTTATTATTGGACCGCAAACTAATATAGAAGTTATTCTGGTTCGGTTTAATACAAGCGGATACTGTTACCAGCCAATAAGTAGTGAACTAGGAGTGATTCAGTACAGCGAAGACTTCGTTGATTTTTAGTTATTTCCATTGGATATCTGAAACCGTAGTTTATGAAAAATTTATATTGGTCGAAACATGGGTTGGGTTATAGGGTTACTAAAGAAAAACTAGTATTACTGATTTTGAGCAGTTTTCAATAAGGAATATACCATAATTATGCACACCAAAAGGTTAGATTTTAAAAAAATGCATCGACTGAAGAGATTTAACGTTATCAACACTAAAAATATAAACTCCCATATCCGCATCGTTTTATAGTTTGTATAATTCGCATAACATTTTATATAAATCCCAAATTCCGCGGACGCCTCGTATACACAATAAAATCTGAAACATTTGTTGTATGATTAACTGAAACGTTAATCTGACTTGTCAAGTGATCGCAGTGCCGACAATAATATCATCGAAACGAATGAGAGGTGTGAAGCGAAGGCGCGTACATTTAACGCGCCTCCTCGCGAGCGCAATTTGTAGCTTCAATTCGGATTTAAAAAAGCGATCTTAATAAATTTTAGCAAGAAACATAAGTCACAAGTAATTCACGAGAATACCCAAACTTTATTCGTGGAGCTTACTATGATCTAGTGAATTCACGATAAAAATTTTACGCCCGTAACAAATGTGATGGGAATGTCGCTGGTTGCGAATACACCAGTAGCAACTTTTTTTTCGCTTTTTCTTATGAAATTGTTTTCGGGCAAACGGTTTTGAAAACATATTCTACATACATTATGCTATGAAACTATGAAAAAAATTAATTTTTTTGGTCGTCATTGATGAGAACCTCCTGTTAAGCGAGATATGATTCAATAACATCGCCGTTGATACAAAACTCGAGTCCGCGGCTTCGGTGATATTCGAGCGGACTGTAAAAATATAACACTTTCGCTTTTATTACTAATCTCGCTGCGGTTGGCTTTCACATTGACCCTGTTTCTTGAATATTCTTTAATACGACAATCGCTCTTCATAGCAACAAGTACAGCAAGTATCCACAACTCAGCAGCGTTGTCCTTTTATTTTAAATATAAACCCGAACATGCATTCAAACAGGATCTCTTAGTGATGCGACAAGAGATAAGATTTCTATCAATCTCGCTCGTTTCTGATTGCGCTTGTCATTTGTTCGCGTATCTCGTATCGATCGTTCAATGTGAACATCTTGTCTCGAATTGTCCTGAATTGAAGGGCGAGACCGAGCGAGAATCTCGAAAATGCCAAAGATCCGTGATTAACGGAAATGCTTTTTTTAGGCGGGCGACCCACTTTAGAAGCTTTCCAACGACTGCCAAATTTTCAATTTTTTCATCTCTACCTGCACTGAGGTTCATATTCTTGGCAAATTAGTTATTAATCTAAAAACGAACCCCTTAATGATTTCGGATGAAATATGAATAATATGTCCAAATTTAATTGAATTCTAATAAATTCTTCCCACCCAAACAAAATCGCATAGATTAATTCTAATAACTTCGAGAAAGGTCGTTTTTATTGAGCTCGAAACTTTACATGTGTTAACATCTCAGTGATCGGAAGCTCGTGACCCGTACGCTACTTTACCGACGAAAGTACCGTGGAATCCCCCATAAATAGTATTTGCGTATATTTTTTACTTTCAATCAGCGGAGCTTTATCTACGGAATTCCTGGAGTAATCTCTCGAGAGTCGGCAGTGGGTTGGACCGCATGTAATGTTCGTTTCCTGGTCGCAGTTGAAAAATCAATCGGAATTAACAGCTAATGCGAGACAAGATCGAGACAAAACGAGATCTCGGCTGTCAAATTCAAGAACGAGATGAAACGAGATCTCGGCTGTCAAATTTGAGAACGAGATGAATTCTTGCTTATGTTCATAATCTTGAACTCGAATGACAGCCCGAAAACCAAATCAAAGAAGAAGTCTCGTTCTCGACATTTCCTTGTCTCGACTCGCTTGTCGCATCACTAGGATTTCTGGGTAACACCTCCCTTTGAATGAGCTGGGGAAAGCCATCGCTTGACTAGACGGACCCGAGGCCTGCTTTTTATCGCTTACATTCAAAGGCATGTTCTCTAATCTAACCTTATTTACAAATAAACCAATTAACCCGCAGATTAATTGAGGAATATCAAAAAAGCATCGAGAGCGCAGAATCTGGTGACGGTAGAGTTTAAAAATGAAGCGCAGGACTAATTGGTTTTTTTTTACGTGCGGCAACGTGGGCTTCATGCAGTGTTATCATTTATCAGGATGTGTATTCATAACTCTTCGCATCGCGGTATCATCTGTGGTCTGTTGTGATAAATGTCGACGTTGGGCGACCGAATTTGGCTCTCCTTGTCATTGAGTTCCCATATTTTTTCTATCAGTCATAAGTAACGACGAGCCTAATGACTTTCCTATAAAAAGTGGTAACGGCTGACGCTACATACTATCAGCGGCCTTGCGCTGCATCGATTCGCACATTAGTGGGAGTTTTAATATCAAACGAACCCCGCGTAGCAATAAATTTCACGGCGACTGAAGATATTCAATTTCATTAACAGTTTTAACTGCATTTCATTTTTTTAATTGAAGCAGTCTATTCATTACTTAAATATCGAAACCTTATTTTATTATTATATGATATTAGAATCCTTTGCCTTTACTGAAATATTGAATAGCCCATTTATACAATTGAAAAGTGCTAGCGTTGGTATATCGTCAAATGATTCACTTCATCACTTCATTCCACCACCACTCTAGCGGCAAAAAACCTAACTTTGACGATTTACTTTAGGAGTATGAAAAAAGGAATCGCATTTCCTTTCAGAGAGTTCATTCAACACATGTTTAAGTATGAAGAAAGCATTTATTTCATCATGTCAATACAAAATAGCGGCGACAGCAGGCACATTTCGAAATTCGTATTTCTTGGCAACTTCTTAACGGAAGGATGGTTTTTTCGTAAACTATATTCCATTGGCTCCATAAGTACACTGAGCGAAAATTATGGTATTAGTAACCATAAAGTTACAACTGTTCATTTGTAGTCGGTACAAACATAGTTGTTACCACTTAATTAGTTGTTACAACTATTTTTATAGTCACCGTAACTATGAAAGGACTAAAAATCAATAGTTGTCACTTTATAGTTAACTGTACTATGACGATTTCTCTCAGTGTACATAAAGGTTTTTTTTCAAATCGAATTTTGTTTAAATAATCCACTCTCCAAAAACAAAATCGATATTTTGAATAATGAAATAGTAAATTGTTCCTAAATTAAAACCTTTAAGGCGTCGTTCCTACACTGAGAGAAAAATCTGGTAATTTTAAAAATAATATAGTTGGACTGACGATAATCTAACTATAAACTATAATTCCCAGGAGGAACGTCTATATTTTATGGTTATAGCAAATAGAATTATAGTAACAATTATTAAAATGATAATAGTTTCGTAAACTATTCTAACAGTTTTAAAAATGCGGTTTTGTTGCGTATACGATTTCAACGTTTGGTTCCAATAACCTTACAAGTATCGTTTATTGAACCATATTATCATCGCTTCAACCATAAAACATTGCAAGCCTTCCTGTATTCGTTTTACGATGTGAAATCATTGAATAAGCGATATGCGTTTTTCTCAGTGTAAAGAAATAAAAAAAAAAACGACTACGTAATGTTGAAGAATCTAACTTAGAAAATTTTAAATCGGTCCATGCAACGATAATTAAGTAATCCATCCTCCCAGATCGAAATAGTGCATTGTGTAAGAAGGGTCGAAAGATGGCGATTGCAACGAGCGCGAGGTTGTCGCCCGAGCAAAGCGGAGGCTGCAATCACACGAGACGCAAACGCCAATTTTGGACCGTGTTGCACACTACATTTTTTGCAAGAAGTTCATGAATTGTGGTGCCTAGAATGGGAGTTTTGCGGAACGAACAATGAGTAGTGAGGCTACAAACTTTTGACCCTAGAGTTGGAGGTGAAACAGTATCAATCGCAAACTGCGCTTGCGCCTATCGTTACAACATTGCTATGAAACTAGCCATTTTCGGCCCGCAAAACTGCTATTAAAAGCACCGCTATTCATGCACGTGTTACAATAAAAAATAAATTTGAGATAACACGTTTAGCGTTTTATAATCACTTAAATTCTGCTGAGAGTGCGCTCCGAGATTTTTAGGAATATCGTTTGGAATTTTTTTTTCAGTCTAGAATAAACTGCATATTATTTTTATCAACATTTAAACCTCATTAAGTATCACCAAGAGAAAATATTTCATTGATTTACGGCAATCTGCGCCAATGAAAAGAAATACTCGAGTTTCAATACTATATTTTCATTAAATGACTTAAACTCAATGAAAAGAAGTGATATTAATTCAAAGAAACATTTCTTTAAACCAAGAAATTGTCTCTGTTCTTTTCCCCCACTTCTCCCACCACAGCTCAAAATGTTAAAACCTCTTTTTTCCTAAAGTACTCGGTAAATAAAGATTACATTTTGAGGTAAGGTGTAGAAGTACGGCAGCAATTGGCTAAACTACTGGCTCCTTAAAACTGAAAGCCTTTCGTTCGGGAGAACCGAAAAAACAAAAAAGTGAGGTTAGGTGCAAGAGAGACGGTTCTATAGGCGGTTAACATTGGACGACGAAATTCCCAGCACTTGCTGCCATCAAGTATATTTTCCTTAAATCAATGAAAACTTTTCTTTAAAACAATGAAATTGTTCCTTTATTTAAAGCCCATTAAGTAAATGTTTTCTTACAGGCAATAAAATGTTCTCTTCAAGATTTAACTGCACTATCTCATTGAAGTCAAATAGATATTTCGTTGAAATCAATGAAAAAAGAATCAAACCACCCATTTCTTTGCCGTCAATGAAATCTTTTCTCTCAGTGTACATAACAAGCATAATGCAATTTTTTGAAGACGTACAGTGCACAAAAATCGTGCAAGAATGAAAGTATCATTTCTCACTTCTTGAAGCTTTTAGACCAGACCGGCGGACCACTTTTAGTGTTTGTTGTCCTATGGAATCTGTCAAAGAGTGCATTCTGAATGGACTATAGTGATTATGAATGCAGTAAAAATCAGATTCACTGAAATAAAAATTGCTATATTCAATCCAGAACGCACTTTCCAACAGATAAAAAAAAACATTACACACTACCCTTCGTTAACTGGTTTGGTCTGAAAGCTACGATAAGTGAAACATTTCACTTTGTGCTTCACATCACTCTGGTGCACTATATGTCTTTATAAAATTGGAAAATCGTTATGTTTGTTATGTATTTAATACGGTTTGAATATAAGATTTTTTTAAGGAAATGTATAACTTACAGAATTTCTTCTCTATTGACTTTTTCACAGTGAGTGGGTCACCTTGAGAAGCAAGATATGTAAAATGAAAGATATTCGTGGTAGCTGCTATGTGTGGAAAGAACGAGGTGCTTGAACATTAGAAAGACATAAGCTGTACGTGTTCGATCGTTCTAAGTTTTCATAAGTTCGTTATCAATTTTTATTTTTATATATGTTTTATCAACGGCCGTTTAGACGTATGTTCCTTGGTTATTATAAAAAACATTCTTATCCGAAAAATGGTCAACTATTCCACATTCATCTAACCTTGAATACAGAATACCAAACCGTCATTGTCCGTAATATATTTTCTTTCATCAAGTTTCAAAAATTGCGGCGTGCGAATGCTGACAGTGTCGAATGGATTGTGATGAAAATATTGCGAAATTGAGATAGCAAAGATCGGAAACCGGAATGCAGGAGGACGGGTGATCTCAGTGGTAGTACTATCGACAAAAAAAAACACTTCAGAGGGTTGAGAGGTTCGAAGAATAGACGCTGTGGCGGTTGATGCCTCGATTCTCCTCGGCGACCCTGGGTAAGTCAAGACCGTACGAGGATGAGAGGGGTCTTGCAATCTTTCGTTACCTCGTCTCGCAGAACAACTCGACGAACGGTGTGTCTCGATAAACTAACAAAAGCGGTTGGGCGTCGGGTATTTTGAAGAGTTTCCAGGGACCAGAGGACAGTCTTCCTTTCTCTGAGGTTTGAGGTTTGCGGGGAGAAAATTGAGAAAGAAATCCGTGAGAACTGAAGTGGTTGACCGAGAGAATCTGTGAAGTATATAGGTGGGATCGAAGCGGGTGCGCGCATCCTCAGCAGCAGCAACAGCAACAGCAATATAGCGATGTAGGGTTACGACGTTACTATCCTGATAATGGAGTGGCGGTCAATGGGGCGATATATCGCGCGCCTTGGAGACGTAACCGAGTAACGCACGGGAGCCGACCCAGCTCCCTAGGGAGCGTTTCTGCTATCCGCTACGGTCGTCTTCTCTTCCCTTTTCATCCCATAACTACCGCACAGCCTGGAACATCTATCCGGCAGATTCAGATGGTCTCCGTCATGTCTAGGACGTCCAGCAACTTCCGCCGTCGCGCTTAATGGACGATCTTCGATAGGTACCCGAAACGTCTTCGCCTACCTACACATAATAATCTGAAAATACTCCGGCATTCTTGTAAATTTCAACTTAGTGTCCAGTGAAAACGACAATGACGACATGAAAAGTTTTGCCATGCCGCTTCGGGAACATGGCTGGAGCCGTTGGAAGTGACAATACATTTGAGAAAACATTTTTACAATTATGAATACTGTTGCACTTGTCTAACGGCGTTCATTTTCTGAAATGCGTAGGGTAACAGGCAGATATAATTTATATGTAACGCAACCGAATATTACAATGGTCTTCATGATACTGGTTAATATGTGGTCATCGTTGGTATATATGGTATGGTATATGGTAAATACATCATTGGTATTTCGAGGTAATGGCATATTTCTGGAGACAGTGTAACGACTCCGATGCGTTTGGGATCGAACTAGACAATACCAGAATGTTTCCTGAATGCCGGACTAAATATAGGAAGAATTCCCATATTATTCTCTACGTGTTATGTTTATAGTATTATGACGAGACAAGGGACATGCTATTAAAAATCCGCGTTGTAAAAGTCGGCTGGTGCCGACTTTTTAATAGGGATATCCATTGAAGAGTTAATATTAACACTTCTTGCGGTGTGAAATTCACAGTTCATCAAATTCATTCTGGGGTCAACTTCATTTATCAACACTGACGTTGGGATTTTTTTTTCATTGTGCGATCTACAGTGTTACTTCAAAGGAAGATTCTCATCAAGATCGAGAAAAAACTGTTTTTTTTTTGGTGCATTTTTTTCAAGCTTTTTATACGTAAAATATGTTCCCGAAACGGTTTGGCTAAGAACATTTTTATGGAAAAGATATAGCATGAAAAGACCTTGTTGCATGGAAACTGAATCTCCTGTTAAAATCCTTGCAGATCGTACTTTGATGACCATACTGTGGTATGGTATAGCTATCTTAAGTCCCATTGTACGTTGAAAGCATTATGCGATAACTGTGAAATAGTTAGAATAAGAGGCAAGTCGTTATATACTCTAATATGTACCATTGTATCGTGTAGTATGTAGCATTAGCTCTTTTTCTCAAATACCATATATTTTAAATCGACGCCACTGAATCTTAAGAACTACTCGATGGATCGCATTTATTTCCTTTTAATTTTGGAGCAGAATAAATTTATTGAAGCTTGAAACTTAATGCAAGTTATATTTTTGGTTGTTTTTTATAGTACTTCTAAGAGCGAAAAAAAAAACTTGAAAAACCGCGATCAACTATTCAAATGACCACAATTTTATTTTACTTTTATTAATAATATTACTTTTAAACAATATTGTAGTTGGTTCGATATAAATCAATTTGACACCATTTTTGTTAAGGTGGATTTTTATTTTTTCTCTGTTTATAATTACAGAATGAATATGTACTCAAAACAGTTCTTTGAGAAGATTTTTTTTTGTGTTTGAGAGAACGGGGACGAAGGTTGGCGTGGCTATAGGGCGAAAATGTGACGTGGGAAGGATTGAGCTCAATTTCCTTTTCCGAACGCGAATATAATTCTTCGAATTCTTCTTCGTTGTGTATACGAGAGGCCCAGGTTCTTAATTCATGATCTCGGGTGTTATTTGGTAGTGTGGACTGTGGTTCTGTGTGAGTGAGAGTGGTGTTTGCTTCGGGTATGAGTGGCAATGTTTTGGTCGTGGGAGTCTCGCCAGATGTTTGAATGGCTGTGGTATATGACTGATTTTTTGAGAGTTCGGGTTTTTTTATGATTGGAGTCATTTGTGTGATTAAAATTTGGTTCGTAGGACAATTGTTTGGTTTTGGTGTCTGAGGTGAGAAATCAATTCTTTTTCGGGACCATTTCCGTTTTTGGAATTCTGGAGCGATATTTTGTGGAGTAGGATGGACTGGTCTTCTGGATTTCTCTATTCGAGGGTCAGGACGGCTATGTCGGACGATCAGCACTTCTTGCCTGGGAAGACGGGAATTCGCTCTTTTTTCGAGTCGTCGGAGGTAGGCCAGGTTGCGGTGTTTAGGCATCTAAGAAATAAGAGGGTGTTAATTTTCCACATTGCGATAGAAGGTTAGTTCGGGCCGGGGTACGGTAGCACTTACTTTCCGGATTGAGTTTACGTTAATAATGTTTTGGATTATATCCACGTGACAGTAGAGTATAATTTTTTGCAAGAATTAATGTAGTGAATTTAAATTGCACACGTTTTTTATCATAGGTAAGTTTTTCTCTTTTCAGAAAAAAAACTTGGTTAGATAATTACTTTGCAGTAATATAGCCGGAGAGTTTTCCTTTTCTTCTACAGAAAAGACTTTGGTGGTTGATTACTTTTCAGTAATATAGCCGACAAAAATGTTGTTTATCTTGGATTCTTTGTTTTAGAATCGCCGGTGAAAGGGAATTCATTTTAGCTGATATATTTCGGCTTGATAAGCTCGCGCCGGTGGGATGTTGCTTGTGAGAGCGCAAGATCCTACTCGCCATCTCTCGGCAGCGAGCGAACTACGGAATCCTTTTCGCGTGCTCAGGCGCGGAACGCCAACTCGGAGGGCCCGAGTCGTTAGTGAGACTTTATTTTTAGTTTAGCGCGGGGTTTTGGGATTTAGCCGAAAATCCAATTCTTAATGTTAGTTTGTGAAAAGTGTTGTCAGCGTGTTCGTGTGGGCTTTCAGGTGAGTATAAAGGTATGAGGTAAGTTTATGGGTATCTTTATAAATATTTATATATATATTTTTTCATTATTTTTTTTTTTCAGGTTTATTTATTATTTGCTAAGTATTTGTATTAATCGATTTTTCTTTTGTTTTACAGGAAGAAAGGAAAATTGTAAGCCAGGAGGTAATAGTTTGGTCGCTTGCGGACAACAGGTTTTTCAATTTCGACAATTTTTCAATGCGCTATGATGGCGACCGATTAGCCATCTTTTTTGAGACAATTATGGTAAAGCATGTATAAACAATTTATCTCACTCCACTTTTACCCAGAAATTTTTTGTCCGTACCTTAAGGTGATAAATAAGTATCAAAATAATTCAGTTGCTTATTTACTTTATTTACGAAAAAAAAAAAATTCATGAAAATATCTTATTTTCTGGTCGCTTGATGAAAGCCTCCCCTTAACACGCGCTAATTCGAACGAACTCAGCTTGGTTTCAACCAGTTGTACGACGTAGGATATGAGTTGACCGTAACTTGAGTATTAGTTTTTTCGCTGTACCATTCAGGAACTTGCCGATTCTAGAGATCCTAACCAGGCTGGAGAATCTATTTAGGAGTTGGGTAACATAGGCGATCCTGGAGAATTAATTTAGAAGCGGGGGGACATCGGAGATGCTGGAGAATCGACTTGGAAGTATTAAGTGTGAAATTATTGTACGAAAAAAAAAAATCCAGCACTAAGTATAGACAAATGATTAGGTTGCGAATATAATTATTTGTTAGCATCACTGAGCATTTCAGAGTATTAATAATATCAATATCGTTTTCAACTTCTTAATTTTGTTTTGTGGACTTTTTCTATCTCGATGACAAAAATGTTTATATATACATACAGGTTTTTTTCTTTTTCACTTTTGTTGGCGGAGCTCCTCGAAGGTATTGACCGTTCTAAGAGATACTTCAGATTTATCATACGCCCTCCTGAGGAGTCCCTCCTGAGGGCCTGGTTACTGGTTACTCCACGTACCAGTATGGTAATATTTACCATACTGGTACGTGATTTGAAATAAAAATGAAGGTCGTTTCGGGGATTTTCGGTTTCGCGTTTTCCAAAAGGTCATCCATATGAGTGCCATAAGAGGGTCTATATCATATGGTCGACAGTTGATTATATTCTCCGTGGTCACACTCTTTGGCTGTAACACGTGTTATGACGTTATTCTGACTCCATGTAACTACGGAGGGTTGATGTAAGTAGTAATTGCAGTATTTCCTAAACAAGCATGGAAAACGTCACCAGAATGCCCGGTGAGATTACAGTGATCACTTATTTCCCTCGCAAATAAAAATAGTTCGGTTTAGAGCGCGGATGATGTCTGGGTTGTTGTTCCGGATGGAATTTTTTATTCCGGACGGGGGTACCAAATAGATTCTCAAATGGACTTCAGCTTTTAATGCGATCCTATAGTCTATCATTAAATCCATCATCCCATCCGGGACTCCCAAAATTACTCTGGGGCTCAAAAAACCTCACTAATAAGCACGGTCTGGGATGTCAAATACTCTCCGCGATACCACGCCTGGACAATTAGCAAATTAATCGCAGAGTCCATCTTATTAACCAATTTGGTATCTCACCAGGGTTATTTTTAATTTCGTGTCGACACCACTCTGGACTATCCGCGAATCTCGGCGGTTGGGTCGAAAATCAACCCTGGTGTGCATTTCGGATAGTCACCTGGAATGTCTCAAAATCCATTTCGGGCTCTACCCTGGAGGAATTGTGAAATTTCCCAGTTCTACGCGACTACCGACGAGGCGTCGACCCTCGGTTGACAGTCTAAAATAGAGCGTCTGGACACCAAAGTGTCCAAGGTCCGTCTGGTCCCGGTGAACACCAGGACTGAGTCCATACGAGAATCCAGAATAGACACCAGGATGGACTCTGCGATGAAACTAGCAAGATTCACGGTTTGTCCAGGGTAGTGTCCGTGATACAATTTTTGGTAGCTTAGATGAAAACCCGAAATGGACCGCATAATAGACTTCACGACTGAACCGCCGATATTCGCGGATGGTCCAGGGTAGTAGCTGAGATGGTATTGCGACAGTCTAGATTAGAATCCAAAACGGACGCCAAGATGGAATCTGCGATTAATTTGCCGTTCGTCCAGGTGTGGTGTTCCGGAGACTATTTGGCATCCTTGATGGTGTCCGGGAAAATTTGATGAGTCCTGGATGAATCCAGATCCAGATTTCTGGATCAGATTAAAAGCCCATTTAAAAATCCACGTGGTACCCCAATCCACACTGAAAGATTCCATCCGCGATAACAACCTGGACATCATCCGGGACTTTAATTCGGACTTGATCGCGGATAATTTTTTTCTGCGTGGGTAGTACAGTAGTAAGATTTAGAGATCCCCAATCTCATACTTACTTATGAGGCGAAATCAAATGGCTTATCACATTTACGTAATTATATATTTTTTTATCCAAAGAGCAAGTAAAACATTCGTCTATTCATAATATCAAATACTGACTTACGTAAAACTCCAAGCTACGCGTCCGCGTCCCCTCTTCCTCTCCCATGCGTCACGATCTACAATGTGGTCGTGTCGTTTAAGTCTGCACAAAAACATGATTTAAAGAAGTTATTAAATTTCTGTCGTGGTCACAAGACGGTAAACCGGCTTTCAATTTTTTAGGTATTACGGTAAATATATGATTGTGACCACGATAGAAATTTTTTGTACAAAAGACATACTTGTTCAAAAAAATTTCTTGTACAAAAGACATTCTTGTTTAAAAAAATTTCTTGTACAAAAGACATTCTTGTTCAAAAAAGTTTCTTGTACAAAAGACATATTCGCTTGTACAAGAAATTTCATGAAAATGGTGACCAGAAAGCATTTATCGTGATCGAAAATGTAGGCTAAGTTTCATGTTTCATAGGAGATCAAGTCTATAAGAGCTTCTTGTCTAACAATTTTCGAATTTTTCAGATTTCGTGAACGTAGAATATGCTCTATTGTCTTTATATGTTGTCTAGATGTCATTTTCATTCCTTTTTGACGGACATGGTCGGTCTCATTTTTTTAAAATGCTTTTCGTCGCGAGGTCCGGGTTCGAGTAATCGAAATTACTATCAGTGTCAGGGAATACTATGTTTGCATAGGATGCACGAGACCAAGGTTAATGTGTGCTAGGTGTATGTAGACGCGCTGGCGGACTGTCTAATGATACTCTTCAATCTTCAAACGAAAAGCGAGGGCCATTTATTTCGAGCCGTGACCAACGTCGCGAAGATTCAGGGCTCGCCGCAGCCACTATTCGTTATTGACCCTTTAACCACTAGAGAGCACCTCCACACTACCTGCACTCGTCTATGAGAGCCGGTTGCGGCACCATATGGCCTTTATACATTGCAGCGCTCCGGCTTTCCTTGTTTTCTCTCTCATCCACGTTTGTTCACGACTTTCTCCTCGCTACTTCCTCCGTACCCGGTCTAAATTATTTCCCAATTATCATCCATTCACTTTAACTCCTTTAGCGAGCCCACGTTCGCTTATTCGTATATAGCAAACGAATAAAAAACTGTAGCAAGTGAGAAAAACGACAATACCTCAACAATTTTCTCCACTTCTTAACGTTCAAAAGCTATTTTCAACGTCATATTCAACAATATAATGCTCCTGCGCATTCAATGTAAAGTTTTGTACTGTAGTGTGGGGTATATTGTAACATGGGGACTGTATAGGAGCATAGGTTATAAAAGTGACATGAGGCACTGTGTAACAGGCCAATATCACGAGGGCTTATAGTTGTGAAATTTTTAGTGCTAGGGTAAGTTGACTAGTAAATGAACGGTTAAGGAACGACAAGACTCAGACTATAAACGTCTTTATATAATTCCTTTTATGAAAAGCATTCAGTCCCTGGTCAGTTTACGGTGGACAATAACTTAAATTGCATTTCGTCATAGCAATTCAACCGATAGTGCGAAAAACATTTTAAAAAGATAATAGATTTGGACACCTCTAAGCAAAAATTTTGCTCACCGAAAAAAAATTATATCTTATCTACCATTCCGTGATAACGCAGGTTTTGACTTTTAAGAGTTATAGTAATTATGTATGCTCCATTCAATGCTATATTTTTGTTACTGTTATTTAATAAATAATTGATAATGACAAGAAATTAAACTTGTCGATAGTGGGGTACAAAGTGACATCGAACTGCGAATCTCAATGTTACATCTTTTCGTTTTATTGTTATTAGACCAACAATATGAGAAACTGGAGCTGGTTCGAAATGGAAATCAAACAACTTTGAACGGCCCTGTCGAGGGCAGCAAGATGAAAGGGTGGTTATTCGAGTGCTTAACTAAGGCCATAGTGTAACAATGTAAAATGTAACAAGCACTGCTAAAGCCATAAATATCAATCTCATGATTTTGCATCGTGCACCACAAAAAAAGTGTTATAAAATCTAGCAAAAAATATAAGAACTCCCTGTTTTTGTACTGAGTGCAATCTGTTTTACATCGGTAGTACCCTTGTGCCCCTCCATCTGTCACACTTTATCCCGTTGGTAAGGTACAAAGTAATATTCCGCAAATTAATTTTGATCGAATTATTTTCATATCTTCAACTCTTCTTCATTATTGATTGCACTTTCTTACAATGCCTAAGGGTTAAGAGAAACCAATTATGGATGGAACTTATATACTATTCTAACATTTTGGATGAATGTTTAGAAACGTGGTGTCCCCTGCACTCCACTTTCCCCTACAGGAACGTGTGGCCTCGTAGACCAGTACATCTACATTGTTAACAACCCACGATGTAAAACTTTGCTGGCGTGGAATTTTTTATGGAGTTATCTGTTAACCCTTGGTGGTCACCTGTGGTTAATGTGATCGCACACGCACCTTTAAGCTGAAATTACTATAAGCATTTGGCAGCCCTGGTGGCTGGTGTGCTGTCTAATAGTACTTAGTTTGCTCCACTGTAAGTACAGATTGGAGTCGGATGAATCGCGATAACAGTTATATCGTGCCAGTATAAACGGAAAAGCAGCCCGTAGGCTGGGGTTATTCGGATCCCTAGTGTGACCAGCGAAGTTTTTTTTCTGTAGAAAGTTTAATTTTTTTTTCTGCTTGGGATGGTTTCACAAAACGTGAGTTTCACTATGAAATCCCAATTTTTTTTTTTAAATTCCATATGTTTAATTACTCTGAAATTTCTGAAAGAAAAACCAGCTGTACCGATCGTACACCACCGCTAAAGGAACCCTGAAATGAGCAATGAGATATTTTTTGGCATAATGGACCAAGGGATTGTTAGCGCTTGGGCTTTGTTCAACTGCTGGAAATCATTATTTCTTGATAAGTCGCTAATTTTTCATGATTACTCTTATTTTTTTTCCTACCAAATGGACCCTTCTTCAGGTGTCAGAATAAATAACTTTTTTAGAACTCCAACTATGCAGATTTTTTGTCCTCGAACTATTTCATTTTAAGAGTATCGGCTTAACATTTGATGGGAAAAAAATTGCAAGAGTCATGATTTGAAAAAGGGTTTCACTATAAATCAACCACTTACTATTGACCACTGATTTTTCTCCCATTTGAAAATGCAATGAACATATAAAATTAACAATGTCACAATGTAGGACGTTCAAAATAACAATGTGAATGCTTATAAGTGATGCCGAAAAATACGCTCAACCCGGCGATTGTTTATACTATGTCCACGTTAATATTCATAAATTTTGCGGAGTGAAATTTACAGGAACGATTTCGTTGAATTTTTTCTCGTGTCAACTTCATCCATCATTGACAGTATGATTCTTCGTTCATTCTACGATCTACAGTTTCACCGTAACACGCGCTCGGGTCAAACGAATACTACTTGGTATCAATCACTTGTACGTTGTAGGAAATCAGTGAACCGTAAATCTGGAGGATTGGCGAGTGGCGTTGAACATCTCGGATTTATTTCTTCATTCGTGTACGGTTTCAGTATATCATTCACAAATCGATTAAAAAAGAAATTTCATCGCCTGGTTGCAGATATTCCCAAACGTATCAGTGTACATATTACCGTTCTCGAAGTGATTATAAAGAAACTAAAATGTTGAGGTTAAGTGTATTGGAAACTGAATTATTTCCCAAGGTAGACTGTCTTGACGTGTGTACACTGTTAAAAATGTTTCAAAAAATAATATATGCATTGCAAGTCTCTTCGCAGATACAATGTATTAATTTTGATTTAATATAGGGATATGTTGTAAAATTTCAAAAAAAAACCCATTATGAACACTACAATTATGAAATTGTTAGTATACTGTATATCAATTTTATAAACATTTTTTTGTATATTACTTGCTATTTGTATATTACATTTAATATACGCGCATCTGCAAAAAAACTTTCAATACTTTATATCAATTTCCGTACGAAAATTTCTGACTGTGTATTGTCCTAATGTATGTTGTGAAATTTATGAAAGCAAATTTCAACATGATTGTTGTCGAAAGGTTTATTTAAACAGGATTTGGATACAAAGTTTCCACATATTAAGCGCTACACGGAAAAAAAGCCCTTGTTGGAACAACCAATAACGTCTAACCAAAATCTTGGTCGGCCAACCAAGTTATCCATTGATCCAACCAAGCCATTTTTCCGCGTAGAGTAGAGATACCATTAAGTCGATAAAAGAAGTGTTTTATCAGTGTCATCTTAATTTAACACAATTTGTTCTAGAGGAGAATGGGCGTGGCCACCAAAGGAAAACCTCAAATATATTCGATAACGTTGATTTTAGCATCGAATATTAGCTTTTTCTTATGCGATAGAATTTTTGCGAAGTACATCTCGGGTCTGAGACAGTAATCGATACATTTAGAGCACGCGAAAATAAGGCCTAATTTAAATTCGCTAATCCAAAACTTTTTTCCTAATATCGATTGTAGCCGCATTAATGAATCAAATTGACTTATCGAGTAGCCACAATCGACCAATTTTTAACTGAAGCAATTGTGACGTAATTCCGCTACGACTCAGGTTCGAATCAGAAACACTTACAATATACATTCCATAACATTTCAGTTTTACACAAAGTACGTTCGATGCACATGAAGTTTTGAGAGTTTCTTTTCCCAATTCGTTATTAGAAAGAATTCGTCTTCGACCGGTATTGACCGCAATCACAGGTAATAACAGCCAGATATTGAGTAATACTAGTTGAGCATGAGAAATACCGGTCATCTCTTGGCACACTCTTGTGCGCGTACACTGATGGAATCGACAAGATAAAGAGGCCAAGAGACATTACCAATTGATACAATACTTTGTTATTCATTAATCATAACACTCTGACATATATATTTTGATAAACGATACAGGAACTTTCCATGACGTTATAACGTTATGTGAAGTGGATTTCATTTAATAGGAATCTGTAGTTTATACTCATTCTAATTATCGCAAATAAGCATTTGTGTCATTTTATCAAGCTCCCGGATCTGTACTAATGCTTCTTTTTTTTTGTTCCGCCATAACATTTTTCACAGCACAATTGTCACGAATATTTTAAAGTTGCCAATCTGACCGCAAGTTTGGCGCATAATTGCGTTTTTTCTACAGAACACATGCTATACATACTTTATACGGCTAAAAATTGATGAAGCAAAACGATATTTAAATTCCTCACAATAATTCTGCAACGTCTGATAAAATATTCCAATAAAGTCACACCTTACATTGCGCGTAACCTTGAACTGAAAATCGTGCGTCTCATCATGTAGACGAATTGACCGGTATCAGCCATGAAACGCGGATCAGTCAAACCTCTATAATCACTAGATTTTACTTTCAACGATGCAACATCAAGTTCCATTGAATATCGATTTCAATGTGCACTTTGAGGAAAGTTGAATAACAAACGCTTCAACGACGGGAATAAAACATTTTCAATTCGGTTTATACATGCTCAAAGCCTCAAGTAAATTTGGCAATTTATTCACCTCGTCAAGGAACGATTATTCAATTCTTCTCCTATTTTTAGTATTGCGACTTGAGATGAGAATTCTGACAGTCTCGCTCATTTTCGCTTGCGCATGTCTTTTTTTTAAATCTCATCTCGATCGTTTCATGCGAAGTCAATTCGTTGTTTTGAGTGACATAGTCTTGAACTGACAAGCGAGAACGAGCGAGAATCTCGAAACTAAGTGGTTAATCTGTACCGCAAGAAGTGTGCACAGACTAAACGGGGCGACTGTATTGTATGTCAAATGAAATATTGCCATGGCTATCGGGAACCGCTCAAGATTATTTTTTTTCTGATATAATTTTTTCTGATATTTCTGCTATAATATAAGTATATAATATAATCTAAGAAAAATTCACTTCCATCTATTATTGAGTAGACTATTTCATTCACGAAGATCTGCACAAAGTTAATATCGTCACCTTCTAAAATTGATCAAAGTCTCGTTAAAGTAGGATAACAAGGGATGATTGACCCGAATTTGAGAATTTCTGTTAAACCGCGACATAGTGTTCAGGGTGGTATCGTTCATAGTATCGTGTTCCGTCATTTCCGGGCAACAAGATCGAGACAAGACTCAATTTCGTTGTCAAATCCAAGAACGAGAATGAATGTCACTATTTTTTCCATATCGCCCTTTTCTCGTTGAGTTGGCGATCGTATTTGTGAAGTGAGTTTCGAGATCTCCCTTGTCTCGTTTCGTATCGCATATCCACAACTCTACCTATTTTTGATTCCGTCGCCAAGATGTTATAGAATTCATAATTTCATTTAAAGGCTTTAGAAGGAAGAGAATTGCAACAATTACAAAATCATATTCTTATCAGATCACTTAAAATCCGGTTAGCCCGTATACACACTGGTCGGCGTTACCCTGTTCTCCCCTACACCTCTCGATATTACTGCAACTGGTGTACACTTACATAGACACCGCGTGGGTGTCAATTTTAATACGGCATTTTTAACAGTGTTGCTCATATTTGGTTATAATAATTTCTAGTAGGGACAGCTCAATAATATAAGCAGATTTCGTGCTTGCGACTCACGTCGGGCTTGCCATCACTTTCTACATTGACAGTGCAAAAAGCTTGAGAATTTTCTCTTCTATAAATAAAGACGCCGACATTTTCGCGAGGGCAGCGCGCAGGTCAGATTGTACTGGCTTTATGGGATGAAACGATGCTTGGCTTTGTTGTATTTTATTCCTCTTCTAGCCACTCTTGTTTTAGTGGCGATTAAATTCAATGAGAGCATCCCCCGAGCTTACTCTTCTAGCACTGCTCGTTAACAATAACGAAAGGTGTATGAAGGAATTTTCGCGCTAGACGATAGAGAAACGCATCAAAAGTAGGGTGTAAAAACGTGGAGGAACTGAAACAGAGAGTGCGGTGGAGTAAGAGGGGTTCGGAGAGAATTAAGGCCTGGACCGTGTGAAAAAGGGGAAAAATAAATTAATCGGTGTAGCAGCGGAAAAGTTTTCTCGGGCCAATTCTTTCTCCTCCTGTACTGGCGAAATAAACCTCGATGCACTAGCCTTCACGGGTGCTAATTTGTGCAGCACGCTCTTTCAGACTCTATTTTTGTCTGATTTTACAGGATATTTATAGATAATGTTTGTTTCTCTTACTAATCTGAAAAAAATAAAATTCGGTCGGCTCACTACATCATCATGTATTCAAATATCAATTTCTACCACTAAATCGAATATTCAACAGTTTTAGCCAAAACCTCAAGAAATTGTCGCACTGATTAGGTCCATCGCCTCTTAGTTGGGTTTTATTGAAAATTGGAAAGAAGAATTATTTTTTATTTCTGTTAAACGTCGAATTCTTCATTTACTTTTAGAATTCATTTTTTATTTTATTTTCATTCGTGGTGTTCCTTCGTATACCCTGCTGAGTTTTTTCGATTTCCCTTCCATCCCTTTCTTCTATCACTCCCCACCGCACTTCGCTTACTTGACCTAACTTTCGTTGTATCCGCAGCCGACACAGCTACACTGTACCGCATTCTCTACAGACACGGGGAACTGAGGAAAACTCAGCCCGATGCAGACAGCCATATACTTTTCCGACTTATCAGTATATATATAAAAGTAACTAACGTAAGTATACACGCCAAAGCTTCAGAAAAACTGATCTCCCGTTCACTGGTTAATAAAGTCAGCCGGTGCACGGCAGAGCGGTCGCCTATTCAAGTTATAGTCGCAAACTATGCTCCTTAACTCGTGAGACCGCCGAAGCCGCACGCCGACCGCGCAACGACCCAGTGTCGGATTTCCATAATTCATTATTTTCCATTCGCTTCTGTTCAGTTTCATTCTTATGTTGGTAAACTTTTTTGTAGGGAAATCAAGGGCATTTATATTTTAAAGTAACGATTGGTCGATACCAGTGCGACTGGTAACGCCGGTTCGGCCTATTTATTATACCCGGACCCAAGCCTATCGCACCGTGACTGCTGCGTCTGGGGAGACAGAGGGATGCTCTAATTACAGTAGACACTCTGCGTTTCCCGGTCCGGAAGCGTTTTCTTCCCTCCGCATGTAAACACCTTCATTAGCACCGAAGTGTTCCATAAAATTAGCTTGTCGCCTGGGAATTACCCCAAGTACCGCTTCCACGCTTTCATCTTATGATTATATCTAGTTGGTAACGTCGATGGACCATATAGTATGTTTACGGAAATAGTATGTTCTTCACAGTAAGCTATAGTATATTATGCAACAATGTCCGAAAGCTTGCGATCGTGACGAGCGTGAGCGTAGCAATCATACGAGACGCAGTCGTTAGATTCGGCCCACAATGCACATTATCCTTGACTCACCAGTAAATGAAAAACAGCATTTAGAGAAACGTTCAAGAATTTTAATAACCTAAGTGAAAATTCGATTTTAAGTTTGACTATTTTTTATCTATCTATTGCGATTATGTTATCGGAGAACCCTAATTTCAACTAAAAGTGTGGGTTAGGTCGACCTGGCTACTTAGGTGTTATTGGATTTTTGGTATATAATATTTGATTTCATATACTTTGCATTAAAAACACGATCTTTTTGTTTTATTTGCATCAAATAATTCCACATTTTGGTCGACCGTTAACATTTTTAACAAAATTATAGAAAAGTGAAGAACCCGAGAGTAAGAAAGTGAAGGAATCGCGAACGACGCTTGTACCAACCTATTGTTTTGACATTGTTATGTAACAAGCCTTTTTTTTCTGGAAAAACCACCATAAAAAGCATTGCAGTTTGTGTGCGTGTTATGGACAAAAATTTCCACAGAAAAAATGGTTTCGTTACGGTAACGATAAAAATAGTTGGATCCAACCAAGTGACTTAGTCCGCTGAGAGAGAGGGTTATCATCACGAATAGTAGCGTCTAATAGCTTTATCAATGATTTTCGATAATATTTTTGCCTATAGATAGTGCAATGTCCTGCTGACTGAAGACATGGTTGTAAGAATCATACACAGTGTGCATTTACTGGATTATTATCCGACGAAGAGAATATATTGTTTGTAATACCTCACGAATATCTTTCCACCGTCCAATCGTCGTGATTGTCCTAACTTCATTACGCGGACTTCTATCACGTCGTCGCACTTCGCAAGCCAGTCTTTGTACGATTCCACGATCTTCTGGCTACAATATACGACGGCCGACAACACAAAACCGCCATGTACTAAATGCGCGCTGCCGTTGGTCAGCTTCAACTATCCTAGCTAGTTGAAATACGAATAGAATACATTGATGTATTCAAGTCAACTAAGTCTGAATTGGGGGACAGAAATTTTTTTTTAAAAATCAAACACCCCAATACGTATATTTCATATATAGTCTATTCAGGAATAATGATCATCCGTAATTTGTGGGGAACTATCTTAGCATTAACGCACCAGTGGGGGAGGAGTGCCCCTCCCGCAATACGAAAAATACAATTTCGGATCTTTAAGTGGCCAGCCGAAGCCTTCTAGGCAGAGCTTGCATGCCTAATAGTGTTTTACTCTTTTTTTCGGAGTCCAGGGGCGAAGCCATGATGGTGGCGGGAGGGGGGGGGGGGGCGCAGAGGGCCAGAGGCTCCCCATTACGAAAATACATTTTAGGTTTTTAGATTCGTTTGGTTCTTACTATTTGCTTAATTTTTCGATTTTGATTATGCACGGAGAGAATTTTCTGGTGATCACAATTCAAAAAATTTGACGATGGTTCTCATGCAGCATAGTAAATTCGGCTTATTCGACCAGTCTGGCGATGACTGCCCTGTAGTTCATTAACGTGAATTTTTCGTATCAAATATACAGTACGGCAAACGATGCCAGTTGTGTTCACGAGTCACTTACTAACGTTATATATTGCTGATTAAACGCAACATAGTGAAGATTGCTAGGCCGGTTACGTGCCTACTTCTGCATTGTATACCAGTCAATGTCGGAAATACGTGCAGTTAAAATGATACTTAAATTAATAGAAAGCAAAGGTATACAACGGTAGGTTAGAAGGGATAGGTCACAAAAATGCATTAAGAAATATATGTTATTTAACTCATTAAATATTTATTAATTTTTCTTTTAACCTCAACCTCATTGTTTACGCTAATCTCTTCTATCTCCGCCGAAATCGCGTTGGAATTCGTCGAACTCATTGCTTACCGTCTACCTCACCGCGTACCGCTTCAAAAACCGCCTGAAATATTATTTTTTCTTACCAATTTGGGATTCTATTAAAACCATCACGACTTTTCATCTTGATCTCGGATGTTACCAACGAGGAGGCTATGTTTATGGCACGTTACAAGAAGTGCAGGTTACGCAACAATTTACAACGGCAATGACATTCGACGATTTTCTTGTTATGAGGACGAACAATACATAGATAATATTGCGTATATAATATATCTTTTAAAAAGATGTGTACTTACATACTTTCATTTTACCAATTCTTTCTAAGGCGCACTTCACACTGTCGACAGCAATGGGCAACTAACGCCGTTGACGATGTAAACACACTGAGCCGGCGCCAAACGTATAGCGGTCACCGCGCGTCTTTCGTGTATAGCTATTGCACTGTTTAGAACTATAGCCTGTAGATGGAGAATGATTCCCAGGCGCAGGGTCTTATTAACTACAACGTTGAGGATATCAGAATTTGATATTTTGTATATGTGGAATGTTTGTATTTTCTTCGGAACCAATTCCCCAACTAATATAGATTCTATTAATAAATTAAGAGATGAATATCTTCATATATTGCGAATCGTAATCACTGTCTGTTGAAAGTCACGACCATTGTCAAGCTTTAAGATGTTTTCGAGACAAATTTGCGTATACATCCTTACAAACTTTGGATTATTTACAGTACGGTTTGAAAACCAAAATATAGTAACGATTCTTGTACGGCGTGCAACATACAGTAAAACACAAAGTTTACTATACTGAATCTGTAAACTACAGAGTTTTCTATCCTAAATCGGGTAATGATTACCAGACTCTTCTCTCTGTGTGTTTGAGGATGTTTTGGTTGGAGATATATTTTTGTTGTGGCGACAAGTTTTTACTTAACAAATAAATAATAAGTTGACCCAACGAAGGCGATTCTTCCGTATACTTAAAATATTTTTGTGGTAACGTATTCATTGATTTTCACATCACCTGATATTGAGAATGGTCGTATTGCGTAAGTGGAATGGAGCAACGACGACGTATCAAACAACCACTGCAGCGAGGATTAATGGCCATCAATCTAAGTGCAAGGTGCGAACTACGTCTAGCCTTAGACAGCTCGAAGTGCTGGATGTAAATTCTAGTTATCACAAGCGTGTATTCCGTCTACAGATATCACTTGACGGGTGAGTACCCCAAATCAACGTACCAAATTGAACGCACGGCCAAGAAGGGACAAGCTTCGAATACCTTAAACGGAAACCTCGGCATACAATGCTTGGTTTCTCACTTGTCTACATACATCTACCTCATCTCTATACTTGTAATTGTAGTTCTCGAGTGTATATATATCTGCATATAGTTTAGAGTTTCGGATGGGCGGGTGCAGGATCAATTACGGGATTTCTGGAACTATTAGATCGGTCCAGCTCCTCGTTCCATTTGTGTGTAGGGGTACATTACCGTGTATATAGTAAAGCAGCAGGGAATCTTAGTGTGTGCTGGCGCAATTCTAAATCGTTTGATCTTGAGGTAATGCTAAAAATAAAAGTATCAAGGCTAAGGGAAGCATTTGAGGGTGATTAGTTCTCTGTGATATAGCTTTAACCCTTGGAGTCATACATTTGTCATTTTCGGAATAATAAAACTTATTAATAATTGTCAGAAATTAGTTAAAAATAGTTCAATCTGAGCAAAAACAAGTGGGTTGCTTAGTGACCCACTAAGACTCAAAGGGTTAAATTGCTGATCAGAAGTCTTGAGCCATATAGGTTAGATGTACTGTTAGTAGCTATTTTTATTATTATATTCTTCGAATTATTTTTATCTCATAATTTCATGTTGATTTTTCGAACTAATTCATATAAATTTACTGAAAGATCTAATTCGAATCTTCGCATCTCCATAAAGAAAACTTTGTTTCCATGGACAAAATTTATTTCGAGATTTTTATGTCAGAACACTCAGAATGGTCTGAAACTTTGAGAATAGTGATCTAGAAAAAATCCCAGAGGTATGTGTATCTGTATGTGTATACAACTTCGAAAATTTGAACTCTGATAACTGAACAATCTTTTTGGCTATCGAGCTTATTACTGCAATCGTTGACTGAATGGATGCTAAAATTAAAATTTCGTAGCTTCTCCAATTCTTTGAAAAGGGCGTGACCACTCTAGCTTTCGTCAGTAATGGTATATTATACTCAACGGTTCTTCATAAGAGCATTTGCACTTGATGCTCTTTAGGTTTCAGTTTGGCTCAAATCAGTCTAGTGATTCAGACGTTACGAAATTTACCAATTTTCAAAAAATTGATATTACGTAATTAACTTTCCCAAAATCTTATGTGATATATAAAGCTCAAATTTCGTATATGAACAGCTATATAAATTTCAGCTACAATACATTTATAATTCAGTAACAAACGATGTAAAAATTCCAATTTTTTGGGACTTTGAATAATTAAATTAAATAACGGTATCACATTAGCTGCGGCATGACATGAGACATTAGTCCTAAATTAAATATGTGAACAAAATAATAGTTGACCTCTATAGATATATAATCCAGTGACGAACGACAACAAACTTCAATTATATGAAATTTTAAATTATCAAAAATCAGATTTTATCGTATTAACTTTTGCAAAACTAAAGATATCAAGCCCAAATTTGATATGTAATCAAAATCATATTCATAATCATTTTAGATCTATGCTTTAGTGACAATGAAAATAACACCAATAATCATAAAATTTGTTAGATAATGCATTGGTCCTGTATCAGAATACAGGATGAAATGTGCTTTGGCGAATGACGACCTTTGATATGTTATTGTTTTGTTTACGTTTCACGCTGATCAGGGCCTCTTTAAAACTACCCTATTTCATCAGTGTAACTGACAATCTCAGTTCTTATGACGCTTCTTTTATTTGTTTTTTCTTTGGATAACCACCTTAAGTATCCTTACGACTCCTTCTCTTTTATTAATATTTGTTGTGGGAACTTGTTATCCCGTGACATTTTTTTTAAATGTTGGTTAAACCTGTAGTCTCTATTGTTAGAAATCGTTTGTATATTTGACAGTTTCGTCAATTAGATAAAAATTCGTAAAAAATTGTTGGAAATTTTAATCTGATTGACGTAAATTTGAAACATACAAATCACGTTGACTTATGCGAAACTTGATATGAAACCGATATTTAGTATGTAAACAAAATAATACTCAGTCATGTTGATATATTTACTTAAAACGAATATGCGAAGTAGAATTTCGCACATCGTTTTCTCATTAGATTTCGCTCTATACAAAATTTCCTCTATTTCATTTGTTTAAATGTGATGGTCATAATCGGACCTAAGGTGGGAGAAAACGGTACGTTTGCCCTACAACAAAAACATACGGTCATTTCTTTTAGGTTTTGTCTAACAATCATAATCACTCCGAAGTGTTTCATATCTTACTCGAAAAAAAGTTTTCCAATAAATCCTATCCCGTCGGTAAAATGAAATGATTGCGATTTTGTCACACAGTACTTCTTATTTCTTTATATCAACGTCATGAATTATAGTTTGGGTGACCTGCACGAATAACTGTGGAGTGCTTGTTGTTGCCTATTTTAACGCGCGATATAGTTTAGAGAGTAGAGAAGTTGTGCGAAATAGTACGCTTGTAGTATAGGTTCTACAGAATATTGTGAAACGATACGGTAGAGCCAGATTCTGGCATTTTCAAGGTATGCACTTGGCATGCGTTTGGCGCACAAGGTTGTTGGAGTGAGTTTAACGAGCCACGGGAATCCCAAGATTCTATTGGCTTCGCGAGTAGGAAGAAGTGGAGAAGGTGGAAGAAAGAAAGAAGAAAGGGAGCGAGTATCTTGGCTCTTCCGCCAGATACTATCCAGCTTTTCCGTATCAGCGAGTAAACGAGCTCGAATTGCCAGACGATATTTCATGTCAGAATAAGAATTTCTCCGTGCTCTCTCGTCTTCTATATATATTTCGGACGTTGCCCTACTGCCCGCCAAAACCATTCAGAGACTTACACCCACTAGTAGCAACGGGCCACTACAAGTGCTACCACTGCTATCACGTCTATCACTTATTATTATATCTTCTGTGTAAGCTCCTGCCGTGGACGAGTGGCTCAAGCATTTCGGAATTTGCAAAACTTTCGAAAGACTGGCTTCACTTTTTTTTCTTCTCGGTATAGAATCATCCGCAGTGGCTGCTGGTATATTGACCATGTCAAGAGTTTTCCTACTATAGAGGCAAAGACCTGATTGAAGTCTTTCATAAAATTAAAATTCCTGGTCGCTTCCACCTCAGCTTCCTCCGATTTGGTGACTTGGGCTTTTACGATGCCATTAAATCAAATAATTTTTTTTAAATATGAATATTTCAGGCATTGCAGGAATAGGACTCCACAATTTTGCTTCTTTATGGAGACATTTTTTCCTGAGAAGACATCATTATTGGATTTTGATGTCAGTATATTTAAAGTAGTTTAGAACGTCGAGAAAGTGGTCGCAACAAAGTGACCAGAAGGATGTTCGCGCCGCTGGCATGTGATTCCATTTTCTGAGATGCAGCATTCAGATTGTATGCAATAAGAAAGAATTTGGACCATGTCCGTTATTGCCTTACTTAATTTAAACAAGTTTTCAGTTATTGAAAGGAAAAATTGCATGAAACTCGGGCGCAATGATTTTGGACGAAAACAGTTATGGTATATAATATTTATTTATTTCCAATGCATAACTTGTTCAACTAGATGAGTAATAAGTTTAATCAACCAGGCTATTGACCCATTAACGCTAAAACGGACCTTTTGAATCCCATTTTTGAACGGTTATTCCAACTATGAAAGTCCTGCGGAAAAAATTTAGCAATGATAATTTCCGATGCAAAATTTTCTGAGCTTTTAGAATCGTGTTAGTTATATTATTTTATTCCTAAATATCGCATTTTTACGCTTTGATATTCTTTTCAATTGACATATTTTCATCGAAGTTAGACGGAGTTCTCTCGGGGAGGTCCAGATTTAGTCTTTTATTATTTATTAGCGGATGGTGTATTGAGTTCCAGATATTAGTATGGACGGGAGAATTACATTTATTGGGAGATTCGAAAATGCATGATCGGTTTCTAAGTAGGGCTTTCTGTTTTTGTAAATCTATCTCGCGTTATTATGTATTTAAAAATCAATGATATTTCTGAAATTGAACCTCAAAATTCAACAGGAAGGTACAAAGAAAGTTGCATAAAAGTATCGATGGACCATGTATACTCTGATGTTATACACATGAGAAAAGAAGAAGAAGAAGAAGTGCGATTCCGATTAGTGTTGCGACTTGAGACGAAAATTCTGACAGTCTCGCTCGTTTTCGCATGCGTGTGTCATTTAAAAAAAAATCTCATCTCGATCGTTTCATGTGAAGTCAATTCATTGTCTTGAGTGCCATAGTCTTGAACTGACAATCGAGAACGAGCGAGAATCTCGAAACTTAGTGCTTAATCTGTACCGCAAGAAGTGGGTACAGACTAAACGGGGCGACTGTATTTTATGTCAAATAAAATATGGCCATGGCGATTGAGAATCTCTCAAGACTAGTTTTTTCTGCTATAATTTTATTTCTGCCATAATATATTTATTTTCTACGAGAAATACACACCCGTTAGCCATTTTGAACGGTTCGGTAGGACACGTGCACAATTTGCAGGTGTTGTATTCGGTTTGGGGTCGTTTCTAGAGTTTTCACATGAGTGAGAGCATTATCAGGAAATTCCTTTAAGCGTTTTCGTTTCCTTGCAGTTTCGATACCGGATTTCGAAATGCGTTTCATGTCGCATTCAGGAAATATACATAGTACGCGAAACGAGCGAGAATCTTGTGTCCCGGAATTTCCATGCAATAAGATCGAGACAAGACTTAATCTCGTTGTCAAATTCAAGAACGAGAATGAATGTCGCTATCTTTCCAATATCGGCCTTTTCTCGTTGAGTTGACGAGCACTATGAGACGAAACTTACGGTTTATGTTTTATAAAATCCTTCGACTGTCACAAGTGAATTCAATCTGTCCGTTTGACAGATGGTTAACGCGGCTGTATGATATTTTGTTTTGTATATATAGCAACAGACAAAATTATCAAAAAATTATCAGTATAATTCCGTGTAGGTTGTACCACATGACGTCGAATGGTGCAATTCTATTGGTCGAAATTTGGATGGGAAAAATAATTGCTAAAAAATACAATATTAACATTTCTGATTTTTTGCCGCTTCGACTGGCCTCCGCGTTACATTACGTCCTCCACACCTTTTGCCTCCTCTTGGAGGAAGCTTTGTTTTTATGTCAAGAAAGTCAGAATGGTCCAAAACGTTCAGAAAAGTGGCCGAGGAAAAATGTATGTAGCGTCGAAAATTCAAATGCCGATAACTTAAGAACCACTTTAGCTATCGAGCTTAAATTTGGCACACAACTTGAGCAGCGTACCCTTTGTACTTGATGCAAATGCATAATTTATAATGCTTTGAACAAAAGGCATGGTCGCTCTCACTTCTAAAAGTTAGTGTAATATGGTATATAGTTCTTTGTATTTTTTAACTCTTCGAGATGCTAACAAAATATCATAAACATATTTTCTGAATGTACTATCAAATTTTCCGAGTGTAGCATAATCTAAAAATACGACGTCATGAAATGACTGCTTTGACCCCAATGCCCTGTATTGAAATATGTATCAACGTGGGTCGTCATGTCCTTACTGCAAGCACTTATGTTCAGTTTGCGTTGCCGTTTCAACTCTGCCGATAGCACAGAAGCGGCACAACCAAGTATAATCACGGGCTCTTTACATATTCCCGAGAATGAACCAATTTCGCTTTGCGCAGTTATAGTCCATTGGCTATGCAGCTTAGAGAGTCCGGTATTTTTTACCTCGATGGAAGTCAACCTCTCGTATGCAGCAGCGTGGGTGGTCGACATGAACTCAGACCACTCCTTCGCGTGTCGCTGATTTAAACATTTTTCTTTTTTCTTCTGAAAAATGCGCAGCCGGCTCCGCGAATTCATCGCAGCACGTGCACACCTTTCTCTTTTACTGTATAGTCACGATGCCCTGCCGCAAGCTCGCTGCAAATGAAAATTCAGATTTTACGAGCTCGTGATAACCACTTTTTCACGCTAAGCAGTTCACCGGGAAACTTATTATTTCGCTGACGTTTATTCAACCTTTCTGGCACTCATGAATTATATTAAACCGCCTACAAAGGGAAATAAAAGTATTGTTAATCACACAGTAACGAAGTATAAACGGTGGAGTATTTTTTGTCGTAGTGTGCATGAACGCAATTGCGATAACGTCACCATCAGTGACCCATCCACGCTGACGCATTCGACATTCCCGGATGTGGTTTCAAGATCTCTGTATATTACGAATTGAACTTTAGAGAGCTATAACGTTTAAGATGTAGTATTTTATAACAACTGGTAAGTAGCTAATGTACCTGCTCACACTCTGTGATGACAATTTTTTATAAAAAATTGCCAAAAAATTAATAAATTAAATCTTGATTACACATTGTAGCAAGTTATTCTTCGTCATTATGCTTTGAAACAAAAAATCGTACGTAACATTTCGCAATTATCAAATTCTTCGATGCAAGATCAAAACAACATCCTAGGATTGACTCTGTCACATAAAAGATGACAACAGAAAACATTTATTTATGATGATATCATTATCTTGTGAAAGATAGCATCAAATCCTGTTAGGAAGTATAATATGAGTGACTTTTAAAAATTAACATATCCGTCCCCTAATGAAAATAAATAAATAAAAAAACATGATGAATAGTGATTATATAGTGAAAAAATTGTCGCCTTTTCATCCGGAATCGTTGAGATCCCAAAAAATGAGGTTAAAGTTAAAAAAACGATTTTTTTCCAATTATATATATTTTTTTTATTTGGAAAATATTTTTTTGAAAATTTTACACTTTTTCACACACGAAATGTAGTATCTCGCTTTGGCGTTTCTTTTTTTTCTCAATTGAACCATAGAGGAATTAAATAAAAAGGTATGTTATCGATTACCAACGTATTACGTGCTCCTGGCGCGGCCGACACTCCAACAATACGAAGACATTGACGAAGACGGGAGGCATTGTTTTTAGTGGTTGAGTAGTTACCCGCGCAAAGGAAATAGTATGAAAAGAGTATTAGAATAGTATTAAAATGGAAAGTATGAGGAGTATGTATTGGACGAAATCATACTCCAATTAAATACTCATTATACTCAGATTAAATATTAGAGTATGAAGTATGAAATTTGTATACGGAAAGATATTTGAGTATTCAGTATGAATTTAGTATACAAAGAGATGTTCGGGTATGAATTATGAAATTAGTGTTAAACTATTGATGCTAAATAATTATTCAATAATATAACTATTAAACTATTGATGCTAAATAATTATTCAATAATATAATTATTAAACTATTGATATTTCAATACTACGAGTATCAAGTATTAAACAAGTATTTAGGTAAATGTTCAAGTATTAAGTATCAAGAAAGTATCATAATTGAATTCTCAACAAGTATCCATGAAAATATTCTCTTAAAGCATTAAGTATTTCAAAAGTATTGAAATATGAAATAAAAAATTCATGTCTGAAAGACTTGGAAATAACCCGTGTCCGTATAGCGATTCAGAAACATTTCATGTCATTCGGACTTGAAAGAATTTCTCGTCTGTAGGTCTTAGCAAATTTTCGCGTCAACTGGACTTTGGAATATTTTCGTGTCCGTAGGACTTCAGAACATTCCGTATCCGGTCGACACGGGAGTAGAGTCTTTAGCTTTGTCTTGTTCAAATTTATAATTCATTTTGCTCATAAGAACGAGCAAACTCTTACCTTTCTCATGATGCTTCTTAAAGATTTCAGTTGCCTGAAGTCTCTTCCGATTGGTTAATTATAAAGTATTTGTTAATTTGCGTAGGTCTAGTGAATTTAACGGTAAAATTATATATCATAAAAAGGAGAATATATATTCTCAGAACAATAGATATATGACAAAGAAAATCATAGAAAAAAATCCCACGCGAATCATTACTCGTTACGGCATTCTAGTCGTATAACTACTCTGAAATTGCAATTCAATCATTAAGGCCCTGTAGCTATTCGCATAGGATTTTTGAAACATGGTTTTCTTTAAATAAATAAGATAGTGGCTCGATGCGACATGATTCTTGCAAATCATTTCCGAAACTCAAAATGTTTATTGCAATTCCGTTCATTATTGCATTCAAATGAAAAAAATTTACACCATATTTATAATGGTCGCATAACCGAGAATTAGCGAGCTTATAAATTAATTTTCAAGTAGAAGATTCAGAATGGAAAGACGTGGCCATTGATGGCGAAGTCACAGGTAACGTCCAAACAGTAGTCACTTGGGAAGAAGAACGAGGTGATAGCCTGTGATTTGTCGAAACAGATGAATCTTGCGGACATGGAGACGCACGCTCAGATGAATACGGAGACGTTCGCGGAGCTGCATACGGAGACGTAAGCGGGGACGAATGCTGAGGCAAATACGGGGACGTTCGCGGAGATGTATATGCAGACGTACTCGCTGATGGACGTGGAGAGGTCGGGGAAGCGGTAGAAGCAGGGGACCGTGACCGGGACGCTGCAGATAGTGCGGCAGTTTTCTTTGCTTTCGCTCGCAGCGACCCGATCAGGAGGTTTAACGTCCGATTGAACTGGGATGGATTGAGAGGCTCGCATCCGACCGCCAAATTTTTCGATACAAAATTTGCGATAGAAATCAACGGATTTTAGTAAAATTTCTCGGAATGGTGTTTTTCAAAACGGTGACCAATCTCACAGAAAGAGTTTTCAAGCTATCCCTTTGAAATTTTGACAGAACATTCTTCGCATCATTCTTCATCTGGCTATGGAAACTTTTTTTTTCAAACCTTTCTATTTTCTGTGCAAAAAACTGTCGAAAAAATAGGCTAAAATCGATACTGTTTGTTTAAAGCACCGCCATTTTCTCAAATTCGAAAAAAGGCTCCTGGGCAGATAATGGCTTTCCGACTGATCGAAAACTTTTTGAAATTTTTGTTTTAGATCAAATTTGCGGCCGCAATCGTGGTCACCATATGGGATCTTTTTTTTCACCGATACTTTCGATGAATAAAAACAATGTTAAGCAATAAACAAATCAATTTTTTAAAAGTCATGCTGTATTCTCTATCAGTGCTTTAATTTGTAAAAAAAATCAGATTAACTAGCTTATTTTAACCATAAAAGAAATAGCGAAAAATGCTATTTTTCGGGGAATCACACTGTGATGATCCCTTAACACCTGAGCACTGTACACCGAGACCTATCATTCTTATGAAATATGCGCTTTACAATGTGTCTGTATATTATTCAAAGATCTCACCGCCGCGAGTGGGCAAAGCGCGGAACCCTCTTACAACTTGATACTGATAGAAAAACAGAAATAAATGATGGAGTAAGGCAATAATACGGGTTCTTATTATTTTCACTGCCTTCGACGTTGTTGACACAGAAACCCTCTTCACAATACCATATCCAGGATTATCTGAGTCCTGAATTATGCAATGAATCGTTTGTGTCCCTTTTACAGCCTCGGCATTTACAAATCTTTGCTCAATGTATATTTGACACACCGTATATCTTCCGTTTGAACCAAAGACAAAATCGATGTTCTCGAATGATTCACGTGCCCAATTACGCAATGCCAAGGATGTCAGGATTCCACGTTTTGTACCCATTTGAGCTCTTCCCTCCGCAAATGCATTGAACCGTCTCTTCACGGGTATCCTTTTGTCTTTAAGCATATCGCTTCGCGTTTTTGCAGTTTCCGTGAACTGGCTAAAGTTGAAAGTCTTAGCCTCAACAATGTACTGTTGACAAAACGTCGGCGACTACCGAGCTACCGTATTTTCACTCGGTGTAATTTTGAATTGATTATGTGACTCCGGATTTACAAATTGGGTAAAACTGTTTATTTAACCTTACTAATTTTTACACTTTTTATTTACACTATGATAAGTTATTCAAATAAATAGTTGAACAGCTGCTAAGGCTCTGGCTGTTTAAGAGAAATGATAAAAGTCAAATAAATAGTTGAAGAGCTAATTGTATAGCTCTTGGGTCCGCCATGCTGAAGAGCTAATTGTATAGCTCTCCGGCAATTGGGAATTTTTTATTATTTTTATTATTCGAGTGTTGTAGGCGAGCAACATTTGGTCGCGGAATGTTTTATTTGGTTTTTCCGCTCCCTGCCATTCCTCACGATGGTCACGTACGCAAAAGCGCTAACAAAAAATACCTAAATTACCTTATGCTACAGTCAATGGTTATAGTTGTAAAATAAATGTGACGTCAATTTTCAATTGACATTACGATTGCGTTGCGTGCGACGCAACAAAACATTATGCACTAATTGATTTTTTTAAAGTGCAGAAGGATTTACTGTAGATGACACGTATTGATTCGTTTCTTCGATATTTTCGAATATTAAGCGGTAGTAAAAGTGACCGCCGTGGGAGCAGCATGTTATAGGTCGGTGATCCATAACGTAACTTTTCATTTTTTCTTTGTATGGGTCATTCTAAAAAAAACCAAGGCGAGGTTGTAGGTTTCTCGCGTCAAGAACTCTGAACCTTCGTAAAAAATGGTTTTCAAAATAAATAAACAATATGTGATTAAATAAAAAAAAACGTTATTAAATGTTGAACTTATTTTTGGGAGTTTTGGCGATACCGGAGAAAACCGGGATCATTTTTATCGGAAAGCTTAGATTTTTCTACAGTCTTCCATTATAAAAATTCGACACTTACATAAAAGTTGGATTAAGCAATATATATTTTTTATATAAATATATGACAAGTCAATTGAACCAAATGTTTTCTATGGATGAACATAAATGCGTATTACAGTTAAGTTTGGTGTTACATAACTAGATCATCAACGAAACGTTGATTTAAATAACTAAATCAATTTTTAGAGAACTAATTTCTAATGATTAAAGAAAATAATTACGTATTGGATTAAGAGAAAGTTCTAATTGATTTTGAATAAAAAAAGATCGAAGCAAGAGACGCGGCAGCGTCTTGCGACAAGTACATTTACACTGCCGCAGATCATTTACTCGAGCCAACTCGTTTTAGCCACTTTTTTTCGAGGTTACTATGTTATATTGATAAAATGATAGCGTTTTCAAGTCTTTTTCAGGTATAATCAGATACTACAGGCCAAAATAATTCGTTTTAAGACCAAAACGAGCGTTCTACGTTCAGTCGTTTGGGTGATATGTTGATTTATATTTCAAAACTCCTCTGAAAAATTACACTTTTTCAGTGGTTGTCTCTGTGATTTCGCACACCGATCCTTCGCAACCTGCCAACCACTATGTTTCGCAACCTACCGATCACTATATGAAAATCATAAACGTCATTCCGTGATGAGCCAGTTTATGAAATACACGGCGAAGCAATAGTATATACATTGTTAATGTCAATGCACGAACGATTGCTCTACAGTTTTGGTCTCCAGATTAATATTTTTTCGTGTCCAGGTCGATGGCTCCGTAGTATTCGTTGTCCAGGTCGATCTCTCCATAGTTTTGAGTGTCCAGGTCGATTCCTCCACAGGTTTCGATGTCCAGGTCGACCACTCCATATTTTTTGGTGTTCGGGTCGATGTCTCCATGGTTTCAGATGTCCAGGTCGACCTCTCTATAGTCTTCGGTATCCAGGTCGACCTCTCCATATTTTTCGGTGTCCAGGTCGACCTCTCCATAGTTTTCCGCATCCAGGTCGATGTCTCCATAGTGTTCGTTGTCCCTGTCGACGTCTCCATAGTTTTCCGTATCCAGGTCGATGTCTCTATAGTATTCGTTGTCCAGGTAAATCTCTCCATAGTTTTAAGTGTAAAGATCGATTCCTCCATAGTTTTCGATGTCCAGGTTGATTCCGTCATAGTATTCGACGTCCAGGGCGACCGCTTTGTAATTTTCGGTATCCAGATCGATTCTTCCATAGTTTTAGATGTCCGGATCGATCTCTAAAAAAAACAAAACTCTTTTCTTTCTCCCCTGTTGGGAGTTGCAAAACGCAAAATAACAAAATAAAATTCACGATTGTTTGAAGCACGGTGACTTCCATGTTGTGGTTTGGCGTAAGTGGCTTGTTGACTGATGACTATTTTTTGAAGGCCGTTGCTGTTACAACTATCACGGTTTCGCCGTCGTTGAGTTCTGGACGTTCGCGGAAAACTTGATCCACGGCCTTCTTTGTGGGTGGAGTTTCGAGAGCTCGAACGGCTCGTCGGCGCTTCTCTTCGGACAGTAGCTGGACCACGTCTTTGGCTGCTGGATGGTCAGCAGTGCAGACTGGAGAGCATTCTCTCTGACCAGAAAGGCACGTAGTTGGTTCGGTCGATCGTTTTGTTATTGAACTTCACCTTGGCCCTTGAGAATTACTTCCCTTTCTCGGCGGTTGAGGATTACTTCCCTTTCGTTTACCATGTAGCGGTGGTCTTATGGAATCATCCAAGCTGGCCAGGTGGTGTAGTTTAGGCACAACCAGTCGACCAGGCCCTCATAGCGGATGTTACAGTCTGGACATTCTGGGCAGTAGAAGCTGAGGTCTCTTGCACACCCCGGGCACCGTCCAAGGGCCATCTCGTGTTCGACCCCGTGTGGGTAGATGCAATCTTTGTCGTCAAAGCCTTCGGCTCCGCGAACTTTGCAAAAGCCTGGACCGTATGACAACTTGCAGACATTGAAGCCATGTTCTTTTGACATACAATTGACGCATCCAGCTAAATGTTGCTTGCTGATATGCGTGATGAACGTTTGTGTTCCTTGGTCGACCTTCTTGAACTCGATCTTTTTGATCAAGTATTCAGCTCTTTTGGTGATGACGCCTTCGAAGAGCTCCTGCGATAATATGCGGCAGTCGGCAAAATAAAGTGGCGTCTCGCCACTCGCAGCGTCAATTGAACGTCGCACACCAAGTTCTTCGAGGACCTGGCTCATCGACGGCATCACGCTCAGTGGAAGTTGGCTGACCTTGACTGATGGGGCAATCATCGCACCACTTAGGTCAAGGCTCGATCCTACGGAAGTGCTGGTCGGCGATGGGCCGGTGAGGTGACTAAGGCGGAAGCGACGCCTGTTGTCCTTGTGGACCCCTTCTGGGGTGATGGGACTGTATTTCACCGGTGGCGGTTCAAGGGGCGGAAGCTCCGAAATCTCCCGTAGAACCTTGATGACTTCAGGGTTGACCTGAGCTGCTTGGTCTTTGTTACGTAGCTCGGTCAACGGTTTATCAAAAAACGTAGCCAGAAACTCTCCTTCAGAATCGACCGCAGCAGCGCCTTCGGTGGAATGCATTCCGTCGGCCAAACTCTCTATGGAGGTGTGAAGGCTGGATTGGAACCAATGGATCCACGTCGACGTCGTGCATGCGTGAGCGTGCATCAGGCGCTTCGTTCAACGTTCCACGCCTGTGTTCTACAGTCACGTCGTGTTGGCATAGATAAATGGCCTATCTCGCTAATCGATCTACTGGATTTTTAGATGATGTAGCTACTGAAGCGCCTGGTGGTCGGTAATGACCTTGAATGGAACACCATCGAGGTAACACCGTAGTTTCTCTACTGACCAAACTACGGCGAGACACTCTTTCTCGGTGGTCGTATAATGGAGTTTCGCTCCTCTCAACGGCTGACTTAAGACTTTGATCAAGTTTTCAGCTTCCGTCTCTGGATTTAACTGGACAAGAATCGCGCCTAAACCAAAATCGCTCGCGTCCGTGTATACAACAAACGACTGTCCAGGTATCGGGACATATAACCTTTGTGCGTTAGCAAGAGCCTTCTTGACCTCGCCGAAAGCTCTTGCTCTATATCCGTCCGCTTCCATGGTACCCCAGGACTGGTCAGTTTATTCAACGGCTCTTGGGCCCGCGCGGCATTTTTCCGATTGCAAAAGAATTTGGTAATAGTTCGCGAAAATTGAGACGATTCATTGCTAATAACTTTAGCTATGTATGACTCACATACGAATTTTGCTCTGTCCTTAATGAAAGTGAGTTTCGATTCTCCTAACAATACGTTAGTAGGGATAGACCGTCTATATCCATGAGATAGCCTTATTGCATCGTATTGTATCGATTCAAGTTTAGAAGAGAACTGCTTTGTTTTAGGATAGTAAATGAATAAGCCGTAGTCTATAATAGAACGCACCAAACTTTTATACAATACTATTAATATTTCTGGATCTGAACACCACCATGTGTCCCGTAAAAATTTAATAATATTCATTTATTTCAAGGATCTTTTTTGTATCACGTTGATATGGCATTTAAAATTCATTTTCTGATCAAAGTCAGCCCCTAGAAATTTTGTTACCGGTTTTGAGGCGATCACATGAGGTCCTATTTTGATTTTCGTTCCCTCAGGGTCAGAACCTTTTTTGCTGAACCGAATTAAGACTGTTTTCTCTGGGGAAAGAGCATTAATTTTTATGGTAAAATGTATCTTGAAGAGATTTTCTAACTTTTGTAAATGCATAACTGAAAAGTATTGTTTTAAATGAAAAAATTCGATGTTCGATTTTACCGAACTCTACGTCATACTACGTATTTTTTTTTTGTTGCGGCGGTTTCCTTGTGGATGACCTTGGATAAGGAACTAATCTTGGAAGTGATTTTTTTTAAATTCACAGATGCTCTACTCGCTTCGATTAATGGAGCGAATTTTCTTTTTTACCTTTCTTAACAATTAAACATATTCAAAAATGTCTTTTTCAAAGATTTCTCTCAGTAATGAAACATCTTGTAGAATGCCAAATAAATGATTGATTGGCCTCGTAATTTCACGTAATTCAGTGTTTTAAAGACATTTTACTTTGCCATTGGCATCTCACGTAGCCGAAGCTACTTTTCAGATTCAGATTTTTCTTAAATCTGTTTTCTTGGAAAACGCGATCGATGGGCCAGATTATTTCTAAAAAATCGGCGTCTCGATGCAGCCCGTGTTAGGAACGACCCCGTTATTACCACGAGTCTATTAAGTGAAAAGGATAGCTCGTCTGAGCTCTTCTTACCTGGCGACTATAAGGTCATGAGTCAACCAAGTCAAGTGATGACGCCGGTTAATTCTCACTAAGGTTCAGCATTGCATTGTCGTATTGTTACATTCGGGTGAACGAGTACCTGACGCGTCTTTGCAAGGGGTTGGTTCTGTAGGTAATAAAACTACTCATTATGACACAGCTTTGTCTCAACTCGTCCATCGCACCACGCCAATCCCTGAACCGTGAATTTTTATTGTAGCATGGAAATAATAATGCACAAAATTTAAGGGCTGGGGGAAACCCGAAGGTTTTACAAGGGTAATAATGACGGCAATTGAACGTCATAGTGGTAACGCTGAGTGTCACAATGACTGTAGTTCAGGTAGTAGAATTTCTTCTTAATTTTCCACACTTTTCAATGCCATGGGCATTGAAAAGTGTGGAAAATCCGTACTGGTATATAGATGGTCGTATATTTATCTAACTTCCTGGTGCCGTCAGTAAAATTAATCACCAACGAACTTGGTTGGTTTTATTTAAATAAAGGAGTGAAGGTGTAATTTTAATATGGAATATTTATTCGATAAACACAAAAGATATTTACACTATTTCACTTGAATGGAGATTAAAAATGTTGAGTTGAATGATTTTTGTTTTGTACTTGTAAACTTAGGTTGTGAGTCTACTGAAGTCTGCATTTGGTACTGGTAGCGAAGATACGACTTCTCGTTGCGGTGGTAGATTGTAGACTGATGTTAGAACTGAGTTTTCAGAACATGCAAAAATGGTAGGTGTGTCTTAGATTCTTGAAGCGTCTAGAGCATGCAAATTGATTGGTTATTGACAGCTTGAGAAGGGATTTTCTCCACGAGACGTCGACTGCATTTTTGGGAACTCCCAGTAGGAGGTGAATGCTAGCCAGGTTTGGACTTTTTTACCAGGTAAAAAAGGTTTCGCGCTGACTCTTGAAAGTGATGCGCTGTGTCCGAGAGCATGCGGGCTCGTAAATGACGCACTAGCAGTGCTTATTACTCTTCCATGACTCTTTCTCAATTGAGCGGATTATTTTTCACTGAGTTTATTGCAGTGTAACTCCGACTGCTCTGCAAATGTTTTTTATTTCTATTGCTTGCAAGGATCTAAGACATCGAGTTTATAGATGGTTCGTTATTCCTCAAGACGAGAATATTTTACGGTCAATACAAAATATAAAAAAAAGTTGCTACGTATTCGCAACTCTCGACTTTCTCATCACATTTGTTACTGGCGTGAAGTTTTTATTGTGAATTTTCTGGGGTATAGTGACTAACTACATGAATAGAAATTAAAGAACTTCGCTCATTAATTGTAATCTACATTTCGCGCTATAATTTGTTAAGAATGCATTTTTAAATTCAAATTCAAGCTACGCGCCCTCGCGACGACGTGCGCGCTATGTTCGCGCCTTCTCTCCGCATTTCTCTTTTGTTTTGGTGGCGTTGTTGTCAGCACTGCAATAGTTTAACAAGTGGGTTTATATTTCAGTTATTCATAATTCAGATATTAAAACTTTCGCATATTGTGGTGTATATGAGGCCTCCGCATTCGTTGGATTTTGGATCCATAAAAATGATATGCGCGTCATGAAAGCTATGATACGATGAGTTTATCAGTGTTTATAGTCTAACACCGTCAGTGCATAACCTCAAATCTGTTCTGTTTATGTGATTTTTTATAATATCGAATATTTAGTGCGAATATTTATGGTGTGTTTCTTATCGAAAGCCACTAAAAGCTAGTAAACCGGTAACACAATCAATTTTTCACACAATTTCAATTTTTTCATAACCAATCATTTTAGAAATGTCATGCGAATAAACAAAAAATCAAAAAAGTCTTTGCTTATACTGAATCAATTGTTGTTTACTGCTAATTTGCTGTTCATTTTATCTGTATGTATGAGAGTGAAGCAGAATTACTTTAATATCAGCCTGTGGACCAAAAATGTGTAAAATATTTTATTTATTATTTTTCACATTTCAGGTAAAGTGTCAGAAATAGTAAAGATTTTGGATTGGATTTCAATACCAGGATTTCAAACTAGGATTCGGATGCAGAAAGTCCACACCAAGTTTCTTTGCGATCCACAGCTGTTTTCAAAAGTTATTGTGTTTCCGGACAGCACATACAGACGCCAGACAGACAGACAGACGGACAGACAGAAATGAGTTAATGTGTTTTTTGGAATCTAGAACACTCAAAACATGTATTTCCATCAAAATCTCAGAGTCGAATTTTTTTTGGATTGCAATACTTTCTCTCTTACATACCTTGTATGTGATGAGAAAGTAAAAATGTCTCCCGATGGTCGACAGATGTGAGGTTGTTAAAAAAGAATGTTCAAACAATTTCTCGCGTTCCGTATACGACGGAACACGTGCGAATCACTATTTTATTTTATTTTATACCATTATAGAATTGATATCTTAAACTTGAAAAGTCACGAATAGCAAAAATTCCACATTTCGAACTGCTATAACTTTGGAAAGACTTGACAGGAAAATTTAAAAAAAGTCAAGGAACCTCTTTCCGATATGAAATTAAAAAAAAACTTATTCGTTATTTTCACTTCTGGCTGTCTGGTACAACATGTTTTGATATTTAGTGGAATGACCCATATGCGTTTTCTTCAGTTCATGCGATCCGTCATGCGTAAGCCAAGGCGCACCATTCCACAATGCGTGCAACATATACTTTACTCCAGAGTCCCCAGACTTGCCCTTCCTCCGTCGTGCGCTATATTCATCTCCGCCTCGATCCTTCCACGTGTTTATACACGACAAATAATTTAATTCTAGAGACTCCATCAGGCTAATTACGAGTCACTTCATAGTTGAGCAATATTCCCGACGGCAATTAGCCCTTGTTGACAAACGCAATTTCCGAGATGTAACTTTGCGGCGGCCTCGTGTAGGCAGCATGCGCGGCTTTCGCGTGTGTTACGCCGGTAGCAGAGCAGAACAGCAAGAGAAGCAGCGCGACGAGACAGCAGGTCCAAGTGCCGGGCCAGCTTGTGATGTTCCTGGACGTATACATACGCTGTATGGTAACACGGGAGACATTCTCCGGTACCATCAGCGCTAGTCCTCTGCGTACTGCACTGTCGTGTGTCGCTTTGGGAGAACATTGGTTGTTGTCGTCGAAGTAGTCCAGGCTGTGCAGTTGCGACCACCCTCTACTTGGTTCTTCCTCCTGGATTCTCACTTGCATTGGGTCTCTGTCAGTCTCAAGCCCTTGCCTTATAGTTGCAGCCACCATTACTGTGATCCCTGTCAGGGTGTCATAGCTCCTGATGACTGAAGAAAATATTTAAGAGTAATAATATGAACAAAGGATTTTCAGGTCGTGATGAATGTTAGGTCAACGGAGTTCTATAAATACTGGATTTTGGCGTTTTCAATACTGCAAGAAATCCATGAACAAACGCTCATAGAATTACAAACGTACGTCCACTTTCTGCTATCTTGACGATTAATTGCGAGGACGGGGTTTAAACTACCTACGAGATATGTCTCCTATCTATGAATCTATCACTACAGATTACACTATTACGAACTTTCAAATGTCACGTATTCAAATTTCTTATAAGTTACATTAGAGATTACTGTTAAACCCTTACAGATGCTTAATTAATAATTATTGCGCACTTTTCTTTATCGGTGCAGTCAAATGTTTTGGTTACCTATAAAGGTTAAAGTTTAATTAGAGACCCTTTTTTAAAAGATTGAACTGCGCCAAAGTTTTCATTAACTGCAAAAATCAGTTATTACACACAACGACATATATCATTGCATTGTGGGAACAATAATCGCAAGTCATCACTTAGTCGGGACTGAGTAGATTATTCTTGGAGGTTGAGCCAACCTTCTTGCTTATAGGATTTATCTACATCGTAGTTCTCTTGAAGGCACAATACAGTTTTCTGAATTATTTATAGAAATAGCCTGCGGATAGCCGCGCAGGCAAAAACAGTTACGGCTGAAGTCCAGGATGAAATCCCCGATGATGTACAGGATAGAGTCCCTGACGAAATCTTCACAATTCGGGCCGGAGTCCCACCTGAATTCTCGGATCACTTCGGCGTTTAATCCGGTCGCGAAGCCCATCATTTTATCCGGGACTCTACCCTGGACTGTTTTACGATCCATCCTGGACTCCACCTGGGATTATCCGGCAATCTCAGCGATTGATTTGCAGAATCCATCCTGGTGTTTATTTTGGATTGTCACCGAAACTGTCTTACAGTCTATCTTGCACTCTACCCTAGACGATTTACTAATCTCGGCTCCCGTCACTAAAAGGTAGAACCCTCGGATGTAGTCAAACTCACGACAGCAGTCCTTAGATACGCTCATGCTTCAGGTCGCTTGCGAAAAACGCTCGACTGCTTGTTATCTACCGGAGCATTGTGCATCAGTGTTTTGTACGATGCCACTAGATGGCGAACGGTCGAAACATTTCTCGCATGTGACTTGAAGCTTTCGTGTATATAAGACTGCGAAACCGTCCTAGATTCAATTACATGCTCCAGGTGAGAATCCAGGATGAATTCTGCCATTAGACCGCTGAGATTTCCGGATTGTTATCCCGGGTTATAAGATGGTCCAGAGTGTTGTCCAAGATGGATTGCAAAACAGACTAGTGTGGAGTCCAGGATGGATTGAAAGACAGTCCAGAGTGGAGTCCAGGATGGATTGAAAGACAGTCAAGAGTGAAGTCCAGGATGAATTGAAAGACAGTCAAGGATTAAGTCCAGGATAGATTGTAAGACAGTCTAGGCAAGAATCCAGAATAAACACAAGGATTTATTCTGCAATCGGACAGCTGAGTATCGCGGATCGCTCAGGAAGGAGTCCCAAATGGTGTCCAGGATAATCTTCGCAATCTCAAAGTCAGATGCCTTCGTGCCGGACGAGGAACAACGTTTATAAATGGCAATTCCGAGCCCACTCTTGGTGCCAGCTGCAATACGTAGAGTGGGGAGGATAAGACCTCAGGGAGTTCATGTCAATAAATTAATAAATAAATCATTTAAACAAAACAATTAATGATGAGACTCACCGTAATTTAATTTATTCAAAAGATGAATGGATTCGAATAATAAAAATTATAAATATAAAATGGCTACAGAAAATATTCGGTTTAGTGCCATAATTTGGCCAGTATGCATGCACGTACGCACACACACACGAATCAACAATTTAACAACTTTAATCAACAAACAAGAGCGGCGAGGGACGCCTTTACTTCCAAAACGCGACAAACGACTCCGCCGGTGAAATTATTTAACAAGACTTTTAACTCGTAATATAGCCTTTATTTAAGTCCCCCACGTACAGCCTCAATAACTCTATTAACGAGACTAACCAAGGACACACACACACACACACACACACACACACACACACACACACACACACACACACACACACACACACACACACACACACACACACACACACACACACACACACACACACACACACACACACACACACACACACACACACACACACACACACACACACACACACACACACACACACACACACACACACACACACACACACACACACGCACGCACGCACGCACGCACGCACACGCACACGCACACGCACACGCACACGCACACGCACACGCACACGCACACGCACACGCACACACACACACGCACGCGCGCGCGCGCACACACATTATGGCTTTTCCGCGGCAAAACATTTTTCACGCTAAGCACTCAAAACGCGGTAACTTTTTTTAAAAAGATTTTTACGAAAATTGGTGGCCTGAATTCGCAATGATGGATCGAAAATGGCGGACCAAAATGCAAGAACTGATTTGAATGGCAGGGAAATTGGTTCCTCGGGGTTTTCGAAGTCGCTGATTACGAATCTGTTCTCAGAACTCATACATCTAAATTCTCGGATAAAACATCGTGGTGGAAATATCCTCAAATTCGATCAAAATTGGTTGAGCCATGAAGGCGATAGCCAATAGCTAAATACATTTCTGATTGAGAACTGCCTTAGAAATAACGTAGTTTTATGGAACTATCATTAAACTATTTTGTTGTCATCTTAACTGATTGCTATCTTCGTTGGTTGTACAGACGTATAAATAACAATAGATATCTTTTTCAGCGGTCACGGGGAATGCAGTTTTGATTTTTGTAGATAGTTCACTTGTGTGTAGAAAACGAAATTTTGAAGGAAAGAAAAATGAAAATCAAAGAACAACAAAAAAAAACTAAAAACAAATTTAAAAAAATTATTTTAAGTGCAAATGGAGTTTAAAATATTATGAATGTAGCCTCCTCGCAGACCACCCTGGGATTGTGAATCTGAATTCACCAGCTAATGCACGAGGCAATTTTTACGCATATTTATACTGAATATTGGAACTCAAAAATTCGAAGTCAACGCTAAACAAATGTGAAGAAAGAATGGTTCATTCCAAACATTCAAAGTTATCAATTCGCGTTTTTATTCAATTGAAATCAACTTTTGCATTTTGGTCCACCATATTACATCCGCCGTTATGAAATTCTGCAGTTTTGATGCAGATCCGTAATCAGCGACCTCAAAAATTCCAGGGTACCAATTTTCCTAAAGATTAATTAAGGCAATTTCGAAATAATCGATGACGCCATCCATCGCGTCATTGCCGCTTAAGGCAGGAAAAGAATTCGACGCCAAATGGCGTCAATGCCGACAAAGAGCGATGTATGCACACATCTGAGAATACTTTAAATAATGTGCCACAGAGATTAAGTATTCCACAAATGGCTTGCGGCCGCCGATTCATACTCACACAGTTCAGGAACACTCGTCATTAAATAACAACAATGGATTACAAATATCTTTAGTGAATCTATTCTCCACACCGGCGTCAAACATGGCTGACACGACCAAACTTTACAATGAATTTGAATGCGTGTGATTATAATTTCAACAACAAAATAGAACAACCCGAAAATACTAATAAACAAATGTAAGGAGCTTACAGGAGAAGGCCGACGGAGGTTCGACAGGTTACTTCCTCGGTACTGTAACGGGACGCTCGATACCCCGATGAAGAATACACCCAGGGAACGTCACCGTTCACCTATACGCACCAGATCGCCAAATCGGCCACACATGCATAAGCACACAGACTCCGATACCGGCGACTTCGCCAACGTTGCGCACTCCTCGCAAGCGTGATACCATAGCACAAGAACAGCTAGTGGGGAGCACGGTATATAAGCCAGTTTCCCGCAGCAGCTAGAACTCATTCACTACCTGTCTTCCTTCCAAGAATTCCAAATAGCGAGTTCCAGCACTGCGACTGGCTTTCGCCATTACCTCTGAGCACAATCCAGGATCACTCGTACACCTCAGTACTGCACTGACTTGTACAGTTCTTTCCTTGAGCAAGCCCAGCTTCAGCAAGGTCTTGATACTGCGACAGCTCCTGCTGTAAGAAACCCTATGCTTTCCTCTATCAAGACACGCGGTAGCGTCGCGACGGCAAGTGTTGAAGAAAAAAAAAAAATTCTCAAATTGAAAAATGCCCGCCAGCCGGTCGCGACTACCGCCACTCTTATTGTCCAACTTTAATCAAATCTTAATTATTTTTCGAATAATAAAATAATTATTTTAAATTTGAGATTTCGCAATAACCAGCCCTGATACCGCTTCGGCTCTCGTGGTCGCGAGAAAGTAAATTTTGAAGTTTGTATTATTTTTTTATTCTTTTGATAGTTTTCAAGCCGAGAATCAGGCCGCACACTGAGAGAAAAGATTGCATTGACGGCAAAGAATCGGGTGGTTTGATTCTTTTTTCATTGATTTCAACGAAATATCTATTTGATTTCAATGAGATAGTGCACTTAAATTTTAAAGAGAACATTTCATTGCCTGTAAAGAAACATTTACTTAATGGGCGTAAGATAAAGAAACAATGTCATTGTTTAAAAAAAAAGTTTTCATTGATTTAATGAAAACATATACTTAATCGCAGCAAGTGCTGGGCATTTCGTCGTCGAATGTTAACCGCCTATAGGGCTGTCTCACTTGCACCTAACCTCACTTTTTTGTTTTCCGGTTCTCCCGAACGAAAGACTTCGAGTTTCAAGGAGCCAGTAGTTTAGCCAATTGCTGCCGTACTTCTACACGTTCTCTCAAAATGTAATCTTTATTTGTCGAGTAGTTTAGAAAAAAATAGGTTTTAACATTTTGAGCTGTGGTGGGGGAAATGGGGGAAAAGAACAGAGACGATTTCTTGGTTTAAAGAAATGTTTCTTTGAATTAATATCACTTCTTTTCATTGAGTTTGAGTCATTCAATGGAAAGATAGTATCCAAACTCGAGTATTTCTTTTCATTGGCGCAGATTGCCGTGAACCAATGAAATATTCTCTCTCGGTGCAACATTGCATTAGCTCCTGAATCTTTTAACTTTCGCCGTCGGTCGCAATACTACATTGCCTCCGACGTTCGTATCACAAAATACATCACAATAACAATACTAGCTGCATGTGATTTGGAGCCCGAGCGATATAGTTGTAGCCGTCGACGTTCATCGATAGCTACAGATATATAGCAAACAGTGGGCACCTTTACTCTCTATAGGCAGCGCGTACATCTCAGTGCCTATATAGAGAAAACGTAAGCACGCTCGAGCAATTGTCATGCGCTTACCTAAACGCAATGCACCCACCATACAGTCTCGACACACCGGTGTGACACAAGTACAGTCTTCGGCCTTGCTTTTGAAATCGCGCGAGTACCGTCCGGCCCAAGGGTACACAACAGGTCATCGACCTTATAGCTTACATTTTTCGCGATATAATTTTTTAGTAGACTAGCGCGTCATTTTTACAGTTTCGATGAATGCGTTCCATTCCGTTGAGAATCTAAAGGGTTTATCTTGTTCAAAATTCATAAAAGTCAACTCGCTCTTACGGCTTATAGTTTCTGATTTATACTTCGAGGAACAGCGTTTCCTTAAGGAACAACTTAAACTTATAAACTTAATTTGAGATTCGATTTCAGTATTTTTTAGCTAAGACTACATAGCGACTGAAGTTACTTTATGAACCCCTGGAGAGAGCCCATCCACTTGATCCTCTATTACTTCTTCCTTAAATTAGACTAAGATCGTTTAAATACTTTAAAAAAAATTAAATTCTATTTCATCAAGATCGAACTTTCATACGAACAACGATTTCAAGATAAATACCTTAAAAAAATATAAATCAAAGCACAATTTCGATGATAATATTTTCGCACCACATAGGTGTACTTCGCTGAGAATTGTTAATCCCCCCCCCCCCCCCCTTTCCAACTCACGAGTTATCAGGAGTTGTTGATAACGTCTTCTTAGCTTCACTTGGCGATGAGCTACGCATGCTTCGTATACAGAGATCATTCATAATTTTCTTATATACTTCGCAATTAAATATCACTATTGATCCCGTACCCGCCTCACGAATACGGTAACAATAGTTTGAGCGTTTAAACACACATCGATATCAGAAAATTCAAAAATACCAATTGCTCGTTACGTATTGTTTCAATTGCCCGAGGTCATCCAACCTTTTGCAATCTTTAACCTATCATCCAAGCCTATGATGAAATCGTCTTCGTTATCACCAGGCTCAACTGAGGCTAATTCCTCTAATAAAAATAAAAAATCCGAATAACTATCTCGGGTCCCGTATATGAATCCTCTTATCCTATACCTGCAACGGCTTTGGGAGTTGAGGACCATATAAAAGGCGAAACCTAACGAACAGAACGAAGATCATCACTTTGAGGTTGTTCACGATATTGTTAGAGTACACTTTATGATTTGTGGAACTTCTTCGTCTCTCGACGATATCCGCGAGAGAGCCTTGAGTAACCGCGATCGATTCCGCTTGCGAACTCTGCGAACCCCACCTAACGATTTAAAAAAAAAGGACCTAATTGAGGGTAAGCCCTAGATCACTAGCACGCAGAGTCGGGCCCTGGTGCCTCGCTAGGCGAATACGCAAATTACCATTACGATTATCAGTTCGTATCAACGTTCGGTAGTTGGCTACGGTACCGACCATAAGCCTTTCGAGCGCGTAAGCTCGGATATTACTCGGCCGTAGCGCAGATATTTTCCTTCTAATGAAGGCAAAGACCTTGTGTAATAAGCGTTGAATGGTTGTTAGATCGGAGGTTAGGTCGTTGATGATGTATGGCAAGCGGATCGTTCGCAAAGTCCGCTACCTTCTGTCGGCACGCCGGCGGGACGAGCGAAGCGCTTGAAGAGAACTATACAGAAATATAGAGGCTTAAAAACAAAGAAAGTCGCGTCCGCTTGCCAAAAGTTTAATAGCCCTGTGCGTGGTCTGATCAACGTGCATTCCGTCCAGCGACCCGTCTGTAGGCTTATAGTCCTTTTATTCTAGCCTTCCGGTCCGAGAGAGATGCTCTGACCTGACGAGCCGTCGTAGGGCGACTCGAATGTTAATATCTTAGAATAACTGCTACACTGAGAGAAAAATATAGTAGAATAGTAGGTCGAACTATACCGATATAATTCCAGGGAGCGTCGATCATATCGATTGGTACTGGAAACTATGCATTTGGTTAGTTAAGCTATTATTATATTTGCACCTTTTTTTTAAATCATTGTCGTAACTATAAAGTATAATCGTCTTCCCTGAGAACTATATTGTATTGTAAAAGTATAGTATTGTTGTTTCAACTATGTATTTTTCTCGCAGTGTAGCAATGTCTAAAACAGTTATTAATTAACAAATAATTAAATATAATTTTGTGTGGTATGCATGCAACAAAAAGCGAGGAGGACGATATTATTTATTGTGATGCGCAACTTTGCGGCGTTACAGAGGGTACACATACAGCGAAATCTGGTCATTTTTTGTTCAGGCAAATGTTTCCATAGTGACGGTCACTATAAAAATGGTTATGTTAACTAGTTAGTAGTTATATTATAACTTTTTGATATTCATGGCACCTATTAAAAAATTGGTTTTACGAAAGAGTAATTAATAGTTGTCACTCTATAGTTACCGAAACGATCATTTTCTCTTATTGCGGTTCCAGCATTGGCAGAGTAATAGTTATGAACCGTTGGCAGCCAGAAATGTTTGAACTCTGAACTAATGTCGACTTTAATCAGTCTGCTTTCCACTCAGAATTAAAAACGACAACATAAAGAATCACGGATTAGCCCTGGGAGGTCGACGGTAACACCCAGGTCGCATTGGTGTGGATACGTATACTACACTCAATACATTTCTTTAATTGTTGCTTTTTTCGTCTTAAGTCTTTCCCCTCTAGGTCTGATTATTTTAAATGTTTTATGAGCCACCCTGCTTGAAGTTGAGTTGGTACTCTACCAAAATAAATCTAACAAAGCCAAAATATTAAGATACCGTAAGACTTTCGTTTTACTAAATTATACGAGCGAAGCCTGCTGAAAATGGCCGTATGCAGATGTATCTGCATTCTGTAACAACCGTCCAAAAGAAAATTACAATTTCGTTGTCGTAGAGCTGCGGCCGAATTACAACATAGTGGTGGAGTTATCGGCTATTGGCGGCCACGAAAAAAGAAATTATATATCCTTTTTAAACGTTTCGGCCCTGATGTAGGTCCTCTTTAGTATTGATTCAAAATTTTGATTCGATAATTCATGTCTTATATTTTAAGTAAAGTGTATATTATCACTTTACGAGTGGTCCAGTTGTTTGCCGGGCTCTCTGGCTTATCTCATGATGTGCAATGGCGTGGCAATGTATTTCAATTAAATCTTCTAACTAACACTCAAAACATAGCTTTTAAAAAAAAAACCCAATAATTTCACGTGTTCAACATAAACAGTTGAAAAGACTTAACAGTGAAGATTTATATCCACAAGCCATCAAGAGGTCACAAGATCGACCTAACTTTAAAATGATATACGCTCGAACCAGAGAGTCCGGTGACCACTTGTAAAGTGATAATAATATACACCTCACTTAAGACATAAGACATGAATTATCGAATCTAAATTTTGAATAAGTACTGAAGACGGCCTAGATCAAGGCCGAAATGTTTAGAAAGGATATATAACTTCTTTTTTCGTAGCCGCCAATAGCCGATAAATTCACTACTAAGAAAATCACAATATTTGTAGATAGAGAAACGAATATACAGGTTGATTTCTTTACGAAAAAAAATACCCGGAGAAAAATAATTCGTTGCCCTAACCAACGCACATGACTGAATACGTCTCAACTGACTAAGTTGGCTGGGTCACCAAATTCCGCTACCTGATAGAGGGAAATTTGTTTTTGTAAACTTTTATTTTTCGCGTTTTTCATGTCAGAATACTCAGTATCACCTAAAACGTCGAGAAAACTGGTCTAAAAATGTATGCATGCATGTATGTATGCATGACTAAGTGTGATGATGGAAAAAAATTAAACATGAGGTGATTTTTTATTTAATTTCGATTTTTCAGAAAAATACCCATAGTTTCTCTAGCTCTTGCAAATTAGTAGCTATCGAGCTAAACATTTTTTTTTATAAATAAAGCCATGCTAATGAAAAATTGGCATTGAATTTCCCATGAATCTATGAGCCATTCCACGGTATTTCGCACAGCAAAAAACCCGATCGACTTCAATTTTCGTCTAATTTTTTTTACATCGTTGACTATGTCAAACGAAGCATCTGTGATATTTTTAAAGAATTTTATTGTCATATTTGGTCGATCCATTGTAACCGAATTGTTACCTTCGATTCATCTCGTCTATTGAACCGCGTGCGCCATCTCTGCGATAGCTTAATTAGCGTGACCCCTTATCGACCGCACCCCTGATTCTTGATCATCGTAATTCCGCGTCACCCGCAAGTGCACGGTAATTGCTACGCTTATTTCACGAAAATATTCACACGCCTCTTTCCAGTCGCTCTACGACACCCTATTGTAATACCCGTATTCTTTTGTGCTGTGGAAATTCTATCGTGAGGTAAGCTTGATTTGTTATATCTAGATATATTTTGATTCCGTCGGAAGTTTAGATCAATGTAATAATGTGCCATCGGTCGACCAATTATAGATGAGCAATCGAGTTATTCACAGGATCGAGTGATGATGGCTGATTGTTTCTGAAGCTACGTCGAAAACCGTAATACTCTGGTTACTCATAATTTTGGTTTATTTTTTGAAAGGAAAGAAATCTCTTCTTGCGGACAAACGGTCTCTGTCCTCTTTTTCCCATCTCCATGTCGAATATCTCCGATTTCTCTGTTATGCGTATGATTAATTGTAGCTATACCTGTATTATGACGTATTGTGTACTCGCTTACGTACACATTGTATGAGCAAATTAGACACTATATATGTATTACGACGGGGGATACTGCAGACGTCACATCCACCCTTCTCCCTCTTTTTTTGATAAGCTTTGTGGTTATTAGACAATGAGCTATAACCGGAATAATATTGTATTTCTTGAGGAGAATTATTCCTCGTTGTATATTTTCTTTTGTACTTTCGTATGTGATATTTACTTCTCCTTAATGAGAATAAACCAAGAACTACTCTATTTTGAATTGTTTTGTATAAGATTGGTGCCCTTCAAGTGCCCCTGATTTTTTTAATGTTCTCAGTATTGAGTTTCAATAAGTCTACATGATATAGTATATTACACCTCTAGGGAGGGTAAGTAGACTATGTCCAACCGCGTGTAAGATTATCTTTGCCTAACTCTGTCTAATAGGCCTAGACAGGGTTAGACAGAGTTAGACAGAGACGATTTTAATAACATTATATGCACATTAAAAAAGTAACGGGAGCTATATCGTTATTCTATTAATCATCTAAAAAATAACGGGTACGGAATCTCAGCTCCATTAAACATTATAAAAGGAATGGGCGCTACATTACTGCTTCATTAAACATTTTTGAAAAAATGGGCGATGGATCTCTCTTCCATTAACAATTTGAAAAAAAATGGGTGATAGATCTCTGCTCCATTACTCATTTTAAAAGTAATGTGTAGTGGATCCTAATGTCATTATCCATTTTGAAAAAGTCGGTTAAAAAAACGGTGATGCATTTTTTTTAAAAATGCATTGCCCCTAACGGTCGTTCAGCTTTCGCGCAAACCGAGAGCCAATGAGAGCAGGAATAAAAAGGCTTCACATGAACATAGCCGACCGTCACCAACTTTTTAAGGGGGATGATTTTTCCACTTGACACCAGATTAAATTTTTTTTTCCATTCCTTATTATATGGATTGACCAAATATGACAATAAAATTGTAAAACAATTCACAGATGCTCCGTTTGATATAGACAACGATATAAAAAAATTTGGCGAAGATTCAAGTCGGACGGGTTTTTTGCTATGCGAAATACCGTGACCCCTATACATAGGTTTGAGTAGTAGTACAAGAAATTTATTGGTTGAAAATACATGTAGGTTTACAATAGTTGACGATCCAATATCGCTCCTTCAGTTAATGTTTTATCCAACCAATAGGCCAACCCCCGGAGTCCTTCAGCCTGCATAGGTTTGATTGTTATGAGAATTCGGAAAATATTAGTTTTTTGGTCCAATCGAATAATTCATCTCTCCAACCAACTACTTTAATGGCCCAACAAACAAGTCTACCGACGATCTAGTTTACTGGTTCAATTAACTAGTGTATTGGCCCAACTCATTTCAGTCTTGGAGCCTATTTGGCCAATTATTTTTTTTCCAACGTACCAATGTCATAATGAGGTTTTACGAGAGCTCCGTTTCTCAAGTGCTAACAAACAGTGAATTTAGGCAAAAGCTGCACCGAGCGAAACACAGAAAGACATGTATAGCTCCGAAGTGACGTACGGCGCTTGGAGGTCTGTTGAGTGCGTGGCGAGAGGAGGTAACGCGCGTGCTCCGTTGACGCTTACGAAACGAAAACCAGCAGCGTCAAGTGTCATTATGCAATTTTTGCTCCCTTGAGTCTCTGAGATGCAATTAGAGGTCGCGTCACCCGAGTCTGCACTCCGCACCCACGCGCTACTCAAATCTCACTGGAACTGTATTATATCTGTGATATAGTGCGGTGGACTGATTCCGTGCGCAATCAAATTGTCACCGCGACATTGCGTTACGTATATTAACCAACATGCAACCTTTTTCCAGTAACCTTGCTCCGCTGCAGTTATTCCATAGAACGTGACGCAGAAACCTCTTCTTTCTAAACCCTTTCGTCCATTGTGCCCTGCACTACACCTTCATACTTTCACAATGACTATGAAAGAACACAACTTTCTGCGAATAATTATAAAGTTTCGACGAGATGAACGGAAATTGTTCGCACATCGATTAGCGATTTATCATCGTCTCAAAATTCACTCTCCTAATAAAATTTTCTACTCATTACTGCGTAGCTTCGCAATGGGAAAATTATTTCCAATGCATCGTTGCCTGAAAAACGTTATCGCTGCATTGCTAGGGTAAAGTCACCAGTGAATCAACAGTTCAGCAGCACCATTTGCTTATCATCCACCGCAAGAAGATGGTATGAAGAGAATATTAGAACAGTATTAAAATGGAAAGTATGGTGGGTTTATCGTATTGGACAAAATCATACTCATATCCGCGTATTAGGTATGGAATGAGTATATAAAAAATATTCGAATACCGAATATTTAAAAAAAATAGTAATTCCTCAATCAAATTAGAAAATACTTAAATTTGTGTGTGATGGGTTTCTTTACAATTAATATTTCACAACAGGCGTTGAAAATTGTCTGAAGACTATGGTGATTTCATCGCAAAGCGTATAACAATAAATACTACAAGCCGAAAATTCAAAAACACCAGTCAATGTGCAGGACAAACTATTCCACGTTTTCAGTCGGAGATAGGATTGTGCGACAAAATAATCGCAATGGATAGTTGAAAATAGTCAAGTTAAAAAGCGAATGTTCACTTGAGTCGTCAGAATTCCTCATGAATACCCAACAAGCTGTTATTCACTGGCTACTGTTTGATCACCGGTCCATTCACCCTAAGTATAATCAAGAGTTATCGAGGGATTTCTTATTAGAATGAGAAGTAGACGAAAAAAGATTTCTAAACGTCAAGCACATAAAACTATGTTGATTTAATGCTACCCCTCTTCCAGTGCGTTTCTACGGTAATATACTTATCTAGGGAGCGATAAAGGCCCAAGAGAAAATATGATTATGAGTTAACAGCACTAACCAGCACTAAGCGTACTAAAATGACACGTGTTATGCTTCTCTGCTGATTTTTTTTTTTCAAACGGCCTTTAGGGTATGTTCGACCGGTCTCGTCGTAATCACTTTTTCTGTGGATCAACTTCGAGAACAGCTTTACGGGATCCTTTAAGTACATGAAAAGAACACCACTGATATGTAAATATCCAAAGCACTATAAGGCCCTTTATTCTATGTATACATTAAAAACGAATAAGCTTGTCAATTTTTATTGTTAAGTTGTACCTTATCTTTAGAATAAGCTTATCAAGTCTTTTGAGTGTTGTTTGACTACATGGAAAAAAATAGATACTGAGCTTTTTGCAACCTAATATGCTAAATATTTGTACACTACCCATTAATATTCTGATAGTAACACGTAGCATGTTTCCAATTTTACACGATGCTGAGATAATTCAGAGATTATTAGAATTAAACTGAAATTGGAAAATAATTGGTGGATTATGAAAAGAGATTGTGCAACGTTCTTCATTTGTTATTAGTGCGGGATAGCAGCCAGGTGATATTTAGTGCATAGTACTAAATCCGTGTATATAATAAATTAAATAAAACAATCTTCATGATAATTTCGTTGTATACAACATGTAGCGTTTATGGATACTCAGGAATATAATTTCGATTGTAACCTTTAGCATTATATGGTGTTACGCTGTACAATACGCATTTTATTTTTTGAAACGTGTTCGGTGTGTGGCTCCAACGGTCCTAGAGTTAATATACACATATAATATATATATATATATATATAATTAGTTATAAGAACACACCCTTAAAAGTTACTTCAGCAAATGTTATCTGCATTTTCAACAAATAAAATTATAACAACAATTTTTTCGTTGCAGCAACAAACACTTTTGTGGTCATTATATTGACACAGAAAATTTGCTACAATCACTTGTGGTGAGCTGTCGTAACCTTATAACTTTTCTTTGTGTAGAGATTAATTTTTAATTTTTTTTATTGGTTTCTCTCCGTATGTCTTCTTCAGGCTTCTACGTTTTTGCCCCTCTCCCCTTTTTCCCATCATTTCATATCCCCCCCCCTTTCCCAGTTCCTTCATAGAGACCCCCCTAGAGTGTTGTCCGCAGCCACTCATCCTCATGCACTACTGTATCGCATTTGCACGAGGGCACAGGGAAACTGCGGAAAACCTGGCCGATACAGACAGCTTTATTTTTACTGAGTTTCTATTGTACGAGGATACATTAGAAACTCAGAAAAACTGCCTCCAGCTCAGCAGTTGGTGCGCAAACTAGTGCCCGGCTAAGCGGTCACCCATCCAAGTTATGGCCGCAAATAATGCTGCTTAACTCTGGGGACCGCCGAAGCCACACACCGACCGCGCGTCCACTGCTGTTGGTCCGTGTAGAGATATTGTTATTATTGAATCTTAGTATCCGGGATACAATAGAATCATGAGCTTTGGGTATTGTGCAAAAATTGTAAACAATGTTATCTTATGCTATAAAATATTGAGAAATAACAGATAGTAACTGCTATAATATAGAGTGCTATCCCTATACGAAATATTCAAGATGCTACTGGATAGTCTATTTCTACTATCAATTTCTTTCCGTGTAGTAAGTTCATTTTCAATAGTTATGGATTTTCAAGGTTCATCAGAAATAATTTGTCAGTTGATTTAGTCAGTGAATTAACATGCATTATGAATTCTTGCATAAATATATGAATAAATTCATTTTCAGAGTTTGAATCATTCTGAAAGAGTTGGAGACGTTGCGGCGAGTTGCAGATTGACGTCAGGAGTACAGAGTTTCCTGAACTATTGTTAGGTCACAAACAGGAGATAATAATTGGTGGCTTCGGTACCAATCTTTCTGTTGCTTTGCCTGACAAAAGGAAAAATAAATGGCGTATAGCGGAGACCAAACATTTACATCGAGAAGTTCTTCTGGACTGTGATGACTCGTTAAGGCTTTCTGTGGTATACGTGACACCATCGAAAACCCGAGTTTTCACGACCCAAGTGCTCAGTACTTGCAGCAACAACCAAGCCCAGCGACAAAGACCGAAGCATATGGCTCGAACAAGCTCGCAATGCAGTACACGAACTGGCGCATGTTGAAGCATTTAAAGCGTATACCGGAGAGTAGGAGAGTTGTAACGCGGAAGGTTTCCGGCACCGCGGGAGAGCCGGAGAGCTGTTGGATTGGAAAACACCGGTTATGAGTAATGGGTATATTCGCAACTGGCATAGCATTGAAAGGCCGGGTATGCGCGACTATACGAACGTAGTATAGTTAGTATAGTTGTTTATAAAGCCAGCAGGAGGCGAATCGTCCACAGCGCGACAAATCCGCAGGTTTACATGAAAGCGTAGACAGTGACGTAATGCGATAACCCAGTGGGCTTCTCGCCCCAGCTGAAACGCGCGGATGTAAATTGTTCTCGCCAGGCTTGGCAGAAATACGGCCTCACATATTCCATCGCCCTTTCACGTGCAATTCGCACGCTCGCCGCCCGAGATTTTAGTAAATAATATTCAATATTTTTGTCGGGAAAACGTCACTCGTTCATGCTTTTCGAATTATGCGGAAAGCATTTTCCGTTTTCATTACAAATTAAAGCTTTTATTGCCGAGTTAAGGCTACAGAAACGAAAATTAAACGACGGAGTTCAAAGAGAGATTGGAATACGAATATTTTTAAGGGGTTCCATCAGACCTGCCTCTGAAAATGGGCAAGTGAATTACGCTTTTTACAAACGTCCAATCAAACTGTTAATGACATAACTGTTTGAGTACTGTATGCGCTTTTAACGGAAAATGAGATTATGAATGACAATTTTATAGGAGAGGATCCTTTAACAATCACATGGAGAATTTCCGTCAATGTTTTAATATAATTAATGTGTTCATCCCATTTTTAAATGATGCTGACAATGAGTGATAATATTGATTTTTTCATATTGACAATGTTTACTTCATAACATTGTTTTAGGTAGTTTTTAAAGACTATTTTATACAGTGCGACGTTCAGTAAAATAAAAATTATGATTATTTTTTTTTTTACATCGATGAGTAGCGGAATCCTTTGGACTGATGCCCCTCGGCTTCGAAGTCCGGATGTATGTGGGACTCCATAAAAATAAAATATATAATTAGGACTACCTACTAAACTGCCCTTTCCTCGATGACCACCCGCCCAGGCCCGGGACTACTTTCGTATTACTTCAAGCCGGGGTTTCGGTCCGTGTTCGTTCGTTCTGTTGTCTGTATTTCGTTGCGTTAAGTCAGTCCGTCTCCTAGGTCAGGCGAGGCAGCCGTCTGCGTTTCTCCGTCGCAGTATCGTCTCAGTATAGGTGGCCACCAGTTGCTACCACTCTGTTGAGTGGAACATCACCTGAACAATGTTGTCCGGGGTGATGCCACCAACGATCGTCTCGAGTTCGAGTTGCAGTCTGATCCAGTGGTCGAACGCGGAAAAACGTGTGTTCCTCGTCGTCTCGTTCGTGACTGTAGTACTTACAGTCTGGCGTCTGAACTCTGTTCATGTTTGAAAGGTACCGTCGAAAATATCCGTGACCGGTCAGGAGCTGGGTAACGTAAAAGTTTCCGTCCCCGAACTTCCGTCCAATCCACGGCTTCAGGTCCTTTATAAGTAGTCGCGTCTAGTCTCCTGTACATTCTTCCGTCCACTGGTCCTGCCAAATCTGTATCGTCCTGTCGCGTTCCGCGACTGCCGCGTCGTCGCGTGCGATGTTCGCACTTCTCCCGTAGATCCTTTTTCTCCTGTAGACCGTCTGGTAAGAGCAGGCGATCCTCAGCGCGCCCAGTTTTTGTACCGTCGTCATTGCGTGGCAGTCTTTCTTCGTCGTCAGGGCATCTGCCCAGATCTCTGCGCCATATAGGAGGATCGAGTGAGCTGTCGTCATTAACAACCGTTGTTTCCCCGGTCTTGGTCCGTTTGTGTTGGCCATCAGGTGGCTTACGGATGCTATCCTTTCGGCCGCCTTCTTGCACGTTTTCTGTATGTGTGGCCAGAAGGTCATCTTCGTATCCAGAGTTACCCCTCAATACTTGGGTTCCCCCCCCAGCTACGATTTCGTCCGTACCGACCAGCGTCGGTAGTCTCGTCTGTGTGCGTCTTCTGGTCAGGAACGTTAGTTCCGTCTTTTCCGTCGCAAGCTTCAGTCCGTGATCCGTCATCCATTGTCCTAAGGTCGCATCGTCTGGCTCAGTTTTGGCTGTGCTAGGTCTGGGGACTACTCGGTGAATACCGCCGCCACGTCGTCGGCGTAAGCGACGAGGAATACACCAAGCGGTAACTCCAGCCTGAGCAAGCCGTCATTAAGTCCGGTCCAAAAGTCTGGTCCTAATATGAACCCCTGTGCGACCCCCGCAATGATTTGTGACGTCACCGGGCCTTCAGCCGTCTCGTACGAAATTCGTCTGTTCTTCAGGTAGTCCCTCACAACCCGAGTCAGGTAGGCAGGAACCCTGAAGTTGCTTTCCAGCGCCTCCAGGATGTCCGCCCACCTAGCCAAGTTGAAAGCGTTCCTGATGTCTAAAGTCGCCAGCAGCACGATTAGTCGCCCTCCATGACAGTGTCTTTCCAAGTCCAGGAAAGAATCGTTGAGTTTTTGCATTGCTCCTATCGTCGATCGACCCTTTCTGCAGCTGAACTGCAGGTCTGAGAGGTCTCCGCTGGTCTGTATCGCGTCAGTCAGTCTCCGTTTCAGTAATTGTTCGTGAAAAATTAATTGTTTGAATATCGTCCGCTCAGATTGCTTTACCAATTTGATTCTCCCGTATGGGAAAATCGATTACAACGAAATCTTCGGTATCGGTCGACTCAAACCCCGAGTTACGATTTGCCAAACTTCCATCTAAGAAAATAAAAATATTACAGACTGTCACGTCGAAGCATCATAACATCAACTGATAATATGGAAATGCCCATTTTGATTAATGATTAAAATCAATATTCCAAATTAAAACGCATAAAATATTTAGATTACAACCGCATTCTCTTTGAACTGTGAAACTATTGATGATTTTCAATAGTGACGTAACTGAAGTTTGAATGCTTAAACTTTTTTCATTATTACCGCTTGCGACCATTACGTAAGTATTTTGGAATTTCATAATTAGACTTGAACGTTACGCTGAAGCGGTCAAAACATAATTAAATCATGCAACCTAATGAAACGTCAGTTCAAATCTGCCGAATGAACGATTTAAATAATAAGTGTAAATAGTAGTTTAAGTCGGTGACTGCGGGATAGTCGACAACGAGCCGTACGCCCAAAAAGTGAAACTTTGCGTCGCGACGCTACCGCGTCTCTTGATAGCAGGAATGTGGTGGTAATGAGAAGTTATTAATGAATATTTGAATTCCTACAGGACACTGAGTTTGGATAATAAAACAAAATATTAATGAATTATGCAAGGAAAGGAGCCAAGACGTAACACAGACTGTCTTTTACCGTCGTAAGACTATATTTATTCCACTCGACTCCAGAAACGCGATTTCACGCACAGTTTGCGTGAATGAATTTTCATTTTCACACCTTCTGAAATGAAATTTCTTTCGATACTCGTGTGGTAGACATTTTTAAACTCGTGTGGTTGCAATACTCACCATCGGCTCATGCTGCCCACTCGTCAGAAAAAGTTGTTTATTTTCAACTTGAGCACGGAAATTACCCCTTTGTGAAATTGTTGACCCGGGCGAAAGTGGCGCATTCATGTACACCGTGAAAAATGTCCTCCACACGCGCAGACCAGCTACATTTGTTACTTCGGCGATGCATCAATTCTATAAAAACCATCGCTGCACACATTCATTTGTCACGCCCAGTTCGACACATTTTTTGTAATCGTACACAAGTAAGGCAGTTATGTAGAAATTCCATCAAAAATAAAGTCAGCATACATTAACAGTCTACAGTAGCAATGCTCACGTCGAAAGATGACACGGTGACACTTGCGCATTACACAACTTCGAACAGAACTAGTTTGCCACGAAAAATTCGTACTCCGCGTAGTTCGACACTGCAAAGTTTGTCACGACATAAGTTCGCCACGACAAACTTCTACACGACCCATCTGTACACCGTCCGACTTCAACACCTCCCAACTCGACACGGACCCACTTCGACACGGACGATATTCAGCCGCTGGGAAGTCAGAGAGCATCTATACCGACCGCGATCCCTTGCTTAATTGACATTTAAACCCTCAAATGTATTCGCCGAAAAAAGCCGGCACGGGAGTAATAATTAACAGTAAAATCGCAGTTGAAAGTTCTTCCGGTAAATTCATTTGAGTGTAACCATTTCAATTTTCAATAAAAATGTCAACTTAATCGTACGGATTAAGCGCGTGGAGTAAAAATATGTGCCGAATTTGGCGTGCTAAATAAATGTGTATAGAGATGGTTTTTGTAGAACTGATGCACTGCCGTTTTTTTCTACGGTCATTGTTACTTTTCTTAATGTTCCCATCACTCCTCCTCACAGGAGATGAACCAGCTTCAAGATTAGGGACCGTTCCGCTCAGAATCGCCCCATTCTGCAGTCTCGGGAAGCGGGAGTTTCTGTTCGCGCGTTAAAGAAAACAGAAGCTGCACAATCCATTACTATCGCAGTACTGTCGTGATATTATATTACAATAGAAATGCGGAAAAACTCACGAGTGTTGCAATCACACTCGATGAGAATGAGGTTTTCTGCCGAGTATCGTACAAAGTTTTATTTCACACGGTACGAAAATAAGGTTTGACACCACGTTTGCGTTTCTCGCACTGAGTGCAATAAAGGACTATTATTGTACTCAGTGAGCCAATTGCAGTAGGAGTTTTCAATTTCCTTCCGTCAGGCAATAAGGCAAGTTTACGACTGATGAGAGTGGTGGGCGAAACCAACGCGAGAAGTATGGCAGTACAAGCGACTGGTAGTAGGGATTCGTCGCACTTTTCAGGGTTGCAGATTGAGGAGTCAGAGTGTATAGGTATTCAGAAATTATGGATCGGCATATACCCCATTCCTGAAGTGAACTGAATGATTTCCTGTGAAACAACTAAATTATCACCGACTCGATGACTGACGAAATGTGGCAAAGCGTATTTTGTGCCTCACTTAACTGTTCCACTATAATGTTCCACGGGCACTGCTTCGGATAACCAGTCAACGTGTGTGTGACGCTCTAACGAATAATTCGATAAAGCCAGTGCAGCATAAACTGAAATTCATCACATTAATGTCGGTTATCGATAATTTCTCGAGTGCTATGAAACTCAAAAACGGAATCAGGATAAAAAAATTGAGTATAAAATTAGAAAACCACGCGTTGATGTGTCAATTCTCAGGTATTGTCCAACATCGCAAAAAGGAACATCGGAAATAATATGATTCAAGATCAAATATTGTATAGTATGTAGGAAAATTTTTGTATCATATAAGAAAATTTTCTCCTTTATTAGTTTTACAAGAATGAAATCAAGGTGCTGACCAAATAGTAGTAAACGGTGTAATGGGGTAGGTGGTTGATTAAAGAAAATAATGTACTTCTCAAGTTGATTTAATGAGTTACGTGAAATATCTAAGAGCTTGAAGGCAGAAATCTCACAAATTTCTCTTAAATGGGAGGCTGACTCGCCAAACAGATATAATTCGACGTCAAATAACATGAGTTAGAATAACAAAATTCTCAATCTAAATCAATCGAGGTAATTTATTTTTAAAAAATACACCGACGCACATACAAAGAATCAAAAACAGAAAGAATAATATTTTGTTGGGTGGTGAGACATTGGTGTTCTGACCATCAAACAATAGAGGAACATAAATTCGCAATTATCACACATTATAAATTTCATTCCCATAACTCACGAATCTTCCGTTTCAATGCCCATAATAAATTATCAGACAGTTCTTTTCTCATAATTATCATAAATCATGAATTTCTTTTCTTCGCTTTTCTAAATTATCAGACAGTTCTTTTCTCATAATTATCATAGATCATAATCATTAATGCACATAATAATCATAAATATCAGTTCTAAAAATTATTACAAATCATAAATTTCTTTTCTTTGCTTTTCTAAATTATCAGACAGTTCTTTTCTCATAATTATCATAGATCATAATCATAAATGCACATAATAATCATAAATATCAGTTCTAAAAATTATCACAAATCATGAATTTCTTTTCTTTGCTTTTCTAAATTATCAGACAGTTCTTTTCTCATAATTATCATAAATCATTATCATTAATGTACATTTCGTCAAACTTTTCATTTTAGAATATAACATTGTGGGTTAAATCCCGATAATAAAGAAAAAACTTCAACAGTCCGCGAACAATCTCTTCGCGAGGATATCAAAAAGCACATCTCTTCAAACTTTTCATTTTAGAATTATAACATTGTGGGTTAAATCCCGATAATAAAGAAAAAACTTCAACAGTCCGCGTATAAACACTTCGCGGGGATATCAACACGCACATTCCTTCATGTTGTTTACTGTCCCATCGTTCAAGGATGCTCGATAGGCATTGTAATAGAGATTGGAAAGTACTTATCCGGAAACGGTTACGTTGTTGTGTTAAATTACATCCCACTCCAAAATGGCGGCCTTTGGTGAAAAATTGCATCGTCACCCAAAGTGTAGACGAGGTTCCAAAATGGCCAAGACGATCTCACATGGATGGCTGCCCGTCGATATCATTTTTGTATTAGAAAATCGCTGGATTGGACCATTCTTTGGTACAAATTGGTCAAAATATGCTGTAGACCGTTTATTTTATAAAGACATCGAAATATGCCGGGAATCGGTGGGACCCAGCCGCTCTCTCTCTCTCTCTCTCTCTTTTTCTAGAAGGTGAAGCACATGTTGATGGATGAATACTCTTTGGCGCTTAACACTAAATAAATAGAACAAATTCAAAAAAGTACCTTTTGAAAATTCACTTATCACCTTCCCATACAATTCGCGAATACTTAGGAGTACTTTAGACTTATTATTGCACATTAGATTCAAGCAATAACGAACAAATCAATTTCCGAGATAAAGAACCGTGGTGTCTACCGTGTGGTAGTGGAGCGACTACCACACGGTGGTAGTCGCTACCAAGAGTGATGGTAATTTGTCAAGAGGTTCACATCATTAATGACTAGCGACGTCTAGAGCGTAGAATAAGGATCTATAATCGATCAATAGGTGATTCGGCGATCGATAAGTAGGGCGCTCTCCCATAGACCATCGGCAGATGGCACGACGCGACGACTCTCGCGAATCAACACCGAAAAATCCGGTTACAAGTATATTTGAATATATCTTATTCATAGGTGTGCATTAGAGTAGGCCTCCAAAAAAAAATTCATCCCTGGTGTCCTTTAAGTTTGGAGACCACCTCAGTGGAAATACATTTCTAAGTAGAAAATACATATATTGGTCAGACATACTTCGTTCTCTATCGAATTGCAGTTTATTTATTACGTTGCAAGCAGAAAATGCAGACAACGCAATTGCGTGCCTCTCTGAGCCCTTTTCCGTCGCTTTGTTTATCAAGTGACCGATGAATGGCACAGGTTTAGGATTTAGATAGACGGATTAGTGCGTGAACTTTAAGCCAGGTCACCTCTCTATTCTGCTATTTCTTCCTCACGTGCAGAACCCATTTTCATAAGCGTTCATAAAAGCTCGGTTTTCGCATCAGAGCTACGCACACAACGTCGCAAAAATTCATTTATTCCGCGTTCGACTCTTTCAACAGTGTGATTTCAAAACGCTAAAACGAGAAAGGGCAGAAAATGAAAAATTCTCCAGTAGAGCGGAACTGATGTGCCCGTTATCTGTCTGTACACGCGCACCGCCCTATTTCCGCTTTTTTCTGTTCATCTCTAACAGAACGGTAGCTCGGACAAGCTGTCCACCCTCGATCGTCCATAGTTTTGGTATACGTTGTATATCTTCTGATGCAGCCAGAAGTGCACAGTGTTGGCTCAGATATAAACGCACATTTTTTGTATTGTCGACCAGCAACTGAAAAGAAAAAAATAATGGGAATGCGGGTGCAGCAGCGGACGTAGAATATTTCTTTCATATATCCTTTCTATACTTCCTCGCGCGTTCGCGCCCGCGAATCCGTATTGTATTAATCTTCGTTTCGCGAGTGAGTCACAGCCGTGGAGGTGAGCCGTTTTCCAACGCTGCACTTCCATATCGTGCGCGAGAGCGGCAGCATAACGCTGGAGCGGTATAAAACATCGAGCACCAGTTATCACCCTGGCCGCATTCTGTTTCCACTTCACGCAGCAATCGATAATAACGGAACGTGTATATTTGCGCTTCTGCAAAGATTTGGCAATTTGAAATAACTAAAAGAACAGATATTGGAAAATATTTCGATGAATGATATTAGGAAACCCTTAATTACTTCCAGTAAATAATTATCCAAATTATCGGAGGCAACGGGGGCGTATGATGGCATGGAGCCATTAATCTATATTCAAACTTGTTCCATATACACACATTTAAAGATCGACAAGTCATAGGAAAATGTAATATTGTCAAAAAATGTAATAGAACTCATAGTAATACATAACGCAAGGTAAGAGTAAATCATTGAAGATTTGCCAAAAAGGATTGTTGCTAATGAAAATAAAAAGCACTTCCATACAATTTGGCGAAAATGTTACACCTCGTCGGGTAATCAACGGATGGTTTCCAAGATCAGTTTTTAAAGGGAAGATGACTTCTCTAATCAAAACTGTACACGCAATACTGATGTATTGGTTAATGTGATTTTTAATTCGGCTACTGTCGATGTATAATTTGTCATACGCCCACAATTTCAGATGTCGAAAATGTCACTCATGGACACGGTTTTATGAGTGTCAGACAGATAACAAAATTTTTCTTTAACTTTTTGTCCTAACTTCAATAGTTTAGCAAAAAAATGTATTTAAAAAAATACGGAAAATTTACAACATTAAAAATTTCAAGGCTCTGTAATAAATCAAATATTGAAAATAGAAATTCGACTCAATAAGATTTTTTGTTCAAAATTTAATGATTCATAAGATGTAGTCTTTGATTATATGGAAAAAACTCACTTTCCTGTGTTATTTAAATGGAAAAACTTCAAACGCGATGATGAAAAAAAAAATATCGCTTTTTTTGGCACACCCTAATATATGCCCGTAACACATAACTACCCTACATAAATAAATTATGGCTGACCTTTTAAGAAAAACTTCGCATACGTGATTTTAAGGGTATCGGCCGAAGTTCTGGGGAGTGTACGGGCCGGTTGCAGGGGGTGAAGGCCACTCAACGGTGAAACATGCATTTTAAATTTAGCAATGTCATAATGTTGTTTTTCTATAACATCGTGTGCCCGAAGTCCGTGATTAAAATCGATGCCCTGAAGGCTCAACGTTGCATTTTCATTGAGGTTCATCAACAAGGACCAAACAAGCAGTTACCGACAATAAAGGAACAATAGAGCGAGGAAAGAGTTTGTAGCAGCCGCAAAAGATGCGACACGAAAAAGCCGGGCTGGTTGGTGGTAACAGAGCTAACGGAACACTCCTAGGTTTTTCAAATACTATTAGGAAGCTTAAGAACTCTCAAGTTATTCAATTATTGACAATACATGCAATTTTAATTATAATCATCACTAGTCAATCGACTTTAAAAATCATATGATTGATAATGATAAATATAATAATATAATATAATTGATCGAAGAATTGATTTGAATTGATGAACTCAACTGGTTCTAGGAAGGAAGAATGACGGTCGGTTTGTATAGATACTCATGAATATTAGAGGAGGGTCCAGGGGGATACAGTCCCCCTGGACACAGTTTTGGAATCCGGATTTTAATTATAATATTTTAGCCTTGTTTATATCAATGCTTCGGGTTCTTACAGTATCATGCTATGTTAACCCCCTCACGTAATTATTCATCGCCCGGCGTTTGCCGCAATAGTAAAAAATTACCATGGACGTATCTCGTCGCTATCGTCACAGATCGCTATCTATAACGCTATCGTCACAGAAACTGCATAGATATTTCCGGGCATAGTTAAAAGACTCTACGAATATTAATAGAGAAATCTCTGAGTAACTTCGGGTATAATTTTAACTTCATGGAAGCTCACCGCTATAGTTACTAACAAATCAGTGAAAATTCCCCGCTACGTAGTAAGAAAAAGTTTAAAACGAGAAAAGAATCACTAAATTTTCATTTATTTCCATGTTGTCTATATGTTGAAGTTAAAGAATAAAATAATAAAGTTTATCAAATCAGAGGAATATCCAACTCTTCGACACCCTGAAACGTTCTCCTGAAAGTACACAAAGTAGTCCAAGTATCGTATTTGAAATAGTGCAATCTAAGTACATTTCGTGAAACTGCTAATTCTGCTCATTCTTGTGTAGTTACATAAAAATTGGAAAACATCCACTTAATGGACGAGTTACCATTGCAAAAGGTAAGCACTTCTTTGTCAAAAATAGGAAGCGACCGATTTTCTTCATCTTATAAGACTCTCTTGTGGGTACATACCCACGCTGTAATAATACATACAACGACGGCATACGTACTCACAACTCGTGTATAAAAAATATGAAATCCAGGGTAAAACCCGGGATGGATTTTAAGCAATCCAGGATAGATAACGATGGACAGTGATATCGGCTTAAATCCCACTCTCTATCCAAGACTGTCCAGACTCCATCCTGGACTCATCGAACTACTTTATTATCGTTTTACCGTATTGGTGGTAATAGTTTTAGTGGAATATTCTTGGTGCGTGCATTTTGGAGTGCCTCGTTTAACAGTCCAAAGCAAAAAGATAGGAGTAGCAGAAAGATATGAGAAAGGATAAGAGGATAAGCCCGAATGGATATTTGACCGAACGGTCATAAGCTTGAACGGAAATAAGCCCGAACGGTCATAAGCCCGAACGGGTAGAATAATGAGCGTTCTTTGTCAACGCGCTTGAAAAACCATCTGATTATTCGTGAGCTGTACGTAACTAGGTTCGAATCATTACGCATAGAAACATCGGTTGGGTGCGAGCGGTGATACACGATGGTAAATCGAAACGACGGACGAAGAGAACGAATTACCAAGGTGCGGTATCGCGGAGTCAATGAAAATATCATTGATGGCTACATTCATATTTAAAAAAAAAACCAGACAAGACGGAAGAATGTGTGGTGGACCTACATTGCATATAAGAAGACGATGCGAATGGAGAAAAGAATGACGAAACTCAACCCTGCACTGTCCACGAAGACGTCGTGTTCAGTGAAGGGATGTGTGTGACGGCCTTACATTGCATATAAGAAGACGGTTCGAATGAGAGAAATATATAGGTGACATTAGCGCAGCGGTTAGCGCTCTCACCCAGTACCTGAATAAACCGGGTTCGATTCCCGGCGATCACCATATGTTTTCTTTCTTCGATATTTCGTCAGTCTATCCGTAATGCCAATATCTACACTTCCCTGAACTCTCCGCTTGGTCATTACATATGTAAGTTAAAAAAATAGCTTTGTCACGCTGTTAGGACTCATGCTGTCGAGCACAGCGGGCCTGTCGGGCTTGTGTCCAGACGGTGTTGTGTTCAGTGAGGCTTACAGACGTTCATAAGTCCGAATGGGGGGTCATCAGTCTTGTCTACTTGATTTCGTTTAAAAAGAACAATCCGTTCGGTCTTTAACCATTCGGACTTATGACCGTTCTATCTAGTGTCCGTTCGGTCTTGTGTTCGTCCGGGCTTACGGCCGTTCGGACTTATGGCAGCGCCCCCTTACGGCCACATTCACGAACCACACGAAACTACCCGAGCGACTGACGACAAAATGTGAGCTCGAAAAAAATCCATGGATTGTCGACTCTCTCTCTTGTCGACGCGTGTAGTATAGTGAGCGAAAATTCTGCAGCATGCATTGCACACGGTCTGTCAAATTATGCGCTACGGATGACAACTAAACGCAACGAATTTCAGTCCTTAGAGGGATCGCGGATCTTTTTAAGCAAATCAGATGATTTTGGTAACTGCAATGACAAACCCGGATCTCAAACGAACTACGGTCGTGCTGAAAATCACCAGTGTAAAGGCAAGGGTCAGATGATGTGAAAGGACGAGTCCAAAGTAAACAATGAGTTGATGAACACTTCAGAAGTTTCAGCGAATGAGTCGGTGAAAGTTCAATGTTATCACGGTTATGGATTTAGGCATATTGTATAGAGAATTCTTGATTTTGTTATTCGATTTTACTTTGAATTTACTAAATTTTTTATTTCATAGGAGAATCTAATTTCACAAAAATTATTGCATAAAAAGTCAAAATATATTGTCGTACATAAATTGGCAACAATAAAATAAATAATATCACGACCAGCGATGGAACCCGTATTATCAACATATTATAAGATAATCTTTTAAATGAATGAGCAACATATCACTTTTATAACAACATACAAATAAATAATTTTACATATTACACAATGACCCATAAATTCCGACCATAATTTATTCTCTTTCAATATTTATGAATATGACATCATTATTATTATTGAATTATTATCAATAATAAAATCATATTTTATAATATTATAAATTATAAAATAATGTGATAATAATAAAATATGATTTTATTATTATCACATTATTTTAAAGTTATCAACTAATTCCATTTTCAAATTTTATGCATAATATCGTCATTCATTATCACTCATCCTTACATGCTATGAATTACAATTTTTTCAGACACAATATTTTATCAATTCGCGAGCTTTTTCACTATAAATATAATTCTCTTTCAAATCACACCATTTTCCAATAGTGAATTTGGTTGAATCCAATATATATATATATATATATATGTTGAAGAATCCTGTTATCGATGAGTATAGTATCATCTGCGTTCCCACGGTATAGGAAATAGCTGAATCTTGCTTGCGGTGTGTTCTCGTCAGGTACTCGTAGCGAAGTTGCGCGACACTTGGCACGTACCGGGGATCGTAGTTCCGAATTCGTGTGCGATTCCCGCGCTGCACTCTACGTCGCTAAATGAAATTATTCGTGATTCACGTTCTCTAATGTGAGTCCAATTCCACTAGTGCGCGAAAAATACCGAGACTGGGATGTGCTATGATTATCAGGCTTCGAATACAATTACGAAGAAAAATAGGTATCCTTTGTCGCTTATCCGAAGATCTTCTTCATAGCTTGCAGGTAAGCGTATGTTTTACGAGTCTTGACTTCACTTGAAGAGGCCTGATAAAAGATACAAGTGTTTGAATGTATGCAAATTAAAAAGTATATGTGTAACTGTATGTGTGTGATTTTAATTTTACCCCTTGACTGCGAGTGACACGCATGGGGACAAAAAAAGTCGTTCCATTTTCGTGTCATGACCCGTATAGGGACATTGGAAAAACAACCTACACCTACTGCATCGATTCTATTGTAATTTGGTACATTGTGTTTTTTAATTTATTGGTGCTTTCTGTATTTTTTTTGTGCTTTTTGTATTTTTAATTTTACGTGATAGTTTTGGAAGCAAGGTACCGCGCATAGTGGTATATTGTAATATACCATATAATATACCACAATCCTTGCACGGATATCCTTGTTTAGAATACTTTTTATAATATGGTGAATCGTTCCTCGCATTTAGGTGCTCGAGTTTAAATCATTCGATTAAATCAGAACTGAAAACCTCTCGTGTCAGAGTGGACCTGCCATTTGACATTATTAGGAACGGATTTCAGCTTCGAATCCAGTGACCTCAAAAATTGTAATATACTTAGTTTTGTCGGAAACAAGCCATTTTTTGTATTTGCGTCCGTCATATTGAATCCGCCATTTTGAATTTTCAAAAACCGATTGCAGATTCGGATTCAGCGACACATTTGAATGAGAATGATGCGTTCTGTACAATCACTACAGTCGACAGAAGGGTCCCAAATATCGTAATCGATTCTTTAATATGTATCTAGAGACACAAAAAAGCCTGGGCTATAATTGTTAATGAACAATGATGAACTATATCATATAATATATCATTGAAAGAAAATAATATTAGTTTTTAGTCTATCGCGAGTTTATGTGATATCACATACAATTTTTTATTTTAGTAACAATAGTCCAGACTTCAAATCGTCTCTAGATACATGTGTAAGAAACGATTATGATGTTTAAGACCCGTCGCTCGACTGTAGTGACGGTAGGAAATGAATCGTTCTGATTCAAATGTTTTGATAATTAAAATAATATCGAATATTATTTTTATTTTTATATTTTTTTTTTCATACCATTTTTTTCGTATACTTAAAAAGCACGAGTTATTCGTCGTAGCTTAAGTAGTCTCATTGAAAGGACAACAGAAAAATAGCCGCGTCCAAGAACCTAAGCGACGAAAAGTCCCGGCGTCAGAAAATCTCGCGCCGTATCGTAACATACCCATGTCTGGGATCCCTATGCAGTGCTGGCCGCAGTGCTAGCCGCAAACACACAGGGAGCTTCAACTAAGCGTATTTACTTGTATCGTTCTCTGCCGGAGCGGAAATGCGAACAAGAAAGTGAAAGATTGGGAGTGCAGTGTGTATAACCCTATTGGAGCTGCGTTCAACATAACAAAAACACGACGAACGCACGAGAGTGTATTGAAATCCGAATCGAATCCGAGTGTTTTCGCTCAACGAGTGTTAAGCTCGGTTCTCGAGTGTTATGGACCGAACGGACGCGCGTACTCGGCTCTACAGAGTTCATCTACCCAGCAAAGGGGCCAGGTCAACGGGCAGTAAAATTCGCGACAAACAGGGAATCGTATGTGGATGTGTATCACCATACGGAACAGCTGAGCACTAGGTGCGATGCATTTTCCAAGCCAAGGATCGATACATGATTGCCGTGGAAGCTATCATGCGAATAATCGCACATTAATACAGCATCACCTAGTCTATTCTATTTCTACCTGGTATCAGTACCCGCTGGCGTGTAGAGAGACCATTTGCTGGTCAGCGCATCACTTGTGCTTACCTACTCGTTTGCTTTTGAAGTTTGCACAACCGATGGTCACTGAATTTCGCGGTAGGCAACCACGAACACGGAGAAAAGCATTCTAACGGCTTGGCAAACTGAATCACTTGCAGGTGATGATCAAAATACTTAGTAATATGCTTAAGGCTTTCGCAATCCAAATTATTATTAAAATTTGAGGCTTCCGGATAGTTATCCCATCTATGCTTAGCATTGTGTTGACGTTTGTCAACCATTATTGTCTGCATCAGCCGGATATTAAAACTCCGATACTTAAACTCTAATCGATTCAATAGTTCGTAAATTTATGGAGCAATCAGAACGAACGATATTTTTACGATTAATATTTAATCGTGAAAACATACTGCTACAGCCCTCGATCGAATCAGGAACTCTAGGTATCCAGCCTAGTGTGTTAGAAGAGACAGAAATACTAAGATTTTGAATATTCAAAATTTTTCCGTATAGGAAAAATAATAACAACGGAATCTTCGGCATCGGTTGACTTGAGCCCCGAGTTGCGATTTACTAAAACTTCCATAAAAAAATTTCATAGGCTGTAATCGTCGAAGCATAATAACAATCATTAATCTATTCAGCCAAAGTCCAATGAAAAATGATGCAAACATCTGACGTTAAACTAGACAAATGGTGGATTAATATCACCAGAGCCAAGATAGCAGAATCGGTAACGCACTAGGCTGGATACCTAGAGTTCCTGGTTCGACCCCGTGTTGTGGCGGTATATTTTTACACAATTAAACATTAATTGTGAAAATATCGTCCGCTCTAGTTGCTTAATCAATTTACGAACTGATGAACTATCTAGAAGGGACAAGAATACGAATATTTCAAATGTTTAGAATTTTCCCGTATAGGAAAATCTATACCAACAAAATCTTACGGCTGATTTAGTCCCCGCGTTACAATCCGCCAAAAGTTTTTCAAAAAATTATCGCAGGCTGTAATAGTCAAAGCATAATAACGATCATTGCTAATACTTTAGTTTTTTCATATTGCATTAAATGACCAGTGTCTTCGAATCTTCAGCTAGGGCTGACAGATAAGTTGCCGTTTTTCCAACACCGTTGGTGTTCTTCAATACATATACTGATTTTTCTTCTGATTTCCCCTATGTAAACTTTCCCGCACGCACAGAGAATCTTGTATACTCCGGGCATAGCCTGCGTGTCCCGTTTGTCTTTGAAATTCGGCAACAAGTGTACTATCTTCGTTAGTGGTTTGAAGATCTCTTTGAAGTTGAGCTTTCTGAAGGCTCCACTTATTCTGTTCGTTACACTCTGGGGAGATAGGGAAGAAAAACTGTCTTAACTTTTTCTCTTGACCCTCCGTTGGTTTTAAAGTATCGTCGTTTAACCCTTTGTTCTTTAATCTGTGGATTGTCTGGTTGATCTCTTTTTTGTTATATCTTTTTTTGATCCGAGCCTCTGTTGGAAGTTCCAGTTCTTTGTCGAGGGACGTGGCTTGGGAGATCATGAGTTCTCGGTATACTAGGTAACTGATCACTGAATTCTTTTAGAAAAGATGGTGATGAGATGCAGCGTACAAGTCCCTGTCTATGTGTGTTGGTTTTCTGTAAACTCCATGTCCCAGAAAACCATCATTGTTTTTTTATCAGTATATTCCGGAAGGGGATTTGGTTATCTACTTCAACTTCCATGGTAACCTGAATGTTGGGATGTTGGGAATTCAGAAAGTTCAGAAACGTTGAACGCGGATTGTCTTGTTCGGGACTCCAGATCACAATAGTATCATCTATTTATCTGAACCATACGGATGACTCCCAGGAAGAAGAATGCTTAGTAGTTTGAAAGAAATACTTACACGCAGAAATTGAGATGGTCCTGGTAACCATTCAGTAACAATTATACTTCATGAGTCTAGGTGACTATTTTTGTAGTCACATCAATTGTCTGGTAGTTCCGTGAATAGAGTTAATCTAACTATGAAAATAGTCATTTGCGCTGATAAAATATACTCATCACTGAATAGTTACCAGAACCATCTCAATTTTTGTCAGTGTTATTCGATCGAACGCGCGGTTACTTCTATCCAGTGTTGCTTATTCATAATTATGACAACTCTTTTCCCCACCCGTAATTAGCGATTTCACAGAGGAAAGGTTTCATTGACGCCAAAGAAATAGTTGATTTGGTTTTCATTAGTTTTAACGAAATATTTGTTTGATTTCGATGATAATTAGTGCAATCCAATTTCAGAGAGAATATTTAATACCTGTAAAGAAATATCTAGTTAGTGAGCGTACAATATAGATACTGTTTCATTGTTTTACACAAAAGTTTTTATTGATTAAATGAAATGGTTCTCTTGATGGGATAAAACGGTTCTCTTGAATAAATGAAAATATATATTTGATGGCAGCAAATGCTTGGAATTTTATCGTTGAATGTGAAACACCTATAGGGCTGTCTTTCTCGCGCCTAACATTCACTTCTTTCGTTTTCCGGTTCTCCCGAACAAACGGCTTGGAGTTCCAAGTAGCCTGTACTTAGGTACATCTATGCCGTAGTTAAGCGCGTTCTCTTCTAATTTGAGCTTCATCTGCCGAGTACATAAAAAAATGGGTCTCGAAATTCTTAATTGTGGTGAGGGAAGTGCCACTGTCTCTTCAGTGAAATTAATTAAAAGATCAGAGACTATTTTTTTGATTAAAATTCTTTACCTTTCATTTTTTTTGTGATCATTCAATGAAGAGATAGTACTAATACTCTAGTATTTTTTTTTATTTGTGAAGATCGCCGTGAATCGATCAAATCTCTTCCCTGGGCGTGAATATATTCTAGCATCGTTGTATTCTCAGTATATGATATTCAATAATACAAAGACAACTCATCTGTGTTCTGCAATATCAGCTACAATGCAGCTTGTCTATCAGGTTGCTTTGAAGCGTGGTCAAAATACTAGAACGTACGTGCGGGTGCATTATGTAAACTTCCGGGTGACTATATCAGGTGGTTGCGTTAGTCCACACGCGTAGTATACCATACCCTTAGCATTCGCCATCATTGAGGCAAAGTTCCTTGAAAGTATGAAAACTTTGGGACTGTTCTTAAGTTTAAACAGGGTTCTGTTTTTGCATCAGCAAGAAAAATATACATGACTGAAGTTCCTCTACTGAAATCTGTTACTTGACTATTGGACTCAATTGAATATTTTTGGTGATGGGCGTTATTTAGTGTAAATTCTTCATTCTAAATGTGACGTGTAGAATTTTCAATAGTTAACGTATGTTATTTTTTACTTTTGGAATTACTTTTTCTCTCATCAGCCGCGGGCGACTATATTACTGCGGGCAATCTTCAAAGTCCGAATGCCATAGTTGACTGGTTAACTCCAATGCTTGTACGTATGTGTATACAGGCTACTTGTGTGATGTGGAGTGCATCCATCAGCTGCATCGCTTCTGCATCTATACTGCATGAGCTCAGCAATCAACTTTTGATACATTTGCGATATAAGATGAATGTGCTTTTGCAACGAAATTCAAGCAAGTTATTGAAATTATAGCACTTTTAGAGCGAAATTCAATTCGATTATTGAAATCACTGTACCATACATTAAGGGGACTTAGTCATTTTAAAAAAATTACAGAATCATTTTCTATTTATTTTTGTATTTGGATTCCATATTATGTGGAGTACATACTCAACAAATTTTAGACCAAACTAGCGCATACCTAACACCTTGGTCAAGTAAATTATTTCTATAATTACAAATAAATCAAATAAATAAATCTAATTAATAAATGAATTATTACTTAATGGATAGCGGGACATGATAACAAGGTAACCATTGTTACAAAATATCCATACCTCATGAAATATGTTTCCCAGGTCATTAAAAAGTCACAATTTTATTAAATGATTTATCCGTACAAACGAAGCAAAGAAGAGCAGTAAACATTATTTTGACACTTCCCGAGAACTGTCAAAATACAATAACACGACTGAAACTGCTAGTTAGTTAGCACCTAGGCAACCCGACAGCCAATCAGAGAACGAATGAACCGATAACAATACTTATATCGAAAATGCAAGATATTTTACCCACTGATTTTTTGAAGAGGGACTTCCAAGAACCACATAATTAACAGGCATGGGAATGATTTTGTAAATGTAAAATAGCGGTTTTTGGCGACATTTCACGTTCTAACTACACCGGGTTACACTAAAAATATGTTGTGTGCAATCGATTGTAACCAACCAAACACAAATTGATGCACTTCTGATTTTCGCCGCTGGCGCATGCATCGACATTATCGTGTTGATGCCGGAGACGCAGCGGTGTTTATTTTATGTTGTAAATACCGGTCTATTAAGTGTTGCAAAATAAGTTGACAATTTTCGTGTACATACTGCATTCTGACTCCTGTAAACAACAACGCTCACTTTTATAAAACAATTTTTTGTTTATAATGCGGAAAAAGTTTTTGGAAGTAAAAAAAAGTGCTGCGAGATGACCGGTACCATGAATAATTTCTCACGTCAGAAGGATTCTGGTATATTCCGTTGAAGTGTCAATTTATTCAATTTTTTTTAGACAAGAAATTAATTAATTACAGTCCAAATTGCCTATATTGAAAGAAAAAATATGAAAAATAGTTCAAATAACTTTCTTACAGGCATTCAAAGTAAAGAAAATATTATAAAATGTGTGACATTCAAGATATGTCAATAGGGAACTTTATTCTGTAGCAATCTTCGAAGTCCATTCCCTGACACCTACATTTCTCTTCGATTGTCGTAAACTTCAGATCAAAGCCAATGGCAGAAAATTAGTTATTGTGGATCATTTTGTTCTGAGATAAGACATTTCGAATTGAATCAAGGATTTTGGACTGCAGTGAAAATTGAATGAATCACAGGTCAATACGTGGTAAGTTTTGGAAAAATGCAATTGATAACAAAACCCATTTTCTGCCATTCAGTTCGATCTGAAGTTTACGACAAATGAAAAAAGTTACATTTTTCCTCATAATCTTATGGTGCACCATATCACTGCACGTAATTGCACAATTATAGTGCTTGAGGCATACTGTAAGCGGTTGAAATTAATTTTGTTTGTGAACAGTATGGGTATTTTAAAATTAATATTAAATATTGTCATTTTTAGCTCAATTGAGCATGGTACTTGTCTATTAAATATCGTATACTAGCTTGTGCTTAAAATCTTCCGGTATTTGTAAATTAGGTTTCCAGTAGATATTATCACTGTGCTTCTTGAATGCAGAGGATTTTACATATGAAACCCATTAGGTAGTTGATGTACGGAAGTAATGTGTACGCAATGATGTACGCAAGATACTATTGACAACTTAAAAATCTTTTCCACACATTTGCAAAAATATTTTTTTACATATCCAGAATTTTACGACCGCCATCTCCTTTCACCTATCGATCGCACGACTGACCTTCTGTTCTGAACCTTTTCGAGTATACAGATAGAAATACTGCAGATGTTTAGGGCTCTACATACCCGGAAAAAAGGACTCGATGAGAGTAACAAAAAGAGTAGTTAGCTCCAAACAATTGTTTTAGTTATATATGCACGAGATGATTTTCTGGATGCACCAACCAATTGAACTTACATCAAATTAGTTGAAGCATCAAGTTATTGATCAGTTCAACTACGATTGAATAATTGAAATAACTAATGTATTTGGTCGGAACGACAATTTCATCATGCCGGTTCAACTAATTTACTTGGCTGAGGGAAGCAATTTTCTTCGTCTGAACAACCAGGCCGCTTTGTCGGATTAACCAATTTTCTTCGTACCAATTAAAAAACGATACACGTATATTGAGCATAGGTCTCATGGCACGATCACCGCTGGGTTGCTTACAGCTTTATAGCGACGTCACGGTTGTCAAGTTCTTTAAACACACCCACCTAATTTGTACGAGATATGTGCTTCTATAAACGTCTATTGCGTTTGATGCTACGTGCGATCAAATTGAACGCTATTATAGCAATGTTTTTGCGGAGATATAAGTAATTAAGAATGAACTTTACTTTTTGCGCGACTCTTGGATGTGGTGGGCCTAGACAAGTGTACCTCTTTAAAAACACAATTTTTTTCAAATAACGTCCTGACTTCTCATACACTGAGAAAAAAATTGTAGGTGTTGTGAACATACATGAGAAATTAAGTCAACTGCATACGGTTGGCTTAATGACAATTTCACTGTCTTGATGAAATAGAAGAGGCCTCAACGGAATGAGGTTAGCTCAACCTCTCGGCGTGGTTATATGCGGCGAACATAATGATGAATTTGAGTCAAGTGCTTTCGATGTGGTTGAGCCAACCTTTATTACGTTTATTTGACCGATTCGGGGTTGACTCAAGCTCATTTTAGCCGATTGATTCAAATTCACCATGATGCTCGCCGTATATAATCTCGCCGAGAGGTTGAGCCAACGTCATTCTGTTGAGTCAACTTCTATTTCGTTCAGTGAAATTGAATTGAATTGTCATTGAGCCAACCATATGCGGTTGACTAAATTTCTCATGTATGTTCACTGCACCCACAATTTTTTTTTTCAGTGTAATTACACTGCTTAGACAAATTAAAGTCGATAAGCGCACGGATGCGGTTTGCAATGCAAAAGTATGATTTGAGGTTCGTAATATAGCTACGTGACTAACGGCCGGTGATGGTATTAACCAAAGTAATTATTCGTCCCCACTAATAAAATTGGTAGTCCTAATGGAACTAAATCAATAAGAAATCGTTAGTACGCCTCACGGATAAAATCTGCGGACTCCGTCGACTCGAGAATACTAACGAGCTTCAGCATCGATCGAAGGATCGAGTGCGGCTGGTTAGTGGCGCTCGGGCTGTGCCGTGGCAGTGTGGTGTACTAATGCTTGACGGTGCGATCGCCGCGGGCTGTTTGAGGGTCGCTGGCGATCCTCAACGTGAGCAAACGCACGCAGCAAACTAACTCTAGTATACGTCACTACGAGTGGAGGCTGCTCGTATGACCCGGCGTGTACTCCGGAGCTGGCTGATGTGGCAGATCTCTCCTTCCGTCTTCAGCTCACACTCTCACCCCGTCACTTTGTCTAGGCTACCGTAGTATCTCTTATGGTATCCTTGAGAGCTTCACTGGTCATCTTGATAACTTCACACTCATACTAGGGATGGGACAACAAGGGGGGGGGGGATCTTTAAGTAAACCAAAAATATACGAAATAATAATTAAAATTACCTTAGAAAACATCCAGTAGTGTGGTGGCCTTCGCTTGCGGGGTAGAGCTGGCAGGGATTTATCGGTAAAGCGTATGAGTGCGTATGTCGGATTCTTGTTAGCCCAATATCATCTGCAATTTTCGAAATATCGCTCTGAAACTTGGTACACGAATATAGTGTAGGCGAGTAAAGGCTAGATTTACATCTAGCACGAATCCGTTGAGTAGTTCCAAAATTATGACATTTGAATTTTTTCAAAAATCACTCAACACTCTCTAAATCTTACATTTTTTAAGATATTAGACTCAAATTTGATTAACAAACGGACTATTATGAACTGATACTCGGTACCCATTTCTTTAAAAATCGACTGAACCATGAAAATTTTATGGGATTTTGAATTTTGCCAGTTTTCTAAAAAATTAGTATTCCCGCTCTAGTACCAGTTTAAGTGACAAACATTTGTTTAGCAGTATAATGACTTAAAAATTTCTGACCGGCGCCAAAATATACACAGAGTTAAAGTTCGTTACAAATCAGTAATACGGGGAAGCATAATGAATATAATTAATCACACAACAATGTCTGGCTTATTTAACGGGTAATTGATGCCAAACAACATAAAAATTCTTGATGAAAAATAGATTCGCTCCGAAAGAGACGAGATATGCAGTTACGAAGTGAGGCAGGGCAGTTTTAGGCTATATGTATAATATAATACTATACTCTTTTAAATCCGCGTTTCCCGTGATAATGGTATGTATTCAACTTTTCTTCGGGTATATTTTCTCGGTGTCGTTGCCGTTGTGGCCCTGTCTGCTGCATAGCCGCGCCGAGACCTAGTAAATGGTAAGCGAATTTCCGGAAGGAAAGGAATGAGAAACGTGACTTCGCTGTGGAAACGACTTCGCAGCACACGCGCACTAAAAGCCAGAACGATGAGGGACCAAAGAAATGTTCTCGCACACCATGCTCTCGCTCTCTCGCTCTCTCTCTCTCTCTATCTCGTAGTGTCAGCGGAGGGGAGGAAGCAGGTGCAACGCGCTGAGAAAGGATGCGAAAGGGTCTTTTGCATTTGACTTTCCTATCAGGGTCGAGTAGTGGTCATGAGAAAGAGATAGAATGGGAAACCATGTGCAAGAACAAGAGAGAGGTCAACCAAACGACACCTCATTTGTGAACATCGCTGACAACCATTCGGCTATATTTCTTGACTCTTTCATTCACATATGCGGACATTTCGTATGCGAAACGACTCGACTCGGAGCTTGGTCCGCGCTTCATTCTAGTAGTACCGGGAGAACTACCACCTCGTGAACCAAGCAGTTGACATTAACTCTGATCTTTCTGTATAATCGGGCCTATGTATACGAGATAACCGTGAAAACCATAGCTCTATTACAAAATATGCGCATAACAATACGCAACACGCACGGTATAGCAGTTGATTGTTTTTCTTTTTGCAATCTCATGAGTCCTCGCATTTAACACTAGATGAAGGTATTTTTAAGATCAACTGCCCGACAACTTTGATCTACGTAGTTAAAACACACCACGAAAAAAGATTTCATTGACGCCAAAGAAAAGGGTGGGTTCAATTTTTTTCCATTGATTTCAATAAAATAGTACATTTGAATTTCAAAGAAAACTTTTTATTGGCTGTAAACAAACATTCCCTTAGTGAGCATTTAATAAAAAAACACTTTCAATGTTTTAAAGAAATGTTTCCATTGATTGAATGGTCTCCTTGATTCAAAGAGAAGATCACTTTTTTGTGTCCTCTTTTTCTAAACGAATGACTTCGCGTTTCGCAGAGCCAGAAGCTTAGCCTAATTCTATCTTCCGCACGTTCTGTCAAGATTTGGGCTTCATCCGCCGAGTACCTTAGGAAAAAATCGGTTTCAAAATTTGAGCTGTGATGGAAAAATTGCCAATGCCCAAAGTCAATGAAAAAACATACTGGCTTAAATACACTTCTCTTTGAAGTTGAAAGAGGTATCATTGGATCAGAGACGGTTCCTTTTAAGTCATTACAAAAGGTTCATTGGCTGGAAGAAATGTTTTTTTGATCGAATGTCATTACTTTTCATTGAGTATGGGATCATTCAAGGAAATTATGGTATTGAATCTCACGTATTTCATTTCATTGGCAACGATTTTCATGAATCAACGAAACTTTTTCTCTCAGTGCAGAATTATATCAAGCCAAGCCTTTTTTCCGAGAGGGTGAATCATAATTTCGGCTTTTCGTAGCGTACAGGGTTTGACAGTAAGCGAACATAATTTTCCTAATTAATATTATTGATAAAGAATTCATGAAAATTTTTATACTGTATGTATACATATTCCGCACTCAAAAAATGTTGTATTGTCCGTATCGCGGGTCTCATGTGCCCACGCCTTTTAAGTACTCCACCGACACGTAACCCTCTCTGGAACTGTAGCACGATACTCTATACATGTTAGAAATAATCCTGCAAATCGTCGGTTTGAACTGATGATTTTCCATCAGAAGTACAGGTTTAATATACTTTCCTTTCTTGGTCGGGGCCTCGTTTTGTCAATCGACAGCTACGGGTACAAACTTATTTCCTGTGGCGATAACTCTCCTTATACTTCTTGAATTCAATTGAGGTTGCAGTAAAGATGACAATTGAGGTCCCGTAAGAAATTGATGTAAGCAGCTCTAGCCAGCTGCATGTGATTCTTGACGAGATGAAAAATCAAGATGGTACATTTTAAATCGAATCGCACTCAACGCAAGGTCGATGGTAATGGTTTTCTTATGGTAACGCAAATGTCCCCATTCTCGACATCTATCAGGCAGGTTCGATAGGGATATTGCATTTGTGGCATATTACACGTTATTTAAGCAATATTATTCTCCGGCCCAGTATGCTGCATTAAATTCTTATTTAAAATATCGTTGAAATATTTCGGTAAATGAAGGAAAATAAAAAAAGAGATTCTTGTCAGGGTCCCTTTCATCGTCGAGCTGTACCCAATTTCGGCTAGGAGTGTCCATTACCGACCACCTTTTGAGTTGCATATCAGAAGTTTGGGCCTTATCGATAACATAAACGGTAACCGTAAATCATTAGAGAACAAATTCGGTTTTCAATTTGAATAATTATATATATAAAAGAATCGAGTTTATTTAAGAATGATCTTGCAATAATATCATCTGGTGAAATATCTAGAAGTTTTTTATGTTTAGTTAATTGAATAATCGATAAATCATTCATTTATCGGCTTATCGTAACAAATGCATCACGAATTGAGTAATTCATGTTATGGGAGAGGCCTTGACAGTGGGCAATGAGCTGAATTTTACGTTGTGGGTAATGAGGGCAAGCAAGTTTCTTGCTGTATCCAATCTCCGACCATCAAATAAAGGGCATAAAAATCCTGAAGTTTTATCAATTTTCTTTCGCAATCGGTAAATTTGATGATGACAAATCGGTTTGAGTGGGTATTTTTGTATTAGGAATGATTTTACATAGAAATATCTCGAATCCGTGAAAACGACTATTTAAAACAATGAAACTGTTTTTTTTTATGTGCTCATTAAATAAATGTAAATAGATGTTCTCTTCGAAATTCGAATGCACTATTTTATTAAAATCAAAGAAATATTTTGTTGAAGTCAATTATAAATAAATTAAACAGCCTATTTCTTTGACGTTACGAAAGTCTTTTCGCTCTGCGTATCTAGTACGATTACGAATTTACCAATATCACGATCTTGTAGAATATTTTGTTTTGATCTTATACCAAAATGACAGGGATATTACCACTGTGACGCAATAATCTCTAACTTTGCCACTTGCAATACTAAACGTTCTTTGTTGTTATGCTAATAGCTTCAAGATAGGAGTTATTTGACGAAATAAGACATATATATACAGTCCATTATAGTATATAGAGTCCAACCATGCTATAATCTGGCTATTTCCCAACATTTCATTGTGCGATTGCAGTTCTCGCATTTGTACCGTCTCCGTTCAAGTTTTTACGGCACACGCGCTATCTCGTTAGTCGCAACGCACAGAAAACTAGACACGTTTTCATGGTAATAGCCAAGGGTGGTCGAGTGTTCCAGCCCATATCGCGTGTTCTCGCTCTGAAACTCCGAGTTTCTCTCCAACGCATACCTAATACGAGCAAAATCTCCTCTAGCGGGGAACGTTTCATCTCCCAGGGGATCCTTCTTCGGCCAAATACCTGTAATTACGACCCAAGACTTTTAATGTGAATCATCTAGAATAAAAAAAGTAAAATCCACAACAAAGAAAAGCCTGACGAGACATACAGGCAAAGGTGAGAGTGAGTAAGATTCTGGAAATACAGGTTCATAGGTCGGTTTATCGCACCACAAAGGGAGCGACAATAGAGCCTGTGAAGCAGCTCTTCAGCATACATCAGCTAAAATGAAGTGCAGCGAAACACGAGGAAGAGGAGCGGAAACGCTGTCGCTCTACCGCTTCATACCAGTCAAAGCTCGAAGAAGCGTACTACAGACAGTCGTGACCATATTCCGGCAGCCCACGCGTAACAGTAGCGTCGAACCTACAGCGTCTCCGAGTTGAAAGCACCTTCGAATCCCACGTACTCGCTGAATTCCTTGGTAACCTCGTTATGTCACCCACTCAACTTAACCGCAGGATCGCGTGCGCAGGGGCTCGTGGTGCGTTGAGAAGCCGTAGCTTGATGCTTCTCCATCCCGCGCGTCTTCTCGTCCTTCGCAATTCATCCGCTTCGACTCTTCTTCCCATCTTCGTCTTCTCTACTCAGCAACGATGATGTGAATTTACTGTCTCGCGAAATTATCTCTACCGAATTTCCCAGATACTCTGCATCGTCGAGCGAACATTGAATCTGATTGGATGACCGTCTCATCGATACGCAAGGTCCCTCAGTTTGAATCATCAAAGCACACTTGGATTATGAACTTCCTCGTAATCCTCAGCTTTCGGCGAGCCACATTTCCAGATTCAACTATCGACTGCCTGCCGTAGCGATAGAAGCTTAGTGCCTATTCGACGTACATTGATCTCGAGCTCGAGTGAGCTCTCTATACCGCGAGTCGCGATCTCTTCATACCCTGGAGCACATCAGCAATCCCTTTCTCGTCATACTCCAGCGATATAAATGCCATCCCCTGCTCTACTCAGTTTTAGCACAATTCTGATATTCGAAAAACCTTATCGATTTTATTGGCAGATTCGATAGTGGAGGGCCACCAGCGTGTGCCAACATACATAAATAATCTGTGATAAAATGCTCGTGGGACAATAATGATACCGACGATCAGGAGCGACAGTTAATCAACGCTTTTTATTCCCTGCCCTGTAATTATCTGCCGAATATATCTGCTTGCGCAGTGCAGTTATCACTTATAAATATTATTGCGACCGAACTTATTGTGATATAGTGATTGGTTCCATCAAACCATTATTTGCGTACAGCGATAATGAAGGGACTACACTCACTATTGACGAAGTGAACCCGGATGGACCAGCGAGATTACCGTTACTTTAACTTTTACGAAGAAGTCGTATCGAATGATGGCTTAAGCCTTTTGGGGCGGGGTTAAAGTTCCGAACGGTAAATACACGAAGGTCTAAAATTCCGAAAATTAATATCCCACCTACATTTTTGCCGAAATTCGCTAGAAAAATTTTCGTCAAAAATGTAGGTGAGATATTAAATTTCGACATTTTAGACCTTCGAATATTTACCATTCGAAACTTTGTCCCCGAGACGCAAGGAAATCGGGGTTAAAGTTCCGAATAGTAAATAAACGAAGGTCTAAAATTCCGAATCTTGAAATCGCACCTACATTTTTTACGAAATTCGCTAGAAAACATTTCGGCAAAAATGTAGGTGGGATATTAATTTTCGGAATTTTAGACCTTCGTGTATTTACCGTTCGGAACCTTAACCCCGCCCCAGCCTTTTCAGGAAAGATAACGGTAGCCAACTTTTACTTTAGATTATATAAGACATTGCAATTGAGTAGGTACAAGCAGTGGCGCGGCTCGTACTTGCGAGGCGGAATTTCTGGTTGTGTCCACTTTAAGGATTCTATCATTTTAAAGAGATCGTGAGTGAGGCCGAAACACATAAAATATTTTTAAGCTTATACTCTTCCTATCTGATAAGCACATATTTTTAGATACCCACCATTAAAATCTTCGTACGTGATAAGCAAAAACACTGAAAAATGTTAAAAAGCATCATCCTGACACTAGTTTTTATGTGGTCGGTGTGCGGCTGTAGGGGAACGGCTAATTCCAACACTGTGCGCAAAGGCGATGGGCGAAATACGTTTGCCAACCACGAGCGGTATCTAACGTTGTGAACAACTACTACGGTGGCCAGTTGAATGAGATTAATCAAGCCATCGTCGTTACACCCAGAAAAAATATCTAGTTAGCTGGACTAGAACCTACGCATCGGAAATAAATTTTCTTATTTGAATGCTGACCTAATAGACTTGTATTCAACTCGAATAATTTTTTTTATTTGTAAGTAATACATCTGGCGACTAATAAATATATTCAAACCTAAGAAATATGTATTTGATTGCAATATATCTTTATGACTTCGTAGAAAAAAATGTTTTAATGAAATATACATTTCTTCGTGTCGAAGTAAAATATATTTACATCAAATAATTAATTTTTTCTGTTTACAAAATACATAAATTTGTAAATTCATTCCAAATGCATCGAGTACATTTGTTTCTTTCAATGTTTGTTTGTGTTTGTTGATACGTTTGTTAATGTGCTTCCAATACGTTTTATGTATTTTTAAAAATCTATTTTATCTAATTTCTTCAAATTGAATTTCTTCAAAAATAAAAATAAAACCGATCATGAATTCGTTACTGCCGAACAGATTGCGGGAATGCGTATTTCGAGAAGCTTCCACATTATATAGTCTTCCATTATAAAAATTCAACACTTACGTGAAAGTTGAATTGAACAGTATATATTTTTTATGAAAATATATGACGAGTCGATTGAACCAAATGTTTTCTATGGATGAACATAAATACGTATTAGAGTTTACTTTGGTGTTTCATTACTAGATCATCAACGAAACGTTGATTTAAATAACTAAATCAATTACAGAGAAGTAATTTCTAATGATTAAAGAAAATAATTACGTATTGGATTTTTAAAAAGTTCTAATTGATTTTTAATAAAAAAAGATCGAATACATATATCCAGTCGTTTTAACTAGATATTATTTCCGGATGATGAAAGTATTTAGTACGAACGAATATAATATCTATTTAGTGTCCACTGCACAGTAAAAACTGCTTCAGATAAATAAATATGTTTGAAATGAATAAACCGCAAAATTAAATTAAGCACATATTTGTTCCAGGGAAAGCAAATTTTCGTTGATTAAAATGAACAAATGTTGAATAGACAATTTTAGTGAATATTACTCAATCTTTATTCTGGGTGTGGGTACACGGACTAAAAACCAATATCAGCGCGAGTAAAAATATGAGAGAAACAATGATTCACTGTGAGGAGGACGACATCCAGGGCTACGATGACATGCATAAAATCATGAAGGAAGCAGTCAAAATTGTCTTGAGCTCCCTGCTAATGAAGTCGAAAATCAAATATCAGGCTACCCACAAAAAATTTGTTGAATTGCGGACCGCGAAGAAAATTGCTCGGAAAGATATGCGCGGAAAGGTTATGTTGGTATACATAACCAAACTCGTTGAGGATGACAAACTAACACCGCCCACCGTTTGGTCAAGGCTTCAATGCTCGAAAGCACATTGCCTTCTGATAAAAACTTAAGCCTAGAATATTGTGACAAAGTCACTTCACTCATGGAGAAAGAAGCGATAGAATACTGCCCGAATAAATTGATGATTCTTACAGCCAATCACATAATAAATAGGAGATATTACATTAAAAAATAACCCTTCGGGCTATTTTATAGCACTCACGAGGCCGTCGCGCTTCGCGATCTATACTGTCTATGCCTTGTGAATAATACCTTTTACATTTTACATTTTTTCGCTTCAACAAAGAAATTGTGGACATATATCACCGAGTACTGACATTAATGTTATCGTAAAAATACAAGCTTTTTCATTATTCATGCGAAACTCAAACTGGATCTAAAGAACAGCCGTAACGAACATGTTGAAATTTGGTACGTGGATAGAGCCGCAAGTTTCCTATTCAGCAATTTACAGGACAAAACTGAAATCTTTTTTTCAGATTCATAACATTGATCTTTATGTTGTCTAGCTGCTGCAATCTTTTTTACTACTAACCACTGTATCATATACCTTTAAGAGCACCTTCTTTCACCTCACCTCAAAATTTTGAAACTTGTTTTTGCCGAAACTAATAAGCAGCAAGAGCTTAAGTTTTTATAGAATGTGCAGAAGTACCTTTTACTACCCCCCGAACTCTCCCGCCGAGTATTTTCTGGACGCTTTCCATCTTTTACTCATGTTCTTCATCCTCAACTCTGCCTTGACTCGAATTTTGCATTGCATTCGTGAGAAAAATCGTGTTCGATACTCGAGTCCAGACGAGCTTTATGCGCACTTCTCGTGCGGAAGGGGCACGAAGCCACGCGAGAGCCGAGCATTCCCTCTCCACACGAGCAGTGCGCAAAACGCCCGCTTGGCCTATTGTATTGAAATATACTATGCATTCATCGAATGATGCTTTATTGATTCACCGGACACATTCTTGGTTCGTATGTGTTACGAACAAAAAATAACTACGATCAACAATGCTCAATATTTAAAATATACTCTTGCTTGTCATAACAATTTGACGAAAATTGCAGTTTTTTCTAATGTACATTGACATATTATATCAGACTGTCACATATTAGTTAATTTTTTAATTTGGAACCATGTCCGCCGTTTTATTCATATATCAAAAGTACAAGCAAATAAAGAAAAACACTTCAAAACAGTCGTACCACCAAAATTGTTAAAACGTTTTAGAATAATTTTCACTAATGTTCCTAGCACGTAACAGAGCGACTACTTTAAGTAGCAATGTTTGCCGTCATAACTTGAATGGGTTACCGCTTAGCCGTGCATTGGGTGCCGCATCAAACAGTATGCGCGGGGTTAGTTTTCCTGAGACCTCGGCGTCTATACTTAAGTAAATTATTTTCAACTATGCACCGGTAAGTAAAAAAAATATACAGCCCCTTGTGCCGGTACGGAATTTTCGGAGTTTCACCGCTATAGTTGAAAATGAAATATCTTAACATTTATTGGGAATAAAGCATTTTTCAAGAGGCTTTTAATAATTCAGAGTGGTATTAGCGGATCGCCATATATAAACCTGATTAACCATTTTTGACATTTGTTTCTTTCATTCCGGATTTCGTAATCTTTGTCGTAAACCGGATGGGTCCCGCAATGACTTCAAATTAGTTAGAATGATGGTACACATAGTCTGCACGATCGGTTATGGTAACGAAAAAATTGTTTGCATATGGTCGCAGAAGTCCACCTCGAAAATTGGTATTGACGACTGCTGTGTAATCAATTTGGTGTAAGTAGCGGAGTTTAGAAAAAGGTGTAAGGCATGCGGTGTGAATACGGTGTTACCCACTAAACGTTTTTCAATACCGCATATTGACACTACCTTTACCCCAAAATAAGTGAACATGGTGTAAACTCTCGCGGCGATAATAAACATGCTTATACAAAGTGTCGGATGTAATTTCCATCAAACAGTGTTTCCAAACCCCGTCGTAAAGTGATTTTCTACACGTATATACGTTATAAATTAACATCGTCATGTGTAGAGAAATATAATAAAATACTGTACTATTGTGCTTCAAACATACGATTATTTCAGTATCGCGTATTGCCTAGTAATCGTGGTATGCGTGCGGCAGCAAGCGGGCTGCAAGCGGGCAGACGAGCGAGCGAGCGTCGCCGCCTTACGAGATGCTGAGTCAGCATTATTGTAATCGATGCACACTTGTATCATATAAGATACATATAATATTTAATGTATCTTCTGAGCCGAAGTTGGGACAGTAAATAATCACTAATAAATATTGATTAATTAAATGCTTATGTGACTAATCTCTTGACATTATATAAGGCCCGGAGAACAGATGCTCGAGAGTCTCGATAGACTCCTGGAAGTGGAAGGTATGGTTCGGGTAATGATTCGAGCAATGAATCTTACCAACAATATACATAATGGTAAAATATTAAAAGTGTAATTATCAAGCATGTAGTAACTGATTATTTATCATATTAAATCCTCCTTTTATACAATTATTCGTATATTTATTTGGGTTCCAACCCTTTACTGGCTAATCCCTAAAACAACTACGAGATCGAAAAGCATCGCCGTAGCTTGGAGTAGCTAACCGGGTTTTAGCGGTATAACAGTACGGTGTTTTCCTAATATAATTAATTAATTCTCGCCGACACTGTTGCGTTGTTACAACAAATAACACCTACATCGCTTCACATAATGCCAATGTAAACCGTGTGTGAATCGAAGGATAGCAAAAATGTTACACCGTACGAACAAATTTTTACCACAGCGTCGTGGTATTAAAATTTTCTACACCATTCGATGAGCATAGATTACGCGAAGTATAATAAGGGTAATAATCATCCATTAAATGAAAATTCTTTGCAAACGAAAAAACTTTTGCAAGGAAAAATCATTTTGAGCATATTAAACTTAATGCAAGGACACTTCCTCTCATCATTAGCATGCAAAAAATTTGGCGTACGTGTGACTTACTCCTGTACATAGTTTATTAAAATAAGTGCAGGACAAAAAATGAAGAAGTTGATATCCATTGAAAGTCATTTCCTTTGATACGCTGGAAAGATACATATTCGAGACATAACGTTTCTTATATTCCAAAAGCAGAAAACTTGGTTGTAATAGTGTTACATATTTATTTAACATTTCATCATCACATTAAGGTAGTCAACAAACTTTTCCGCTCCTCCCTCCCCTCGCGAGAACAAATGAAAAATTTCTGTCTGTCAAAGCCTTCGTATCTTCGTATTTATGAACAAACAAGACTAAAATTTTTCTTTCCTAGACTTCGAAAAAAAATCGTCGATACATGTTTTATTATTAAAAAGCTTTGCGCCGCTTTAAATTGCGCAAACTTATCAATAATTTCCTTCTATAATTTATATGTAATAATCATGTCAAGCTTACGATGATCGTAAACACAGTTATAGCATTAAGTCGTTTCTATTCCATATCTACTCGCAGTTGACTGTAACCTCGTTTTAATGGAGAGAATGAACGTTTACCAGAACAGATGTTTGCGAGAATGCTGAGGAATATTTTCAACTCAATATCGACATTTGAATATACGTATTGTAGACGATTTTTCGGTTGTGTTTCTCGCTGATTGGTAACGTATTCTATAGTATGTTAGCCGCAAGTTGGCGATTGCGACGAGTGTGAAGTTTGCCGCCTAAGCGAAGCGAGACTTACTATATTTTTTGTATTAAGGCAAGAATAGTAGTGCTTTGAGATTTACGGGACGAACAGTGAAATGTGAGATTACAAACTTTTGTCCCTAGGGTTGAAAGTGAAACACCAGTGGTGAAAGTGGAGGAATTGCGAACAGTGCTTACGCCAATCTATTGCTTCAAAATAGTCATGAAACACAGCGCTGCTTATGCACGTGTTACGAGAAATATTTTGTTCATCATATTCAAATTATACAAGGATGCAGGGAGCCGTTGTTCTTAACCGCCTATTGGGAAGCAACTATGTGATAAATGGTAAAAAAAAAATTAAACGCAAATATTTCTATTTTCTGCATCTATTTGTTTTCCTTTTTGTCGATAAACGAAAATTGTTTTATCGTTCGGCGCCCTTATTTTTTTGTACATGATCTATTTACTTTTATACAATGTGAATCGTACATGTTAAAATAATTATTAATGTTGTCATAAACATCGCCGATCACCACCAACATTTCAAATATTGATTAAAGGGATGAATACAAAATTTTGGTGCAAAACAATTCTACTAAAATATAGACAGTCAAGTAACAAAAATTCGATTATTTAGAAAATTAGTATTATGGAGAAAAATCTTTCTGCTTAATTATTGGGGAATGATGCTGGAATCAATCCTATGACCACTTTTTTCTGAATAAAAATCCTTCGCTCCTTCGCTTAATCGATATATTTAATAGAAAATTATCAATCAATTGACATGAATTTTTCTTCGGTCGACTGATGATTTGTTTTCCAGTCTTCAGGGGCCATGCCACCCTGAGACGAGACCCCGGTCTTGTATCAGGGTGACAAGAATCAGAGCAGTGGTGGCTGGAAATGTGAGGCAAGCGCTTAAGAGTGACGGAGACCCAACGCAAGAAGCCAGGAGGAAGAACCAAGTAGAGGGTAGTCGCAACTGCACAGCCTGGGCTGTGTGAATAAGGATTGCGAAAATGAGGACAACTTCACTGCGGGGTTGGCAAATTCATCGCTGACACAAAGGAACTTAGGGCCAGAAGTTGAGATAACCGCAGGGTCTTCGAACCAATAAAATCAACTTTTTTTGCCTGAACTACTTCACGATTTTGGGCTCCAATAAAAAATTTACTTCCACGAACTCCATGATTTCCTGAACGAAATCACGTACGTAAAATACGTACGTGGCACTGAAAATATATAAAATTAAAAGAAGGCTTATCCAGTACTCAATTGAAGTATAATACAGATGGATGCGTGAATTACACGTTCTACTTTAATGATCCGAATAATATTCATTATGCAGTCTCGTATCCCGCGCAGAAAAAAAACAGCCCAAAATGGGGTCTAGGATAAAATTGCTGTTTCCAGGTTAGAGTCCCGGATAGAATTTTCGCAGTCCGGGCTGGAGTCCCGGATAGATTCTGAGATCACGTAGGCTTTTCACCCGATTCCGTAGTCCATAAATATATCGGGACTCCTGCTAAGACTGCAAAGATTCCCTCCTGGATGATCCGGGAATCTCAGCGCTCGAATCCATCCTGCTCTCCATTCACAATGGTCAGCAAATCAGCTTCAAGTCACTTGCGAGAAACGTTTCGTCCGTTCGCCATCTAGTGACTCGCAAGCAGGTTGACGACTCAGCCTGTATAAGACGGTAAAGCTGTTCTAAGCTTGACTGCACCCGAGAGGTCTACCCCTCAATTACGGTAGCCGAGATTGGTGGATCGACCACGGTAGATTGTAAGTCGGCCCTGTGTGGAGTCCAGAATAGGTTGTAGGACGTTCCACCTACGGTCCACTGAGTTTCCTGGATCATTCGGGATAAAGTCCAGGACGGATTGTAAGTCGACCCAGGGTAGAGTCCAGAATTGGTTGTAGGTCGGAATTTAGGATGGATTGTAAGACAGTCCAGGGTATGATCCAGGATGAATTGTAAGATCGTTTAGACAGGTTCCAGAAGGGATACTAGGATGGATTTTGCCATTGGACCGCTCAAAATTCGCGTGTCGTCCAAGATGAAGTCCAGGATAGCATTCAGAATGGAATCTTCGCAGTTCTCGCGGTAGTCCCGGATGAAGTTATGGGCTTCGGGATCGGATTAAAAGCCGAAGTGATTCGAGAATCCATCCGGGACTCTCGCTTAGACTGCGAAGATTCAGGGCTTTCATCCTGTACTGTACTCTATTCTGAATTTTTGTTTTCCCTGCGGGTATCTCATTCGAAAGAAGTGTAACAAGACGCCAGGCCATTCACCAGTGCAATAAACACATATACAGGAAGCGATCGGATTCGTTGTTAATTATGCAACAGACTATGGGATGGTTACCGTCGAAACAAAGCTATTAGATAAACTGATGAAATTTCATTTTTTCAAGATCCTACACGATGTATGCTATGGTATTGACATAAACTTCCAATAAATAAGCTAGTGTTTTATGAATTTTATGTACATCTGACCTTCTTATTAAGTACCTGAATGAATAAGATGTCATTAGGAAATGATCCGGGTCACCTACGATTCATAATATGAGCTTTACCTCGACCGAATCAGTAGCCTGATTCACGGCCGGATGAGTAGCCTGATTACGGCTGGATCAGTAGCCTAATCATGACCGGATAAAAAATCACGCTACACGCCAGATCAGGACCGGATACAGCAGCCTTTTCCGGGCCGAATTAATAATTACGGAAAGCCTGATAGGGTTCGGGCCACGGCTGGAAGTATTTTCTGTCCGGGCCGTTGCTGTATTTATTCATTTAATGATTCTTTTCACTTTGAACATTTATGTCAACAAATGTAGGTGAGAGAGAAGTATTAAAAAAATATAAGACAGTGCACCATCACCTGCACTTCATCGATCCGGCGCATTCTGATGAAGTGATAAATAAAATTCTCCCATACTCGAGCTTTAAAACCCGTGAAACGCATATCGAAACTCAGGTGACACATGTCAAGCCTGTGCGCAGCACGCAGGAACAGGAAGTACTCTTTCCCACGGGATTTATTCGAACTTTTGTCAATCTCCATCTCTCCATGCAGTTATATTCGTTCGTATGTCTAGTATACATATGTTCGTTGATGCACGGCAAGGGTTATTTTTGACTTTTGTTTCCACAATGAAAAGACAAAAAAAAAAGGAGTATGCAACGCATTTGTAGGTAGAAAATTCACAGATAGGTAAATGTAAAAATAATATTATGAAAAGCAATTATTTATTATGAAAATAAGGAGCTCGTGCGATTCTGGTAAAAACGGACGGTCACCAAATGTCCTCAGCTTCGTCTGAATGACTTGCAAAACAATTTTCCGTATATAAATGGAGTCACTCGGCGCCTGTGAGTTTCATTTTCTCCGTTGCTATTATAATAGTAGCCCGTGTTGTATTTAATGCCCAGTTTCAGATGAAATTTTACCATAATGGAAATAGCGACGAACCGAGTTTCGAAGTTCCATTCTCCCCATCTCGGTTACTCTTTTGCTCTTGTAGCCGCTGATGGATACACAGCTGTCCATGCCTGGAACGTGATTGTGTCGTCGACTCTAGTTCCGCTCGTTTTCGTTTCGCCCAGCAGTTTTCCATTAATATGATAAGAGACGGGGCGCACGCGCGCCAGGCCAAGGAAGGTTGTAACGTCAGCCTGGCTCCCAGGGTAACTTAAATTGTACTTTCCTCCCCCGGCGTTGTTATATAATGAAAGACGATACTCAAAAGCTGTCGGGAAACTCGACGTTTCAACGCATTATACACATTATAGACGATGATAATGTGTTCTTTGTTTTGTTTGTTTAAAACTAAGAAAATACTTAATAGATAGAAATGGATATTTAAGAAAAAGTCTGATGATAATCTAGTATATAGATAGATGGATAGATTTATTAGTGTGACTAGGACAACAGTCCTCTAGTACACAATCTACAGGTTACTAAACTCTCTTATCATAATTATATTATGAAATTTATCATACTCAAGATCACTAAGTAAGTCTTTAATAACTATATGAAATATCCATCTTATGGTTATTTTAGTATAGCATATGTTCCATAATATTTTTTAGCAGGTTACAATTTATATTGAAGGATGAATTTATAGACTGTTGTAACAGAAACTCAATAAAAATGCAGTGGTGATTAAAATTTTTTTTTTTTAAGTTGACGTTCCAAAGTATTCATCTAATTTACTAAAGATTCATTTTGCTGTGATCGTACATTTTCATAAAACGAATTGTTTAATTTGGTGTCAATAATATCTAAGCAAACTTTGATCCTAACAACTTTTTTTTAGAATTCATCATTAACATGAAAGCTAAAATATGATTTTTAATATTATTATACCTTATCACATTTAATATGCAAGCCCAGGCGAATTCGACAAATCGTTCCCTTTTACCATGTTCGCTTATTTTATAATAAAATAATGTGCAAAAGGAAATTTCGGATTATATACAAGATTTTGTATAAAACTTACACGAGATTTGATAACGTGGTCTTTTTTTATCATGTCAAATTACGCAGTTATTACGTTGCAGTAATGAAAGAGAATTCAAACATTCACTGAATCAGATATTCTTGATCACTCTTCAGTAAACATATTATCAAACCCATGCTCCGCAGCTGATCTTAGTTAATAAAGGATGAATATTACCTAAGGGCTTACCAAAGGTTTAATTAATTATAAATTCTTATATCTAAACAACGTAACCGAGAAATTATCTCTCACCTTCTAGCACCTTTGTCCACATTCTCTCAGCTGTCCTCCACAGCCGTCAACTCTTAAAAGTCGACCCTACTATAACATAATAACGCCGATTTGTCTTAGCAACTAGTTATTCCGACAGCAAGAAAAACGTGACAGACGTCGGCCACCAGCTCAGAATCTCAACGGCAAAAAATTAGGGCCGTCACACATAAAATAAATTCATCATAGTTCTGAAGGAAAATTGAAATTAACAATTCATCAACAATCGAAAGGAAATTTGCAAAAATAAATTTAGAAATATTAATTCATGGTTGTCAGTTGTTTTACTATGAATTTGAAAGGTATAATTTTGACTGTTGTGACTTGCATTACAATTCCAAGGTGGAGAAAAACAATAAAGCATGTTTAGCAATTATTAAAAATGGAATTAAGTCGATTCGGAAGGATCGCAATAATCAGATTCGATAAAACAATATTTGGGGGCGGAGTTTAAGTTCCGAATGGTAAATACACGAAGGTTTAAAATTCGGAAACTTAATATCTCACCTGCATTTTGGACGGATTGTTTTCTACCGAATTTCGCCAAAAATGCAGGTGAGATATTAAATTTTGGAATATTAGACCGACTTGTATTTAGCATTCGAAACTTTAACCCGGTGCAAAATTTTTTCAGTACAGAGACAGAACGTAGTGGGACAAGGAATAGGCCGTTGAAATAAGAAATAAGCAAAGCATAATGCGAACAATAATTTGGCTGGCAATAATCGATGGCTCAAGTGGCTAGACGGCACACAGCATCGGTTATTCTTGGCCCTCTTATTTTTGTAATAATAAATAACTAATAGTAAATAACTCACAAAACTAAATGCAATTATTTATTTTTCACTGCGATGTTTGCCTATAAAATCAGTCTACAGTCGTTTTTCCAACGCGGGAACAATCATCGGACACTACAGCTTCAATAGTGATCAGCATTATTTCGATCACTATTTAGGTCACTATCTTGAATAATTTTTCCTCGCGAATTCGGCCTTAGATAGCGATACAAAAACGCCAGGATACTCCCGCTCTCTGTTCCGAAACGCCAGCGCGAAAATCCGGGAGTTAATAAATTATCCAAGCTAACTCAATAATAATTCATCTCATTCAATGAAAAACTAACAATAAGCCAAAAACAAAACAAAACGGTCTGAAATTTTTAAAAATGCAGCAAGCAGACGCAGCCACGAAAAGTAGACGAACGGAAATTAAAAGGTTCCAGTCACCTAAATTAATCATAGCAAGAAGAACCTTAGAAACGATACCCTTTGTTTAAAAAATCTTACATTTAAACCTCATTAAGTACATCAAAAGCATTATTCTCGCGCAATTCGAAAACACATATATTAGGTTAAATTTTTAACTTGTCGTAATTTTCAGACCAAACTGGTGGTCAGTGTCTTATTTTATCTGTCAAAGAGTGCATTCTGGATTAAATAAAGGAATTTCAATTTCAGGCCCTATTGTCAAAGCTATGATTTTCAATGTGTAAATAAACCTTTTTCGATTAAAAAATCACTCGAAAATTTGTAATAGTGAATCGAATTTTTTATGCATCCAGAATCACTATAGTCAATCCAAAATGCACTATTCATCGAATAAAATAAGACATCGAACACTAAAATTTGATCACCAGTTTTCTCTGAAATTTACGACAAGTGGACATTTTTACTTCTTAACGTTTACCATTTTGGTGCACTTTTTGTATCCAAAGAATTGCAGGATGTTCATGCTTTTGATGTTCTTAATGAGGTTTCAATGGAATATTGTTTTAAGGAAGAGTATGATTTTCAATGGTCTTATTTTTATGACTTTTTTTAGGTTACTGAGTCTTCTTAACTGAACAGGATAGTGGTCACGCAACCCACTACTAAACTCAGCTACAAATAAAATTATTCAGTTGTAATAAGCAATGCTCATAGTTTGAATGTAATAAAAATTGTATCTCTTGAAATAAAAATGTTTTTCGTTTAAATAAATATAATTCCAATATGCTGCTGCAATTCAAACTAATAAATCATTTCTTTGAGTGTTCGTCACTACCTGCAAGATCGGAAAATATGCGCACCTTAAAATCTCGGCACCGGAGCGATACTAACAGTGAGCGAGAGAGCCGACTGGATTACGCGTGAAGACGCTTAACAAGGGGGTCAATTGCGGGCCAGCCGTGGATACGGAGATGAGGGCGAGCCTCGGGTGGTGGTGATATTGGCCGACAAATACTCCGTTCGTCCGTGCAAACGCCAGATGCGCAGCTTTCTTTATGTTATATCGATACTAAACCGTGTCTCGGGCACTGCTGGCGAGGCTTGCAGGGTCGACGCACTCACTGCACGAAATCTCTGAGCTTAAGGCCCATCTGCATATCGCATTGAGCTCTTCATGCACTGCGAGCTGCTGTATCTCTGGAGAGGATTATAGGAATAAAAAAAAATTAAACACTTTAATGAACCCAAGTGCTTAAGAATGCTTTCTCCTTACGTTTCCGAGAGAAGAAGTTATTGTTGATTCGAACAGTAAGTAGTTCGGTACTCTGCGACAAAAAAATAAAAACCCAAACACGTGAGACAATAAATTAGGAATCTATCTTTTTACTTTATAAAACCTCAATAGAAATATTTCCTTTCCCTACAAAATTAAATCTTTTATCCTTTATTGAAAATTTGAATGTCTTGATTCAAACTGTTACATACTAGGCTACTTTTCTAGGCAGTATTAAAAATGAATGTGTATTTGAAATATTTATACTATTGATGTTGCTCGATTAAGGGATTAAAATCACAGATTTTAAATTATTACACGAGAGATTTACATTTTCAATATAATTCTTATTCAATGATCCCAGTAAAGTAATCACTGATTGTATGATTGACAATAATGATATTGAACGGCTCAATTTGAATTCAATATGCGTTGAGCCATTAATTTATGTTAATCATTGAATTTAATACTAATTTATGACGACGCAATATTAATTATCATTGCTATGCGATCATAACCTTCGACGCGTTGAACAGGACCAACCACCAGTTGGTCAAGTTGTCAGTGTCAGTCCAAAAGATGTAGGGCGTTTCCATTTAAAATTAATATTTTATCGTGTTAAAGGAGCAACATGTTTTCAGGATTTGAAAACTTATAAAAATGTACCTACAATACATTTTAAGAAACAGAAATTGCGATGGGATTAGGTGAAAGTGATATTGAAATTTAAAAAAATTTTGAAGTGGCATGTGCTATCATGATGCCGACCGAGTTGCGAACATTTTTTGCGTGATTTGTTCTTCCCGATAACTTTTTGTTATCGTGAAGAATTTGGTATAAATCTAAAGAATTTTTTTGTGGGGGTTTTCTGAATGATAATGAAAATAGAGCAATGCATGAAATAAATGAAATTTTCAAGTTAGAGAATATGCGATATATTGATTTTTAGCTTCCGGAACCAGATATTGATTCAGAAATGAATACTAATATTATCGAAGAGAAAGAAAGAATATTGTTTCATACAAATGAATCTGAAAAATTGATCGAACAATTGAATACTGATCAAAAGTATAATTTCGATCGTATAACTGAAAAAAGTCATAAAATGATTTATATCGATGGCCCTGGAGGTACAGGGAATACTTTTCTCTATACAGCATTCATTCATTTTTTTTAGGAAAAGAAAAAAAAGTATGGCATGGACAGGCATTGCATCGATACCACTACCAGGAGGAATGTCGAGTCACAAAACATTTGAATTGCCTTTAGATTTAACTAATATAGAAATTTCGTTTTTGATATTAAGTTCATACAAAAAAAGAATAAGAGAATGCGTCGTCATAATTTGGTTAATTGAGGCCCCTATGATAGCTAAAAAGGCATTAGCAATTGTTGATAGGACTCTCCGCGATTGTTGCAATGTCGATCGCCTCCCATTTGCAGGAAAGTTGATTATATTGGGTGGTGATTTCCGGCAAATTCTTCGGGTTATTTAAAATGGAACCAAATATAATATAATTAAAGAAACAGTAAAATTTTCAAACATATAGCATCTATTCGAAATTTTATAATTAAAAAGCAATATGCGGATGAGTGATACCAAATTTTCGGCATTGTTGTTGAAAATTGGGAAGGGTAATATAAAATCATGCAAAATTTCTAAAAATTGGAAATCTGAAGACAACATTTGTACATCCATATATGGTTCAACAATTAACAGTAAAGATGACTTATCAAATCATGTTATTTTAGCTTACCACAATGATGACGTTTATCGAGGAAGTGACAAAATGTTAGGAAAAATTGAAAACAAAAAAAAGTATACTCCAGTATTGACTATGCCGAACATAAAGGGGTTGATCACGCTGATATTGATGTTGATTTAAATTATCCTGTAGATTATCTAAATTGGTTGAGATTTCCAGGTCTTCCAGTTCATAAATTAACATTAAAAGTTGGGGCTGTTGTGATGCTTATCAGAAATTTGAGTATGACAGATGGATTATGTAATGGAACTAGACTGAAAATTGTTGCATTATTTAAATTCAATATAAAAGTAAAAATAATCACAGGTACACAAGCAGGCAATTGTGCGCTTATCCCGAGGATAATATTGGATACAGGCGAATTTTCTACTCTTCCGTTCGTGCTTTGTCGACGACAATTCCCTGTTGTTCTAGCATTCGCAATCACTATTAATAAATCTCAAGGGCAAAGTTACGACGAAATTGGTATATATTTTCGAAGGTCTTCGTTTTCTCACGGACAGCTATATGTAGCATTTTCAAGGTGTAAGAATGCCGAGGGAATATTCATCGAAAATGATTCAGAAGATTTCTATGAAATCGAGTATGTTGTATGGAAAGAAGTTTTCCAGTGATCAAAATATGAGTATAAATGTAAATGTTAATATGAGTGAGAATGTAAGTTTTTCACAATATGATGGCATAACGCGAATGACGGCTGAACGTCAATACAAAGATTACAAAGATTACAAAGATCATTTGTAATACTGATGAAAACTAATTGATAACATCGGCGGCTGTGCGCTAATAACATGGTGGCAGAGCGCCAGTGGTGTCTGAGCCCCATTATTTGTAATATTGATGAAAAGTAATTAGTAACATCGACGGCTGTGCGCCAATAACATGGTGGCAGAGCGCCGGTAGTGGCTGAGCCCCATTATTTGTAATATTGATGAAAACTAATTAATAACATCGGCAACTGTGCGCCAAAAACATGGTGGTAGAGCGCCAGTGGTAGCTCAGTCCCATTATTTGTAATACTGATAAAAACAAATTAATATCGTCGGCGGCTGTGCGCCAATAACATGGTGGTAGAGCGCCAGTGGTGGCTGAGCGCCATTGAAAATTTTTCGAAATTGTTTAAATTTTCAAAATTTTCAAAATGTGTAATATTTTTTAATTTTCATTTTGGCCATGGAATTTTGAGTGAGTCGTTTCAAGTTTGCCATAGAATTTTGAACGAGTCGTTTCAAGTTGGCCATGGAATGCAATTTAGATTTCAAGTTAAAGTTGGAGTTAGAGGCCATCGAAAAAGTCGGGCCAGTTACTGACAGAGTATGTTTTGTCTATAGGAGCAGTATTGCAATTATAGAAGGATTTGTATATCGATATCCTCCAATCACAGGACTAGCTTATAATAAATGATGATTAAAAATTCAATTCATTACTACATTTTTAGGAGTACATTCAACATTTTTCCTTTAACATTAGGTCAAAACATTAGGTTTAAGAGGTATACCGAGTCGTTATTCTGATTGTCACATTACTAGAACGGACAAAAAGAGGAGATGGGAGCACGCGAAGCACACGAGTGTGGACGAAGGACGAACAGAGGGGCGGAGCGCGCGAGGCGCGCAAGGGGCGAAGTATATATATATATACCATAATTCGAAGCCGGAGTATCGGAGTTCTAGTCCTGACGATGCGAACTGTAATGTTTGCGAAACGTCAGCATAAATCGGAAGCCTCGAATTCTAATAATGATATAATAATTAAGTATAGAATTACTTTACGAAATGATTCCGGACAAACTTCACGAATAGTGGTATAATTTATAAATGTATAATAGAAAATTCGAGAGAAGGCTACCCATGTGCGAATTTCAATCCGGCTATGTATTGGCGCAGTACAGTTACCGATATGTCGGTACTAGATATTTATTCTCGCACGAAGCTGGTGCAACACTGGAGTGATCATACAGGTCCAAAGTTCGATTTTTTTTCAAATATCAGCACAGGACTGTTCCGGTTACGCCGAGTACTTCGACGACTCGTGGCTCAGTACCGTATATATTATTTTGGAAGTACTGGCTATCAGAATTGATGCAGTATGAGACCAGTGGTTCAACAGTACTGCCTAACAACATTTGGCAACCAAGCCCATTTGAGTATTGTGCTTGTTGGTAACTCCGGCGGTATACCACCATTCCTACATTGATAGTTAGGAAAGGTATCGGAAGAACCGATAAAAGAATAGGTGGACGAGAAAGAAGCGAACATTTTGGTGGCCGTGTTAAGATTCCAAGATGTTCATTATGCGTTGCACGCGCGCAGCCGGTGAATTTTGCTAAGATCGTAAAAGCCTCCAAAAACACTGTATGAAAAAAATCTTGAATAACTAAACTGTAGTAATCCCCCCCCCCCCCCCCCCCCCCCAAGACAGCATGTTGAAAATTTGAGCAGTACACAATGAAAACGTACAAAACGTGTTACCAGAAGCTACGCGTTATTTTAAAAGTACCAAATATTTTTTCTCAATAGTGTAAGCTTACAACACGAGTTAGGAAAAGGTTTTTCGCAAAACGGTTTCGCATCGAACTAAATTTTATTCTACAAGGTGGGAACAGCGGGTTCTGCGCACGTAAAGCGTGCGACTGAACCGCTTATCTTGCTCTGCGTGAAATAGATATATGGTTAGTGCAAATGACAAAATTGAAACGTATTTTTTTAGGTGTCCACTGCCATCTTATAATTGAGCTTCGGTCTACTGGAATTTGTAAACAAAAATAATGAAAAGTTTCAGGATCATGAAACGAAAAGTTTTATAAGAACAGCGTTTTAAAATACGGTTTGGAATTTTTTTTTAATAATCTTTAAAAATCACCTACTTTCCGAAAAGTCAGGGTCATAGTACCATTTTAGATAATAAAAGTGTCTATCTAGCTTGTTGAATATTTTTTGACCTGTTTACCGATAACATTTTTTACCAATCAATAAAGATCGAGGTTTTTAGTACTTCTGAAGAAGTTGTTATTATCCCAATTTTTTCCTTGCAGGAAAGTACCACAATCTGATTGAATCAAACTTTTGGCTGGAACTGTTTTTGTAAAGTATCCTTAACTGGCTTCTCGATTTTTTATCGTTCGTGGTGCATAGTATTATTTAAAAAGGCATTCGAATATTTCCGGCTCTATCTTGAAGCACCTGTACTCATTACTCCAGACTGCTGGAAGCAAAGCCTTCCATTTTCCTCTCCAAACTCCGCCTCCGCTTGAGCTAGAATATGCAATTTTCTCGTTCCATAACTGCACGATTACGAAAAAATTCATTAACGCCTTAAGCGGGTGCTCAACAGTACTGCAGGTAGCCGGGTCCAAGCATACTACACTGCAGTGCACACTTCGGTACCCGTTGGAACGGCAACCAAGAAGCTTGCTCCATATTCTACTCTACTCGTGGACGCTTGCCGACACGTGGTAGAATGAATTCCAGAACGTCACTGATCAGCCTCATAAACTACCACAGGATGGGGGCAATTAACCAGGGAACTCAGCATATTTCACCGTTTATATATAAAGGAATGATGAAAAAATGGAGACGCGTAAAAGAAAATTATCACGGGAAGAACAGCTACGTGTGCAAGCTGCTCTCGAGAAGAACAGGAGCCGACGAACAGCATAAGACATTCCTAATAACTTCACCGGTCGTAGATCGTTTTCCTAGTTAAGCAAGGTATTCGTATTCTGCACTTGAAAGAAGCAAAGTGGACCCGACACTTATCAAGTAACACCCATCGATTTATATACGTGTGATAAATTGATATATATTTCAATTGTTGATAATAAATTTTAACATACTTGTGATATGTAATCAGTGCATTTCTTGTCGTTATAAATTTCGAATGTAATTTTAATGTATTTCATTTCAATCGGTGTGAGAAACGCGGTCTTATGCACGGTTCCCCGGTATAAATCCCCATTTGCACGCCTTTGAAATATTTTCATACAATCCTCGTGCGATAAGATTTTCCATAATTCGTGTAATTGCAACATTTATCTTCGACTTGTGCTGTCAGCTCATACTCATAAGGAAAAGTTTTATCGTCCTCATATCATAATGTACTATTACGATACTGCGATATTAATACACTACGATACGAGTGCAGAAAAACTTTCTCACACAAGCTGATAAAGAAGTTTTCCGTCGAGTAACGTACAAAATGTTTTGAAACAACGTAGACATACGTGGAGTGTGCGTGAAACTGTGTTTCTTGCACCGAATAAAAAAAAAATATTATGCAAGACGCTTATAAGAGAGCGACCGACATACGAAGATTATGAAGTTTATTTTATTCGTGCGGCTCATTCGATAAATTTCACAGCCTGCACATAATGTTCGCTATATCGCAATCGTATCACAAATATCTATTATTATATAATAATATAATTTATTATTCATTTAAGGTCACAACATCAAAAAAAATTTCAATACAACATGTAAGAGTGATCGATTCTTCCTCAATAAATGTACATTGAACTGGGCGATCTTTTACGCAATGTATGATTCTCGTGCCATTTTCGTCCACCAATTAGTGTTGAATTTGTCCGCCCCTAGTATATTTTGATATGCTAAAGTCCAAGTAACGCCATTGTGATCTATTATAATTTTAATAAGAAATGGAAGTGGGCTATTAGTGCAACTGCTTCAATGCCCTAGCAGAACGAACCACGGCTGTAATTTACACTCTATCATACGATAAAAATCACGCTTGAGTTTCGACACCAAAAATCATGATCGTATCACTGTGGAAATCACGGGCTCTCTCGTACGGTTCAAGCTTTTGGGCTTGCAGACCGTAATTTTGCAATAAATATCGGTAGAAATGACAGATCGAATCACGGCTCGTCGAAGTTTTCCGCGCCGTGGTAATTCGCAGAAATAATGCTGAAGCTAGGGGCCGAAGCTAGCGGCCGGTGCCTGGCGGCGCGCAGTAGCTTTTGGACGTGACGGTACACGCGCCCCTCACTCGCCAGCGAGCGTCGCAGCGACAGCAGAGCAGCACATAGTATAGCGTTTCGCCAAATAACCCAGTCGCGTGCGCGGACTTTTTTTTATTAAGTACATGAGCTTAATAAAAAAAAAAGTAGACTTCCCGTAGTAATTTCAAAATTTACAAAAATAATCATTAATCTATTACGAAGACAACGTACTAGGTTTCATCCCGGTGACGGCCTTTTAACATTAACAAAAAAAATCTAAACTTCTATTTTTTGCGCGCGCGAACTTTTTTTTAAAGTACATGAGCCAGTCTTCCCGTAGCAACTTTTAAATGTACACAAATTATTTCTAATCTATTACGAAGACAGTGTACTAGGTTTCATTTCAGTGACAGCCCTCTAAGTATATTTAAAAAAGTCGAACCGTCTATTTGTCGCGCGCGCGGTCAATCATTCAACGTTCATGTTGTAAATTTACCAAGTTCTCCGCAGCTGTTTTTAAATACGAATAAACATTCTTCAGACCCTTAAGAAAACAGCGAACTCTGTATTATTTCGGTTATGCCCTTTTGGGATTCGAATTATCTAATTCGGGCGATTCAGTCACTTTATTATTGCGAAACGATCTCAAATATTAATCGATGAGCGTACGATTATCGAGGAATTGAAGTTACAACCCATATAGGATCGAATATTCGTTGTATATCCATATTATCCTTATTAGATCCATTATGTAAAAAATAAGTCTTGTTTATTCAATGGATATAAATGCTACATCCATGTGAATACATCCATGCATGAATGTTCAAATCATATCATACGCTCATACTTGAATTATTCTAATATCATCGCTGGATACTGACATATTGATGAAATATTCTATGTATATGCCTCTATAAACATTAGATAAAACCAAACTTCCACAAATTTTATAAAACCCGAAAAGTGAGGAATTAATTTCATAAGAACATCATATAAATATTTATTTTTAGTACTACGAGTCAAGAGGAAAATGTGGAAGAATGATTTAAATATTAGTAATCAAAAATATTTGGAATATCAATGGCATGAAAAAAGTGAATATATTTTGTTCAGCCTGTCGAAATATTTTTTATATTTGTAGCTTGTTAGCATCATTGCCCAGATTCAATGTTCATTATATTTTTAATGGGACTGATTCTTTCAAATCACTACGAAGTTCTCAAATTTTTATTCTATCAAAGTTTTGGCTAGATACCTATATACAATTTCTTTAACCTATCCCAAGGAAAAGGAAATATATATTATTTTGCGTCAACCTACAAATATGGATATCTAGTGTATGTTCGATGGACATAAAAAAGTGTCTCCTTTGCAGATACATTTCATATACATAACAGATGATATGAAGTACATGTGTATATACCCTGGACATTGTATATTTACAAATGTTCATACAATGTATATAGAATGTATGTGAAAATGCTGCATAGCAAACTATAAGTAAGGTTATATCATGCATAAAGTTTACACTGACAGATAGAAGGATGGCACGATTTTCAAAAATAGCTTGTATCTAGCGGGTTAGTGTGTTTTCTTTTTTTTCTCTCCTCTGGAAAGTCGGTGGACGAGATATATCGTAAGTATTGCTTGTATTGTGATGGGTGTTGTGGAAGGACGAATGTCAACAGTGCGCGCTGCCACGGTAATGCCTGCAGTCGTGATCCCGCGTGCGGGCTCACTTGAATCTCCGTTCATTTTTTCAGTAACCTTCATCACACAAAATCCGCAAAACAAAATAACGCCGCAGAGCCACAATGCTCTTCTAATTGGCTAGTGTTTCCCCCAGTTTCACGCAGGTCTCTTGTTCAGTTCCTTTTCACATTTCAATCAGGGACATCATCGAGTTACGTCGTTGTTCTGAAGACGGTTAAGTTAATGCATTGGAATTACACATTTTCCGTTAATTTGGTTTCATCCTAAATTTGGAATTAGTGAGAGCTTGTACGACGACAATAATTCTCCGTCGGCATTCGGTGTTCATGAGTTCTACTTTCGTAAGTATCCTCTTCAACATTTTTTTCGCTTTACGAGGGTAACATTAAAAAGTAAGAATTTTATACTATTACAAGATTTTTCATCTGTACCCGATTATGAAAAGCAGTAGCTATGCCTTTAATTCAATTCATTATATAATTTCAATTTCGTTCGGAGAGGAAATTATCGGGGCTTTTCTTAACATTTACTATTAATCGACCCTGTACGACTCAGTGTTTTTGTTTTACTGCCGTTGACGAACCAGGGCAAAAATACAAGAGTTATGCGTTTCATGACAATTGCCGTTGGCGCTGGCCTTTCCTCCGTGCAAAATCTTCAAGTGAACGGCGATAAACACCTTAATGATTTTTTTCACATGTTTTCCGTAACAATCAGTAATATTTTTCAACCATAGAACATTTTTGTACAATTACTTGTTTGCAAGGTTCGTACATTCAATTCGTATTTACAAATGCGACGATAATAATATTGAATGATGTTTGCATCTGATTCATTTCCAGTTGGTTGTCTGTTGTTTTTGTATATACTTATTCTACTCAGTGCGAAAAAACAGGTATTTCCGATCGGTTCGCGTTTTTTTTTTAAATTAGAGATTGAAGACCCTAGAGGAATTCTGCTGGTTATTCCACATCACCTGGACAATTTGCCATGTAGACAGTGAGGGATTTATTGAGTGCACGTGTTGTTTTATAATGTGAAATCTTTTTTATCGGTTCAGTAGCGTACTCTCTGCGAATAATTGCTGTAAGCTAGTTTTTTCATTTCGAATAAAAATAGAAAACTATATTTTTTTAAATAACTTGGATTACCACTATTAGGTTCTCAGATAATATGTATAATCATATTTTAAAAAATCTTGAGTAAAGAAAACACAAAATTTGTGCCCGTGGTTAATTTGCATATGCTATTTTCAAACAAAAAATTGATCACGTGCACGAACGTTGTGTTTTTTTCGCTCAACAATTTTCATTTGATTAAAAATATTATTTCAAAACATGATAGCGTTCAAGTTATTCAAAAACTAAAAGAAATTCGAAAAAATGTTAAAATATATATATATATATATTTTTTTTTTTCGAAAAATGAAGGAACTTGCTTACAACAATAATGTACATAGAAAATAAGCTAAGGGAAAAAATTCCCAGTCATTTACCAAGAATAAAAAATTTTTAAAAATATTTTTCAATTTCCGCCTATTTGAGGTGTCAATTTTTTTATAAGTTCAGAATACAGTTTAAAAAATTGCGTTTGCGATTTTCGATCAATATTTTGTTGGTAAAAAAATATATATACCTATAGATTAAAAAAAAAAAAAAAAAAAAATTTTGACTTCAGAATATCATTTTACGTCGCAAATGATGCAAGAGAAAAATTAATTGCTTCCTTTCAGACAGAATGTAAATTTCCTGAGGGGGTTAACCCCTTAAGAATTACTTGAGCAATATAACTAAGATTTGTCATATATATAAAACAGTGAAAACTTATTAAATATTGTAATTTTCATCGATATATGTGAACCGATGAGATTTCTATAAAAATGTTGGAGTAAAGATAGTCAAAAATAGCTTCTTCGATGAGGAAGCCGAAATATATAAACATACCCGCTCATAGAGATAGCTTTGAAAAGAGCGAAACTAATAGGAAGCAATTTGCAAGGTTCTGCTTTGCAGCATTTTTTTTAAATTCTCAAACATATTACTTGCAGATACGAACATTTGAAGCAAAGGGAGTGAGTAGATTTTACTATACATTGAGGAGAGATAAAAAAGTGAACTGTCACACTAATATTAGACTGGAAATATAAATCCATTATGAATAAACCTAAAAATACCTGCTGTTTTGATTTTTTCCACTGGGTATTGCTTCCAAGCACGATAAGGTGTTACCTGCTGCTTGACGAGATCCTGGACATTAGTTACCTCTGACGGTGGGAAATAACAGTAGCCCTTGTTGTTCAGCATTTTCGTAAGCCATGATTGTGGAACGAGATCCACAATCTTCTTTTCTCCCTTCGTTTCTTTTGGAAAGCTGACAATAGCATACGGCTTGGCCATATCGACCATCTGTATAAATAAAATTAATCAAAATTACTGTAAATTTCGAGTCTGAAACCAAAGTTTTTTAGACTAATGCAAAAATAGACGGCAGCCTAGAATAGCAGCTACAAATAAAATTAGAAAATATGCGTAGTATAATTACCAAAAATTTGTATTTTCTAAAAACTACGTCGACAATTTTTTTTTACAGTGAATTCTGTGTTCAGAAGCAAAATTTTTGAGACTAGTGCAAAATTGGGTAGCAGCCAGGAATAGCAGCTGAAAAAATATTAAGAATATTTTTTAACACAGAATTTACTGTAAAATAAAAACAAAAATCGACAACGCACTTTTTGAGAAATCGAAATTTTGGGTGATTATAAATACTGTGACATGATTTTTTGCCACGCCACCTGCGCAAAGTGTAAACGGCAATGAGTGTCGGATTTACGACACTTGGCTCGGTGCACGTTCGCTCTACAATCGATTGGTCGGCAACAGAAGTCGCTCCCTATTTTCGCTCTCTACAATATTTCCGAACCTTCTTTCCGAACTTTTGACGTTTTATTAGTTAATTATTTTTCATAATTCCGTAAATTTGCGTATCCTTGTTTATTTTGGCGACCATTTTGTTCCCTGTCACCGGAGTCTCACCCCAACTGTCAACTACCACCGAGGGACAGACCCTCCGCCTTCCGAACCGCTACCTATCGCCCACGCACTCTTCGCTCGCTCGTGCCGTTACCTATTGTTCTCTACAACGTTTCGATGAGCTCTCTACACCAAGGGATGTCGAATATTTTGGATTTATGTTTTGCTTTGGGATTTTGATCGACGCTCCAGTTTTGGATATTTGGATTCCGTGCAACAGAGTCGCAGGCGGGCACCGAACAACCGTGCCCGTGGATTATGGATGCCAAGGGAGCACGCTGGAAAATGGGTCGAAATATTACTATGTCACCCGCCTCCCTACGACTTCCTAGCCTGGCGCTGGACCATCCTCTGGAATTTGGACCGTCGTGGTCCAGCCAACCCGGCGCCCCACTAAGAAAGGGTCTAGGAGCAGCGTTGAACGAGTTTAATTGCAGTGTTGCACCTTTTATTGTGGGTGCAATATCGCTGACGCATCGCGGCCATGATTTCCGGCGTGAGGGACCCCGCACTCCTCAACGTGGCCACCGGATCCGAGGGGAAGACACCCAAGTTCCAGTAATAATTTGCTGCCTGAAGAGATTGGACGGGAACAAGTTTAGCGACGGCACGCGCCTACGCAACATCGGTGGAGTACGCTAAATACTACAACCCATTTGAATCGCGTGCCTGTACGCAGAACTCGCGGCGCTCCACTCCAACTTCGAAACATCGCAGAAGAGCAAGAACACCCGAGCGCGTGCGCGAGCAGTAGCCGGCGAGTTGGCGAAGTGGGAGAAAAAGGATATTGATCGACGACGCGCAAGATCCTCGCGTCACTCCTGTTGTGCGGACCACCGAGCCATCGACCAGCGCTACCACCCACGAGACAAGGGAGATTCCGGTGAGACTCAGCCCTCCCTATTACTTCTGTGAGTCGAGAGTCCTTTGACTTTCTGATTCAGCCTCGTGATAAGGTTTTGAGTTTTAGTTTTGATATGATTTAGTCATTTTTAGTTTAATTGAATTGAGAAGATTCGCGGATGGCGAATCTTTCAGTCACCCGGCTACGTGCCGGGCAAAAAGGATTATCGACCAATAACTGGTCGATTTATTATTATTTTTTTTTCTTTTGTCATATCTTATTTCGATTTTGGTTTAGTTTGTTTTCTGTGGATATCAATAATTTAGGATATTTATTGTATTTTAATTCTGTATTTCCGGCTGCCTTAACTTCATTATTCGCTACCTTTCCGTATTATTATTCATTATTATTATTATCGATTAGTTTGGCTCCCTATCTGAAGTATAGTATGTGCCGTATTACGAGTGAATATTTCGTTTCGTACGCTAATTTTCGTCGCTCGCTATCGTCGATTCATTTGCCACTGCGTAGCTCGCCGAAGGTCACGAGGACCGGCGCAGTGTTTACATCCCGCGCTTGTTATTCGGCTTACACTACCTCACTCACGCTACCTTACTATCTTTGTCGTAGACCAAATATTCACCACGGTATGTTATTGTATTTTTCTTTTGGGTTTCTGTTATATTGCGTCATAATATCTGCTTTCATTCATGCTACCTATCGTGCGCTACCTATTGAATATCGCGCGTTGCGATCCCTGACTCTCGCGCGTAATCGGCTACCTTTCATTATTTTTGTTTGCGTTATTACTAATTTGAGGACTCGAGATTTATGTGTTGCTCCCTTCCTTCAGATAATTGACGGTCGTCCTGTAAATAATCAGTTCCATCCATTTCATTATTATTTTATTGTTTTTGCGCTACCTGAGACTTTTTGTGACTCAGTTAATTTATTCGGTTTTTGCTTTGCTTTATAATGTTTTCGTTCTCATTCTTGTCCACCAACCTGTAATCGAAAATGCGCCTTGAGACACCCTCAAGTGCAGCCCGGGGAATCGGTAATAAACCTCAAAGTTCCCTGAAAATTCTTGTTTTGTCACCTCATTCTTTCGACCAGCCCCTCTACCATATCCCTGCTCAAAGAGCAAGTGTTAGCCGAGCCTTTAGTTAAGTTAACTTGTTTTCTCACTGACCAGCATCGTGTAATCCATTTATCTGGGGGGGGGGGGGGGGGGGGGATAATCAAGTCGGTCAAGAACCGGCGGTACTTCGTGCCTGGCACCCAACTCCCTTTGGATAGTGAATTGCCTCGTTCCATCTATTAGTTAGACATCGGATATCACGTTATTGCGTTCTTTCAGTTATTATGCTACCTGATCGTTGCTCTATTTCGATTATTATGCTACCTGATCATTGCTCTATTTCGATTATTATGATACCTGATCATCGCTCTCTTTTAATTATTATGCTACCTGATCGTTGCTCTCTTTCGATTATTATGCTACCTGATCGTTTTTTTTCGATTATTATGCTACCTGATCATTGCTCTCTTTCAGTTACTATGCTACCTGACTGGTGCTCTCTTATGATGTTAAGCTATCTGACCAATGATCTCTCTTTCGATCATTACGCTACCTGAGCAACGTTCTCTTTTGATAATTAAGCTACCTGAACAGCGTTCTCTTTGGACCGTCGGGGCTACTTGATCGACGCTCGCTTTCGATTAATACGTGACCTGGTCTTCTTTCGAAGTATTCAGTTGTGTCTGGTTTAGTTTGTTCCGTTTTGTTGTAATGCGCTGGTCAGTGATGAAAAATAAGGAGTTGTAGGTGCAGGATTCCTTTGATAGGAAAATTCCTCACAAAACACAAATTTTCGTAACGATTTAAAGAAAAAATAACGTAACGACACTGAGTAGACTATTAAATGTATATCAAAACCAATGGCCCGAATAATAGCAGTATATCACAACCAATGTCCCGATTCACGAGAATTACACTACGAGAAATATTTGTGGTGTAAGAATCCGTGGATACATTATCATATATGAAGCATTTTACTTAACATGAGTTTTCGTAATTCTTTGTCAAACAGTAACAACTGATAATGTTTGACATAGAGTTCATCTCGCTTATAATATTGAATACAGTAGATTAATTACCTTTCGTGTATTTCTTCCTATGAAGCACTGCGACATAAATTTAGCGGAAAACGCGCACCGTTAAACATCGACCGTTCAGATAGACGCACAAAGCCGAAATGGCTGTTGCGAGAGTGGTGCGCACGCCGAGTACGCAGCACTACAGAGGCGCCGTCGCAATGAAAATTTCGGGCGTTAGGAAATATATTTTTTTTTACCCACAAAAAAATAGATACATGAACAATAAAAAAATGTCAAATCGTATTACTGTTCTAAATTCACCAATGAAAGTAAAAAGACATATCCTGGTCTGTATCGAAAACTGCAATCGTATTTTTTCAAGGAAAAAATACCGAAAATTTTTTAACGAAAGAAAATATCTTGATTCTGCGCAATTGATACATGCAGTCATTTTACTTGTGCCCAGAAACGCCTAGCACTTCAGTAAGCAATGTGATTACCGTTTTCGATACCGATCGGTCCGGTATTACTTTACCTTTACGTGATCTGACACATGTTAGAAACTGTGACCGGTATTAAAAACTGTAATTAAATCCACTCAGAGCTGATTAATATTTTAGACCAAAGCAAATTAGTTTTTACTTCGTCGTAGATGGACAAAGTGGAAACTAATTTACTTTTGATATAATTAAATACTGTAGTGTAATTGATTATATAAATGAATAAAATGTCCGTATCAGATGCGATATTGCCAAACGATTAAAATAAATCAAACAGTTAAGATTCTGTTCTTGTATTTGGCAGCCTTATCACTCAAGAGTGACACCGTGATGCGAACATACGGTCAACTGACCGTCACAACACATCTATATATGTGTAACACGTATTGCACCAGTATGGTCACATTGCTGGACGACATGTCCGGCGACAGCTATAATAATTTACTCGCCAACTATATGACAGCTTTCGTACAAGCCATGGCCAGTACTGATTCGACTGGTAGGCCGAGTGTTGGTGATATTTTTTAGCCAGTGAGAACAATAAGTGTTGAGGCGTTATGACCCCAATACTGAGTCGCAAGCTGGGCTGGTACTGGCAAAGTTTGCTCACCGACAATAAGACGAGTTTTGTCCTAGTCCGCGCCCAGTACTCAGACGGTTCTCGGCGGTGTTCTTGCAATATTTTTAGTCAGAACAAAGCACAGCTGTCGAGACAGTATTATTCCAGTACGCAGTCGCATTTCAGGCTAGGACTGGCAAAGTTTGTTCGGCGACAATAAGACGAGTTTTGGTCAAGTCCGTGCCCAGTACTTGGACGAAATTCGTCGATGGTCCGGCAATTTTTTTCAGCCAGTGCAAAGCACAATTGTCGGGACAGTATTACCCCAGTTCTCAGTCACATACCAGGCTGGTATTGGCAAAGTTTGCTCACCGACAATAAGACGAGATTTTACCAAGACCACGCCGAGTACTCCGACGACTTTCACCGGTACTCCGGCAACATTTTCAGCCAGCACAAAGGACAACTGTTGGGACAGTATTACTCCAATATTGAGTCCTAAGCCAGACTGGTGCCGGCAAAATTTCCTCACTGACAATAAGACTAGTTTTGTCCTACTCCGCGCCCAGTACTCCGACGACTTTCACCGGTGCTCCGGCAACATTTTCAGCCAGCACAAAGGACAACTGTTGGGACAGAATTACCCCAATATTGAGTCCTAAGCCAGACTGGTACTGGCAAAATTTTCTCACCGGTGATAAGACGAGTTTTGTCCTTGTCCGCGCCCAGTACTCCGACGACTTTCACCGATGCTCCGGCAACATTTTCAGCCAGCACAAAGCACAATTGTCGGGACAAAATTACCCCAATATTGAGTCCTAAGCCAGACTGGTACTGGCAAAATTTTCTCACCGACAATAAGACGAATTTTGTCCTAGTCCGCGCCGAGTATTCAGACGACTATCGGCGATGTGCCGGCAATATTGTCAGCCAGTACAAAGCACAACTGTCGGGACAGGACTGCCCCAGTACTCAGACGCATACCAGGTTAGTACTGGCGCAGGTTGCTTGCCAACAATAAAACGAGTTTCGTCCAAGTCCGTGCCCAGCACTTGGACGACCGCTGTCTGAGTGCCGTATATTTTGTCTCGGAAGTACTGGCCACCACTACTGGCGCAGTACGGAGCCAGAGGTTGATCAATACTGTAACAGAACTGCTCAACGGCACTTGGCGGCCGATCCCGTTCCAGTACTGGACCGTATTGGTAACTCTGGCAGTATACCTGAATTCGTACGTGGGAGAAAATTCGAAACATACTTTAAAGGGCTTCGTTGAAGGCGAAAGCGTCTTGGTTCCAAAAGAATTTTGGCAGCGGTATTGGTCGTTCGAAAGACTCCTTTATAAAGGCTGGTCCGATGCATTTGTTGAACACGTCAAAACGGTAAAGGCCTATCCGTGCTGCGTTTTCTCAATAAAGACTCATCGATTTTTCCCAGGTAATAAATTCCACAACAAATATTTTTCCAGGACGGCAACGTGTAGGAATTCAAGGTGCGCTACATTCAAGTTCGTATGTAATAAAAAGATACTGGCGCCATTCACCGACGTTCAAATAAATGTGTTTCGGAACAAAATTATCGAACATGATGGTTCGGAAATCCATCGCCGATTTATCAAAGGATCGAAAAGAGATGTGAACGACTACGGCAAATCGATGCGCCAAGCATTGTCAGAAGCAAACTTATTAAAATAATACCTGAGGTAGTCCTGAAAGCTGGTAGTAGAGACGATGCGCCAAGCTCGATAGTGATACAAAAAATTTCCAGCGACATGGAAACAGAACAAAATTTACATTCCCATCCAAAAATTCACTTGGAAAAATTGGCAAAAAAATTCAGAGAAGATCCGAACCGGAAAGGTGATCCCATTTCCGGTTACATTCAAGACAGTTTTTCTTCTATCGCCTTCGGCGAAAACCAGATCCAATACTTATTATCCTTGACACAAAACGACGAGGTTTTCGCTTATTTAGATGCAACAGGTTCTATCGTCTCGATAATGCCAGATTCCGAAAAGCGAATTTTGTATTACGCACTGGTTCTGCCTGGAAGTAAAGATCCGTCTTATGGGCCTCTCCCTATAGCTGAATTTTTGTCAGACACGCACACTGTTCCGCAAATTACCCACTTCATATCGACTATTCATCGTGCTATCAGCCTATATTCGGCTCACAAAGTCGTTATCAAAAAAATTGAAACTGATTTCTGCGTAGCGCTCATTTCATCCGTACTCAAAAGCTTCAACGACTTGACTATCCCACTGTACCTTAATAGAATCTACTCTTTTTTGTCAGACAGTAATGCACAGATCTCGGATCCCTTTATCCATATATGTTCTTCCCACATGCTTAAGACCATGCTAAGAAAATGTAAAAACATATTCAATGATAAGATCCGGCGAAGACAAGCAGCTTTAATAACAACGAGATCGATACACGCCAAAACACTGGACGAGGCATCTGCAGCGTTTCAACAGTTAGTGGTTGTTTTTGCAATGCTATACGAAACTTCTGCCCTGGCTAAGAGCGTAAAGGAAGAAAGGAAGACGAAATGGAAGCTGAGGATGCTGCGGACGAAGAAGACAAAGATGCCGCGAACGACAGACTGTTAAAATACTCGGCTTCACTGCAATATCCCGAAAACTTCCCGAATTACAAAAAAACCTTCGGGGCATAACTCTCGATTCGAAATTATTCGGTAGATTACTACCGGATGTGTGGCTCGATAGAGAGGTGATAAACAGTTTTTTATCACTCTGCAAGAAATAGTGAATAAACAAATAGTCAGTATCCTAACGTTCGATTCCTATTTTACTGAGAAGTTGATGAGCGGTAAAAAATATATCAGTTTCGCGAATTGGGAGAAACGGGTCCAGCCAACAAAATACGATATTAGGCTTTTGCCAGTTATAATTAATGCCAATCATTGGACCTCCTCGTGATTGCATTCAGTCAGCGAGTTATGGTGTATTTCGATTCTTGCCACCATTTACCTCCACCATGTCTCATTAATCGCATCTGCAGCTTCATGAGCGATTCTCGTAGTGCTCGGCAAGCTAAGGTCACTCAATGGAAAGAATGGACACTTTCAGCACCCACTGATATTCCGGACCAGATTGACGATTCCGGCGAGATAACTGGGAATTGCGGTATGCATGTCTGCATGTGGGCGTACGCAATTATAAGCAATTCGATGGCATCTTTCGACGAAAGTCACATGGAGTATGCACGTAAAGGCTTAGCGAAGTTTCTCATCGATTTTCCTGTCACTCGGAAATTATTGAAAAGAATAAAAGATGGTGATGCTTTGTTCAACTCGTATGACGAAACTGAAGATAGAACGAATTTGATTAAAGCGTTGAAAGTTTTAAGGAAACCTCCTTTGAATTTCGAAACTACTTTCGAATTTGCAGCTAGTTTAAAAACGTTATCACTCATCGCACAAGAGTAAAAACGTCATTATCGAAAAGGAACGTAAGCTAGTCGTGTTAAAATAAGATATTACAGAAACAAACATGTATATAATGTGAATATTTTTATGTATGAAAATAGATTTATTTGTTACGAACATCATTAGAAGATGTTTTGATGTGATATTTAATAGTATTACATTATTGTTGCTCATCTAAAATAAATTTATTGTTGTTTCACAAAAACTGTGTATAATTTAAAAAAACCATCGAATATAAGCCTGGCTCATGTAGTGAAAAAACTGCACGCGCGAAAAAAATGGAAGCTTAGATTTTTTTAATGTTAAAAGGCCGTCACCGTAATGAAATCAAGTACGTTGTCTTCGTAATAGGTTATAGATCATTTATGTAAATTTCAAAGTTGCTACGAGAAGTCTAGCTCGTGTAATTTTAAAAAAAGTCCGCGCGCGCCAAAAATAGAATTTTAGATTTTTGTTTGTTAATGTTGAAAGGCCGTCGACAGGATAAAACCTAGTACATTGTCTTCGTAATAGGTTACAGATTATTTGTGTAAATTAAGAGTTGCTACGGGAAGTCTAGCTCATGTACTTGATAAAAAAAGTCTGTCCGCGCAAAAAATATAAGTTTAGACTTTTTTGTTAATTTGTTTTTGTGAATTGACTTTGTTATTTGGCGAAACGCTATACTATGTGCTGCTCTGCTGTCACAGCCATGCTCGCTGGCGAGTGAGAGGCGCGTGTACCGTCACGTCCAAAAGCTACTGCGCGCCGCCAGGCACCGGCCGCTAGCTTCGGCCGCTAACTTCAGCATCATTTCGCAGAACCATGCCTTGAGTTACGGTAGATTCCAAGTGTCTGGGATTTATCTTGTCGTGATTTTTCTTTTCGACATGACCGATATTATGGCGCCAAAATCTGTCATTCTATGATTTATTATTGTCATCACGGTCCGATCATGGCACATTCAACGTTTCGTAATGCCAATTAAATGGTGTTACCGTGGGTATTCAATTTTCAGTTATATCGAATGTAAAACAATTAAAACTTCAAAGAGAAGACAACATTGCCTTCGCTCGTAAGAATTATCTACTTCAGTACATGGGCGGACGGTAACTTACAATAGCCCGTACTTTAACCTAAATGGCGAATAATTACTTGCGAGAACCGATTCGGTTCGTTCACCATCTAGCGGGCTAACTTCGTATGCAGGTGCGATAGCGATAATGCAGAGGTGAACCCTTCCCGCTTGCCCCGCTGAGACTCAGCTCCGCTACATAGCCAACGACTCCTAAGGTTGCTCGCTGATTGTTTACCGTTTCGTGCATGTGAACACGCAGCCATTGCAAGTTTCTGTGCGCTTATATAGTGAAGGATCACGTTATGCGAATGTCCTAAGCATTTGACATAGATGGCCTAGTTATTTAGAAAAGAGCAAAGACGATGTTGTCTTCTTTTCAGAGTTTCAAATATTACACCTTGTACATAACTAAAAATTGCATATCGACGGTAACAGAATTTCAACTGATATCGCGGTTACGTTAAAACTGCCTTGATTGAAACCATGATTCCTATGATAATAACTAAAAGAAAATCGTGGAATAACGGACTTCAGGGCCATGAATTCTGCCGTGATATCAGCCATTATTTGAAGAAAAATCACGACAAAATAAATCCTAGAGAAACGGAGTCTGCCGTGATTCAAGTCGTGATGCTGCAAATTACAATGGCACTGTAAGTTGCATCGAGCTGTGATTCAGGGCACGATTTCTGCCATTATTCATTCGAAAATTACGATCCGAGAGCTCAAAAGATTAAACGGTATGAGACGGCCCGTTGTTTCCGCCACGATACAACCACAATTTTCGGTGCCGAATCGCACGCGTGATTTTTACTATGATTCAACCTTGGTCCGAACTGCTGGAGTGATGATCTCCCTTATATAATTGTTCATGAAAAACTTTTTTTATGTGCCACGTATCTTCAAATATTTCCTTTCGTCGAAAGGCAAGGGAATAAACCGCGTTACTTCTCCTACTTTTATACACACATATGTATATGTTTATATGTATATCTATAAGTGCAAATTTCACGTGGAAAATCTTGAGAAGATCAAGGTAAAGCATAGCCCTAGAGGTTCTTGACGAGTAAAACAACTCAGAGAAGCCCGCTTGCAATCAAATGTTGAAAGCGTACGCAAAAGTCGATCATACCATCGTTGGTGGTTTCGTGACGTCGTGACGCGTTGCTGTTTACTTTTTCTACCAACCGAGGAAGGAAGTTTATATGTTTTCTGGTGTTGTAGCAAACCCGAGACGCCCGAGATTTTCCAATTAAAATCTCAATCAGTCGGAAGTCGTTCGAGTATGACTTCTTGCAGCCATGTACACCACGAGTTAATGGAAAGCAAATTTACTTGTTTGAACGGTACTCACTCACCGCCATTCCCTTCGTAGACTCTTTTTATTCTGTAGTTCGTTTTCATTGTTACATATATTTTTCTTATAATCTCTGACCTGGTCTGAAATATTACAGTAAATTTTATCAGCGAACTGTAGTGTGAAACCGGTATTTCAATCTTATCGAACGCGTTAAATATTGATTGAAATGTATTCTTATTAATATATCATAGAAGCTATATAGACGATGAGAAGCAAAAAGTATCGTGTGTGACGGAGCCCTCAAGTTGTCGCACAATATACTATTTATACACCATTTAAATACTAAATGTTTTTCCACTCATAATTTATTTTCGCTTAGAATCTTTTCGGGTTTAAATTATGAGTGAATTTTAATTTATTATCTTTTCAATTATAAATCAAGCATTCGTGCTTTTCCACTGAGTATTACTTTGAATTCAAATAATGATTTTTTTCCACTCATAATTCACTATGAGTTTAAATAATGTGTGAAGAACCACTTAGTTCAGTTCAAGTTCAAATTATGAGTGAATAACTACTCACAATTAATTTGAAGTTTAAATGAAGACTAGAAAACTATTCATTATTTTTTAATTGTATTATATTATATTCAATATATTATATTCAAAAACTATCCATCGAGTTCAAATTATAAATAGAAAACCACTCTTAGTTCATTTTGAATTTAAATGATGAGTGGAAATCTATTTATAATCAATTTCGAGTTCAAATAATAAGTGTAGAATCATCCATTGTTTATACTCAAAAAGACAATGAATGAAGAATCACTTATTATTTCAACTCGGAAAGATGATGGCCCGTGCAGAAACTAAAACGGGCGTCCACGACTAAGTAGGGGCCCATTATTGGCTTATTCGTGAAAGTCAGAGACGGCAATTCCGGCTCGGGCCCCACGTGGCCCAAGAAAAATCTCCACAACCGAATTTCCGAGCGCTCTCATGTGAGTCATGATAGGGAATCCAATCTCGGTCCCTATGTGGCCGAATTAAGTGGCAGCCATGCTGGGGCGCTTCATTAGGTACTGTAAGTGCTACAAAGGAATTTTCAAGTGTTTCTTAAATCGACAATAACGTTAATTTTGTACCGTTTGTTATCTAAGTTTCTTACGAATAAGTACAAACGCATGCCGTGCAACTGTCCGTAAGATGTACGAAAAAAAGTCATTAATTTAAGAAAGATTTTCTATAATAAAAGGATAAAGTTGTTATAGTACATATGAATTGAGCCTTAATATCCCGTGATTATTATGTTAGAATAAACTTATGTCACATACAAATTGTGATCATTAAAAATTGACACCACTCTATCCTGGCAAAAAGTAGACTTATTCTACGTTAAATACATCATCTCATTGATGTAATTGTTGATTAAGGTTTGTTTCGCAAGTGAAATCGAGATAGACCGTACAAATAATCGCGCTAAAGCAGAGCAGACTCTTCAAGCGCCACGGTCACTCATACGCATGCCCCACTGGATTTAGTTCCTCGGCTGGCCGAGAGGTGGCTGTGGCGCCACAACGCTTCTCGCAAGTACCGAGCTTCTCGGCCGGTTATATAACTCTGAGTCACAGGACCTAAGGGAGTCTTCCACCGTAACTCGGTGGATTAAGAGTTATACATCCTTTTTGGCACAACCTCGTTGTTGTTTGTTTACGCATGTGTGTCGGTATAAAGCAGAGCGAATAACATTGAATGTGCACTGAACGCGAGAGACTGCGTATATCGGAAAGCGTCTCGGCACCTATCAAAATCAACTAACAAAAGATTGACGTAGTCCGTCTCTCGCCGACGTCTACACACCTATCAAGAGACGACTGCGTACCTCTCTGTCTCCTTCTTCTTCGTCCGACGGTTAACGCATTAGAACGTGCCGTGGCGAACGTAAACTTAGTGTGTCGAGTATGTTCGGTCTCTATATCGCGCGTGTATAATAAAGTATTTAGTGCATTTTAAAACTATTGAGTGAGTTATTGGAGTTACTCCTATCCCGAGCGATCACACCAAACCTTCGCCATATAACTATTAATATAAAACAATCTTCGAACGTTCATAAGTTGCGAAGTCAGTGAACATTTTTTGGTCCTTCGAGCCGGATCGCTTGGAGCTCACGCGGTGTTGCAAAGAATACTTGACAAAGTTTACGCAGGTATGTGAGATCCGTCTCTAGACACATTTTCGAGAAATCTCCAACGATCTCTCTATCGATCACACGAATTTTTGATCGCGTACCGATGTGCTTCAATTAAAAAGTGCAACCGAGTGAAAATAGTGCGAGCGATCATTTTCAAAGACTATTCAGTCTCTACATAAAAACGATAATCAATCAAGATTCATCCTTATTGTATGCATGCGGTGCCAATCCCGGCATTAACAGTGCGCGCTGATTACTCTACTTCGCTTCGCAAAATTCTCCGAACATCGAAAATAGTCAGCAACCGTGCTCGGTGAGTTGACCAGTATACGTGCAAATCACGGCCGGTCTTGATATATGCTTGTCTATCCACGCAGCTTAAAAGTCACCAAAACAATGGTGCTGTCTCTCTCACACTCGTGAAGGGACTCCTCATCACAAGGTGTCGCTTAACTTCGAGAAACGTAAAGTGTATCACCGTGTGCTTCTTGCTGTCCAGCTATCGCGCATCGATGTGGTCTCGCTCTACAACGAAAGACGAATCATCCCAACCTTGCCGCGGTACTCTTAGTTTCGAATACACACGGGCCCAAAAATACTTCGCTTAGTGAAATTTACTTAGTGATGAAATTTAGTGATCGTGCATTATTATCTGACTTTGAAACAACAATCTCAGTTGTTATATACAGTGTGCGTTCTACAGTCAGTCGTCACCTGTTACAACCGAACGAAACGTCAAGCTCGCATCTTTATACAACATAATCAGTGCAAAATAAGCGTGAAAAGTGCATTATAACACAGAATTGTACATCGAAATAATTCTCATTGCCTTCGATTGTCACAATTACACACAATTTAACCAGATTTTAGCTCATCGCGTGAAAACTTAATCTCAATTAATTCGATTCGCAAGTGACGACACGTCACGCTTTTAACTCTCGCTGTCGGTCTTTACGCGCGGTGAAAGTTCGTCCGAATAAGACTCGCAACATTAAATAAATGGACACTAGTGCTCAAAATTTGCTTATATTGTCCTTAAAGTATTTAAATTGATATTTGAAATATCACAAACGATTTCAACAATAAATATTTATGTAAACAAAACTCTCGTAAGTTCGTACCGAAAATCATTACTTAACAGCCCAAGCGCTTTCGTACCACGTTATTTTCGGCTCAACGAAAAATACTTAATATTATTTGTACGTTTAAATTTCGAAATTTGCTCGAAGCATTCAATACGAAATTCATAATTCTGCAACTGCGGTACCACCCTGTTGGTACACGTTCGAATCGTTCAATATTAAAAGCAATTCAATAATTCTAACCACGATACCCACGCAGTCGGGACCGTGCCACGTTCATCATGGCTGACCTTGACAAGCTTTTCATCCAGATGACAACATTCGTTAATGATATGTCTCGTCTCCAGACAAATCTGAAGAAGCTCGGTCAAAATAACTTCACCGTCGATCTGCTACAGACACGATTCACAAGCCTTAACTCCCTGTGGAGCAACTGTGAAGCTATCAACGTGACGATACGACGTGCTGCCACGAAGGAACAACAGGACACAATGCCTTACTTCACTGAGGACTTCTTCGGAAGAGCAGACGCTGAGTATTGGGAGGTTAGCGATTATATCACTACTGCAATCGCGTCAAGATGCCACAAACTATAGGTCATCACTCTCACGCTGGTGATACGTCATTTCGAGATGGCACACACGTGGTACCTCGCCACAATTACCTCGCATTCCATTGCCTATATTTTCCGGGTCTTACACCGACTGGATCTCATTTCGAGATGTATTCAAATCACTCGCCATTGAAAACGAATCCCTCTCAAATGTGGAAAAACTACATTATTTGAAAGTTCGCATTGTAGGCGAAGCTCAAAGTCTCTTGAAAAACATTACGATAACTGAAACTAATTTTCACTAAGTCGCATTGAATTGAAAGTCAATGCGACTTTCAAGGGACACTCTATTGAACCGATATGATCAAACGCGTCACATAATCGACGCTCAGCCCAAAATACTTTTCGATGTTTCTGCAGTCAGCACTGAGAATGTACGCGAGTTAAAGCAATCGAGAGACCAAATTAGCGAAGCTGTCAACGCACTTAAAAATTTAGATCGAAACGTAGATACGTGGGATGACATTTTGACCTTCATTACAATTCGTAAAGTTGATTCTGTATCCTGTCGGGAATGGGAAATGCAAATAAGCGAAAAAGCAGATTATCCTACTTACAAAGAGATCAATACGTTCCTTGAGTACCGAACACGTGCACTTGAGTCTATTGCTCCGCAAACCTCGAACAACAAATCGAGTTAACAAAATCCAAGCGGAAAAGGTACCATGGAGTCTGTCAAATCCCACCTATCTACGGCTTCAAAATGTTGCGAGTGTAACGGTGAACATCCTCTTCACAAATGCGAACAATTTAACAGGAGCAAGACTGTTGAACAACGACAAAAACTCGTCCGCGACAACAATTTATGCGGTAACTGTATGACAAGCGATTATCATACAAAGCAATGCCCAAGCAGAAATTCATGTTTTCACTGCAAAAAAGGCATCATACATTGTTGCATCTTACCGATCAACAACTCAAAAAGAAAAGCGATCAATCAAGTGCAACTCTCCCTTCTGTAAACTCGGGTATTCAAAGAATAATGCCTGAAACATTGACACTAAAATCGGTTTCTCCTAATAAACAAGGAGCTGGCACTAGCGTAGAATCTCTTCACGTCTCAAGAAACCAGATTTCAACAAAATCTGTTATGTTAGCGACTGCTTGGGGACGACTTGAAACACCGAATGGCTGCTCTGTTCATGTACGAGCACTGTTGGATCAGGGATCACAATCTTCTTTCTGAACCAAGTTAATCGCACAATTTTTAAGAGAGTCGCGAAAAAGAGTTTAAACTACAATTACCGGGATTGGAAGAGTAGCTGCAGGAACAAGTCGCTCTAGCATGTCGTTTCCACTAACTCCATGCAACAAAAACAAGCTATTAATTCAATGTGAAGCTTTCGTTAATTCATGAAGCTATTAATTCAATGTGAAGCTCCTGATCCAACCAGTGCTGTACCAATTCAACTGATCTAAGGTGTGGACATTTATGCGAAAGTCCTCCGCAAAGGGCTAAGACATGGGCCAGCTGGATCGCCTCTAGCTCAACAGACAAAATTCGGTTGGATTCTTTCTGAGCTAATCGACTTAAATTCGAAACAATCAACGACAAAGTTATCAACTCATCTAGCCATATCAGAGTCGGATGTATCGTCCGAATTAAGACGATTTTGGGAGCTAGAGAAGATCCCAGCTCGCTCGCCTCTTACTGAAGAGGAAACAAATTGCAAAGCGCATTTTGCCACGACACACGAACGTTTACCGGAGGGACGCTATTGCGTTAAACTACCGTTTAAGAAAACCAATGCGTTAGAGATAGGAGCATCGTCGCAAACAGCAGCTAACTGGATGCGAAATCTGGAACGTAAATTCGCGCGCGAACCTGAGTTACTCGCTCCATACCGCGAATTTATGCAGAAATATTTAGATCTCGGACATATGGTACCGACGACTTTTTATTCTCCAGAATCCGATCCCGTTGTCTTCCTACCGCATCACCCCGTGATCAAATACAGCAGTACTACACGTCTTCGGGTAGTATTTAACGCATCAAGCAGAACGTCCAATAGTACTTCGCTCAATGACCATCTTATGATCGGTCCAAAACTTTAAGCTGATTTACAATCAACAATCCTCAAGTGGCGCACACATCAATATACGTTCACCGCCGACATCACAAAAATGTATCGGAAAATCCTTGTCGATCCCGACGACACAACGTACCAACAAATATTATGGCGCTCTTCTCCGACTGACCAAATTACACCGTATCGGTTAACAATGGTCACCTACGGCACTGCCTCTGCTCCATACTGAGCAATGCGTGTCCTCAAGCAGCTAGCTGACGACGAAGAAAAAACCTTCCCGCTAGCAGCACCGATAGTTCGTGATCAATTATATGTAGACGACTTATTATGTGGAGCAAGCGATGTGAACACATCAAATAAACTACGACTTGAGCTCATTCAACTTCTATTACGCGGAGGTTTCACGCTTCGAAAATCGATGGCAAACCATCCTTCACTACTAGTTACCATCCCTCAGTCTGACCGAGAAGTTACAAAAGTACGAATATTTGACTCGAGTGCATCTAAAAACTTCGGTATCCGTTGGGTACCAAATAACGATTCATTTTGTTTTAATGCAAAGCTACCAAGTCGCGATCGGTACACCAAACGCACAGTATTATCTATGATTGCCCAATTATTCGACCCCCTTGGTTGGCTGTCGCCAGTTCTAATCATCGCAAAGATTTTCATTCAAGAACTGTGGATCGCGTCTTTAAGCTTGGACGATGAATTTACCTCTGAATTTGCAGGTAAATCGAATGACTGTTAATCGAGCCTTTCCGAAGTTCATGCTGTGTCGATACCACGCTGGAATTATCTCGAATCGAACAACTCTCGGTGCCAACTGCACGGTTTTGTAGATGCCTCCACACGAGCATACGCAGCGGTGATCTACCTCCGAGTAATCGACAAAAACGATCAAGTTCGAGTTAGCTTGCTCATTGCAAAGTCAAAAGTCGCGTCGATTGAAACAATCAGCGCGCCGCGACTCGAGTTATGTGCTGCTACGCTCCTCGTCACACTCATCAAGTTCACTCTAGATACGATGCAGCTTACTTCGTGCACTACACACGTTTGGACATACGCTACCGTTGTTATCTTGTGGCTTAAACAACATCCGTCTGTATGGCCAACGTTTGTTGCCAACAGATTAGCATCAATCCAAAGACTACTGCCAGGAGTTGCGTGGCATCAGTTGGTAACTGAACGAAATCCAGCTGACTGCGCCTCCCGGGGCCTAACAGCACCCGAACTTCGCGATCATCATATATGGTGGCGAGGTCCACCATGGCTTAAAAAAGATGAATCAGCATGGCCACGCACGCTGCAGGCAACGATTGACAGTAGGTCCACACCTACAACAACAACAACACTCACCGCTTTGGTACCAAATCCCACATGGAAGCTCGCGGAAAATATCTCCTCTTAGCCGAAACTCTTATGCATCACTGCTTACTGCATGCGCATAGCAACTTGTGCTAAACAGCAGCGTCATGCAACTGATTCAAGACTTTGCGGCAACGAAGTAACACACGCAAAGAACTATTGGTTCAAAGCAGTTCAAACACAACATTATCAGGACGAATTTAACGCCCTCAGTGCACAAAAGCCGATGCCTAAGAAGTCATCGATCCATAAACTTAACCCATTCATCGACGAACACAGGATTTTTTCGCGTTGGTAGTCGATTGCAACATTCACCCCTATCCTTCAACGAAAAACACCCCGTAATCTTGTCAAAACATCGAGTAACGAGGCTGACTGTGGAACACGCGCATCTACGCTCTCTCCTTGGCGGCCCTCAACTTACTACAAGCGTGTTTAAACAGAATTATTAAATTGTGGGCCACATATTACTTGTACGAAGTTCAATTCACAGATGTGTTACATGCGTTCGAGAACGCGCTGTGGTACCTCAATAAATTATGGAAAACTTACCGGCTGCTTGAACAACTCCAAGCCGTCCTTTTCAATACAGTGGACTCGATTACGCCGTTTCATTCCATGTCCGAACGTCAAAAGGTCGTGGTCACAAGGCTTACAAAGCTTATCTCGCGTTGTTTGTGTTTGTCAACACGTGCCATTAATTTAGAACTCGTGTCGGACTATTCCACAGAAGCATTTCTTGCAGCTTTTCGTCGCTTCACGTTTCGTCGTGGACTACCCTCTGATTTATATAGTGACAATGGTACGACATTTACCGGAGCTGACAAGGAATTCCATAAAACGTTGATGTCTCTCTCTATGCTAATCAGCCAATAGGAAAAATAGGAAATTTAGGAATAAATTCAAGGAAGAAGACAGAGGATTATTAGCCATTATTATTCTCTTCCTTGCTCCGTATATAGAAAGTGAAAAGTATTATTACGACTAACAAAAATTATTGCTGAGTGCCTGATCGGTTTTTGGATTTAAAATACCGTAAGTTTTTGAACCTCTATTTTTTACGACCCCGTGAAACCCCTTACTACCCCCATTCGCCATGGAAACTCCCCTCAATTAACCGAATAATAAAATAAACCGATAACGAGTGTCCCCTCGTTATCAGCTATCTTGCCGTCACCTGTCATTACTCGTGCAAAGAAGCACCGAAATCCCCAATCTAACCCCCCCCCCCCCCCCCCACAATTATTTATTAATATCCGTCACTCTATCCCAAATTGTCCTTCAGACAATTTGGAATTTTTTTCTATCAATTTTTCCATCCATAATTTGTTTTTTTTGTCATTATTTTAAAAGTAAGAATTCGTGAATCGTCCTTCGGACTTCTTACGAATTTTCAAGATAAATTCTCCCCCGCCCCCTTTTTTTATTCCCCTTTAGCAAATTACCCTTGTTTTTTTTCGATCCCAAAACCCCTTTTTTTGCCACCCTGATTATGTTAAAAGATAGTTGAGACCACCCGGGTATCACCACTATAAGAGCCGACTGTTAGGCCATTTTGCCCCTCGCCCTGACCTTTGTCTCAGCCCTACCCGACAGCTAATGCTCCTGTTTCGATTATTTTGCGTATCTGCTCTCCTACTCCGTGGTTTGAGGTTTTGTAATTTCTAATACTTTTTTTTTTAAATTGAATTTCGGAAACGGTGTTGCACCGAATTGCAACTGGCTCCCCTATTTTTTTTATAACATTTTTTTTGCCCTCCGAACCGAGTAATCGGACTTTGTTTCTCGCCATTTTTTTCTTTTTTTTCATATTTTTTGTATTTGTTGATTTTTCTTGAATAATTAAAGTAGTTTCTAGTTTTTAAATAAAACTACTGCATTATTTATTATTTTAAATAAAACTATTCATTATTTATTTCACCCGTTTTCCCCTCCCACCATTTCAGGAGCGAACTTCGGGTCACAATACATATATATAAGATATAAGATATACAAGATATATATATATATTATAGGTAAGAAGAACTCGCTAATTGATTGGACTAAAACTTTGTCGACAGAGTCAAAATATTTTTCAGTCTGAAAAATATTTTTGCTCGGTTGACCAAATTTTTAGTAGATTTAATGTTTTTTGTCAGAGTCCAAATATTTTTCAGGCTCCGTCGACAAAGATTTTATTAACTGAAAATTTGATCGGACAAAAATATATTTGGGCTCCGTCAACCAAACGTTCAGTGGACTCTTGGATTGTCTAGGATGGAGTCTATTGTAGTCTTGGCAAGAGTCCACAATGGACACTATAGGATGGACTCTAAGGCCAGACTGCCGAGACTCTTGGATCATTCAGGATGCAGTCCTGGGCGTGATCCAGGATAGAATCTGTGACGGTCCAGCTGAGAGTCCATAATGGACACCCAGATAGACTATGTGACTGGACTGCCGGGACTCTTGGATTGTCCAGGATGCAGTCCTGGGCGTGATCCAGGATGGAATCTGTGACGGTCCAGGTGAGAGTCCATGATGGTCACCCCGATGAACTATGCGACCGGACAGATGAGACTCATGAGTCGTCCGGGATGAGGTCCGGGGAAGTTTCTCGAGTCCCGGAAGGAATCCCAGATGGCGTGTCGGATGGACTGGAACACTCCAGAATGGACCTTGGGAACAGATCAAACCCCAAGGTGCACACGAGAGTCCACTCTGTACTCCCGCCTGGACTGACCAGATTCCATCCTGGATTCCTTCCCGGACACCATCCCAGATTCCATCCCGGACTTCATTCTGGACTCTTTCCTGGACTAATCGTTTCTGCGCGGGATGGTCCGAGGTTACTAAGTTTCCTAATAGAGCTGAGGACAATTTCTACCTTGCAATTGAGGTGAATATATGAAATATGTATATATTTTGTAACGTGGTGTTTTTCTGCACACTACGTTCCTACTGCTGTCGTAAGCTTTAGGCTGTATTATGGTACTACGTCCGCTGTCGAGCTCTCTCCGGGGTCAAAAGTTAGATTTTAGTTAAGTTAAGAATCGTAACTGTAGTTCTAAGTTAATGATTTGGTAGGTAAAGTTAGCGGTAATATTTTTTGTAAACTTCGGTTCCCTCATTGGCCTCTTGCAGAACGCGACCTCCGAGGAAGTTTATAGAGATTTGAGGCTGCATATTCGTTCGCTGTCATCATGCCGTCCCGTTTGTCCAAGGACGAGCACAAGGACGAGCATTAGCTCCAAGGAAGTGAGGATCCCAAGGGGAGGGTATTTAGCTCCTCATTTGCCTCGAAGAAGTGAGGAAACCAAGGGGTTTGCAGTTAGTTCATCACCTTCCCACGGAGTGGACGCCAACGGAAGGTTGGGTTTACCGACGAGTTTGTTCACCTCGTCGACGAAATCCTTTTGAGGTCAAGGGTCGTGTACGGAAGGAGCTCCTAACTGTCACCACTGCTCGGCCCAACTTAGAGCAATGGATCTCCAGGATTTAACCGCAAAAATTTTGGAACAGATGAGATCCGGATGCTTGGTGGGAAATACCTAATTACCGCGGAGCAGCCCTAGACTCGGTCAGCGTCCAGAACGCTATCGGCACTTGAGTGGATCTACCTCTCGACCACCAGAGATGCCCACGAGATCCACCAAGGAGCAGCGTTGTGCCGGAGCCGCGGATACGTCCGCACCACAGGCTGAGGCGGGGCCCCTATTTGTGACGTTGTAAAAATCTTTTCAGTATCCCAGGAATTTACAATCAGACGCAAGAGATTCAGCAAAAATTGTCACCTATCCATCGGTAAAACAATCCATGATTTGCCATCGTAGAATTGCTGTCGGATGTGGGGGAACATTCGCAAAATTTTTTTTCAGCAACAGCGCAACGAAGTGCAGCATCGAAGCCCTAAATAACGAGTAAGGGAAACAATCGGCATGCTCCGTCAATCTTCGGCGCTCGAGACCATTAAGTAGGGATTAGTCTTTCCCGTTTTCGGATGACGAAGGATCGTCGCGAGCTTTTCGCAATCAGCAGCGTTTGACGGCGGACGTGGTCGAAGATTTGCGGAAATATTTGATATCGTACAGCTGTCTGAACTTTCGGAAAGGATGAGTAAGATCCCGTCGAGGACTAGAGTTGAATTTGTTAACGAATTAAAAATTTAAGATTGAGTTGTAAGGAATACTTGCTTTGAGTTAGGCTCAGGAAAAGAGGCGGCGATTGCGAAGAGTCTCTCTGTCCGTTTCGTATCGTTAGTTTTATTTATTAATGTTTATTTAGTTATTGTTAATAAGTTAGTTTTAAGATTTTATGGCTTTGAGGTCAGATTTATTGAGTTTCGAACTCCCGAAATTACCGAGCTGTCGTACCAGAACTAGTCTCCCAGAGAGCACACCGATATTTTAGTATTGCCAACCTAAGCCGGAATTTCGGAAAGAAATTAGTTAAGTGAGATCAGTATTTCGATTCTCTAGCGGTATTTCGTGCTGTCGTATCGGGAGATTGTTCCCGCGTGAGCTAAACGACTGTAGTAGTAAGATTCAGCCGATTCTGTAGGGGAGAGAGCCCAATGTAGAGAATCATTGAGCCGTACGAGTTTTGCAAAATCGAGAATTATCGTCAATTGTTTGTTTTTCTTTTGGTGTTCCTGTAAATGAATCGCGAGCCACGAATAGCTCGAGTTGTCTGCGTCGTCGGCTTTAGTTATTGACCATTACGGATGTAATTTTTTTTGTGAGCTTTCGGCAACTTTGAGCTGTTGTTTTTGCTGGGACTGTAATTATCTCGTGATCACTTATTGTATCGTAGAAAAATATCGAAGGCTCTTGGAACACGGGAGTAATCTGTACTAGCTGTCGGGAATTTCAGTTGCTAGATTTTGGTCAGATTTAAGCTTGGAAATCCGACCTCCGAGACATTCCATATTTTTCTATCATAATTTCTTGTATATGTAATTTTTTTAAATAATTTTCAACCTCACACCTTTCAGCTAATTTAATTTTGTAATATCTCAATCATTTATCTCTTCAAAATTTCACCGCCCCAGGCAACTGAAGTATTTGAATAAATTGTCATGTATTTTCATTATCTAAACTGTTCTGTGGAGTTATTTTTGTTGTTGTTGTGCGTGGCGGCCCCGCCCCTCTACCTCGAAGGATTCTGAACTAGTGTAGGTTAATGACCGTCACGTTTTCTTGCTGTCGAATTAGCTAGCAGTTGGATCAAGCCGGCGTTATCATTGTTTTATTAGCGTCGTCTTTTGGCGACTGGCGCTCATTAGGGACAGTTAAGAAAACGAGGACGAAGGTACCAGAGAAATAATTTCTCGGTGACAATATATATTTTCATTGAAACTTTTCTATCGTTTCTTTTTAATGTCCAAATTCATATTCACGACAAAAATATTCATTCGAATAACTATGTTACAGGTTATTCTCACCTTCGATATCTGTGGAGCACTGAGGTCGAGTGAATTCCGCACTCTATGCACCAGTAACGTCGAAGATACTGGCACTCAGTATATCGTGACAATCCGAGATACCAAAAACGACTACCCGTGATCTTTCGTCATTCGAACGAATTTTTACAAGACCGTGAATAGGCACTCGTATAGGCAGCATCATTTCGAGAATGATAAAGCATGCGCACAACAAATTTAGCTCTTCCCGCAGATGAATTAAGGGCTATTCTTCTCCCGCTAAACAGGGCAGGGCACCGAACTTTTCGCGGAGGTATGGTAAAAAATAATCTTGCATTTAAAAAAATTGGAATTGAAAACAATTTCTTGCAGTTAAGGTGAAAGATGGAAGCGCCGGAAATAAACAAAAAATTGGTAAAACAACTTGAGAATTTTTATCATGAAAATATTAATTCACTATACTTGACGAGTTCCCGAAATAAATCACATGCTTCAGCATCATTGAATGACCATATAGCATATATAAAGTTGGTTTACCAATTTATTATTTATTTTTGCTGCTCACATTTTTTAGCTTAACCCCAAGAATTTGTTTTGAAGTCTAATTTTTTTTTAATTTCGGGTTCAAGAATTTCTATTAGTTTTTGAAAAAATCCTATTTATATACATCAATGTTAAATAGCATGTACTTGACATGCTGAGGATATTATCTGTTTATTTTACTACTTTTTGTACGTATGCACTGTATACCACTTAAGTTACTAAAACTATTTTTTCGGAGGCACATCGGATTCCACTCACATAAATGTATTTGTCTTAAGTTTTTTACTCTCTGTGTTTTGTTGGTTATTAAATATTATCCTACAGGATCCAGCCTTCGTGAAATAGTACATTGTGATACAAGGGCGTGTCACATACTATTTTTTGTAACAAATGCATGAAATGTGAAACCAATGCAATTAGAAAGTGGAGAGAAGGAGCTTTGGGTCCAGGACGAAGCCATGATGGGGTCCAGGGGCGAAGCCCCGGTGGGGGGCTGCAAAAAAACAAATTTCTTAATGAATTAACAAATTCATAAATATATTGGAAGCAACTATTCATTTTAATTTTATCTTAATATCACAATATAATGTGTCGTCGCGATACTCGCGATCGACCATTTGGAGGTTATCCTCCGCCATCGTCTCGATGCGGCGCGCTTCTGTTGCGATGTTCGCGGGACTCGGGCGCTAGCGACACTAATTCGCGTTTCGTCCGACTAGGTGGCGCGTCGAAAGTGTGCGTGAAGTGAATTATGCACGGGGAAAGTGTGCGTGAAGTAAATTTGCGTGCGTGAAGTGCGATCGGCATTTTTATATTATGGCCTGCTATAATGCGCGATTTCTGCAACATTTTCGAGGCACATAAAGCGGCACATTTCATGCATGTGTTACAAAAAGTATTTTATTGTTACAGCGTATTTAACATTTAAAGAAAAATTAATTATCTGCATATGATATTTTTTTGACAGCCCTAATATATAGCCACCAATATATTACCGTCACAAAAAGGTAATTCTTCAGAATTGTAGCTTTTCTAACATTACGGATTCCTTCATAGTTTTCGCTCAGGAAGTGTATGTTTGACCGTAAAGCTCAAGAATCGCGCGGGGGAAACCGAAAAAGACGATGAAACACAAATTTTGAAAATCTCCAAAAGATATCTCTGGCACCTGGGTTTTCTGGTATCAGAAACAAATGGTCGACCGTAAAATGGCCGAGCGAAAAATGGCTGGAGAAGAAGACGGCAGGAAGGGCGGTGGAAAAACAAAAATTTTGGTTTCTGCCTCCGGTCAGCAACCTCCGGTCGGTACACTGCTCCTCAATGGACGGTACTTTTGAAATCACCCCCTTACAACTTTTTCATGAAATAAAACGACAAAAGTTATGCAATAAGGCGTGGGGGGGGGGGGGACTACAAAAATGAATGAATGGAACGTAGTAATTTGTTCCATTAAATGATAAAGAAATTCGCATGTACATTCGTACATATCCGTCGAAATAAATTTCCAATCAATTTGCAAGTTTCGATAGACTAATGAATTGTATTATTTGTTTAAATATATTTTGAAACAATTTGCAAGTTTTGATGGACGGATAACCGTATACTATTCGGTGAAACTACACTACGCAAAATAATGTGCGTACCTAATAGTCGTAAATTTTTTTCTCATAAAATAATGTTACATAATTTATTATTTTTCAAACTTTGGTCCATCAAAATCGGCATTTTTGCATTGGACACTTTTCCCTCTACAAGTTTTTTCTAGATTCCTATTGACAGCGATGAGCATTCCACCTAAACATAAGAGAAACTATTGAGGGATATTGCGTGACAATACATATCTTTCGTCGGACAAATTTGGCCGATCACTGTGCGTGAGTGTCACCATTGACGAAACAATGATTGGCATGAGACGGACGACGACAAAAACTAAATATTCTCGAGATCTCCGTACGTAAATTTTTTTTTAAATTGAAACTTTGCAGCATCGAAAGTGACATACGCTCAGAACACTCCTAATTTCCTAATCTAATTATATGGAACGGCAAAAATTCGTTCGCTGTTGTAAGATTTCTCGTGCCGGTCGGTCGATAAGATAGATAAATATACTTGCCTCGAGTCGCTACCGCAACTCTTATGGTGATGTGAAACTGCTCAGTCGGTATCGGAAATTGTGATCCGATTTTCTCCGCTTCGGTTGATCTTTTGGATAAGAGATGAGAACGTTGTCCTCCGCCCGAGAATTCCGCAGGGCTACGTTCTCGGTTGTTATCCAAAAGATCAACGATGACGGAGAAATTCAGGATCCCAAGATTAGTTCTATCTCTCTTGCACTCGTTGAGCTTTCACATCACGTTAATACTTTTATGAATACTCCACGACTTTTACACGACTGGGTTGTGTGACCTTCAGTGACAACGACAAACAAACAGTCACGCTTGCGGTCGGACAGAAAACAGATTTGTGCAATTCTACGACAAAAATATCGCTTGAGTGTTTTTGTGATTCGTGTACATTTATTATGGATACGACAATACTACTGGGAAAATACAGTGTCTAAAAAAACAATAAAAACAAGTACATTGAGGAAGCAAGTATTCTTGATTTATAATCGGATAGAGTGGAGTCAAAACGAACACTTCGTTTATGGAAGAGTTACAATTCTCCGAAGAAAAAACCCATGAATAATTATTCTGAGAATTATCCTAATTTATAAATGAGAGTTGTTATTTCCCCGACATATATGTACGGTTCGGGTCGTATTCACTTCTCTTTGAAAAAATATTAGAAAATCCAATGATGTGTGATTTATTGATTCTTCCAGTAGCCCGTATATTTATCATAACATTACTTTGTTTTATTCTAAAGCTTGGAGTGGAGTATATCCTTTGAGAAGTATTTACTAAGCGTACTGAAGTGAAAATAAAAATTTATAAATCGATATCGGGGCACTCGGTACCTGATAGGCAAAGTCGATGCAAAAAGCAGTCTTTGAACGTTCTGACTTTGTGAGAGCTACTACGGAAGAGCAAGAAAAATATAAAGGAACCGCTATAGTGCGTCAGCAGGCATCAACAGATATTATCTATCTTTGAATCTTCTGCTGTTGCTATGAAATAGATAGGGGACGAGAGAGAAAGAGGCGATTGCGGGCTTTACAAAAGAATACTCGAGAAAGAGGTGACAGGTTAATTGCTACGTGCTCGACCGAAGCGAGGAGGGAAGCAGGCCAGGCAGTTCGCTAGATTTCACACTGCACTCTTCTCTTTCAGTAGTAACAGCAGAAACGGTAGCAGTAGCGGCAGCCGCCGGTCCAATATCCGTCTCTGGGAACGTGGGGCACCACTGCCTCTCTATCTCGCAGCCTCTCTTCTTTCTGTGTGACACTTGCGGATCTAGAGAGCAAGTAAAATATCACCCGCTATTGCGAATGACACTTGGCAAGATAAACCAGAACTTCAATTAATCTCAACTTATGTACACTATCTATAATATTGCGCAATCTATAGTAGACGCCTTGTTGAGGCGTAGATGCAGTATTATTGCTGCTTCCATTAATCAAAAAATGGACGATTTGATCGATAGGCGAGGCCGTTGTCCTATATAACCCTAAAAAAACCGTCATGGGAAAAAAAACTGAAACAAGTACATTTACGCGAGTGGCAATTCTTCCGCACATTGGATACAAAAACTGGCGGTATATTGTCTATATATGCAAAAGGTTTTGAAATAAACTGAAAACATCCGCAGCATGTCATGTCAAGTACATGTATATAGCGCTACGAGTATTGACCCCCAGGACTAGTTGGATGGTTGACAACCTCTAGGCCCAGGAAAATTCTAGTAGCTAAAGGTAAAAATTACTTTAAAAAAAAGCGAGCGGTATTTTTTTTCATTCGTGCAAAAATTTCTCACATAAAGAGGATGTATACCAGTTAGAAAAATTTATTAAAATAATAATAATAACAATGATGATAATATAAAAGTTCTTACATTAAGCAAAAAGAAAAATTGAAAAATGGAAACAAATTAAATAAAAAATAATTCAATAATTTTGTTAGAAAAATTATTTGGCCTTAGTACTTGCGGGGAGTTTGTCAAATGTAGTCAATTGTTCAAATATTTAATGCTTATGATATTATATGAACTCGCCAAGTATTAAGGCCAAATTTTATTTTTAACAAAATTATTAATTTAGTTTAAATTTTATTTCTTTGTATTTTTTGACTTTTTTATTTCTCTCAATGCAAGAATTTTGTTAGTATTATTATTTTAATAAATTTTTCTAACTGATATACATTCTCTTTATGTGAAAACTTCTTGCACGTATGAATGAAAATACCACTAGCTTTTTCATAAAGTAATATTTACCTTTAGTTACTAGAATTTTCCCGGGCCTAGGGGCTGTCAACCATCCAATTGGTCCTTGGGGTCAATACTTGTAACGCTATATACATGTACTTGACATAACATGCTGCGGATGTTTTCAGTTTATTTTAAAACTTTTTGCATATATAGACAGTATACCGCCAGTTTTTTTATTCACTGTGCTTTTTTGCGGCAGAATTGCACTCGCGTAAATGTACTTGTCTGAATTTTTTTACCCTCGAGAGTTATATGGAGTATGTCGATATACCTGAGTTTGGAATAGAAACTCCTGTGCTGAAATAGAAAGAATTTGTAACAAAACCTTTGTTTAAAGTTAACTTCAGATTCATTAATGCAACCAATAATGAGCAACATTTACTCTATCATTAAAGGGGGCTGTAACGTTATAACCTATTTTAATTGTTAAGCCTTATAATTTTTCTGTGTTTTGGTGCTTTTTGGATCTACATTAATTGATCAAGGTTTCAATATTGAATATTAAGGAAACAATAAACTTCTCCAACAATATATTTTTTTTAAACACATACAAATAAAAAAGCACTTTATTATTTTCATTTCAGTTCTGTCTACAATTTGTCTTATCAAGAGACACAGCATTATACCAGATGATTTCGGGAAATTGCGCATTATTGAATCATTATCTAGCAAATAAAAACCACTTAATATGAACAGAAAGATAAAAAGCCAGTGAATTTACAGTATAACTGACATTTTTGCTGGCTGAATGGTGTTAAGAGCTGAAAGGTTACATGAAACAAACTGGAGCATGCAAATGTTGGTTGGTTAGTCACTGATGTCATTGGATTTTATAGAAAATCAAATCTGTTATGTATATAGATTAAAGGACGGGTTATAATTTTCATTAATAAGAAACTTTCGAACAATACAATTTTAATGTTATTTATTGATGATAAGCTATAATATCACAATAAGAATGTAACCAACAAAAACGATTCACTTCACTAATAATTTCGAAAAAATAATGTCATCACTGTATTACTTGCACTCAATTTAAATCAATTATTGAAAAAGTACTGTATTATTATGCATTATGCATATGGGGCAAATTGTTTATATGATAAAATCAAATTCGAAAAGTAATGGAAATTTTTTTCAGATTTATTTTATTTATATTTTTTTTGCGATTTTTCAAAGCTAACATACCGTTTGCCTAAATTTAAAAATCTGAAAAAATTCTCAAAAATTCTGCAAGAAATAACAACATTTTTGAGCCTAAAACCAGAGTGGGCCGGGTTTCGCTTCTATTTTTTTTTCTTTAACAAACTATTAAAAAATTTAGAAACGAAAAAGGAAAAGTTATTAAATGTTTCTAAAATATTGCTTTCTTATCGTAAACTAAATGCGATTCATAGAAAATATGTCCAGAACGTTACGTTAAAAAAGCATATCTGGAAAAAATGTCAGGTGCATGTATATGTGCAAATGTGGGCGTGTGTGTTTATGGGTGTGTATTTCGTAAAAGGCCGTGAACACGAAAACGGTCTCCAATTTTCAGCAATGAAGCTTAAATTTGGGACACATGTCGACTGATCACTAAAGTAGATTGCTATTGAAATCGGCCTCAATCGATTAACAGGAAAATGAGCTATCAAGATTTCAACTTCTTTCTAAAATCGAAAAAGTTCAAATCTTGATAGCTTATTTTACGGAATCTTACTAATAAGTGGAAGTTAGCAATGGTCCCGTCCTTATTTCAATGGACTATGTACGGAAGCAAAATGCTGGCACGCCAAGTTTTTTTATTAGAGATATCTATTGAGAAATCAAATTTTTTTTTAGAGGAATCTAGTTTGACACATCTACATCTGTTGAACATCTACCGAGGGGTTTTTCTTCGCTAATATAATATTTCGGATAAATTTTTTGTAAGTTATTTTTTGTTTTCAAGAGATATTTTTACGGAATTTTTTGTTTAAAAGAGATTTTTTTTATAGGATGGCTCTACTTTTAATACTTGGCGTTACAATTTGTTTTAAAGAAACATTTTTTGTGGGATTTTATGTCCTTATTCGAAAAGCATAACTCCATGAAAAACGTAATGATTTTTTTCGATACAAAAATCAGCTATTATCATAAATTTTTGTGATGAACTTCGGCCTTTAACAGCCAATGATCACACGAACCAAATAAGCGAAACAATTGTTATAAAACGATGTTTTACTAGGAAAATACACGATTCTGGATATGTTTATTTATTCTTAAGATGCAGTGATACACAGCCAGAAATTTCGTCGCCCAATACTAAACGCCTATAGCTTTGTCTCTCTTGCTCTATTTTACTTTTAATTCTTTTAAAAAAGCGGCTACATCGAATGAGGAGCCAGAAACTGAGCCCAATTCTACGGTACTCCCGCGTATTTCCTGAACATACGGACTCTTTCTGCCGTATCGTTCAAGAGAAAACATTTTTCGAAATTTCTGGGAGGGAGGGGGGGGGGGTATGATCGCCTCATAATTTGGCAGATGACGGCAGACGATCGCCGCAACTTCTTCGGGCTGCGGCTGACGGCCACCGGTGCCACCAGTTCTGTTATGTGTGCATGCGATCGGACAAATCTGTTTCGATGTGTGAGTTCGGACAACTGTGAAATATTGGCCAGATATTAGCCAACTTCGGAAACCGATTTTATCGCAACTGGTCCCATTAAAAGGGGGGGGGATAAAAATTATTGGCGGGATACATTTAGCGTCCGCGATGTATTGCCTGAGATACAGTGGAACCTCTCATAGGGTACGTAATGCGGAGACATGTACGCTAAGTGAAGTACCAATCAGGCACGCGAACCGTTCGTACCTCTCACTCTCTCTCGCGAAATCGTCCAATCACAGCGCTGATACCTGCCCATCCACTTACTAATGTACGGTACGAGGGTGTACGCTATGAGAGGTTCCACTGTACTTAGAGATACAGACGACATGTGAGTGCGCTGGTACGCGCCATGCATGAGTATCGTTGGATGAATTCGATGTGTGGACAGAAATGGAAAAGTTTCGCTAGAATCCAAATTGTGAGTGGCCAGATATTAGCATTGTGGGCACCGACTTGATTGGACCGGGGCTCATTCGAAAGAGAAAAAACAATGAGATAAATATTGAACCTGACACATTTGGCGTCCGTGACGTTTATGATACGAATAAGATAATTCCACTTAGAATTTCGTCGCAGACGAAAAAGGACGAACGTCCAAATAATAAGAGTAGCGCAAGCGTCTCGGTCGTGAGATGTCTCGTAAGGCATTACAAACTTTCCTTTCTTTTAATTCTTGGCGTCGAGACGCTACCGCGTCTCTTGATTACTGACCGGTCTGCGACGACGATCACGAGAACGATACGAGTTCATCGAAAGCAAAAAAACCATATATCTTTGGAAGGTCTACGGCTAGAGCACTCATTATGGTCCCAAACGAAATATTTTGGGCTCGTCAACCTATACACAAGGCGAAATATACTCACAATAGTCATAATTTATCAATATGAACGAGTAACCTGTCAGAAATGTGGCTAAAAGCCGTAGCACGTGTAAAAGAGTCTTGTCGCGTCACGATCGATTCGGCCGGTAAGGTAGGGAGGTAAATGTACTTGTCTCGAGCCGCGACCACGTCTCCTGATAGTGCATAAATATATGTCGACCTGCAATACTTTCGGTTAAATACCATTAATACTATATTACATATTAGACTGACAAAAAAGATATTCTTTTATTACTTCCTACATCAAAAAAACTTATGGACTAGAGCTGTACGCCAGGCTGACCAAGCCGAATCTCGGACGAAAAAACCCAGGGAAAAATCTTCTCAGCTATAACGGACATAAAATCCCCGGGGATGTACAGGCGTTTTTACCCGTAGTAAAAACGGCAAAAATTATATTAACCTGAAGGAAAAATAATCAAGTCGGTCTGAAACCAACAGCACTCTGTACATAGCACCTCAACTCCTTCAAAAAGTGCCTTACGACCGTCCATCTCGTAATTAATTGTTCGATTCTGCGTTATAATTCAGTTCCGACGCGAGCCTACATTTTAGCTACGTGATCACACCTTATGTTCTTCAGCTACATGATAGATGCTCTCTTTCGACTATTAAGATAACTCATAAAATCTCCCGTGTGATGTTGAGTTTCCTGATACAAGCTCTCTGTTCGTCTCTACGAAGATTAAGACAACGGTATCGGAGAATATTTTTCTCCCGGTTACAATACAAATTTCTTATGTCGTCATTCTGATCTGCTCAGGCTTTAAAAGTCGAGGCACCAATTTACATTTTTGTAACGCGTTCATAAACAGCGCTGCTTCTCATGGCAGTCTTGAAACAATAGATCGGCACAAGCGAAGTTGGCGATTCCTAAACTTTCGTCCTTTGAGTCTATTAACCCTACAAAATTACTATTTGAAACATCACTATTTATGCACTTGTTATAAAAAGTATAGTTTGTAACGTGGGCCGTATCTAGCGACTGCGAATCGCCTCTCGTGTACTGTTGAAGATGTAGTGCTTAAAATTAACAGGGTTCATGTGATTGATCAATGGTCGGTGTTGAATAATTAATACCACTTTATATTGTAGCACCAAATAATTTAACACATTCTATTTGAAATGGGCCAACAAAATTCAATGACATTAATGGATTTCGTCATGTTATATATCTGTGTGGATATTCTAAGTCTTATTGAATCGTATATATTTATTGTGAACCTCAATATGTTGTAAGTTTTAAGATGGAAGCTAAATGAATATAACACCGTCGTTTGAATAATTTCAACATTATCAAGATTAGTGCTATTCCCCGCTTTCTTCGAACTGAACAAAAATCCTGATGTCAACAGCTGGCGTTTACTCATTGTTTCAAATGTTTTGAACGTTAAGAAACAAAAGTAGAAATTACGTTAAAGTTTTTCACGTTTAAAAAAAACGTACTTAATTTGCTTTTCTCCGGCGAGTCCGACACACCGTGAAACTACCACCGCCGTTTTTCCATCACCGTGGACTCGATACGTGTACAATAAAGCGATATTGTTTTCGCATTTGATTTAACGAGTTATTCTGCCCTTTTATTAGTATATTGGATTTCATACGGTAATTTGGTACATATGTGGTCGCGAATAAGCGATTAAAAAATGTTTGTTATTGGTAGGATTCGAACCTGGAATTCTGTGACTGTTGGCCTGCATTAGTCACTCCGGCTATTCGTACATTCGAAGGCATATATTTTTATAGTCTATTGACGAATAAGGAAAGTCTGAACGTGTTATGAGTTTCACATTTGTTTAGTGGAATAGAATATATATTAAATAACAGCTCGCGTAAAAAGTGTCAGTATATAAAAATACCAAAAATAACTTAAAAAATTAGAAGCAGTATAACCATGTGGTCGGCAAAATATCTTTTGGATTCTTCAAGTATTGACATTTTTCCATCGCAACGAATAATTTTACCCAGTTTATGAAATGTTTGAATAATGTTAATAAGTCACTAATTTTAAAATTCGGGCTTGTGTAATTTAAATTCAAATACATTTTTTAAAATGTAAAAAATCTTACAAACGAATCACAGCGGGTTGTAAGACGCATTACTTGCCGTGAGCGCGCCGGAATTTCTACAGTGTATGATTGAAAGATTTTTCCCCGTTCTTGCTTAAATAACCTTATTTCATGTGCGTAACCTAGGCACAAGATCACTCATATTAAATCTGTGCCTTGTATCTTTAACGCATGGGCATTCCAGTTTTGTTACCCCCTAAAAAGGAAAACGATTCACTTCTCCTCGGTGGAATTAATAAAAACCGTATTGCACACGTGTCTTCCTTTGATAAAAATTGTGAATAATAAGTATTCTACAATGTTCTGGATCAATCCGCTTATATTTGAGCAATGGCCCGTCATTAACGATGTGACGCTTGCTTCAAGCCTGATGGGTTAGTGAAAAGGGAGAGGTAAGAGGCGGCAGATTAGCGCAGTCGATTCACGAGGAGGAAAACCTTTCGCGGACGGTTCCCATTGTGGAGCGGCGCGGAAGCAACCATATTTGACTCCCGAATTTGAACGGCGTGGCGTGCTCTCGTCCCATCGGAAGATGGAAGGTAATGATAAACTACGCGTTACTGTGCGATCTCGAGTTAAAATTTAGACCCTTGTCAAAACCTAAATGTAGTGTACACGCAGGGTCCACGAAGGTTCCTCCATTCCTTTGACTCTGCTCAGAACCTCCGAAAATGGCAGATATTACCCAATCGGAGTAATCCAAGACTACTGTGGACTGAAACTATTATGTTTGAACCTCCAATTAGGTTGTACAGAGTGAGATGAGGTTTTTAGACCCTTGCATAGACCTCCAAAACTGGCATATTTTACCAATTTTCATTTAACGAAGGGTGTTCGAAGGGCTTAAATTTCAAATCGGGATCATCGTAAATTTCGACGCAAGACGCGACTGCTCGTCCGTTCCGCCAGGAAATAGTCGCGCGATATCGAAAGGGCAGAGTCATGGGCGAAGAGGTCTGCGACAACTTCGGCGGTGGCGAGAATCTCGGTGCGTTCTACCCACGTGAGCATCGGAGGCAACTCTTTTTCTCTTTTTTTCTCTGCCAGTATCTTATACTTGCACACCCGCCTAATAGCTTTTTCAATTAGAAGGGCTCTCTCTGAAAAATATTCAGTAAAGTTCTTACGTGTTATATAAAATAAATACCACGGAAAAATACACGAACTGGTGACACGATCGTAGGCTCGCCGTTGAACTCCTTCGCAATCTGTGTCCACACACTATCATTTTTTTCGCTGGAATCTCGATCTTTCCTCGTTTTTAATTCGAACTTACTCCGATGATAAATCGCCGGAAATATCCGTTTTTCGCTTGCCCCAAACCGAATAATTTTTCATGCTGACATCTTTAATAAGAGATAGTGCATCTCAAGTTTGATCTTAAGTTCAATCATAAGTTCGATCTTGAATTTCATCTTAAGTCTAATCTTGAATTTCATCGTAAGTTCGATGTGAAGTTCTATCTTGAGTTTAATCTAAACGGCGATGTCAAGTTTCATCTTGAGTGCCAACATAAGCACGGTCTTAAGATCGGTTTTCAGCATTCAAAGTCAAGATCAACCTTCAGTACGATCGCAGTGTTTCGTTTTTGCGGTCATACGACTTTCCGCTAAACTCATGGATATCTTCCACAAGCATAGCATGTGGTTATTTTTTAGTAAAATCCGGAATAATGATCGTATGCTACACGGGAGGGGGCGTAATTTTTACCTCGGATATTCTGTGCCCTTGCTTCACTCGCGCAACGAACGTAACTCCGCAAAAATTACGCACTTTCCTCAATTGTAGCATCATATACTAATGTCTCTTCACTTTTTTTTCTTGAATAGAAGTTATTTCTTATAACTGTAACATACCATCTTTCCAAGGTTAGCCATTTCTCTCATCACAATGAACGTAATTTGAAATGCAGTGTGCGAACTTATTCGCAATTTCTCATAAAACGCTATGATGTTGATCTCTTAAAATGTACTATGAATGTTAAGTTATTACGAGATAAAGCTTGCAGCTCGTGCAAGACACCACGAGAGAGTAGAAACAATTTACTGTAGGTATGCATTTTCTTCAAGCGGTTGCATCAAAGTTTCAACTGTATAATGCGATACGAACTTCTGGCAGGAAGTCCCTGTGCAAGCGGCCTCGACGCCGCCCTTTGCTTCTTCTCGCGTTTTGGAATATAACAATCTTAGTCGGTCTTAACATCACGAGTTTAACGAACAACATGGCTTTCGGGGCTACGTATTATAAGCGTCTACGTTTGCCGATCTAGCTTTAGATTCTGACGATACGGAACATTCCACGCAAATCCACAGACGGCTCGCTTCAAGATCTGGGCTATTTATTGCTTTCGACGTGGGAATGTTAATATATATGTGTTTTAAGTCGTGTTTTCTAAAATTATATTTGAGCAGTCTTATTCCTACTCCCGGCTGCCAGTAGGGCAAAACGACGGGAGTACGGTTTCATTTTTATAGCGCAAATATGCATATTTTTATTAGTACAATGTTTTCTGAAACATTGTACCGACGACCCTGTTACATACTTTTGAAAACATAGTATCAATAATATGTGACGAATATCAGTTATGCTACTAGGCTACTCTACTGGGATTAAATAGACAGGTGACACTTCAGTGAGTTTCAAACCCTGAAACAACTGCAAAGGTGAAAAATAGCACCTTTATACAATGTAGTAAATTAAAATTCAAAGGTTTAAAAGTATGTTTAACGAAATAATCACTGGGTCGTGTTCATTATGTCATCAGATACGGGTCTCTATCACCTGTAGCAATTTGTTATTTATTGTCAGGTAGTCCAGGAATATTCGTATTCTTCGAATGAAACCGCAACTACGGTAAATATTAGAGACTGGTACACTTATAATAGTTATTAGACTGATCTCTGTTCATTACATTCAGTGAAAAAGTATACATTTGGTGTAGCGATGAATAGTGAGCTCAGAATTAAGCATTTTTATTTCATTATGTTAGTGAAATAAAGTTTACGGAGGGAAGAACTTTGTGAGTTATTATGGGAATGAATACATATTGTATAGGAAGCGTTGTTTTCTTTTTTTGAAGTTACTAAATTTTTTGGCCAGCATTAATTCTATTTTTTTGCTAAGTCACGTAAGTTCGCAGCTCACGATTTAGCGCAGAAACTGAATTGATAAATTTTTATCCAATATGCATTAGATCATGGTAGATCATTTTATCAGTTTTTATGAAGATAAGTCTAATGAATTATGTCAATGTATTCATCTCTCATTTTTACACTTGCATTTTTTATATTCCAAGGTATGCGGATATGCTTTTTCTGGACTGCGTTCGAATTATTAACAAATTGCTACAAATCAATGAATTGTCAAAGCTGTAGTAGTAAATTAAAAACGCTGTACGAAAAATAGTTCGTTCTTGGGTGTAGGAATAATATTACGTAACCCATCATCATTGATTCACAAATTGTCTGTCAGCATTGCGGTTCCCTCATTATTATTTTCATAAAGATATCCTCTACTGTGTAATGTGAGATTCCCAAACTAATATACTTTTTGTCAAATAATAAATATATTTCCAGCAACTCTGATCACCATAAAAATAAATAATAAATACATAGGAGCAATGCATTAATTCCTGCATTCGATCTGAGAATGTTAAATTTTCACTTTTTTATGTTTAAATTATAAGCATCGATACACTGTTAGGAAACATTAGAAGTTTTTATGCACAAACTCATCGATCGAATTCAACATACAATTTCGATATAAAATTAATCTACTTGTGTAGTCAAATTACAGTCAATTAGTTAAATGGCTATACCCTTATTTTTACATTGCACTCGTGTATGAAATTCAGTTTACAAAACAGGTTTTTTTTTGCAGTGCACATCTCATGCAGTTAATTAACGAGTACATAATCATTTGTATTCATAAATTCAATGTCTAATTGAGATTCAATGACCTTACGTTCAAACATGCATCTTGGTATCCAGATTAACTATGAATATTGGCATCGCACTGCTGATTGAATGTACAAATGTTGACTTTACTAGTAGAAAAAATGGAAACCTACCCATTCAGTCTCTTGAAAACTGTTCAATTTACAAACTACTTACAATGCTAATATTGTAAGTGCAGATATTAATGTTATTTTCTTGTCTTCAGCAAACGATTTTGAATTCTATTGCTTTACTCTATAACAAGCTATTCACTGCCTGGATGAAAAATAGAAATCATTGTTCTTGATTTAAACTAAATAGCAAATGCAAAAACACACTGAAAAACAACAGATAAAGTAAATTTTGAAGAGTATGAAATAGAAATAAATGTTTAAACTTTGAAAAGTCCCAAATTCAAAACATTATACTTTAGGAATTAATTTCGAAAATCATTTACATAAATAAATCTGAAAATTATCAAGAATCGCGGTAGCGACTCGACGCCAAGTGAAAAAAATTAATAATGTATGAAATACTTCTGTGAACCAAAAATAATTGTTTAAATTGCTACAATTTATTTAATGCCGCCATTACAGTCGGGAGACGCCTCCTGACTACCGCCACAGTCGTACATAACAAAGACCTGCTATCGTCTGCACACTAATTGAAAATAACAATCATATGAATTTACCTTATAATTCTAAATTAACGTTCGCTTATACAGAAAAAGAAGTCTCCTAACTGCAGTGGCCGCATCAATCTTTTCAAATTCATTTCGATAAATTATTATTTTTTAATCACAAGTATCTTTAGGGTGGGAGTCATATGCCGCAATCCGTCTTGGAAACAATATTATAATTTTTTTTCATTAATGGTACTAAGATGCCTCAAAGGTGAAAGCAGCGTAAACAAATGGTGTGTGATAAGCTTTAGATGCCATTCCCCGAAACTTGGGTTTCAGTCTATTCTGCGCGTGATTCAGACCGAACTACTAGACAAATTAGACTAGTTGTCGTCTCATTTTAATCCCCATGAAAAAATACATCGGCTAAGCGGAAGAAAAGTTCAAAAAAGGTATTTTGACTGAGATAATTTGTACCCAATAAGTTTGGGCCCATTTTTTTTATTCTGTGATTATTTTTGCTTTCAGAAATAAATAAAAAAGTTTGCTCCACTTAGCCGGTCTATCTTTTCATGAGGAGAAATATGATACGTAAACTAGCCTAATATGCCTAGCAGTTTGTTCTGAATCACGCGTAGAGTGGAAAACCTGAGATTTTTGCTTAAACCTATATCGAAAGGCATATCTAAGTCAGAACACAGTGAAAAATCTTTTCAGATAGTACCAGTAATTTAGTTGGATGGTCATATTTTTATTCAATAGAGTTTGGATATTATTGAATTCCCAAAATCATTTTTTTTAAAGTGACTCCCTCCCCTTAAGTATATAATTTTCTTTTTACAGCCGGGAGTTTTGTAGATTTTCAGATTTTCCTATTGAATTCTTCGTTTCTATTGAATTCTTCTTCCATGTATATTAAAAAAATAAATGGTTTTGATCACTTCACGACCATATTTGGCTTTGAAGCCGGATTGAGATATACAAAAAAGCTCTTCACATATTCTCTAGGGCTCCAATTGAGTGATTAATATGAAATTCTTATCAACGTGCAGACGAATTGCATATTTCCGTATGCACAGGATCGTATAGCAGATTTCGAGTTGGTTTTCGAACAATGTCATTTTGTTGGAGTACTTAACAATGCAGGGTGGTCGGACATGGCCAATGATCGTCCAAATCCCCTTGCCGAGATTACCAATATTGGCATATGAGGCATTCTATACGAATTCAGCTAGCAAAAAAAAATTTGCTACCAGCGTGTCCCAACACGTGACTTATTTATCACGATTGTTACTGACATCACGTTAGTGTTGTGACGTTAGTGTTGTGACGTTAGTGTTGTGACGTTAGTGTTGTGACGTTAGTGTTGTGACGTTAGTGTTGTGACGTTAGTGTTGTGACGTTAGTGTTGTGACGTTAGTGTTGTGACGTTAGTGTTGTGACGTTAGTGTTGTGACGTTAGTGTTGTGACGTTAGTGTTGTGACGTTAGTGTTGTGGCGGTCGAGGGGCTTGAGATTTTGGTAATGACTAGAAATTACAGAAAAATAAATAAAATAAACACGACATAAATTCTGGGAAAAAATAACACTTTATTCCGAAAAACTTCCGGGAAATAAAGCCCAAATAATTCCCGAATTAGTGACAGAAAATGCTCCACTAAAATCACCGAAAGCTACTCTGTTCACATTCGCGATTTCCTACACGTGTTTCAAACAATCAGAACAAAAACTTACGGATGACGGAAAGCTAAACGAAACATGCAACGATTGTATCGAGGTTCCTACTAAAATTCATTTTCCTTTTTTGTAACGTGCCGATTCTAGATAAACCCCAGCTTACGACACAAAAATATTATTGATAAGCGATACTCTCTTGAATCTCGGGCAATCAAACTATGTCACACGCATTTCGATACACTATTTTCATTTTACCCGAAAAATGAAACTAATATACATGCGAATAAGCGTTGTGAGAGTCTCACCTTCCAATCACTCTTTCTAATATATAGGCCGGGAAATAAACAACCGACACGCTTGACCACCATTACCATTCATCTGGTCGGGCCGAGGCACCGCGGCCAAATGGGGTGAGCATACCGATTTTCTCACCGTCGTTAATATTCCCTTTGCTCGATTACCAAGATTCATAAGTAGGGCAATTGGAAACTTTTGCATAATTTCGCCAGGAATACGAGTTTCGCGAATCGCCTAGAGAGTATGCGAGCGCCCGACGTCAACGACCGATTCCAAAGCGCCGAATGTTAAGAGAAGCGTTGCGTATGGGAGTAAGAGAAACGCAGCTAGTGTGAGAAGCGTTGCTAAGCTCCTCGAAATATATCGAGCTCTCTATCTTCCCTGAGAATATCGCTGAAACGTTCTGTATATTTGTTTGGCTGACAATTATGTTGCTATCGGAGCTGGACAGCTGTGGAGATGTATTTGAAGGCGCTCCGTTAACTTTCAAAATATTGTGCATATAGGTAACATGGCAATTTCTTAATGCTTCTCACAACTTACAAATATGGATTTCCCATAAAAATAAAATAATAAAATTCCAGTCTTAAAAAATGTCGCTTATCAATCAGCAATGACCCTATCGAATCCCTAGTGGCTTGTCACCAAGCGAGAAGCCTCTTATACCATAACCGTGTTAATACGCGGCTAATGTAACACGACTCAAAAAAAAAGTGTTACAGTTCATATCCTAAAATAACTGTAACAATTCCATTGAAATACTTTTTTTATTCAAAATTACTGGCATGAAGTTTTTATCGTGAGTTTACTGGAGTATACTTGATAAACCGTACAAATAGGAATTTAAGGAATTTGGTACATTGTTTGCAATCTACGTTGCTCCCGTTAATTTATTACGATCGCATTTTCAGATTCGAAATTAAGCTTCGACCGGCTCTTTAGAAGTTCAGGTGGCGCGCGCAAGTTCGTTAGCGCCTTTTCTTCACATCTGTTTTCGTATTATCGGGGATACTGCGATAGTTTGACAGGTCGAATTAACATTTTAGTTATGTGTAGATCGAGAGATTCAAAGCTTATAAGTGTATATAAGGCTTTTATTTGATGCACACAGATAGAATTATCAGCAAAAATTAGCAGTGAACAAAAATTCCGTGCAGCGAAGATTACTTTATTATCGTTTTTATTACTCACATGAAATTTGTGAAATCATAAATTGTCAAAAAAATGTCTATTATAAGTGAAACGTGAATGATAACTACAGGTCTACTAAATGAGTACACGATCCATATTTCACAAGATAGACATTTTTCATGATGGATGGTTCCAGAAATCTTATAGAAATTATTGACAAGTTGACAGTTTAATATTATGACAGATATAAATTTTACTAGTGAATTTCTCATAAAAAACAATCAACCCCGTTTCGACCTGGATTTGACCTCGACCTCTCCGATTTGACTCATAATTTTTTGTAGGCTTAGTTGAACCCTCAACTAGACGATTTTTATTTTTTTTTCACTGAAATATTTTTAAATATATTTTTAAAGTGATGTATCGAATGCCATAATTTAAAAATATGAAAAAATTCTGAAAAATAATTCGTTCATGGGCTGGAGGACCTTGGTCGATCGCCTGTTGGCAGACCACATTGCAAAAATATTATAACTTATTTAAATGTACTATACGTAACCATTGTAGTAACGGTCTGTCGATAAATCTCCTACTACTACTACTACTAATTCGTTCAATAACAAAATTATCTTCTTACTCAAATTTTTCTTCTTACAGTCTTTAAGCTTTTTTTTATTTGGAAAACTATTTAAAAATAGAAGAAAAAATTAATCTACTACGGGTGATCAGTCAAATCTATATTTATGTAAAACCGAATTTTCCAGATTTTTTCAGATTTTCAGGAATTTTTCCAGGTTTTTCGGCAATATGCAAATTCTTTTTAAATATTTTATAAAAGTTGAATATCGAATGCCATAATTTCAAAATCTGCAAAAATTCTAAAAAGCTCCTGCAGATAATTTACAGTTTTTTAACAGGGCGTGCACTAGAAGTTAAAGTTCGAACCACTTTTCTCAGGGTTTTTGCCCTGAATGAGGAGTACCGCAAGGATGAGCCCTCTCACCACCTATCTACAATATCTACTGCCCCGACATTTGCAACTTCAATAACCCAGACTTGACCGAAATCGACAAAAACAATAACCGACTACAATACGCAGACGATACGGTACTTATCGCTCACCACAGAAACACGACCGCCGCTATGCAGGCTTTTCAAGAGTTAACCGATAATTTTATCGTATGGTTTAACAAGTGGCGACTCAAACCGAACCCACTCAAATTCAAACTAATCACCTTCAACCATAGAATCGGTGTAACTTCTCCATCTATTACCATGTACAATCGAGCCATCACACCTAGTTCCTCCGCCAAATATCTAGGAATAACAATAGACCCGAAGTTAAATTTCAACCTACACACAAAAATCATGAAGACCAAAACCATGGCCCTGGCAGCCCATTTGCGCAAAATTAAATTTAAAAATAGACTTATCGCTACGAAGCACGCAACACAAATCTACAAAAGCATCTGTCCACCATTATTAGATTACGACTATTCCATTTTATTAAACTGTAACAACCCAGCAATTAAAAATATGAAGACCGCCGAAACTACAGCTCTTTGTCGCCTCACGAAACTAAGATACCCCAACAACCACCTACATAACCCTTCGAAAGCTCTTCCATATGCGGAAAAGGGGTAGAAGAGATTATAAATAGAACAAAAACACTTAGCAAACTCTTCGCTGAACAAAACCTAGACGAAATAGCTCGCCTATGTAACACATTACCACATGACACTGTGAGCAGAAGCAAATTTCCCACAAAATTGCTCTTCGGGAAGCTCGCTAATTTAATAAGCTAAGCATCGTTTATTTAATATATACATATTTATTTATTTAGTTGACTCTTATGCAGTTTGTTACTAATGTATAATAAAACCGAAATATCCAGGCTGAAGGACTTCGGTCAATGACTCACACAACGTGCAAAACATTATAAAATATAAGTGTAAATATACATACCGTGAAGAGGTCGATAAACTGTCTCTCTCTTCCTCTCCTCCTTCTCTCTCTCTCTCTCTCTGAAAAGTACTCTATTGAATATCAAAATTGTCTAGCATATTGCCAAAGTACGCAACGATTTTTCTTCTCACAGTTCTTGACATTTTTTTGTAGATTAATTACTATTAAGTCGATGTACAAATATTCATTTATTGTAGATCATAATAGTGGAATTATTCATAATTGAAAATGATTACGCATTTTGTGGATTTCACTAAGAATCATGTATTCTGATTTCTTAATTACAGGATCTACATGAATATTTGTACATCGAATATTATTATCTACAAAAACGTTAAGAACTGTGTGAAGAAAAATCGTGCGTACTTTGGCAATAAGCTAGACAGTTTTGATACTCAATACAGTACTTCTCAAAATTTTTGCAGGTTTTTTTAATTACGACATTCGATATTCCTCTTTAAAAAAATATTTAAAAGAAATTTGAATGATTCGGAAAAATCTGAAAAAGATTCTAAAAATCCGAAAAACTCTGAAAAAATTTCTAAAAATCCGAAAAACTCTGAAAAAGTTGGTGTCACACAATAATAAACATTTGACGGTTCGCTTGTAGTAGATTAATTTTTTTTCTTTCTATTTTTCAATAATACTTTAAATTAAAAAAGCTTAAAAACTGTAAGAAACAGAAGGTTCCCAACTGTCGCTGTAAGCTAGATAATTTTGTTATTTAACAAAGTATTTTCCAGAATTTTTTCAGTTCTTTAAATTATGGCATCTGATGTGTCATTCTAAAAATATATTTGAAAAAATATCGCATTGAAAAAAACAAATTTGTATAGATGAGGGTCCAACTAAGCCTACAAAAAAGTATGAACCAAATCGCAGAGGTCGAGGTCAAATCCAGGTCGAAAGGGGTGCACTGCCCCATCGGTAACACAAACCATATTGTACTTAATAGGAATTTTGAATTATTCATGATTTCACAAATTTCATGTAAATGTTTGAATAGTAACAAACTTTTTGCCCTACTGAAGCACATACTCTTGTTTTGTTCGGGTTATTTGGTCTTCAGAAGAAATTTAAATCTCGCGCGCCTTTCCCGTACGGGTTTGCGGTGTCACGGGCGAATTAACGGTTTGTGTGCCGAGTAAAGCGGAAACGCGACGCATGGGTTCGTGAGTTCGTGAGTGCTTAGGCAAATCGGCTGCGTGCAACGCTCGTGGCTTTCCGGTGCTGGCGCCTGGTGTCTATAGGGATCAAGGGAGGAGGAAGGACTTTCGGGGACTGCCGTCGGGATCGTGGGTACGCGATTCACTGGGACCAACGCCATCATACAGCACGGTCATGCGAATGAAGAATGTTTAGTTGTCGTTGCGTACGGTGCGAATCTCGTTATTTATATACTATTTAACTTCAACTACCAGATGTGTGTTGTGTGTGTATGAATTGCAAGGAAAGACTCCAGTAGGAATTGTTCGGGAAGTTCGGCCACGTGCGATTACCCTCGGCATGCCGATTTCCACCCTGCGATTGCTTACGCAACAGGGCCACCAGGGTCTGTTCGTGGCACAGGTTCGGTCCCCTCGAGACGTCGAGGCAACCTGTGACCAAGGAGGCAATCCATCGAGTCATTCAATTCTAGTGGTCGTTGCACCGTCACGTATATCTGGATAACCTATGGTAAGAGAGCTCTCGCGCGCGTTGATAAAAGGTACCTCGCGGCGGTCGTCCGTATTTGCGTGCACGTAGAAGTGTAAGAAGTAAAGATTGTATGTTCGCTAATTTTTCTTTAATAAATTATCCGCTTGCCCCAGCTTTTCTCTCTATCCCGTGAGAGTTTTTATGCCGAGGCAAGTGTATCTGATGCGAATATGAGTGTACATTGATTTATTGTCTCAACCTTCCCTCATTCTCTCCTACCAATAATTTATTTACTTTAATCATTGTTCAACTTTTCTTCATGTTTATTGCTCATTTCTTGATGATTTTCTCTCTATATGTCAGTCCAATGCATGCACTGAGAGTAAAGTATATCGTTGATTCAACGATTTCACATGATAAAAAGCATATAGGGAGGCTTGCAATGTTTTGTAGTTAAGGTGATGATAATATAGTTCAATAAACAATACTTTCAAGTGGATTGAAAAGAAGTGTTGAAATTGTATATGCAACAAAACGGCATATTTAAAACTATTATCGATGTGATAATTGGTACTATAATCATATTTGCTATTACCATAAAACATAGACGTTCCTCCTGGGAATTATATTGATAGTTGATCCAACTATTTTCTTATATTTGCTATAACCATAAATTATAGTTTTCCCTCCCCGTAACGATATATTATAGTTGGATTATCGTCGGACTAATTGTTTTTATCATTAAATTACTATATTATTCTCTGAGTGTACATTTCAGCTTGCGGTCTGAAAGTTTGAGGGATTTAAAAAAAAAATTTACTTTTAACATATAGTATTAGAAAGTGTAGAGTTTTTGGATCGGATTTCCATTCCAAAATTGGGATTTAAATGCAGAAAGCACACGACATATTCCATTTCGATCCATATAGACATTTTTTTCAAAAGTTATTGCGTTTCCGGACGGCACAGACGGACAGGCAGACAGAAATTAGTTAATGTGTTTTTTGGAATCTGGGATACTCAAAACACGTATTTCTATCAAATGCCAAGAGTCGATTTTTTTTGGGTGCAGTACTTTCCTTTATGAATACTCCGTATGTGATGAAAAAGTGAAAGAATTTCCAAAAAAAGTCTAAAAATCAGGCTCGGTAATTACAATGGAGACACAAGATTCAAATTTTTCAATAATTTTTTCTGTCAAATAAATGTAGATTCATGTAAAATATCTCAGGAACGATCAATCGTATCAACATCTCTAATAAAATGAAAATGTGCGTTTTTTCATGGCCCACAAAAAAAAATTAATTAATAATTAATTGTGTAATTTCAGGTATTATTGTACGGCAAAATTAACGAAAATATATATTTTTTGAGGAAAGGCCTTTGGATATTGGCCATGGTATATTATAGGCAGTGACCGTGTATTATTAACATCACTGATTTGAGATATACGACTATTCCCGGTCAATTGTTTAATGAAGGAATTTTGTGAAGCACATCTCGAGTCAGAGACAGTGATCGCCAGATTCAAAGCGCGCGAAGCCAAAGCTGAATTCGAACTAAATCAATGTGAATCTTTTACAAACATCGTCTGTAACTGCTCAATTCATAAAATTAATCAATCGAGCAGCTACACTGGACGAAATTTATCACTAACAAATTGTGAAAAAATTCTGTATTTTATTTTCACGGTACTCTTCAAAGATCATGAGTTATAGCAGTTAACAGCATTTTTGAGAAATAAATATCGATCTTCTCAAGAGAGGCGCTTTCCGTTCGAGTCTCCAAGTTAGTTTGGGTGAACCTATATACTTACACCTGAAGCTTTCTCTCCGTTTCGATTCCAAAACATAAAATATCAACAAACCAACATTCAGCAGTCGATACTTACCCTAGAATTGGTCCTATATTGACAGAACGAAATACAGCGAGTCAATATTTGGCCGAGCATTGATCTTATATCGACGAACCAACGATTGGCTAATCAATAATGGCCGAATATCCGTTTCATATCGACTAACCAACAATTTAAGAGTCAATACTTGGCCGACCATTGGTCTCATATCGACAAAACAATAATAATAATTGGCGTGTCGATTTTTGGCCTTTAATCTGCGAGTCAACAATTGGCATGTCTATATTCAGACGAGTATTGGCTTCAAATTGGCAAATCAAAGATTAGCATATTGATATTCGGCCGAGCGTTCGCCTTAAATCCGCAAATCAATTATCGGCATGTCGACACTTGACTGAGTATTAGTCTCAAATGCGAAAATCAACGATTGGCATGTCGAAATTCGGTCGACCATTGGCCTAAGGTTGCAAAGTCGATAATCGTCACGTCAACGTTAACCCGAGTATTGGCTTGTCAGTTTTAGTTAACATGGGTAGTCCTGCGGCGCTATTGACCAAGTAAAAAACGGCTTTTATGCACGAGTTATTGTCAGAATAATCGCATGTCAAAAGGTCGTACCTTATATGAGGTGTAAAGCTAGTATTGTATTTCATTCCTGGACTGTGTGCTCAGTGGAGTTTCTCGACGTGCTCAACGCATAAGTCCCGGATGGTTGCATCTCGAGAAAGGTCCGGAGACAGCTTTTCTCATAGAATGAGTTTCATACGACAGCAACGCGCTCCGAGCTTTTGGTTTTATCCCGGCAATCGTTTGTTCCATTGACCGGATGCAATGTTAGCTGAGACGGCGGCACCCACACCCGCTGACTGTAGCATTTCATTCCGGTACGTATGTCATTTTTTTTTTGCTTTGCTTCTAGAAAACAATGGAGCCCAGCGGCTTCGCGTCCGTTCAGTATTTTCTTCGAAATAATCGACAGTGAACAGAAACGCGCCAGGAGATTTACCGTAAAGCCATTCTGTGTCAGACTCGTTTTCTCTTCCAGGCTTAACTCGACACTGCTGATCGTTAGTCTTCTATAGTTATTGGAATTCTGAAGTGAATTGTATTCGATAAAAAGCGAGACATGTACGTCAGTAATTGTACTTTTGACGTCCGGTCGTGGAGTGAGCAAAAACCCCGGCCTCTATAGCAATACTGTGTGAGATGACTCAAATTTTTATATCCATGGATCTACTTGTACCGAACTTGTGCTTTCATCCGGTTCAACTAAAATTCATTTCACATTTTGCAACAACAGTTACAATTTTTTTTTCTGCGACGGACATCATCGACTTCCCTTATACATGCTTTCTTTTGTCTTCTTATGGTGGCATTGTTTTTTTCTTTGTTAAGGTGATGTGCTACATATCGTATATCTCTCACATATCGCCATTAGTGCAAGTGGGGTTGTTGAGTCTGCTCGAAGTGTTATTTTTCACCACGGTTGACTTTTCGAATAAAAGTCGAGAAGTATTAACTGCAGATTACTGAGACGCACTCGATACTTCTCGTTTTTCGTCTAAAAAATGGATTGTGACCAAGAATAAAGTTTTTGTTACCGACCGAGCAGTGACATATCACCATGAGACCATATGTGATCGATTTTCTACTGATCGCAGACATATTCAAATGTGTATGACTTCGTGAAAAATTGTATTTGAAAAAACAGTCTCATTGATTAATTTTCATAAATGACGTATGATGTTTCGAAAATGTTACGGAGGCACCGACGATTTCGGTAAATCTTTATTCCGCAAATCATACTTTTGTTTAGTTTTATTTCAATCATCTTCACATTTCTAAAAAATTTCTTGCAGGTAATGGTACCAGGATTCGAATGAGACTCAAGTCTTTTAAATCGCGACAGCCTTTCTCGAGATATTGTGCCTGCAGTGTTTCCAGCTTGCCATCAATCTAGCACCACCATGCGATTTATTATTTACAATATCTCGAGAAGTGCTTTTGTGATAAATTTCATTTTATTTTCATTCGAAAACATTCAAAGAACCGTGAATTATTATCACCTCGTTATTTCAACGCTCTAAATAGATAAACGATTTATGTGTGTGGTCCTTCCAGTTTCAATCAACCTTTACTTGAGTTGTAAAAAATAAAAATAAATAAGAGCATTAAATCCATTATCGTCCGGATTAAAAGTTTCTATAGACCGTTAGATTCTATATCCCCTGCTCATATTTTCGATTTGTAGTATGAATAATTTCTATTGATTCCGTGGCGGCTTTGGTTTGATATGTTCGCCATTGCAAAAATATTACGTTTTCTATGAATCGGGCTTCATAAAAAATATTCGTCTGTACACAGCACATAATGAAATAATCGATATTGCTGATAAAGAGTGTCCTGATGTTACAAATCGGATACATATATATTTCTTTCTTTGAACTTCAAACTGCAATAACTCATTACCATTTGTAAATCCTATAAGAACAAATAAAATACCCGGAAATCGGTGTTCACTCACAGACTACGAGAAAATTTGTACGATGAAAAAATTGTTGCTTTAAAGTAAACTATGTCTTTTCATTACAAAATATATATTTTCGTTGATTTTGCCATGAAATGTTGCCTTCAATCACCCAATTTATTATAAATAAATTTTTTTTCATTATCGGCCATGAAAAAACGCAAAGCTTCGTTTTCATAGTAATCTGGATACAAAGAATTGTCTCCGTTCCAGATACAAGGAAAAGTAAAAAGAATTGTCATATTCCGGGTTATTTTTTTTTTCTGTATTTCAAAATTTGGTCCATCGATCGATACCACTAAACTAGACTTTCAAAAATGTCTCGAATTTTTTCATGCTGGCGGCAGATTTTTATGTAATTCCTCATATGTCTTATAAATAAAATGTCATTCAACTGTAAATTGAGACTCAGCAATATGGACAGACACTTTCGGCGATATTTCACCGGAATAAAAATAAATAAAATTTATTTTCATGTAGATGCACTTCTGATTTTCGCCGCTGGCATACACATGGAGATGATTACACGCGTATGTGGGCGCAACTGAACCATCCGGAGGGTTCTAAGTTCGATTCCCGTCAATGTGAAAAAAAGTAATATGTTTTTTTCACCGATTGATATGTACCATCGCGTAGAGAAAGACAAAATATCTCATTAAAAGTGCAGCATTACTCAACTTAATAATAACAAATATAATTTTTTTGATCAAATTTCTTTATTATTTTAGTAAGGACTCAATAAGGCAGCCTTTAAAGCCCCCTAATATTTTGCCTTCAAAGACCCCGGAAAAAAAGCGTGACCGTCCTTTATGAAACCATGTAAGGCTTCCACATGAGGCCCCTAATATAATCAGGGAAAATTAATCAAGCCTTTGGCGAAACCCTGATAAGATTCCTTAACGGAATTAATGATTATCCATATTGTATATATCGAAAAAAAAGAAAACAAAATTAGCTTAAGTAGTTCGAATATCTATTCCTTTCATACATTCTAAGTGAGAGAAAATTTTGACATACATGTGGCATGAAAGATAAGTAAATAAAAAATGTTATTCTGCTGTAATCAGTCAAGTCCATTTTCTAAACCCTACATTTCTTTCCGGTTGCTATAACTTTCAGATGACACCGAACATTGGAAAAAGGATTTTGATGGATGTCATGCTTGTAAGCGAGTGCTTTCATGATTCAATACAAGATTTTGGGATGCAGTGGAAATTGAATTAATTGCAGTCCAATGGATGGTAAGTTTTCGGAAAATGACGATTTGTATTTACATTAAAATTCAAGAATCTATTATAGAGCTTTAGAAAAAAGAAATCCTACATTCAAATCGGAAAACACTTTGATGGGCACAAAATAATCCCACGTAAAAGAATATTTGCTTTCTGTTTTCAACCGGGAAGTTACGACAACTGAAAAACATTACACATTACCCTGTAATCTTAAGGTGGACCAGATCACTGCCTAAAATTGCACAATTAAAGTGCTTGATGTACGTTATTAGAGACTTTATTTATCGTTCTTGCGAGCCATGCGAGTATTATAGAAGTAATTTTTTTATCGACATTTTTCAGCCAACTTGGTCTCCTTAATGAATGAATACCTAAAAATGGAAAGTCAACGAATCCGTGAGCTGTTCTATTAAGTTTGAATTTTCTCTAATCAGTAATACTCGTAGGGGTCGACTTTAAGCAGTACGGATGAGATTTCCAGATCAAGATCAGAGTGGAAGAGAGTCGTAGAAACGAGGAAGTGATCGAGTGATACGGACGCTATTCCGGCTCTTCCGAATTGATGGGGTAGTGGTTAGAAGGTGGTGGAGGAACTCCTAGGGTTTCGATCGACATCATCAGTCCTTCAGAGCGGGGTTGTCGAGCCATGCCTTGGAGAAAGCAAAGAGGGTTGCTGCAACCCGCAGTGTACATCCTATGTATACAGTGTCGTGAAGATACGAATCAAGGAAGGACAGGTAGCGAGGTGTGCAGGCGTCTTGCGGTGTGATGCTCTCGGAAGGATAGCTCCTGGGTTGGTCTGGTAGGTAAGGAAGAGAGGGTAGGAAGCACCGGATGTAAACAGGGAAATGCAAGCCAGCGGCGCACGTCGACTCGCCTCGACTGGATCGCGCGCGCGCTGCTATCCATAGCAACATATAGGCATCTTCGTGGCACAGTACCTCAGCTTGAAGGCTGCAATGCTGCTACCGTTGGAAACTTGGCAGTGCGTCTTGTGGCGTCGTTGAGTCTCGGACACGCCTTCGCTACGGGACCAACAAGAACCTATCTAACCTCGCTTGCTCTGCTTCGCTGCTACTGCTGCTGCATACTGTTGCTCGGATGCTTTTGCGGCGAGCAACTGGCATCCCTCTTCATATGCACCGACGACCAACGAAATTGTAATTCACGCCTCGGGCTTTCTCTCGCTCTCCTTCTCTTCACGACGTCGTCTATATAATGCCATAGAACACTGTGTATATATTCACATACGTATACTTTGTAAAACCCGCATTCCCACGTTATTTACTCCCTTCTATCCGACGAGGCGAGACTCGGTCTCTGAGAGCTTTAATCGGACGTGTGAACGAGATCTCACGATAACGTCTCTGCCTTCCATCTCTTTTCCTAGTACGCTCATTCCTGTGGCTATCGTTTATTTCAGTACACCGTCAGTAATCCACGGTGCAAACTCGTATAGTGTTAGAGGTAAAAGTTTTGGGTGTTATTTTGAAAACAATTGCTGGAATTATTTTCACGCCAACGACTACGTCAATGTTTTTACCCGTGTTAATAATGGGTATAACTCGGTACGGTTTGAATTTAGCACTTTTAAATGTAAGATCCCGTGTAGACTTAGTAGTAGGTTTTCAGCTCGATACCTACCGGATTTTCTACATGCAATTCGGAATATAGTCAGAGTTCCAGTTAGAGTCCGATAGCAAACGCTTGAAGTTACCGAAGCACTCCTAATGTATTAACACCGTTTGATTTCGACAGGATATATGTATGTAAACCAGAATATTCTAACATATGTGTACACTGGGAAGGGTAATTTCATGTCAATGCCGACACGGAGATAGTATAAAAAACCTAACATTAAATAGGAGTCACTTTTCTGACACAAAAGTTGTGTCTTCCAATTCTTGTCAGTCGCAACCGACATCGCACATAATATTCCAGGAGTGCTTTGCATAATTCATTGCATAAGAGTATTTTCATACGCTTCCAGTCAATTATTTACAAATATTTAATTGCAATATTATCAACTTTACGTTCAGAAATATCATTGCGTGTAAAAAGTTACTTATAATTTTGAAAATGTTTCTGAACATTACCTGTAAATCATACCATCCCATTTCTTCAATAATATTTCATAAAGTTGTAAATGATAGTTTCCAGGTCAGAAGTTATTAGGGAATGGTTAATAAACTGATCTAATTATCAGAAACCTTATTAAAATTTTCTAGAAATGGCGTAATTGTATGAATCAAATTTTTTTTTTACAAATTGTTATAGATCAGACCTTTTCCGAAAACTTGCTCGATCTTCATTTTTCATTTCATCATTCTTGAAAGACATAGGTCATAAAAAGATAACGTCGACAGTGGTTAGCATGGTGGTTGTTCGGTTGTTAAGTGGGTTGATAAATGGCCAGATTTCAGTCTTTAAGGTTTGTCAGTACGTGCGGGAGGTGAGGAGCGGTAGCGGTAGTCCTATGCTTATATACGGGCCTATTTCACGATAGCCAACGGCATAAATGATGTATCTGGATTCGGAGAATTGTCAAATTGGGACCGATAATGTAATTTCAAACGGATATATAAATGTTTTTTAGCAATATACAATTAATCGATATAAGTTTATAATGCTCAAACATATAGAAATTAGAATTGTAGTATCGTGAATTTGGGCAGAAATGCACGCAGGCAACAAGACACGTATTTTGCGCAGCTTGTACCATAAGTGTCATGGCGGCGATTACCAGCTGACAGTTCAGCAGTTATGTTTTTGCAATCATGGCAGATAAACGATACAGGTTGAAAGGAAAGCTAATAAGTGAAAAGGGCTATAAGCACATGTTAAAACAAGTCCAAAACGGGAAGAATGGGAAAAAAACGAATCTGACCGTTACACATGAAAAGATCGTTGACAAAAAACCGGGGGAAACATCCGAAAAAATCGTCTTTGAAGGATGCCGTATTATCGACATACCTCATTTGTTTCGGAATATGAGGTGCGTTTTTTGCAACGATTCTTCAAGGATAGTAGGAAATAATGTAATAAATATATGTGTTAGTAATTACTTACGTCATTTATATGAATATTCAAATTTCAATGACAACGCTCAACCACGTCTCGTTTATTTATACAAGATTGTTTAAATCGCGCGCCTGTCTCGCTGAACCTAGCCTAACTGTCTTAACTGTCCAACGTTGCCGTACTTTCTGCCTGTTATATCGGCAAGCTGTAAACAACTGCGAAAGTTGTGCTTTCATTCAATAATTCTCATAAACAAATTAGACAATCAGTTTGATTTTTTAGGGGTATTTCCCACAACTATAACTACAGTGAACATACAAGGTTTTAATTTTTTCTTTGCATTTTTCTCCAAGTTATAAAGCGATAGAGCTGCCATGCCATAAGAGCCCATGTTAAAAAGTATGTAAACATATTTTATTTTTGTGTGAACAGTGTAGGTAAAAAATCCCAAATAATTTAGGTAAATTCGTCACAGAGTATGGAATATGCGATAATATTTTCGGACTTTTATCCGCATTTAAATATTTCTGATGAACCTCTTTAAAGTAAGTATTTACGTTCCTTCCGGCCGCATTCAACTCTAGAACAAATATTTTTCATGAAACTCTCATATCTTCATATATTTTTCAAGCAAGACCACTTCTATTAAGTTACTCGTCATTAATTTAGCGTGGGTAGGCTATGTGGGTGAGGTTGTGGGTTGAAATCCTGGAACGGATTTTTTTTCCTCAACAGACAGAATTATTATAGAATACGTTCAATAGTACTGCTTAAATGCTAGCAAGGTTTATTCATGTCATTGTAGTGCTCAACCCAAAGAAAAAAAAGAAAAACAATAATCTTTAGTACAACACAGATATATTACAGTAAGCATTGCGATATTGTAGGGATTATTAATATCGGTAGATAAGTTTGGGCAATATATTATCAATACTATGAATAGATATTAACCTTTACTATAATTAGTTCTACCGCTATACAAAACATAAAATATGCTACTGCTACAATTTAGGTTGAACATAATTACTCACTCTTGAATATAGTATATTGATTTACAGATTTTCCAGTTATATGTGGAGGGCGATGAGATAACTAGATCATATTAGCAGGATCACTATTTGAGCCAAAAGTCGGCGGGCAGGAGAGATATGCTGAATTTTGTTCTAGTGTTAGTGGATTTGTATTGTCTGCTTATTCTTGGATTCCTATGTCGATATCATTAGCTTTATCGCAGTTTATGTGGGCATCAATCACGAGAGTTTATAATTCATTATAGTGAGTATCTCTTTTATTGTTCTTCTCTTTCTTCACGACCTAAGTGAACAACAAAGGCTTCATTTGCTGTTTTGCCACACATCTAGGAGTTTGTTCATACACATACTCTTTCACTCGTGGCCTGTCACTGGGGAATCATATTTCATTCTGCACCGGGCGTTGGTCTACGCCTCCCAACCGAGCGAGCCGTATTAATCACAATAACTTGCTAATCGATTCAACTCTGTTGGAATATTCGGTCTAAGTTGTATTCGTCAGCTTTAAATTAATTAGTTTCGCATTGAGGATTCTTCGAACTAATCAATATTTCAAATATTTCGCAAAAAGTCTGATGATAGCTAAATTTTCGAATCTCTAAATCATTTCAAGGTAAAATGGAAGATGAATGCTCTGAATTGTATGAAACCCTTTGCTACAGACAATACAATATTAGCTTACACCGTTGAAGTTCTAGCGTATTGAAACCAATATGCAAATTTTGAATAGATTTGATCTCTGTTTGTTATGGACCTGTTTTTCGTCAACAATAAATCGCTTCACATTATTACGTTTTAAATCCCGACTGCCCCTCTGGAGCAAAAAAGACAGGAGTTATGAATTTCACGACGATCAGCTGTAGTGTAACTCACTTTACAGCACATATGGTAGAGTGCTTGCATTACTTTGAGAAGAATAAAATAAAAATAATTTTACAAACATTAAAAAACTCCTGACGGAAAAATGAGCTCAATTAATAAGCAAATGCGGTTAATAAAAAATGGTGAAGTAATTAAATAACATATCATATCATAGTCGGGAGATTCGTTCGTCATTAGGTGTGAAAATCTCCCGACTATGACATGATATGTTGTTTTATTATGTTATTTGAGTATATTAATTATTTAATATGTTATTTAATTATTTCTGTGTCTTCAACATTACTTTTTAATTTCCTATACAGTTAAGTGTACTCCGGAGGCCGAAGCCGACGGTCGGCCCTCGAATTGAATCGTCAGAAAATCTTGAAAATCTGTGTGTTGGTAAAAAGAAAGTTGGTTTTTACTTGAATAATAAAAGTATATTCTTGATGAAAGTGTCTGAATAGCATGTGTTTTATAAATAATAGCCTTCTTCATTCAACAAAAATCACACGATACCGACTTCGTTCCCTGGCCAGCGCATTTTAGCCTAAAGAGTGGCAAACATTAAATTAACTTTGTTGCGTTCATGACAAAAATATGAATGACATGACGTAACAAAACCACATCATTTTTTATGAAATATATGTGATTGATTCGAGTATCTTCTATTTAAAGCAACATCACGTGTAGTAAAAAAACAAATGTATTGCGTTGAACGAACTTAATATATATTGAGCTGAATTGTTTGGATTACTAAATAGTAAAATTGAAGCAGCTACATATTTCATAACCTGGATCAATAAATTATTGTATGGATTCAGTGCATATTTGAATTAATAGAACCATTTAGTTAAACTCGTATATATACGAAACTGTCTTTATAGATAGAGTTAGATAAATTCAATTATATCTTATTAGCGATGATTTAATATTTATTTGCAGCGGAAAAATATTTCCTCAAATGCAGTAAATAATATACTTAAAAACGACGATTCAATATATTGCGTCAAAAAGAACATTTTCATCTCGTTATAAAACAGATCCGTATATTTACTTGATAGGATTAACGGTATCATATCGATAAGTATATTGTCTGACGTATTCGTATGATGGTTTTATTAAATCAACAAAATATTTAGTTAAACAGTTTAAATATATTGTTGTCACATCACAATTTGTATGTAATTAAACGAATTGGGGATTTAAATTTACATACTTAGTTTTAATAACCCTTGTTCTTTAGTATTTTCAAATAAATGGATGGTTTAAAAATTTTATGTATCCAATTTTATTTTTCACTTAGTGTAGTGATATAGAAATTGCAGCTGTGATCATTATACAGTGCCTATCTATCTATACATTCTTGCATGGTATACGGACATGACTATTATTTGTGGTAAAAATGCAGTGAATGAAAATCAGCTTTACAATTTTGACTTGATGGTCACGCTTTCTCTCTCTCTTTCTCTCTCTCTTTCTCCCTTACGAGTATTACATACCATTTTTGGTACCAAATGTGTGAGATGTGCGCTCGAGTAACGTTGGAAGAGAGCTGAAGGGTGGGCAGGGGTGAAGGCCTAGTGGCAGTTTTAAGGGGCAAAACTCTAATGGAAGAAAAAAAAAAGTTTTCAAAATCTCATTTATTCAAAAGCCCGAGAAGTGTTCTCGCGACAGCATGCAAGAAGCGTGCGCCAAAGGAATGTGTCCGAGAAGCAAGCACTAGTGCGAAAAGTGAATGCACAAAGAAAGCACTAACGTGAAAAGTGAATGCACAAAGAAAACACTAACGCGAAAAGTGCATGCGAAAAAAAGCACTAACGCGAAACGTGCATGCGAGAAAGAAGCACCAGCGCGAAAAGCGCATTCAAGACGAAAACACTAGCACGAAAAGTGTTTTCGCGAAGATAGCACTAGTGTGAAAAGTGCATGCGAAAAAAGAGCACCGCTCTGACATCTGAAATGCGGAAAGTGCATGCTAGAAAGAAGATCTGTTTCGAGATCTAAAGTCGTGCGGATCTGAGCAAGTGCAGCATTTTTATTGTTTCCTGCCTGTAAAGTACCACTTCCGCTACACTCTGGAGGCACAAGAATCAGCACTTCCAATGAATGCATTACATGAAAAATTATTTGCTAAAGAATTGTTCTACAATTGTTCAAATCTCCGAAGCTTTAAATAGTACGTAATACATTGATACATCTTGACAGAAATTAGCGAGATCAAACACAAGAGAACTTAGCTGACAAAAAATACCTCATATGATAGCATTATCTCTCATTTCTGCAATATAGTGTGATGCACATTTACCGTACCTCTCGGCAACACTTGTAGCAGCATAAAACGAGCAGCAAAATAAATGAGAAATTAAAATAAATAAGCGGCCGCAGTGAACCACTTATTGTAATAGTCGCATGCCGTTAGAATCACACACGAATGAGACGAGGCGTGGAAAACAGCGGCGCATGAAAAATATTATGATAGATCGCGGGTAGCCAGGGGAATTAAATAGGTCGACAAGCGCGCATTTGTGGTCTGTCGGGGGTGCACCCGCGGAGTGAGACGCTCTTGGGGGATTGTAGAAATGCACTGGCATGGAGAGAGACAGAAATGGAGCGAGAGAGAGGGACTTTCTTATTTTTAATTCACTTTCGCCTTGCGACAGCGTTAATCCTGCACGTGCTATCTGTTATACGCGACAGCCAGCCGGGAGTTCACGTTCCACTCGTTCATACTGCACTCGCCCACATAGGCTAGTGTAATAAAATGGCTCTGTTGGCTGGCGTGCAACCGCGAGCCAAACTACGGATGAAAAAGCCAAGAGCGATGTTGTTGCATAGCCCATAGTCTAAATTTATTGGCTTACGAATTGCAAATGGACCGTAGGCATGGAAAAAAAAGTGAAAGTGAAAAAGAGGAAGACCCGAAGGGTGATAACAAAGGAACAAAAAAATAATTTTAAAAAACCCACGTAGAAAATTTATGTTGTATTGTGTCTAGCTCATTTTTTTAAAACTATACATCCGCCGTTTACTAAAGATATACACGATAGCTGGCGTTTCCAGTCCACCGGAAGAGGCAGTTTCACACTAGTCTGTAAGGATACACGTATACGGGTAGGGTGGTATTTCGAACGAAGGAATGGAGAGAAACGCGCGCCAAGGTTCTGGGGTCGATGAGTGGGAGGGCATGTAACCCAAAAGATAGCCCGCGAGAGGCGTTCCACAGGTGCGTCGGCGAGGAAGTGATAATTAATGTCGTCTATTGATAAGAGATAAGTGAGAGGGATTAGCGCGGCGTTAGTGTTAAATAGCAGTGGGAATTTTCTCTCCTTGCTACAACGATCCCATCCATTGAATGGGGGGAACATTCCTCTTTGTCCCCTTTTCAGATTGCGTGTACTCGATTTTCCCATTTATTTTTTCCACGCGTAAACACGCACGCATATCTGGCGGTGCATGTTGGAACTTAAATTTATTGATGTTTGGGGTCAGCACCCTTAAGGTAAGGCATCTTATGGGAAATGGGTAGATTCATGAGACGTGCTAGGGGTAAACGGGCGCGGCGGTATAATTATCCGTCATCCGTATAAAGTAAAGGGATAAATAATTATATTTGTGTCTTTGACATTGTGAACTTAAAGCAATAGAAATTTCAAGGTGCTTAAAGGCCGGATCGGTCTATGTACCTCTAAGCTAGGGATTATCTACTGTGTGGTAGCAGCTATTCTAAATAAACTACAATAAATTTAGTTTGTATTTGTGTTGTGCACACTTTTATTTATAAGCAAACTGGCAAGTTGGATATTCATGAATTAATGCCAATTATCTAAAAATAAAATTAATCGTGCTTGACGTCTGCGATTTAAAATGGAAGTGAAATTAAGAATGTGCCATCGAATTTAAGCTCACCGTAAATAAAAGTGCAGTTTTCTTGGGTTGGCATGAGAGTGCACCTGCGAAATGCTGTCTACGTTCCGCACACTTTTTGCGCACCTGTTTATAAAAGCTGTTTTCTCGCACGCTTTCACTACACCGTTGGCATGTAAAGGGCCTCAATTATGCACTTGTTTTGGAAAGTAGTATGTGGTATTTACAAAATAGCAGACACCTGATGGCGGTTGGTTATGACTGGCAGTATTCACTTGTGTCTCAGACGGCTGATTTTTCAACTTCTGTTGGAAAGTGTGATTTCTCGGACTAGTATCACAATAGTACTTTACAATACTCGTTTAAAAAAACTCATCCTGATGACAGCACGTGTTATAATCACATGAGTGAAGAAGACGTTTATCACATGAACATCGTATGAAATTTTATTTCACAAAGTGCGAGAATGGTGCTTATGCGCGCGAAGCATGCGTAAAACCGTGTTTCTCGCACCGAGTTTGATAAAGTACTATTTTTCGGGTTGAGTTTCCTTCATATACCAATATAAGATTGAAATAAGTTTAAACTTCGAAGATATATCAGTAGCTCAATGTTACGTAATTCTATAGCGAAAGGTTTTCCTTGACGCAGATTCCGATTAGACTAGCTCAATTAATTTTGTACGGATACTTGTGGTTAGACGGCCTATAGATAAGACCTCAACATTTTGTCGTGAATCGCACAGCCTTTGCACTTGACAGAATTTTTAGAATCTTGCATGATCGCAGTCTCGATTCTCTTTCAACATAATACAGTTAACAACTCGAAAAAAATGTATCAGGTATAAATTCTGCCTATAACTTTTAGTGTTTAACTTATAATTCTGTACAAAAGCGAAACTGCAAATTTGTTATGATAATACCTACATAGTAGATGGATTATTGACCGTATTAAGTTTAAAAAAAAACTTGCCTGGGTCAGTTGCGTCCTTGATCTATCTAAGTACTTTTACAGACAAAAAGGATATAATTGGGTTACATGAGCTGATTGTTTTGGGTCTGCACAAGCTTCTTTAGTGAAGGTATTTTGTGCCCGTTTTAAGTAAATCAATTAATCAAAATTAACAATAAGAAATTTTAACAACAGCTGAGGTTTCACGTCTTCAGGTAATTCTTTTCAAATCTCTGCCTCATTAATTATTAAGGAGGGTCGGGTATCTTAAGAAAGAATCATCGTAATTAACCCAGGTCGTAGGGTATGGCAAAGATTGTATACACATAGACGGGAGCGGCGGGAAAATGCTGTCGGGGTGCGAGAAAACGCGTCTGCGCGCGGATGTCGAGCGCGCGCGTCCCAGCACGGTGCGACACAGGGGGGTTTTCCGCCTCCCATCTCTCTCCATACAGAAAGCGAGAGAGAGAGAGAGAAAGAGAAAGCGAGAGAATAAGAGGCTGGTGGGTAGCTCGGCGCGGTGCGATCCCTCAGTCGGGATGCCGGTCGTGCACCCTCGCAAACCTCGCGTTACACTTCAGTTTCACCGCGATGAACGGTGAGCGTGCTACTACTGCCGTAACCGGTGCTGGTGCTGGTGTTGCTCGTGTTGTTGCCTTCTTGTTGTCATCGAGAACAACGACACTCATTATTGCTGTCTTTACATTTTTCACCGTCGTCGGACTAGCGCGGACCGATACGCCACCGACCGTCGGTGAGTGTGCAGCATGCTACGATTTTTCCTCCTATATCAAAAGTTATTAAATTATGCATGCACAAATTGTGATCAATCGGATAAATTCCTACGTGTTATTATTCGATATTTCTTATGATTAATGATATATTTGGAGTAAGGAATACCCTTAATGTACATTAGTTTCACTGGGAGAACCGCGAAGACCAGAAAAGCCGGCGGCCCGCGTGGGAATAACTATACGCGACGATCTACCCTTTGCTGCGCTTTTCACTTACTGTACCACGTATGTACTTCCCGTCTTTACCGTAATGAGTACTCCAATGTCGATAGCCACTCAACACCAAGTTTTCAGACCCTGGGCTTTGAAAACACCTTGAAACTCGTCCCTCGCTTGCTCAGGGCTTTGTTGTTTTCAACTTTTATAATCGAACTGAAATTCCGCGGGTGCTGAAAATTCAAGTGTTTCGTGTGTGTGACGAGATTTCAAATATGGAATTCGTTTTGGCTTTCCAGTAGAAAATGATTACAAGAAACAAGAATTAGGGAATACTCGATGGCCTCAGTCGAATCGTTCAGTGATCCGCGAATGTCTCAGTGCGTGAGCGTTTTCAACTTGGGGAGTAGAAGTTTCAACGAGAACTAGAGTACTATTATTTTTAAGACGATGCAAAACTCAATTATTCATGTTATTTGTGATAGGTCGAGATGGAGATGGTGTGTAAAATACTCATCATTATCAACAAACAAATTATAATTTATTATCGCATACACTTTATGGTCCTTTTCAATCCTCATGACAATTCATTCTGCAAAATAATACAAGCATAATAAAATATAGGCACCATTTTTGTCACACATATTATTTTGCGAAAAGATATATTGCCGCATTCGATTGAATATTGAATAGTGAATTTTGGAATACTTGAATCACTACTTCAGATAAATTATTTATGTGAGACCGGATCTATATAAAACTTTCAAAGTACAAAATCTAACGTTTGTCTGCGTGAACCCCTAGAATGGCTCAATCAACATTCATGCACTTATTTTCAATGAACGCTAAACCATGGAGGAAGCTTTTAGACTACATATAATTTTTCGTACGCAGTCTAAATATTTTATAGGAAATTTCTTATCTACATATTTTTTTTATGGGAGAAAAGTAACGGGTACCGATTAGGCATATTGAAAATTCAATGAACGGTCATAAGCTCAGAAATGTTATAAGCGTACGTAGAAATTATTCCGGTAGGTCCATTCCTGTATCCATTCTCTGTATGGCTATTATAGTATTCACATGTGCAACCATGCGGCTCAATCTACTTGACAAGAACACGCGACGAGATCACACCCAGATATTTGCAGTTCACCTGCGTGGTCCTCGCGACGTGGAAATGAAGCCCAATGTAAAGGTCGCCTGAACAGAGAGACATCGGGATGTATAGACGAATAGTACAAGTATACCAGTATGCAGTCGGACTCGCGACAGCGGAGAATCGCAATCAAGTTTCGGGCTTATCGTGCGTGACGGGAGCGCACGTTGGTGAGAGCAGAGTTCGAAACATACATGGTAAACTGGAGGGAGATTGTGGTGCGTGAGGCATTGCACGCACTCCTGTTCCATCCCCCAATTGTGTAACGCAGCAGCGACGTATGTTCGCGTACCGCTTGTTACCCTTCTCTCTTGTCCACCTGACCCGCGCTTACCCCACTGCCCGACGATTTTCACAGTGTAAAACCTCGTTGTACCTATGCTAAAGTTCTCTTTTTAACATCTCCGCGCTATCTCTCCCTCGGTTCGTGCACTGCTGTCGTTTAACGGGGGCAGCTATACTGCTCGTTCGCACGACGCGTTACGCGGCGAAGCGAGTTTAATGAGTTTGCTGTGTTGTTTCATCCTGCTGATTGCACTGGTCACTGGACCCGTATCGCGCCAAGGCATTCCAATGGGTACTCTTCGATGAGCGTTGTCCGATACCCTTTTTTTTCAATGCCCCATGAAATGTAACGAACGGATTTCACTAGCAGACTTTTCCTCCAACCCCCAGACAACCATTGATGTAAAGCCTATGTATAGCTTTCATGTAGGAACTCTGAAAGAATGCTTCAAATAAGCGGCTGAACTTTTATAGGCCTATTACTAAGATTCTTATTCAACAACGAATGCTTTTTTGGACATCATACTGAGAGAAATCGTCATAGTACATTTTACTATAAAGTGGCAACTAATAATTTTTGGTCCTTTTATAGTTACGGTGACTATAAAAATAGTTGTGACAACTAATTAAGTGGTAACAACTATGTTTGTATCAACTACAAATGAATAGTTGTCACTTTATGGTTACTAATACCATAATTTTCTCTCAGTGCATAAGCGTGAAAATGGAAACACCGGTAACTGCTAATTGCTCACTAATCGACCCTGTGGCATTATCTAGGCCTAGTGCTGAGAAATGCACCATTCATACATTTTTTTTACACCATTTACATATTATCAATAGGTAGTTCACGAGTAGTTTAAATAATTTAAGAAACCTTAATGGTAATAAATAAATTGTGGCTTGATGAGCTGAATTAATTTACAAGTGTTGAAGTGTTGTTTCATCTTGCTGATTGCACGGGTGACTGGAACCGTATCTTGCCAAGGCATTCCAATGGATACTCTTCGATGCGCACTGTCCGATACCGTCCTTTTTAAATGCCTCATGAAATGTAATTAACGGATTTCACAAGAGGGCTTTGCCTCCAGCCCCGGGCTGGGAACGCACCGTTTATGCGTTGTTTCAGATAGCATTGCCGTATTTTCAATTGGTAGCTTACGAGTTGCTTGAATAATAAAAACAAACATTAATGATAACAATAAATATTGTGGTTTGTTGAGTATAACGAGTTTGCTGTGTTTTTACATACTGCTGATTGCACTGGTCACTGGATCCGTATTATGCCAAGAAATTTCAATGGGTTCTCTTTGATGTGCAGGGTCCGATACCGTTTTTTCCAATGCTCAATGGAATGTTAAAAACGGATTTCACTAGCGGGCTCTGCTTCTAGCCCTGGGTTGGAGAACGCACTGTTTACCTGTTACTTCAGATAGCGTTGACGTATTTGTAATAGGTCCTTCCACATCTTGTTTTTATAAACTGAGAAAAAAATTGTAGGTGTTGTGAAAGGTAATTTCTCATGTATGTTCATACATGAGAAATTAAGTCAACCACATACGTTTGGCTCAATGACAATTTCACTGTCGTGATGGAATAGAAGTGGATTCAACGGAATGAGGTTAGCTCAACCTCTCGGCTAGGTTATATACGGCGAACATAATGATGAATTTGAGTCAAGTGCTTTCGATGTGGTTGACCGAACCTCTATTAGGTTGATTTGACCGATTCGGGGTTGACTCAAGCTCATTTTAGCCGATTGACTCAAATTCACCATGATGTTCGCCGTATATAACCCCGCCGAGAGGTTGAGCCAACCTCATTCTGTTGACTCAACTTCTATTTCGTTAAGACAGCGAAATTGTCATTGAGCCAACCATATGCGGTTGACTAAATTTCTCATGTATGTTCACTGCACCCACAATCTTTTTCTCAGTGTACATTTGTAAGCGCAATGTTTCTTGGACAATTGAAGTAAATCGGTTCTGTTTAAATAATTAAATCTTCAGTAGGGCAGTTTCTGCAACCTTTTGATACAGGAATTCAAATAACTCTAACCGTTCATTACGGCAAAGTCAGCAAAACGTTACCCCATCACCGGGTACACGGTGAAACGTTGCACGACTACTATAGAATTGTCCTTTTATTAGAGAAATGAGGATTTTAGTTAGTGACACCCAAAGTAACGATTTATGAGATATCAATACAATTTGAAATAATTTTTTTTTTTCTTTATTATCTGAAAGCTCATCAGTATTGCATTTAAAGTGAGTATTTTTTTAAATAAAAATGTGTACTTATGATAAATGTACACTAACGGTATCTATAATTCAGGTATCATAGATATTTGATACAAAACAATGCCTGAATCTGAATATTTTTTTACCCTTAAGTAAAAATATTTTAGATTAGTTGGTGGGATGTCAGCTGTTAACTGCCAGTTCAAAGAATTAAAATTCCTTATTTTAGACGTTTCGACCCTGGATTGGGTTTTCTTCAGTACAAGTCTTATTAATTGTTATCCTTGCTTATATCGTTCTGTCTACGGAGTTTTGTGTGCACTTTTCCTTTCCGTTTGGAATCGAGTGTTGGCTACCAGACTCTCCGGCCCATGTGATACTTTTGTTGTTGTTATATTCACTTTTTCTTCAACACACATCCCAATAAAATGCAGTGACATTTTGCCTTATTTGGAAGGGGAACCCGGCGGGCAAATGTTTTTGTTTTAAATAAACAGAATTCTAATAGCTGTTTAAGTTAAAACTAACAAATTATTTTTCTGGGTGTGTTATGAGCCCGTACTGCTCATAAGCGCTGTAGGTAAACACTCATTAAGATCAATTACAGAAAATATATCAACGAAATAAAAATTGATGGCCTAGAATAAAATGTGTTAAAATGTATTTCGTCACAATTTTTCAATGCAACAGCTGCTATCTACATTGATACTATATCATAATTCGGTGCATATAGTTTTACAACTTAAAATGAAACTGATATGTGTGAGAACGAGTTTTACACCCATGTGGAAAGTGGTGTCATATGGCGTTGGTAACTTAGTCAGTCTTACGACTTCTTTTCCCTCCTCCAAAAATTATCAACTTACTGTACGAAAAAAATGGCCAGAGAAACAATATTAACCGTTTGAGGATGGGTTCGTCGTGACTCGAACGGTTCCGTTGGCTGGGGCACACGCACTTCAAAAACTTCATCCTTAAACATTAGAATGTTATATGGAATGTATTAAAGTCTGGGGATCACACTTTAAGAAATATTAATTTATTTTCTATACTGAAACTCTGTATAGATATAGCGATTATAAAACAACGCTGCGTACATACACGGGGAGAAATAATTAGGTGTCACACCTACGCACATGGTTAAATAAACTCTCAGCGACAAAATTGGTTGCGAGTACCAATTATTAGGTGTCACACTCAATTAGCTGCTTTTGATGTCTAAGTGGTTAGTTGTGACGCTTAATTGATTGGTTTTGACACCCAATCGGTTAGTTGTGACACCGAATGTATTGTTTTTGTCGATTATTTCTGTTGCTTGGAGCGTATTTAGCCACGTGCTTGTTAATGGTAACTAATTACTTCTTTGCGTGTATGTAGGCGTAGCTCACAATAAATCTTCAACTTTTATGGCCTCAAAGAATATAAGTCTAGTTTAGGTTAGCTAAGACCTTTTGAAAGCAATGTTTGTTTATTAACAAGTCATCTTATACAGGGCGCCCGTGTAAAAGAATTACATTGTGATTTTCAAAGGAGAATAATTTATTTGATAAAGATTCGTTGTCAGAACTATCTTTCAGATCGTATTAAAAGTGACATAAAGTTTTCATAAGTGTTTAACTTATTAAACCTTTACTTCTTAAGAAATGAGCCATTGAGAGGCATAGACTGATTTCTTCCATCGGATAATTATTTTTATATAATGTTTCTCGAATTTAATTTAAAAAACGGAATAAATGTAGTGGGTAAAGACTCTACTAACTTAGAATATAATTTATATAATTTAGAAACAGTAATAAGGTAAAAGTCCCAGTAATCGACCGTTGTGTGCTTTAAATATAGATTTTGCTATAGTTAAAGCACATATTGTCGGTTACTGGTTCACTGTCGATTACCGGGACGTTAACCTTAGTTTGAATTTATCATGCAAATTTATAAACTTGACATTCTCCATCTCAACAATGGAATACACAACGACCCAGAAAATATGGTTTCTCGTCAAACGCTCGCACAAATCCGATCATTTGACGGATAATTTGATGTTGGCGTCGCAACGCTACCGCGTTTCTTGATTATCGTTAGTGACTATATTGGCAGGATAACAATGCAAAGAACCGGACATTTTTCGTTCACGCAGCAATATGAGTCCATTTCCAAGAACACTGCGAAAAATATAATTGATTCTCCAACGTAAACTTTCAGTCCTTCAACTTGGGATGAATTGTACCTTCAATGCATCCTACCATCATGTGCATCCAATTGACTTGACTCAGTTCGTTTGTGCTTAGGTTGCTGAACTATATAACTGTGGATATCAGGTTCACAATCACAATCGAGTGACGGTTACATGATAACCGCTCAATGTTCTGGTATGTTTGGCAATTACAATTATGAATTTTATGTTTATTACGTTTCACCAGCAGATAACAATTTTTTCCTTTTTTTTTTTGAAGGTCTATGATCATTTCCGCATTTGAACCAGGATAAAACAGCCAATTAGGGCATTAAATAGAATTTTTTTTTTCACATGGGGTAAACGTCCCAGTAATCGACAGTGAACCAGTAATCGACAATATGTGCTTTGACTGTTGCAAAATCTATATTTAAAGCACACAACTTTCCAATACTGGTTCACTGACAATTACTGGGACGTTTACCGTATATTATGGCACATATATTTTGAAAAAAAGTTTGATACTCACGGAATTCATTCTGTGTAAATTAGTATCCCATTTGGAAGTCAAGTTTGACGAACGTCAACGGTTTCTGAGATACGCCCAAATGCGTCACCGGGTTGGATGGACAGAATTCGTATGACGCGTATACTCGTCGCTCGTACGCGAAGGGTTAAACATTCTTATGATGAATGTCATAAAATTTCTACCAAACCTATTATTTTGCTAGAGGCATCACAGGATAGATTACTATACTCGTACTGACCCTTCTCAGAGATTTCGCCTCCCACAACTCTCTTCGTATATGGTGAATGTTTACAAAAAATCGGGATATTTTCCCCTTGCCATGCTCTCCGGAAACCTGTGCCTTATTTTTATAGAGGATATTTCTCAAAACTTCTAAACGTATTTCAGCACCCCAAATATATCACTTTTGGCCTTTTAGTAGGAGGGTCGCGCCTCATCCGAACTAAAAAGTATTCGAAATACTTTTATAAATAAGTGACTGAACATAATTATTGGGAGAAAGCGATAATGTGGATGCTGTTTAATTATGAGGAATAACGCGTTTATACAATTGTTCTCAAATTTTTGAAGATGGAATAATTCATAATTATTCAATCAGCAGAGTATTTGAAATAACTTTTGGATCCAGCAATTCAGCCTCATGATATCATCAATTCCATGGTGAAATATGGTTCTTGAGCTTAAAAATAATATTCGATGTTACCAACTATTAGTAATTAGCCCTGTTAAAAACGATTTGTAATTATTTTTCATATTCTTGCAGTTTAATTTATTTTTTTTTGTACGCGGGATCAACGTTCAAGTCTAAAAAGTAAAAGTTGTTAGAACAAAGGGTTCGGCTGGTGACGGGTCAACGAGAAGTGGATTTTTATGGACACAAAAGAAATTCTGCAGTGCCATGACTGTCGGCTTGAAAATAGATTGTGAACAAGTTAATACAATATCAGCACATATTACGTTATCGGAACGGTAATACAATTCCAAATGAGGAACACTGGACAGCTCAACGAAATTGCATATCTACAAATTCCGCTTTGCCCAACTCAATCGTATATTATTATTTTTAACAATACTTCAGCTATCCACTGATTTTCTTGAATGTGTTGAAAAATATATTATAGGATTGTATAATCCATGCAATAATTATAACCTCGAACGATTCGAAAATAATGAATGGTCATTTTTCTGTTTGTTGTAAAAAAATGGATCGTTTGTGTATAGCAGAAAATCACCAGTACTAGAGGGATTGAAGAGAGCTTTAATCCCTCTAGTACTAGCGTTTGTTGTAATGTGGCGGTGAGGAACGATGGAGAGGTTAAGCGGTGTCGGTCGGAGCATGCGAGATAGAAAACCGTATCCTGAGTGCCCGAGCGTACATTCTTCAAAGTAATCCAAGCAATTTTAGTTTTATAATTCGTCTGCAACTGTGTAAGCAAAGCAATTTATTCTTGTCAAACCTTCTTCTCTATTATGTCCAAAATTGCATGCGTTCTTTTTATTCAATTTTTACATTTAAATAGGTCTTTGAAGTTTCATGAAAGATACCGTATGATTTGTGCTATATTGCTCGGTTGCTGGTCAGAATAGGAAATTTAAAAACGTTATTAAAATAACGAATGTCTAAAATAGCGAATTTCAAAATAATCAACGTGTCGATCTAGAATGGCTATCATTATACAATCCACTATTTTTATTACATTTTTATAAGATGGGGTCAAATAGCGAATGTTAACCATTCGATATATGAATAGCGAACTTCATAATGGTGGCCGTTATGAACTTAGCCGTTCAGTATTCTGAAATTTGCTTTTTTGTCATTTGCTATTTTGGTTTATCGTAGGAAAATCCATTGCGTTAATTTGAACTAATTAATACTGTATTTGGTTGCCGAGACCGAGTTTCCTGGAAAAAGTGATAAGAAACAAAATTTTGTAGACGATGGCTTCCTATAAAGAAATTTACATTTACACCTCCCTAAGTATGTATCAAGCATCATAATTCTGCAATTTTGTAAATATATATAATGCATCCAAATAGTGTGCAGTAAGAAGTTATTTTTTTAACTTTTTAGACGAATCTGGTTAACAGGTTTTAGTGTTGGTGTCTTATTTTATTTGTCAAAGAGTGCATTTTAGTATAAGAGTAGAGATTCTGAGTACAGTGGAAATTGGGCTTACTGTAATCAATTATTCAGTGAGTTTTTCATATAAAGTAGTAGTAGTAGTAGTGAACGGTTTGTTTATTGACGATGCGTAAAATGTTTTTTTCCTAGTGTATAACATTTACATATATACAAATATAACATTTTTTTTTTACGAAAGGCTAATAAGCCATTGGTTGAAGTCATTCAGCCTGGCTATTATTGTTGAGTATGGTGTTTCGTTTATTTTTTTACAATAAAATCGGGTTTACAATGTTATTTTACGAAACAATGTTTTCTATTTCTTTCATATAAATTGTTCAGGCTTCTACGTAGCACCTTTTCCCTTTACCCGTTTCGACTTAGAGACCCCCTTGAAGTGTTGTCCACAGCCACTCATCCTAATGCACTACTGTATCGCGTTTGCACGAGGGCTCAAGGAAACTGCGGAAAACCTGGAAGATAGAGGCGGCCTTATTTTTACTGGTTTTCTACTGTATGAAAATACATTAGAAACTCAGAAAAACTGCCTCCCGCTCAGCAGTTAATGCGGAAATCAGTGTGCAGCTAAGGGGTCACCCATCCGAATTATGGCCGCTAACAATGCTGCTTAACTTTGGGAACCACCGAACCACACACTGACTGCGCGTCCGCTACTGCCTGCCGTTAGTTTTTTTTTTGAATGAAGAAATGCTTACTTACATATTTTGAATTATATCTTTGCCTGAAAGGTCTAAAATCAAAATTCGTACACTCATACTAGACCGCACTCTCCGACAGGGAAATGAGACATCAGAAACTTAAATTCCTTCACCGGTTATGCCTGAAAGCTACAAGTTAAAAATGTTATTGTTTACCTTGGCATCATTTTGGTGCACTGTACGTCCTTACACAATTGCAGAATTTTAATGCTTGCTATGTACTTAAGAAGATTTGAATGTAAGGTTTTTTAAAAGAAGGGTACCACTTACAGATTACATCTTAAAAGACACAGCCTTCTTGAGCTATGAGCGTTCAACTCCGGAATAGGATTGTTATGCTGAGATTAGTGTCGCAGCACAAGCAAAACCATATCTTTGCGGATTCACAAAATTGTAGCAACATTTTTCTTAAAAATAAGTTGTGACTATTGTGAAGCTCTGGAACCACTTCGCGTTCTCAGTATATACTTCAGTGAGAAAGTCTGATCACAGGGGTTAAACACAATTGTCTTATACTTACCGAGTGCACAAAGCCGCGCTCAATTGTATATTCTAATGTTAACGTTGAGTGCTCAGCAATAAGGAGGGACGTCCGAGAGAGGACTGAAAATTTGACTCACAATCAGCCGATGGATAAAAGTTGAGTAGATGGAGGATAGAGTCGGCGGAGATGTACTTTCGCTTGTCAGGATCGGAAATGCTCTTATCGAGCGCGATTGCTCGAAGAGCAGAGCGACGACCGAGACTTTGGATGACGAAGCGGAAAGCTCTTTGAACCCGAATGCGGCCATAGTCAGTAAGAGTGGTTGCCTATTCGTGGAACGATTCTAACGTGCTTATTTTTCGGAGCTTCTTCTTCAGATCATTTGAGCCATTCGATAATGGTTAAGGCCACCCCATCCACTCTCTCTCGGTGTTTCTCAACTTTTCTGATACCTCAGGACCCTCTGTCTACTCGCTGGACTTTCCCGGAATCGAACTGCTGCTATTGCAACTGCTGGCCGAGTTCGACTCTCGATGGAAGCACTGCCCCAAGCGTTAGCTCTACATAGTTCACGGTCTCAATTTACTTTCAAGGAGAAATTCACATCTCTACAGATTGCTCCAATTGAACGGTAGAAATATTAATCAAAACGTGCAAAAATTAAGAAAACATTTCTGTGTCGAAAATTTCTTTTTTTTCGTAGTGTGGACGTTATTAGAATAAATGTAAGACTAAATTTGGTAAGAAAAATATATCCCGGATACGATGAAAGAATTGGGTCAGTGTTGAGACAATGTCGTTTGCTGTGCAATTAAAGGGGACGCAACGTGAGGCCAACGGAGGAAGAAATTTGCAGTGATAAAAACGTCCCGATGTTTGTAACAATGGAATTTCCACAGAGAAAGAAATAAGTGGTTACTCTAACCAATCGCCATTGTTGAATATAGTCCAAGCGCCAAAATTCGTTATGAGCTATTGTTCCGGTGAACCATTGGGCGTCACAACCAACCGATTCAACATCACAAACACCGTATTAGGTATGACATCCGAAGTCGGTTCTCACAACCAATTTTGTCGCTTGCAGTGTGTTTGATCATGGTGATTGGCTGGGGCAACCACTTATTTTGTTTCGTGCAGCACTCGGTGTCATCGTTCAGCCAACATTGAATAGAAAATATTGACATGATTTAAAAAAATAATGATATGCGCAAACGGCGAATGCTTTTAGTAATTCTAAATCACTATTCGTTAATAGTCATCAAAATCCTCATTCCGTGGCAATATCACAATAAATTATTTGGTCGTTGATGGACATCGGCGCTACAGTCCTATAAATTGATAGTCCCCCTTACGCACTTGGTTATTCTTATCTTCAAAAATTTTTTGCCGGATCGTCGCTCAAAAAAGACACGACGTATTGATAGCCGAAATATCGAAAGTCAGTTATCAAACATTCTAATTGGTCGCTCGTTTTAAATGGCTGTATTGTTGGCAGTCGTGGAATAGAATGCTTTTTTCTTCCCGTAAAAAAACAGACATAGACATGGATTGTCAATTATATCAAAACACTGGAGAGGAAATAGACGCTCGTAGAAACATAAACGCTGTATTTTGAGTTTTAAACTACTACACGTGAGATATTTTATTCCTGTTATAAAAAAAAAAGATTCTGTACACTTTTGTGCTGTAAGTTGTGATACCAAAACTCTTTGGTGCTTATGCATCGTAAGTTATTGTATGTATACTAAACTCATAAGACAAGATGTTCTAACTTCAAGTATAACGATTGCTGGATGCGAAAGTTTGACTGGAGCATGCAGATGACGGCATATTCTGCTCGCGAAAACTTATGGAATAAGCTAATATTGAAGGAAGGGTCTAAAGCAAGATCTCGACATTTGTGTATGTATAGTTTCAGCGATTTAGTCAAATTGAAGAATTTCTCAATTCCTCAAGCCATGGAAACATAAAGACAGAGTAAGAAAAGGAGAGTGAACATTCAAATACCTACACTCTGTGCGTTTGTACAACTTTCATATCTGTAACTTCTTTTCCTTCGTGCAATTCGCTTAGACGCGCATTCATTTATTTTCTGCCGTATTCTCCTACCAAAAAGAAATGTTCTTTATGCAGAAGTACGAAAGTAAGTAGAAGGTTGGTACGTGTACTACCTGCAGCCTTTTTCTCGAACGTCTAAAAAATGTACCTATACACGAAGCCCCGAGGCTCCCCACGAAAGAACTTTCTTCTTCCAGCTAAGCATATAGCTCTGGTAGCTACTGATTTACAGTAGAGTATTCACTCGATGGAACTGAAAAAGAGAAAGACAGCAAAAGAGAAAATAGGCATTAGCCATGGTGCAGATGAGAAGCAAGTGATTCCCCATGGAAATAAAGTAAATTCGAAAATGTACTCGAAAATATATTATTCATATATCAAACATACTTTGCCGAAATATGGTACACTATAGAGACAAAAGTTAATGGCACAGAACTTAGCAACGTTCGAGTGACGAATTGTTCGGCAGCTGTCAATTTCTATGTTGACTACATTTCACCTCACTTTTTGATTTTCAACGTAGGAATGAGAAATGGGATTTTATTCTTACAAATGTTACTAGAGTACCAGTAATGAATCGAAATGTTGTTTTCGATTCATTACTGGTACTCTAGTGAGAAAAATTATATAATCCTATTTTTAATTTCTACGTTGAAAATCAAAAAGTGAGATTAAACGTAGCTAGCGTAGAAATTGCCAACTGCCGTACAATTCGTTACTCGAACGTTGCCCACTTCTGTGCCATGACAAAAGATAGTATATTTGGAAGGTATACACTGGGATATACTTTGTTTTGTATATTCTTTTCCAAATCAGATATATATTTTCCACACCGCTCATACGCTTCTAATAATATGTCTATGATACTCAGAAGAATACACGATCAAATGTTGAATGTTATTAAAAAATGATTGATTGATAATATTGTATAAATATTATGATTACGGCATATAATGGAAGGCATTTTTGTCAATGCGTAAATCAAAATATATATTTGTGTATATAAACGAGTAAAATAAACGTATATCGTCATATATTTTTTTGTGTCGCAGTCTAGTATACCATAGTGTACACCTCAATATATAATTGATGTGTATTATCTATGTTATATCGAATGTATGACTATGTATTTCTCCTACATCTAGCTTGACTGCGAAGTATAGGGCTGAACTTTTCAAGTCCCACAAGGTTAGTACTTGTATAGATGGCCACTAGAATGCCTAAGAAAAAAACTTTAATTTTTTTTCACTTGCCACATGAAAAAACCTATAGTCTGCACTCTGAGATTAAAATTCATAAAAGGGACAATTTTTTCAGAGGAAGCGTAACGGCACTTTGTATTCCTCATTTGATTAACATGTAGACAATGAAGTCCTCTGTTTGGGCAGATATTATTATTTTCTTACACGATGGATGGGGCTATATGTAGAAGCGTTTAATAGCTCAAGCGATTCACTTTGATTCTCTGTATTATGAAAGATTTCAGACCACATGGTTCCCGAGATATTCAATTCTGCACACAAACATTTTTTTTTACTTTCCCAAAAAATGGTTACTTAAGACAATCATCATTCTCAGGGATACTGAAAAAATTGCTCAAGGACATGAAAGAACTATTCATCATACAGCTTAGCTACATCTATGATAACTTTTATTACTGTTATTATTTAACAATTACATAAGTGTATTATATACTCGTATGTGTATGAACCAACACATAACTACATATGAGCGATTGCACCAAAATTCAGTCACCTTTTTATTTTAATTCCGAAAAATCGGGTTTTGTTATTGTAAAAACTCTACCAAGTTTCAATACAATAAAATAAAGATCTGATGAGACATTAGAATTTTGGTTATTATTCATTCAGACGGCGTTATCTTGGGACTGTGTCATCGTACGTACATATCAGAAAAATCAAAATCTGTGGACTTTTATGGCCTATGAAAAAAGTAATATGTGTTTATGTAGGACATTTTACCTCTAAGTAACTCAAATTTCCCGAAAGAATTATCAATAATTTTTTTTTCACCGAAGGTACCTCTACTTTAACGCAAATGGGATTCGGCAATTTTGCTAGCAACATTTAAAGCTTGATCGTTTTCCCGTTAATTTTTTTATTTTTGAGAAAAACTTGGTATATTCAAGCCGAATTTATTCCCTCCAGTTATGGATACCTGTACAGAAAAAACAGTCTAGGATGTAGTCCAGGATGGACTCCGGGATGGAGTTCTGGCAGTCCAGGCGGGACTCCTTCCTGGACTCTCAGCTGACTTCCGCTTTTCTGCATTCCGGAATCTCGGCTGTTCGACGGCAGAATCCATCCTGGTGTCCACTGTGGATTCTCACCTGGACTGTCTCTCAGTCCATCCCGGACTCCAACATGGACAGTCCGCGAATATCGGCTGTCCGACGCCAGAATCGATCCTGGTGTCCATTATGGATTCTCCCCTGGACTGTCTCGCATTCCATACCGGACTACATCCTGGACGTTCCGCGAATCTCGGCTGTCTAACCGAAGAATTCATCCTGGATTGCTTTAGACAATCCTGGACTCCATCCTCGACGATCCGGGTGTCCACCAGGAGGTTGACACCAGGATCAAGCTGCGTGCACCTTGGGCACCTTGGTGTCCAGACGATCTATCTTGGATCACTCTTACTAGGTCAGCGGAGGGTAAAACCCTCGTGTGTAGTCCAACTCAAAACATTTTCCCAATCTTATATACGCTCAAGCTTCAATTCGCTTGCAAGAAACGCGTTGTGCGCTCGCCATCTAACGGAGCATTGTGTTTCAGTGTTTCGCATGATCCCACTAAATGGCAACGGGACGTATCGTTTCTTGCGAGTGACTTAAAACCTGAGCGTACATAAGACTGGGAACTGTCTTGGATTGTTTTTTTCTGCGCGGGTATCCTCCTTGACAGGAGTATCATCCATGGAATAGAAGTATGCGAAAAATCTTTATTATTTAATAGTGACAAATATCAGAAATTTATTCAACATATGTCTTTGATATTCAATTATTCGTGCCAAACTATATTCGAGCAATATACGTGATGTATATTCGAGTTGTAATTGTAGCAACTTCGCCAAATTTCAATACGACAAAATAGAAATCTCATGAGATTAGATTTTTTTCAAATTTTTCATTCAAACGGTTCTATCTCGGGACAGGTCTATTGCACATACTTTTCTAAAAAATGTAAGTGTGTGGAATTTTATCGTCTACAAGAAAAAACAACAATTGTTGTAATAGCAAAAGTATTTCAATTGGACCATGATGACATGGCAAATTTGACATGATTTCAATGTGGAAAATGGCCATATCTTTTCAACGAATTGTAATTTCACAACAAAAGTTATTCAAAATATTCTTCATATTACACGTACCTAAGTCATGATATCTCCGTGTGTGTCTGTCATACGACATCGCATTAATTCAGCGAGCCGGATAAGTTTCAGAGAAAACATGAAATATCTATTTTGTTTATCCGTTGTCAATCGTTCCATTATTCACAAGAACAGGCAACACCCTTCTATTCAATTTATTGTTAATATCTTCTATTTGCCAACGTGGAATTCCCAGCGCGCAATATTCTGCACGACGATAGAACAATTCTACCGACGTGCACTGATGCGTGTATGGGATGCACATCTATAAGTGCACCCACCACAAGGTTGTCTCGTTGAAATGCAAAAAAGTTGATATTCACTGTTTCTCATAAAATATATATATAGTATTATTATATGCTGTATTATAGCGGTATATCGTTGTATTAAACGTATAGAATGCTGTACAAACAGAATACTCCCAGAGTAATAGTTTTGGCCGCTATTCGTCGGCTCTAGTTCGGCTTTTTCCTCTTGTCCCGAGAGTCCCTCTACTGTAGCCTCTAACGTTGTTCTCGTCTGCGCGATATCGCCGTTTCCATTGTCTAATCGACATTGCTATTGCTACGGACCATATCAAAGTCCACCACATTCACCAATGGCCACCGTCGAATTTTGTTTCGTCTAACGGATATTCTGCAACTGGGCACTTGGGGATTTTGCGATTACTTACATATTTCCGCTATTTCCAATGGATTTTCATATGGTGGTGGACGACGGCAATTTTTGCACAATTTTCGTTGCAATGTACCTCTACGACCCGAAATATCACGATGTTCAAGTTCAATGTTGATACGAGGTACTTTCAATTACAGAGCTCGGAAGTTGAAGTTGTTAGGAAAATTGATCTCACTTATGGTATTTTACGAATTTACGTGTAAATTTCATACAGATACGTGACCATCATTTGATGATAATTTGAACCATATAGTGAATGATCTTGTTCATACAATTTGTTATAGATTTCATAATGCATTGCGTATTAGACAAAATGGAACACGTCGTGAAAAAATGTAACGACCTTTTTGCCAAACGCTGAACGGAATCTCGAAAGCCACTGGCTGATTGTGCAAATAATATTTCAATCATAGGAAAGGGAAATTTCATTCAATTGAACCAAGGCTTGACACATTGTAGGTTTAAAAAAAATGTATCTCTACAAAGATGACTTATACGCGGTTAACATCATTGAAGTGCGTTTTCCGAAATCAAGATGATTGATTTTGTTTAGCGGCATGTAATTTATATATATGTACACGTGAACTCTGAAATCATATGTAACAATCGATGTTCACTCGTTTGTTTACTTAGAGGCGTCCCTAATGTATTGTCATAGAGAGAGGCACGACAGCCAATTTTCAAAGCAGAACTTGCTAAGGATGATGTCTTTTAATTTGTTTTCATTCATAAAAAGAAATAACAAATACGTGAGTTGTAATTCGGTAATAATTCAATCCATGGTTTTTATTTACCCTGAACTTCTTTGCTGTAAATTTACGTTAACATGACGTATACTTTTTATATCAACATACCTCATTAGCGTCGTGTGAACACAGAAGAGCATACTAACTTTAAGTGGTTCTTTGACCACGAGCTGAAAGTTCGGCTACACTGAAAGGAAAAAATAGTTGTACAAACTGATTAATCGGTCTTGACAAATGACCGAAATAGTCAGAACGGTATCAACTACTTAGTCGGTTGGATAAATTAGAAGTTCATTGGTAGAGTACCGGATGAAAAAAAAAAAAAATGCTCGCTTAGAACAACCAAAGCGCTTGGTTATATATGCGCTAACAAAGTTATTGGTTAGACCAACCAAGTTATACGTTGACCAACTAATTTGATTTAGTTGGTGTAGCCAATAACTTGGTTGGTCAAATAGTAAGTTCGTGAGCAAAGCAATAACTTCGCTGGTCGAACAATAACTTGGTTGCTCTAACCCGTAACTTATAGCGCATATACAACCAAGCGCCTTGGTTGAAGCAATTGATCCTCTTTTCCGTGCTGTAGTAACAATAATTAACGGAAATCGTAGACTCAACTTACCGCTTAATTCATGAAACGAATGATTTGAATAGAAAAGCAGACATGATAGATGCGGAAACTAAGTCATTGGTTGTACGTACTATTTTCTGGTATCAATTGAACAAAAATTAATCTGTGGTTCTGATTTGGTTCTGGTAACTTACACGTGTCATCACATGGAATAGTTCACTAAACTAAAATGACTGTTTTCTCACCATGTATTTTGCTTTCACATTAAGTAGTTCGATCATGAAGATAAAGGTCAGATAGATTCAGTGGTGCGGCGACGTGAAGAGCGGTAACTTGCAAACACAAGCTTCGTACGAGAGAAAAAATGAGCAACCCGGTAGCCCCTACGGGGCGCCGGGTGGTTTGTTGGGGGGCCCCGCCCCCGAAACCCCCCAAAAAATGACCCTCCAGGCCATTTTTAAGGCGCTCCGTATGGCTCCGGACGCCGCGCTTCACGTTCTGTATAGTTTGACTGTCTTGTTTTGGTCTCCGTATGGTTTAGACGTCGCATTTCACGTTCCGTTAACGGGCATTGCGCTTCGCGTTGTATATGGTTTGAACGACGCGTTTTACACCCCGTATGATTTACATGTCGCGCTTTGGGTTACTATGTTAACCAACATCGTTTTTGAAATAATTATCAATAGAATTTTCATGAAGAGTAAGTATTGGAGTAAGTATTGAGAGTATAAGTATTACCATTTCCACACCATTTTGAAGTCGATGATATAGCGCGTTTTTGTTTTACCATTCGATATATAATAAATCGAAGAAAAGTTGTGTCCCTAGTAGGCCTGATAAACTTATATTACTGGCGCAAACTGCTGCCTCTGGCGCTGAGCAGCCCTTATATCATAAAGTCATGTTGAATAGGCGCGAACTTGCTGCCATTGACGCGTTTGCGTTTTCTGTCAATATTTAAGATCAAGAGTATTCAATATTTATAATAATTTATTCATTTTCTGATTATTCAATGTGTAACTTTTCAATTTCTACTTTTAATTCTTATTGTTTCACATTATTAAAATATTTTATAGTTTTCGATACTATGTATTTTTTTGGAAATACAAATTGTAAAATATTCTATTATTAAGTTTGCTACGCGGTTATTAGTGGAGCGGATTCTTTCATGAGAATTGAACTTTTTTTTTAAATTTTGGCGCTTCATCGTCGTTGTTTCGGGATGCTGCTGTCACCTAATAACAGGTGACAATTTAGAAACGATAATAGACAAAAAAATAACAAATACAAGTGCCAGGGTAAATTAACAAACAAAATAATTGATAAAAATATACATGTTGAACAAAATTTTGTAAATTAGGTAAATCTCAGTAATAAATATGCTGTACCAATGTCGTGTTTCGGTTATGTTAACTTATTCTTAAAGTTTGTATAATATTTATGAATTGTTATTTTAATTGAAGTATACAAATTCCTGTAATAAACAATTAAAGAAAAGCTAAGGAATTAATTATTTTGGTTTCATATAATGTATAATATGTAGTGTGATATGATTTTTTGAGACAAACAATATTTTTATTGTTATAACTACTAAATCAATAAAAAAAAATATCTACTTTTTACCTTGTTAGGTAATCACTTCTTTAGATCCCTCTAAAAGCAAAATAAAGAAAAATATATTTGCATTTAGGTAAAATATGAGCACGCTCCAAATCTTGCTCAAATTTATCAATTTGGTGAAAAGTTAGCAAGCCGTACACATATGCGTACCTGAAAAGGGTAATTTTATAAGGTAAATGCCAATATAAACAAAAATAAAAATTACTATAATATTTGTGCATACTTCTCATTGTGAAAACAAAAAATATTCCAAAATTTAGCTCGTTCGGTCCATTCGGACCAAAGTTACCATGTAATACGGACGTCCAGGTAACAAAAAATCTGTTGTTCATAACAAAAATTATTTTATAATAGGAAATCTATAATCTTTCACACTAAAAATATGTATTTCATTGTGTTTGAGAAATGTGCAGTGAAAAAAAATGGATTTATTTTTTTAAAGTTATTCACGAAACAAAAACTCTTTTTATGTACATTAATGTTGAAACAATGGATTTCCATAATCAATACTTTGGGAACAGGATGTTCAAATTCAATTTGTCGCATATCAATTTACGGAGGGAAGGTACATTTTTCAATTTCAACAATAAAAATAAAAACTCGTTTTGCAAAGCTGTTCATCATCAAAGTACTCTAAGGTATCGCATAAGGTATCGGTTTTCGTATGATTCACCTATTACCGATTTCAATATCGGATACTTTAATATCTGAGGTATAAAAGACAACATTCCAGAACTAGAAAGTTAACAGTCCTTTGTTAATATTATTTCCATAAAGCAATCAGTTCTGCAATTACAAAATGATAAGTGGTACTGAAAACATACAGTCTGAGAGACATGACTATGATGTGCCACGGACGCAAGTTTCCATCGTAAAAACAACTATAGCAGATTACGTAATAACTCACAAAAGATCTGCAGTAAAATTTTATTCGCTTTTCCCTTCTTTCCCTTTTCTCTACTTTATTCCTGTATTACTTTCTTCGTTCTCGTCCACTTGAATCATAAACTTTATTAGATGCAGCTTCTCGTATATGGGGCATTCCATTTCGTCCTTCGTTTTGAATTTTTTTTCCTGATTTTCTCTCCATTGTAAATATAAAGTTAAATTAAAAAATTAGAACTACTCAATTATTTCGCAGTTGTTATTCATCTATGTATGTTTTTGTATGCTTCGAGATATACAGAAAATATATTTTTGATATACATGATTGATCTAGGAACGGGTGGGGTACAATGTGACATCCTGCGCAGAAAAAAGACAGTCTGAGCGGGAGTCGCGGATGTATTTTTAGATCACTTCGGTTTTTAATCCGAGCCTGGAGTCCATAATTCCATCCGGGACCTACCGGGACAACAAGATTCCATCTTGGAAGCCATCTGGGACTCCATCCTGGACGATCCGTGAATCTCAGCACTCCAACGGCTGAATACATCATAGTGTCCAGTTTGGATTCTCGCCGGCATTGTGTACGTAGTCGAATTTAGGACAGCTTCTTCGTTTCATATTCAACAACGTTGAAACGTTCCGTCCGTTCGCCATCTAGTGGCATCGTACGGAACACTGATGCACAATGCTCCGCTAGATGGCAAGCGGTCGAAGCATTACTCGCTAGCGGCTTGAAGCCTCAGAGTATATAAAACTGCATGGCACATGCTGTCATCAGGTGGCGATAGTCAAAAAAGAAAGAAAGAAGAAGAAGAAGAAGACTGCAAGGTTGCTAGTTTGTCTAGGATAGAGTCCAAGATGGATTGTAAGACTGTCTAGATGAAAATCCAAAATGGACACCAAGATAGATTCCACCTATGCACTGCTGAGATTCCGGGTCGTTGTCCAGTATGAGTTGTATGTCGACCTAGGGTGGAGTCAAGGATGGATTGTAAGACAGTCCAGGATGGAGTCCAGGATGGAGTCTAAAATGGGTTGTAAGACAGTTCAGGCGAAAATCTAGACTGGACACTAGGATGAATTCTGTCATTAGACCGCTGAGATTCGCGGGGCATCCAAGAAGAAATTCAAGATGGATTGTGAGACAGTCCAGAATAGATCCCAGAATAAACAGTAGGATGAATTCTACACCATTGGACCCCTGAATTCGCGGAACGTCCAGTATGGAGTCCAGGATAGATTGTAAGACAGTCCAGGCAAGAATAGAGAATGGATTCTGCCATAGTACAAGCCGAGATTCGCAGATTGTCCAGTATGGAGTCCCAGATGGTGTCCAGGATTAAATCTTCGCAGTCCGGGCGAAAGTCCCGGATGGGATGATGGACTTCAAGAACGGAAAAAAAGTATAAAATGATTGAAAACAAAGTATAAAATGAGTGAAAACAAAGTATAAAATGAGTGAAAACAAAGTATAAAATGAGTGTAAACAAAGTATAAAATGAGTGAAAACAAAGTATAAAATGAGTGAAAACAAAGTATTAAACGAAAGTCTCGAGAGTATGGTGTATTGGACGACTTAATACTCTGTTAATACTCTGATTCGAGTGTTAAGCATCAAAAATGTGTTACAAACGGATGAAATGGTATTTCGCAAGTATTAAGTTTTAATACTTTTTGAATACGTAATACTCGCGAAATATTATTCAATACTAATTTGGTGTTAGTCGGCTATTGGCGGCCCAGTCAATGAAAAAGACCTCTTTACACGTTTCGACCCTGGTCTGGGTCCTCTTCAGTAATTTATTCACTACAAAGAAATTAAAAGAAATAACATCAGCAAGTAAGTAAAAAGAACGAATGCACGGCTAAAAAACTCAGGGAAAGAAGTAATGATTTTATTTATGAATAACAAAAACATAGAAAAAGACCTATAAACTAAAATGAACTTAACACCGATAATGTGACATTTAGATGATCTCAAACACCAGAGAGCCCGGCGACCAAAAGGAAAGAAAGTGAGAGGGGAAGAAGAACGAAAAAAAAAAACAATACACTTGGAAAACCTTACAGACACACAATAACAATCTAACATACACAATATCATGTAAGTACTCTCTAAGAAATAGAATATCACTAGACTGTATTTAGTAGAATTGAAAAGGAATGGCGGTACAATAAGCAATAGCATAAGGAATGTATTATTATTTTGTTTTCAAAAAAAAATTTTTGCAGTGAATAAATTACTGAAGAGGACCCAGACCAGTGTCGAAACGTAAAAAGAGGTTTTCTTTATTGAATGGGCTGCCAATAGCCGACTAACCACCAAATTATCATAATCTTCGACCACAGCACTACTAACATTATTTAATACTTTTTTAATACTTAATACTCGAACCGGGAGTATCAACAAAGTATTAAACCGTCCAATACGCTATATTCTCGAGACTTTTTTTTAATTATTTGATACTTTTTTTTGCGTGGACGGAGTGATCTGAAAATCCATCCGGAACTCCCACCTGGACTGCGAAGATTCCATCTTGGACACCATTTGGGATTCCATCCTGATCTCTAACCTAGACTGTTTTTTTTGCGTGGGTACGGTCAATATCACGGAGGCTTATAGGGTGTAATTTGGCAAATTCTTAGTGCTAGATGATAACTTAAATTGCAATTCGTAAGCGTAAACGAAACTCCTATCACAGATAGTGTAATAAGCATATAAAATAATAATAGATTTGAACATCTCTGAAAAAAATTCCGGTCTCCGGAAAAATGAAATATCTTATCTCACATTCTTTAGTAGCTCAGATTTTGGGTATTAGTTTATAGCGTGATTATTCGTGCTTTACTCGGTACCCATAACACGGTTATTTTTACTTGAAAAATTATGAATGATCATAATTCATGAGATTTGTCGATAGTGAGGTACAATGGGATATTGAATTATTTCGTGTTTCGATGTTACAACTCTTGGAGTTGTTGTGAGGGCAACCATATGAAAAGCCGAAACTTGACCGAAGTAAAGACAGAAAAACTATGAAAGGTATTGTAAGCAGAGAATGATGAAACAAAGCGGATTCTCAAGTGGTCAACGAAGACTAGGTTAGGTATACTATGAACAAGCACTGCTGGCGACATAGATATCAATCGGATGACTCTACATCGTGTATCAACAAAAAAATGTTGTTAAACATATTGGAAAAAAATCAAAGTTTGCTACTCTGGTACGCAGTGGATTATGTTTTACATGAGTTGGAACATTGCGTCCTTCAATCTGCCTCACGCCACCTCACTGGTGAAGCACAATATGTCATACCACGAATTATCTTCGATCGCATTATTTTGGTATCATTACCCTTCTCAACTATTCATTGTAGCTTCTTTGTATACGCAAAAGCTTAGAGAAACTAATTATGATTGAAATTCATTCGTAACACCATGCTATAATTTTCTCTAATTCGAAGGAACAAAGTGTCACACTGTACCTCACTCTCCATTATGGCTAAAACGTATTTAACATATGTTCATAAAATGTATTTTCATCCGAATTCTTCTATATCCAAAACATATTTTAGATAGATTTTACATATATTTACAATACTTTTCGGACATACAAAATATATCATTCATGCATCTTTCGTATCCAGCACATATTGAAAATCGTATGTATTCTGACAAATACTTTCTACCATTGCGATTTTTTTTCGATTTTTGAACACATTGCTATTTCTGCAATGGATGTTCATCAAAAATTGTTGTGGAGAATATGTAATGCCATTAGCACCTTCCAGTTGAACGATGGCCATGTTAAAACCAAATTGTCAATTAATTCAAGAGTTATTAGCTAGCTATCATAAAGAAAAACTCTGGATTGCTATTTGGATGATTTGTCGAATACTATTAATTTCCAGTTAATTCGTCATATTCCCTGTTAACAAACACATCCCTATAATGTTAATGTTAAAATGTACTTCAGCTAGTTGCACAATATTTATATTGTGCGACTAGCCGAAGTAAATTTTCTGCGGTGTGGAAACTAAGACAAAGTTCCCTGAACGGGTTGGGACCAAGATATAGATTCTGTAAATTTAGCTAAAAACTTAAAACTTACAAAGTATACCCTAAGTTCGAGTTCTCCGTGCTTACATTGGACATTGGTGTAGAATTTGGTACGAACTGAATTAACGAAGCATATTTATCGATCCTAGATGAACCTGTAGACTTATGTAAACCCACGATGGAACTTGAAGTCATGTCCACAGATACATAATAGCAAAAATCGCAAGGCCCTGGCATAACCATAACCCTGGTTAACCCGATTTAGTCGAAGGTCAGCTATTTTTATATGTGATGACCATCACAAAAATCATAAATCTTTTCGTGGCAGATCATCTCGTATTAAAGGGCCTGAGTTACCTAAGAAAAAAGTTGTAAGCAAAGAATTTCCGTATCCGATACCCTTCTTTTGAAAATTCTTACATTTATATCTCATCAAGTACATGTCAAGCATTATAATTCTGCAATTTTTTTAGGTACATTGACTGCAAAAAAATGGCGTGAGGTAGAGAGTAAATTTTCAAACCTTTCGTAGCATTCAGACTAAGCCCGTGAACAAATTTTAGTGTTCGATGTCTTATTTCATCTGTCGTAGAGTGAATTCTAAGATGAGTGTAAAGCAATAATCCTGGATGCAGTAAAAATTTGACTTATTGTAACCGATTATTCAATGAGTTTTTCATGCGAAAAGGTTTTTTTGCGGAATTAAATTCATAGCTTGGTCACAAAGACCTTAAATAAAAATTCCTAAGCTCATCCTAGAATCCACTTTTCGACAGATAAAATAAAACATAAAATTTGTTCACCAATTGAGTTTAAAAGCTATAACAAGTTAAAAATTTAACATTTCACCTCACACTATTTTCATGTACTGTATGTTATCACACAATTACAGAATTGTAATACTTGGTACGTACTTAGTGAGATCCAAAAGTAAGATTTTTTTAAAAGTAAGCTATCATATACAGAATTATTCTTCTTATGACTGATTATAGGTGACTCGGATCTCTGAATGGTCATTGCACGGATTCAATATATTTTTTAAAGAATTTTTCCTCGTAGAAGATTCCAATCACGTTTCATTACGCTTGGATAATGAATCTTCAACTCCGTGTCAAAGAATTGTGAGTGAATCGTTTTGCTCTTAATTCTTATTATCACCGGCACAAATGGAATATATTGAATGTACCAGACGCAATGCTTCGTAGACGCAGGACGTGGACTATAGAGAAAAGTTGGGGTACAAAGTGACGAGGGGCATTATGTGACGCCGGCAATATCACGGGACTTGGAGTGTGTAAGTTATTAAATTCCTAGTGCTAGAAAATAACTTGAATTGTTTTCTTAAGGCGAAAAAATGTGATTACAGAGTGTGCGAAAAATATGAAAATAACATCATATATGAACACCTATAAAAAAAATTCCATCTGCCAGAAAAATGGAATATCTTATCGCGTATTTCTTGATAACCCAGGTTTTCGCTATTCATCGTTAGAGTAATTATCCGTGATTTACTCAGTGCCTATATTTCTGTTATTTTAACTTTTAAAATATTAATCATTACGATAAATAAGATTTTTCGGTAGTGGTGTGCAATGTAAAATTGAATTGTGTGTCTCAATATTACATCTCTTGGAGAACTCCTTGTTAGGCATGTTGAGGCACTGTTGAGGAGAAAAAGATAAAAGTGGTCGTTCTTCGAGTGGTCAACGAAGGCTCGGTTAAGTATCGCATGACAAGCACTGCTGGAAACATAAATATCAATCGGATGTCTGTACAATTCTGCATCGGATAACAACGAGATAAATGTTGGAAGACCTATCGATAAATATTAAATTTTACTTTATTGGTATTAACGGATTATGTTTTACATCGTTTGTAAATTGTACCTCTCCATCTGTTACACTCTGACCTACTGATTATAATTAAGATTTATTTCTAACACTATGCCACAAAAAATGTATTCCATTCTTAGAAATATGGAGTCACACTGAACCCCACTCTGCCTCAAAGTTTTCTTCAATTTCACTTTCGTAGCCCTGCTGTCATGTAATTGGGATACGACATAATCTACCTTCGGGACAAGACGGAAACTACAATCGTAAGTGGTCTAGGCCTATTGCATTCTCCAAAGTAATTATAGAATCAGTTATTCGATGGAAAGTCAATTCCGAACGAAAAATAGAAATCCGAGGCGAGGTTGGGATGTACTCGACATAGTATACCTACACCTCATGACGGCAGAAACCGCTTTGCGGTTTCTTGTTTAGAAATTGTGTACGACATACTGCTCCAATATATAGATACATCGCATTCATTGCACGGCTGTGCGAGGTCACAAGGGTAATGCTTTACCACTGAAATAAATGAAACCGGATGAGCGTTGACGATCCGCGAAATTGAAGTACTGCTGTACAATTCGGGTAAAAATAAGGCATCGCAATAGCCAATATGGTGAAGTGCGGATATCGAGCTACCAAATTCGACCTTTCAGGGCTCCTATATTATATCGTATATCCATGCCAAAATAAAAAACGTACAAGTTTCTCGAAGCGCGATCCTATGTACTGTACGTTGCATATAAGTTGCCTCCTTGGCAGGAGAAGGTTACGAGCGGCACGTTTCGCGAAAACACTTGGCAAGAGGAAAACGGAAGATCTGCCTTAGGTTGTCGAAGCTGCTGCTGCTGCTGCTCTCAGGCCACTCCTGCTTCTGCTACACTTATCAGTGTCACGGATGGCTTCAGGGGAGGACTCGAGGCCCTCGAGTTCCTGAAAGGCCGCTTGCCTATGCCGGAATAAGGTACGGTGGAGAGAGAGCTATAGAGTTAGAGTGGCGCTACCATAGCAAAAGGGGGGAATAGGAGGGTTAGGGTGACACCGAGCGTGCTTAATAACGCTAATTGCAGATCTCCACTCGTTCCACCGGCCGCAGCCAACTTTTATAATTTGGTTTCCGCACGGAACGGAGAAGGTGAGGAACGCTATTCGCGATGGGACACTAAAGCCTTCCAGAATTTGCGGTAGCGTGGCTATGGTTTTAGTGCGCAGTATCGGGTTAACGGTATGTTAGCACACTGGCATGTGCAGCTGCGTGTCGACTATATGTGAGAATAAAAGTTGCTGGTCTTTATCTGCACCACTGGACCCATTCTCATGGCTCTAAAAAAACATAGCTTCAATAAAAATATGATTATTTGTTACGCAGCGTTATCGAACACTGAAAAATTAACAATTAATTTCGTTTTGGAAGTATACAATATTCCGGCTTCCATTTATGATCATACTTAGAAACGAGAGGTGACCTATATATACATAAAGAAAACTGGTTAGCTGAGAAAACCAACCTTTAAATACTTGGAGCGTTGAATGTAGCTTGGTTGGCGTTACCAATCGCTTGTTTGACATCACCAATCGGTTGCTTGGCATTACCAATTGGTTGCTTGGCATTATCGATCAATTAGTTGACATTACCAATCAGTTGGCTGACATTACCCATTGGTCAGTTGGCGCTACCAATCGGTTGCTAGGTGTTACTGATCAGTTGCATGGTGTTACTAATCGGTTCTTACACACAATAATTTACTAATGTCATGTTCTACCATGCCTGTTAGTTGCCAAGTATCAATTCCGTGGTCCTTACACGGAAATGAAAAATTGGCTGCCTTAACCAACTGACATGGTTAAGTACACTTCAAGCAACCGAAGTGGCTAGGTTAACTAACTTTTTTGGTTCCCCCGACAAACTAGTTCGTTCTGTTTCCCAATTCGTCGGTTGCCAACTACTAGATCAGTTGGCCCAATCAACAAATTTAGCGCTCTAGTCAAACGATTTGGTTCCTCAACCAATATGTTCATTCGCACAACCAATCGTACCGGTTCAAGCTAATCCAACTAATTTTTTTTTTCCGTGTACAACTATGCCCTTTCCTCCGTGTAGGATGGAATATTAATTTCTACTGTTTCTCATAATATGAAGATTCTGGCAATAAAATGTAAGCATTCTAATATACTCAACATGTAATGATCTTCAGTTCATTGAGATATATATCCATTTTTGTGGCTTTTTTTTGTGACAAACGGATATTAATCTTTACCTATCTCACTAAATGCTAGAAAATGATATTTGGATTTACATTTCGCTAATGTTGTTACCGCACGTACTGAAATTTACGAATTCTGCTCTGAATAAAACTTCAGATATGTATAGAACATCAATTATCGATCACAGCAGTAACATGAGCAAGTATTTACAATATCGTTGACGTTACAAATTCGTATTTACGTAAATATTATAGAATCAATAGCTGATGCCATCAGGTTTTGCAAATATGTATCGAAGATTTATGTAGGAACGGTAGATTTACCGATGATGATTTAGCATTGATAGATAGTGAGCGTAATTGCTTGCGGTTCTGATGTTAGTGCCTACACTATAGTCGCTATATCTAGCTAACAGCAACAGTATGTGGCTTGGAAGGTCTGGAATAAATTCGCATTTACTCGAGGGCACTGCCGGGCCCGTGTATCACCGAGGGCCGACGCGGAAAGTCCATTAGGCAGAACCGATTGAGGCTCAGTCATTGCTGGCATTCAAACGCACCGCTCGGGACGTCACAAATTCGCAACAGGTACACATAACGGATATGCGTGGTGCACTGGCAAATCTCTCTCTACGTGCATCGCTATTACCCGCGACAGCCAACCCAGAGAGGTGGGAGGGGTTTGAAGCGAGTAAAAGAGAAATTGGAAGGGCGAAAGCTGCAGATAACTACAGAGCTTTTGAATCGATCATTCCGTTACTCAACTTTGGACGTGTATATTGCTCTCGTAGGTAATAACGCTCGCTCTTATTTTAATAACCACGACTCAATGAACCTCCGCATTGTAGTCAGTTATCTCTGTAAATTGTTTTTTTTTCGTCCCAATTAGAAATAGATGCCTTTAGACTGTATTAGATTGTACCGTACGCGCGTATATTTTCCAAAATAAATTCCAATCAGTGTTTTTATTGCCCATAACGAAATTTTCATGCTTTTTGAACATAGTGCAGAGTTGATCATATCCGTTTATTTTTATCTGAATTTCTACATGAGTTATTTTACCAAACATCGGACGAAAATCTGGCCGTAAAATTTTTGGTGCTTTTTTTTCATAATTCGATTCACTATACTAAAAAAAGAGAAACCCCAAATCAAACATCTTTCGCTCATCACCCCAAAGAAAATCGCCTGCTTTAGTTTACAACTAAAAATTTAAGTGTTAAATCTTAACGTCCTACCGAAACTGACCAGGAAGTCGAAAGTACTATATTTTGTCGGGAATTTTCCGAAAACATGTATGTTCACATCCAACAACATTTTCAAAGTCAAATAATTAAGGATAGATTTTAGAAACCCTCTTGATGCTCAACTCAAGTTATTTTATTGTTTTTTTTAAGTTCAGAAAATTTGCCTAAGACCATTCAATTTCTAACTTTTGCTCTCCAAAACTCAATTTCTGACGGCACAAAAACGTGAAATTCATCATTTTCCTTATGCCGAACTAAATTGATCATGTATTCTTCGTCTTATTTTATTTTCTGGGATTTAATTTTGGGGAGAAAAAGTTGGAAATAGAGTATTCTTAGGCTAATTTTCTAGAATTATCGTAAAAAATAAACTTAAAGACCAGAGGTAGGCTTTCCAAATATCTTTTTTTTTTCACTTTTTGACTTGAAAATGTCTCCGAGTGTGATCATTAATATTTTTTTAGGAGAATTTCCGACCAAAAATAGTACTACAAATTTTCTTGTTTGAATTCGGTAAGACGGTAATATTTAAAGTTGAAGACTAAAGTAAACGATTCCCTTTGGAAATAATTAGCGAAACATTTTCAATTCGGGCTTTCCATTTATCTCAGTATAGTGAATCGAATTATGCAAAGAGTACGAGCACTACCGGTAAAAAAAACCAGATTTTTATCTGACGTTTGGTAGAATTACCCATATTTACCTTGATTCAAAATGGCATTTTGTTTAGTTTTTGTCATTAGTGTGTCGACGATTTGGGAGGAAAAAATACATTGAAATACGTTATTGAACAAACGTTTTTTATCCGGATTCTTTGATTGACTCTTTCCCTTCTGAATCTCTCCTTATTCTTCGACGCAAAAGATGCATCCGTAAGGATCGTATTAGTACGTCTGATGGCATTCGAGAGCTACTTGCAAAAATTAGTTGGTACTCCAGTGTCATCATCACCGTCGTCTTCGTCCGCGGCGTCGTCGCTTTCCTCTGCTTCCATTTGGCACAATGAACGCTATTTCGAAGTTAAATTAAATATTTGCACTCAGGCAAGGAAGTAGATAGGGTAGTGAAAGTTTTTGTAGGCTGCCTTGAGCCTGGTTCACTCAGAGTCGACATCGTTCTCGTCCTACCAGTTTTTCCCGCCCATCATACCATTTTCGCTCTTCTCGACTTCTTATTCGTCCATTTAACCGTCCCAAAGATCTACAGCCTTGCACTGAATCCAGAAACTTGTACCAAACAATGCCGCCGCCTTGTCACGCTGACGGTTTCAGGAATGACGAGAAACACGGGTTCCGGAAAACCGTGAAGGGCAAGAAGGGTAAGGAGGATTTTAAAAAGGAGGAAGTAAAGGAATCAGCCGTTCGAATGAAGAGAGAATGAAGGAGAAAGAACCAAATGAAAAACGGAATAAAATGTCGAGAACGTCGGAAATTCTCAGATGGGGTTTTCTGAGCCTTTCTTTTAAAAAGGCGTGTAATACATGTCGTCTTTCGTGATTAAATTGAAGTTCCTCCCGTTTTCAATAGGACATATATACCATTTATACATATCCCAGCGGGAGAGACTCGCTTTCCAGCGGAATAACTCCTCGAAAGTTATACACTGTTGACGAAGGTACGAGCTACAGGGAATGAGAAAAATACTAGAAACTTTTCATCTGAAAAAGTAAGTGTACTCACCTCGCCAAGTGACCATTCCGACCGCAGTGTGTGGCTTTGTACTCTAGGTTTGAGCCGGTGCTTAAGACAAGTCAAGTCGTGAAATCCATTTGATGTCTAGTAAAAGAACGAAAACCTATATAGAAGATTCATTTTTGTGGATGTTCGCGCTTATGCCTTTATGGATATAAATAATCCAAAGTTTCGTCGTGCTTACGCCCATATACATATGAAGGTAATAATTGAACCACCGTAAGCGGCTCCAATCACCAAATCGTCCTTACTAATTTTTTTCAATGGTTTCCATTTCCTTCTGGACACTCAATTTACTAAGCTAGCTCTTTTTTTTATTAACTACTCCTTTCTTGCTTCAAGTTATGGGCTATTCAATGGTTGCCTCTAGTTCGAAAACTCTATTAAAAGGTCAGCGGAGACTCGTTCTACCTAGTACTTGAAAGTACTTCTAAAGACGGCATGGACGATTCGAAGAACAAGGGCACAAGGAGTTTTCATTGAGAAATAGTACACTGCTAACTGGAAGTACGAGTTCTTGAAACTCGTATACTACTAGATGGGGGTGGGCTGGTGGCTTCTTGGTTCGGTTTATTTGGCATTCTCTTTGAACCATTTATCAGAAGCTTCATTGGTCCTTAAATTACCCGTAAACTTCGGGTAGAGGATCAAAATAGCGGATGGGTAAAATAGCGAATTTTAAAATGATGAACTTCTGAATATAGAAAGGTCATCATTATGAAATTCACAATTTTACCCGTTCGTTATTTTGATTCTATTTTAAGAAGATGGGCGTTAAAACGAATGATCGAAGTAGCGAATAATTAAAATAGTGAATGATCAACATAGCGAATGATCGAAATAACGAATGATTAAAATAGTGAATGATCAACATAGCGAAAGATCGAAAAAACGAATAATTAAAATAGCGAATGATCAAAATAGCAAATCATCAAAATAGCAATTCTTCGAAATAGCTAATAATCAAAATAACGAATTTCATGATGATGGCCATTCTGCATTCGGACGTTCATTAATTTAAAGGTCGTCATTTTAGCCATTTGCTATTTTGGCCCGCAAACTAAACTCCAGACTGTGAACACGGAAAACAATGCTTGGTTAGAACAGCTAAGCGCTTAGTTATATATACGCTAGCCGATTAATTGGTTGGGACAACCAAGTTATTATTCAGTGCCAGTCAACTCTTTGTAATACAAAATACAACCAATAACTTGGTTGACATAACCAACAATTTCATAGGTCTAACCAGTAAATCGGCTGGCGCGTATTTAACCAGGCGCTTGGTTGTGCTGACCAAGCCTCTTTTTCCTCGACGGAGCGATGGATATTATGTCTTTGGTACCCGATATTGGTCAATTCAAAGAACCTGAGCAGCAACGATTATCATGGCGCACAACTGCCCGGGAAACCGGTGTATACATATAAGTTTTCGAAGAGTAATTCGCGCAGTGGTTCGCAATCCCTCGCGACTCACCCAACCCTAATTAGTGGTTGGTTTTTCAGTTGGTTTACGGTTGGAAGTCAATAAATGGTTGATTCAAGGTTGAATTCAGGTTGATTTATTTCGATGCAATTAAAACCAACCGTTGGTTTGTGCATTATTCCAACTGAAATACCGAAAGAAATTATTCGGTTGTTTTAAGGTTGGTTTCCAAACAAAACCAACCGTAAATCAACATTTAATGTTCGTCTTACAACAGTTCGAAGATAGTTGTTTCCCCAAGATAAACTGTAAAACAACCGTTCATTTTCATTCTGAAACAGTTGGAAAAGTGAGTTGAACTTGCATATTTCTTCTAAAACAGTAAGATTAAGATTGGTTTACGAAAACCCAACCATAAATCAACTTTTCATATATGTTGTATGTCAGTTGGGTTAAGGTTGGTATACAGGAAACCAATCATAAATCAACCTTTGATGTTCTTCCTAAAACAATTGGAATTGGGGTGGTTTACGAAAAAACAATTATAAATCAACCCTTGGTGTTCCTTCGAAAACATCAGTTGGAATAAAGTTAGTTTAAGGAAAACCAACCATAAATCAACCTTCGATATTTATTTTGACAGTTAGAATATGGTTGGTTCACGAAAACCCAACTATAGATCAAGTATCATAGCGTCATGTATAATGATTGAAACATTATTAGGAGTTAATATTCCAACTGTAAATTGACCTCAAATTGTCGGGTTAGGGCTGACATCATGGTCCAACCAACCGTTGGTTTTCGATTGGTCGTGGTTGGGTGAGTCCCCAAGGGATACGACTATACCGAAGTGTGTATGTGTGTCTATACCTAGTCACAAACATACGTATCTCCTGTCTTACTTATACGTTGAGAGACACACTGGTTAGCTTCTGTACATTGTCCATATCGACACTGGCTTAATTGCGTTTACGATCTGTGTATCTCGGGAGCTAGGTCCTGGCTATATGTATGCATATGGATTGGGAATTTGTATCCTCTTATCTCGGAAGTCATTTGCGATTAGATAACTAATATATATTCACATTATTTCAAATGACTACACATAGGTTCATACAAATGGCCAAGGATATCGATAAACTTTCAATTTTAGGTTATAATTCAGGACAATTACGTTATATAACCAAAGACAAATAAAAAGAAACTTGCCGGCTCCAAAAACTACATTCTAAGACCATCGCGCGATCGCTACATGGGAAAAGCTCATTGCTTCATTGAAGTTTGCTTATGTTACATTGATTTCATTTAATTGATAGGATCATTATTGACAATCGCTTATGGAGTTTCTTTTTAGGAATCTCTGATTGATATTGATTTGCCCGTGTCATTGAAGAATGCAATTGAAGGAATCGTTTATGCAATCTACTAGAAAACAAAAGATTTGTTTCAATAAGATACGCCTTTAAAAAATGTCACTTCTGTAAGTGGTAACTTCAAATTACTTCAAGCACAACTACTATCAGGTTTAATAGATCTGGTCCTTCTATTATTACCGACTCGGAATAAAGCACATTTCCTGATTCTCCAAAGATGGATAGATTTATTACGTATAAGACAAGTCCCACCAAACCAAGCAGTTACTTAATTATGTTGACATATAAGTCATAAAGTTTCTTTTTGCCCCATTTCGTAATAAAAATTTTTGCTGCGAATAGAAAGAAATAATATTTCGAATGAATTATGTACGAAGTTCATTAAATATCACAGAAAAATTAATTGTAATGAGTGGCATGAATGCTAGTATAGCATTTTGGTTTAACACGTTGCCCTGAGTGTTGTTATCATTCAGAAACAAGCTTTGCCATGTAGAAATATTAAATAATCTACGTAATTGAATATGACGATCTCTATAAATGTGCAATGATTATCGTATTACTTCATTTTGCTAACACCGTTTCATAGAACGAATGGGTATCTTTTAAGATGAATAATTATGCTGATGGCATGAATTTGCAGCATGTTGCTATATTATCACAATTGTCAGGAGGGAAAAGTGTTCAGAGAATTACTGAAATCGAGTGACCAACTGCAGAGACACACATTTCTACATTTCGTAAAATCGTTATCTGCATTGGCCGTTAGAATCTGTTGAGAAATGAAATAAGAGATCAAAGGTCGTATTCAGTAACTTGTCGTCCACTTTGTCGATTTCCTTTAAATTCTGTCGGTATGTTTGCGAGCAATCCATAACTTTTAAATGACTCTACAGTCCAATAATCCATTTTTCAAATCATTTTTATTTTCGTATTTCAGGGAAAGTAGTAGAGCTGAACTCCAGTCCATGTTATGCTATGCGAAGCTACGGTGTGCATATGTTTTCAAATCGATGGCCTACCTTAGCGCAGCATAGCATAAGTTCGGAATCCTACCACAGAAGTATTAGTGGATTTTGGTTGAATTTCGATCGATACCCTACATTTCATACGCAAGAATACACACTAAGTGTAACCAGAGACCACACGAATTTCTATACGTTATTGTCTTTTTGAACTATGCAGTCGAACATAAAAAATGCGTAAATGCTTGTTTTGGAATATAGGCATTTAGACATATGTTCAAATTATGTTATGAGGGCCGATTATTTTTGGCTGGCAATACTTTTACATTTTACATACTTTGTATATGATGAGGCTTATAAAAAATTGAATTAATAATGTAAATGGCCTAGTTTCTGACTCTTCTAGAGTGTCAACATTCCATTTTCCATACAAACCTGTGGTACTCACAGATCGGAAATTAACAGTTAGAACATGGGCATTAAACCCGTTCGTATCAGGTCTCATTACGCAATGCTAATAGTGAAAAAATGTTGCTACGATTGGTGTTTTAATAACGCTCGTAGTTTTTGCCCCCAGAGAGTCTTTCATGTGGTACTTCCTAACCCAGATGTGACAGTTTTTTACCCTTGTGTGTACCCAGTTTTTGACACCTATGAAAGTTACACTTACATAGGGCGACATTTTAAATTAATAAACTTAATGAAAACCGAATATTTTTTTTTATCCGCGCCATTAGCTTTCATCTTTGATTCAGGAAGTTCAACATAAAAAGTTTCACAATAAAACTAGTGACTAATTAAGGGTCAGCAACTGCGACATAACCTAAATTACGTGTCCGAAATTTTCAACAAAACAACTGAGAATTCCAGTCCTTTTCATTGAGTTTACCATGGAAGTAGAAGTGGATAACCGAATCGCCTTCCTAGACATACTGATCAAACGAAACAACAATATTTTTTTAGTACATGAACCTCACAGAAAACTAACACACACTGACCAGCACAGTACATTTTATAACCATTATTTCCAAAAATGCAGTATTTAGTTCCCTCGTATACCGATCACTGACATTCTCCCGAGCCACGTCCCGCGACAAAGATCTAAAACATCTAACAGAGGCCCTGATTAAGAGTGGATATAAAAATAAGATCAGACTATTGACAAATTTAAGAACAAATTGTCAAAAAACGGTACTTTACAACCAACAGAAGATCGAAGGTAAAATTTACAACAAACAAGCAGAGTCCTCAGGAAGGACAATTTCGAAGTCATCTTCAAAGCACCAACGAAGGTAGCACAAATATTTCCGAATCCCAAGATAAAACGTGACACTCTAGATGTGATTGGAGTATGCAAAATTCCCTGTACGTGCAGGAAAGAGTATATGAGAAACGCTACACGCATTAAGGGCCCTGAGTGACCTAAAAAAAGTCATAAGAAAAAAAAGTGATACCCTTCTTGTAAAAATGTTTATAATCGAACATCATTGATTGGGTATCAAGCATTATAATTCTGCAATTTTGTGAAGACAGACAGTGCACCAAATTGGTGTGAGTAAAATAGTAAGCTTTTTACCCTGTCGTAGCTTTTGGATGAAACTGGTGAACAAAATTTGGTGTACGATGTCTCATTTCATTCATAGAAAAGTGTTTTCTAGAACGAATGTAGCAATCTTGGATGGAGTGGAAATTGAATTTACTGTTGACAATTATTATCTAAATTTTTGATAAATAAAGATTTATTCACACATTTTAATTCATAGCTTTTTCAAAAAGGCATTAAATAAAAATTTATATACTTATCCTAGAATGCACTCGTCAACAGATGAAATGAGACATCGAAAACTAAAATTTCTTCATCGCTTTGATCTGAAAGCTACGACAGATCAAAAATCTTACTTTTTTCTGACACAATTTTCCGGCACTTTATGTCTTTGCTAAATTAAAGAATTATAAGACTTGGTATGTACTTGATGAGGTTTAAATGTAAAAGGAATCAAAAGAGGCGTACCATTCAAAGAATTTTCTTCCTAGTGCCTTTTTTCAGGTGACTCAAGCCCCTTCCCAGGTAGAAATTATCTTCGGGCCTTAGTCAGGGCGTCACCGGGCCACCTGACTCCTCTAGTAAGGCGCTTTTATGGCAACCTGATACCGCCCTGAATCGAACTGTAACGCTGTGTCACATATAGCTCTGATCTGGCTGCCTGACCAGGATATTATAAGGCTGCACTGAGAATGCCTAATAACTTCAAGTTGACTATAATAGTACATTACGATACTAGTGCGATGGAACTTTTTCGCAACGAGTGTAAGCTTGCAGCACGAGCCGAAGGCGAGTGTTGTAATTACACAAGATCAGAGGGAGTTTCTCGCACGAGTATCGTATACAATTTTATGCCGCTACTGCGAGAAGTGCCTATTTCACGCACGCAAACGAAGCGAAGTGTGAATATTACATAGTAATATTAACTATAATATTTCATTAATATTAAAAACAAAAAAAAGAATCGTCTTCTCAAATGATTTTTCCCAACACTATTCGAGAAGTGATGCACGCGATTTGAACCTAAGACCTACGGGACTTACCTATGTACCTAACTACCTAACCGAGCACGCTAACCACTAGACCAAACCGACTATGTGGATATCTCATACTATAATTCTACAATAGTTCATTTTACGATAACAGTATAAGGATGCGAGAGTGTAATCTATGGAACTGATATTCTTAGTTGATTCTGCTAAAAACTTCAAATGGAAATGACCGACCGTATAAGAAATCTGCCTGGCACACAAGTGACTTCATCTCAAAAGTCGTAAAATCAAAATGGCGGATTTAATATGCCGGGTAAAAAAGCAAAAACAGACATGATTTAAATTAAATTGATTATTTGGGGGTTTTCGAAGTCGCCGAAATTGATTCAGAAACGTAAGAAAACAAAATGGAAGATTCAGAATGATAAATCGGTGTTCAGAGGTTTTTAATGTAGCTAATTCCGAATTTGCGATTAAAATTTATAAATTCAAGATGGCGGATTCAATATGGCGAAAAGAAATAAAAAAACTGACTAGCTTTGGATAAAATTCATTTATTGCAAAAAGCATCTTGGTCCGCCATATCGATTGCGATATTTTGATTTCATAAATGATATTTCAAATTCGATGATTACGAATTTGAATTTTTAATTCGTCAATTTAATATTATTGGTTCAATAATGTCGGACAAAAATGAACTATTTTAGTTGTTTTATTCTGCATGAAACTTAGATTCCGGAAGCTTTTGAGGTCACTGATGATAAATTTAAACTTAAAACTTATAACATCAAGATGACGGATAAACAGAATTCGAAAAATGAAAATTCAAACAGTTTATTCTACTGACCCACTGCCAGTATTCCAAGAATGCGAAAGTAAGGTTATGTTTTGACACCGGCGTATATCCGTGGCAGCGAATGCTGCGAGCATTGTCAATTTTACTGACGACGAACCAATTGCGATTCAAAAGATTTTTCGGAAACAGCAGACGTCGTCATTTATTTCTATGGATAACAATTTATAAGTTCAACAGTTATGGAATATGATACCTGCCTGAATTCTACATTGAGTCACGTGATGAAGTAGGAACTGAGGCCTCATAAAGCCTAATCATCGGAATTTCACGGTCGCCTGATTTAACACCTAAATCAGCAGCCCCGGATTGCGCCAGATCACGTCCTGGTCAGTCCTCCCATAATAGGGCCAGCCGTAGCACCACCTGATAAGGGCCGAGTAAGGCTTTCCATAATAGGGCTAGATGTGGCATCGCCTGATAAGGGCGTAATAAGGCTTTCCATAATAAGGCTAGCCCTAGGACTCCCCGATCGGGGCCTGATCCTGGTGAGGCAAGCCCTGACAGATTTCTACCCGGGTTGAGCAACAAAGCAGTATTGAAAATAGTAACTTTTCCCAGTCAGCCCGAGATGAAAATTAGAAGAACACTTGTCATTCACTTCAATTTTAAAAAAATGAAGTACAAGCGCCGACGCTTATACTTCAAGCGTCAAGGTTGTTTGACTCGAACATATAGAGAAGGTGTGGAATAATTACCACAAATTTCTCGATCCGTGGTACCGTCTTTCCGGTTTTCAATTGACCAGCCGATTAATTCGAAATGTTCCCATTGACTGATGCGTGGGACCATGATAAAATCAATGGACTATGACGGAAGGCTCGTACTTGAAGACAACCTAAGGATAGGGAGCTTTAGTATCATAGCTCCAGCTCTGATAATGCAAACTTTAACGTTTGCGAAACGTCGGCATAATGCTAAACGTAGACGAGGGAACCATCCTGAGGCCTTCAATTCTAATAAAGGAATTTAGGTTAATTTTCCTGCATGAACTCGTTGGAGTTAGTCCTCTCAAAGAGCTTCATACTAATTAGAGGTTATTACCGACATTCCGAAGAAAATGCACTATCTTTTAACTACGACCGCTTATCGACATCTACAATGCCGGCTTCATTTTACTGTAGGAAGAAAAAAAATTTAATCGCTGTTTTTCTGCAACAAGTTACAGTAAAAAAACGCATTTCTATTTGATATCAGTAAAATCAATATCCGACGAATATTGTATCTGTGACAGCCTTAATGTGCCGTGCGAGTCAGGAACGAGGTCGAGGTCAGAATCTGGGACGATTACCTTACTGCGATGAATATTTCTATATTACGAAACAATTTTGTAATACTGCGCAATTTGCAAGCTGCAAATTTGCAGGTAAATTTTAGAGTCAGAGCGTGCAGTATATCAAATGAAATACTTTTTAATAGCGAGAGTTGGACGTGCTGTCCATTCAACTTATCCAACTGCCGCAAAACAATTAGAGAAAAAATTCTCGCGCTCGCGTGGTCCGGTCCTCATGGCGTTTACGCACCTATAGTTATCTCCCTGTTGTATGGCCGGACGGTGTGCCCGGATTGCCTGGTTCGTTTAATTGTATCGAGCGACGAGGCGCAGATGTTGCCACGCGACCAGGCATCATGGGAAAGTAGGCCAGAGTGTTGCAGGCGCTAGATGGGCAGGATACGAGCATGATGTGCTTTTTTTAAATTGCATTTCAGGTAGCCGGGTGCTCCAACGAATTTTTCCAACATGCCGCCCGGAAAAATATTCTTGTCACGAGACTATTGCGTATTTCCCGGCTACTGACTGACACCTCACGTTATCGATGCAGATTATTCGATGATGCTACGAGGACTGTTGCATCAAATAAATGTGGAAACGAGAGAAACAAAACGCGGAAACGGCTTCTGAAGAACAATTTCTCTAGCGCCAGTACTAGTCGTGTTTTGCAGTCCAAAGATCGTCCAAGCTTTGCATAATACGGCTCTCCAAGCCCGACTGCACGTACCTAGGCGCACCGAAATAGTATACCTAATTCGTATTGGGTGAATACGGCGAAAAACTTTATAAGTAACTCTGTGACTATTCCGGTTCATTTCTACTCGCACGTTCGAATTTAATGGAAGCTTTTAACGTTAGTTTTTATTCTTACTTCAATCGCAGTTCCACAATTTCTACAAATTATCATTAAATATATTGTTTGACAAGACCTGTACTATAATTTATTTGCTGATTCCACAAATATTGTAGTGCAAAGTCCATGAAGATAAAATGTATACTGTTTACGTGTTTGTTGTTCGCTATTAGTAATTAATTGTAAAAAGTAATTATACAGCTCTATGGAATCGTGTTATGTCTTTACGTATTGAGAGTGAAGATTGCATTTACGGAAATGAGTTGAACACCGAGAGATAGCAACATAACAGGTGGATGGTGTATCTGCGACGCTGTATCTGCGAAGCTGCTTCTAGAACTGGAAGTGGGGACTGCTCGATTCGCGGGAGAGCTTTTGTCCCGAAAACACGTTGAAAGATGGGACGCGGATGGAAAAGAAAAGCTATACCTCGATTTGTGCGTAAAGCTAAACTTCTTCGCCGTGCGTCTTGTTTTTTCGTATTATACGAGGTCTCTTGGTAGAAGTTGTTACGAAATTTGAGATAGGAAAGTTTATGTATGCGAAAAAGTTAGACCTATACTTTTTTTAAATATACATTCTTAACTTATGAATGCAAAGCTTTGTTTCTTCTTATACAAGAATTTCATTCTGTTTCTTCTCGCACAACATTTTCATGATTTCCGCATGTCACCATAATTTTTCTATCAGTTTTGTAACACCCCATATATTCATAAATATCGATGAGCAATTGCTGTTGCATTTCAGTCACTATTCTTGACAAAATGCATCGAGCCTTTTGTCCAAACTACTTTGCCACACGACCTTGTATAAGCGGAGTGCTATGCGTTTAGGTACATAATCATCTTTACGCAACGTTTTTATCAAAATATTAAACCAATAAAGAATGACTACGAGAAGCTATGATGGATGCTAATTTTCCTTGGCTTCAGTTCACGGAGAAAACGATCTTGCGACATAGAGATAAAAACATTTCATTGATTCACGGCAGTCATGCTAATGACAAGAAATACTTGAGTTCCATACTTCTTTATTATTAAATGATCTCAAATTCAATCCCTGCCATAGCCATCAGCTATGAAAAATAATAATAATAATAATAATAATGATAGTACAAAACAGAAAGTTTCGATGTATACACGGGTACATTAAATTACGAGATTAAAGTTGACGAATATAAAAAATTTTGCAAATTGCACACGACATTTTTATCATGCTTAATTTACTTGAGCAAAAAATTATTAGTGACGCCTTAAGATAAAATCGGACACTACAGGGCTTAAATGTGGACACCGTAAAAGGAAAAGCTATGTCACTCCCTATAGGGACCTTATGAGGTAGTTCTTGGTTTTTATGCTGAAATTCAATGAGACTGCATGAGGACAACTAATTAAGGGCTCAGTCAGACTGAATGACATGGTATCAAGTAAAAAAATTAATAATAATTTTGCCAGATTTGGATCTGATAAGGTAATAGTATTCCATGCTTACGTTAAATGAGTTGATTAATCGAAGGCCCAGTCGGCTTACCCATCGTAGACCATACGCCAGTTAATAATGACTTTGCCGGATTAGAGTCTTACCAGGCAATTCTAAGTTTCCATAGTTCAGTTTAATACTTAACGGTCCGCTTGAGCTTAATCATAACACCAAGTTAACAAATTATTAATAGTTTTGCCAGACAGACGGTCACGCACCTAGATACAAGCAAACTGATTCGCGCAAACAATAAAACAAGCAATTTCGTGGAAAACACTGAGAAAAAAGTAAAGAGTTACAGGGACTAACTCGTTGGTCCTACGTACTATTTGTCCATAACCACTCGCGAATGTTCAGTAGTCAATATAACCAATTGTTTTTTCGAAGTATCTTAATGAGCTTTTATCTGTTAAGCATCGACAACAACAACAAGATGGATTTATACGCAGTCATATAAATCCATCAAATACTGACGATATAAAATTGATATTATTTTATATTTTTTATCAGTCTGAAAGTACCGGGTACGTCCATTTATATTTACATTGTATTTATTAATCGAATTCTATATACAATCATATGCATCCCCAGTTACTACACATATGTATTCATAATAATGAAGAACAGTTTCACAATGTACTTGCTTCTGAAACAATGTCGCTATAACTATGTTTGGGTACATACCTCTTTCCGGATAATGTATCAAGAGACGCGGTAGTATTTCCAGACAAGTACATTTACCCTGTCCCCCTTTTATCTTACGTTAATATTCACTGCTTATTAAAATTGCAATAAAAACCAGTGCTTCGGAACGAAGAAAACGTATACCGTGGCCTTGGGGCAACGGTATATAGATATACATATTTCTTCACATATTGTTCAACGTCTAGACTAGTCGAGACAGCAGCATAAAAAAAACAGCAATGTTGTATAGAGCTGTGGATACAGAACTTCATTCTTAGACAGAATAGATCTTACCTCGGGCATTCCGTTTAGATGTAGTTGTTCATGAAGATTATCGTTATTAGTGACATGAGTACTGGACAACCATTTCGTGAAAAATTGTTTCTTCCCATACTGTTGCAGTTACTTTAAGTATATATTTTCTCAACCGACGTTGAGTGAAAATTCCGGTCTTTGATCGCAAGTGAGAGATCCGATGCACCTTCATAATGAACATTTTTAATCGAAAAACTTGTTTTCTTGTAATAAGAAACTGTGCCTCTATGATTTCTGTACATTTTTCCAAAACACGTATATCAAGAATATTTTCATTCACGTTTGGCCTGGGGGTCGAGTACAATTATTCCACCGGTTACTGAATTTTTTTTTATCATACGTTTGAACAGTCGAAGCTCATAGGAATCTATGAGTGGAATTCCCAATTAATAATACCCCAAGGCCTATGAGGGGTCACAGCGAAATCAATTTTTCGGAACTTGTGGTAAAGTCGTTGCTGCGCGCAATGTAAACATGTAAGCTATGCAAACCAGGTCAGGTTATAACCTCGCGTATCTCCCAGTTGCGCCTACCTGAAGATGGCAGGGGACCGACTCTACACCTCCCAAGTCTACACAAAGATAGGTCTACACAAAAAGTCGACACAGAAAGACTGTACACGCAGACAGCTCGACACCGAAAACTCGGCACGAAAAACTCGACACCAAAAACTCTGCACGAAAAACTCGACACCGAAAAGTCAACACGAAAAACTCGACACGCCGAAAAGTCGGCACAAAAAACTCGACACCGAAAACTCAGCACGAAAAACTCAACACCGAAAAGTCGACACTTCGATCGATTTTGGTGAATTTTAAGGCCCTATCCGATGTGAAATTTTCCGTTAATTAGAATTTTTATTTTATTCGGTGCGTAAAACGTGGTTTTATTTTATTTTTAACCCACTATTTCGATGTATTTTTGCCAGCAGACAACGAATATGTTATGTTTTTAAAAATCGTGATATTTTTCACTGAAAACCCAGAAATACATTACTTTTTTCATTTGAAACAAAATATGATCTATTCAGATATCCCCTTGAACGATAGTATCATACTAGTGCGACAAAACTTTTTTTGACTTGTGCAGGAGTCTCAAACTTTCTGCTCTTGTAGTGTAATATACTATTTCGCGCGAGTATCGTACCTATTTTTATTTCACGACGTGTGTAAACAAAGTTTCACGCACGCTTCGCTCGCGCAATCGCGATTTGCCCACAGAGTGAAATAAAAATTGTAATTAACGGAAAATTTCACATCGGATAGGGCCTTAAAATTCCCCAAAATCGATCAAAGTGTCGACTTTTCGGTGTCAAGTTTTTCGTGCCGACTTTTCGGTGTAGAGTTTTTTGTGCCGACTTTTCGGCGTGTCGAGTTTTTCGTGTTGACTTTTCGGTGTCGAGTTTTTCGTGCTGAGTTTTTGGTGTCGAGTTTTTCGTGCCGAGTTTTCGGTGTCGAGCTGTCTGCGTGTACAGTCTTTCTGTGTCGACTTTTTGTGTAGACCTATCTTTGTGTAGACTTGGGAGGTGTAGAGTCGGTCCCCTGCCCCTGAAGATAAATAGGTCCAGAGATGTTCACGATGACAACCTGACGAAATATTTCACAACAAAATTCCTCATCACCTAAATATCCCCGAGTCAAAAGTTCTTCCCAAAATATCTGATCACATAAATATCCCCTAGTCAAAAGTTCTTTCCTAAATATCTCATCACATGAATATCTCCTAGTCAAAAGTTCTTCCCAAAATATCTCATTACATAAATATCCCCTAGTCAAAAGTTCTTCCCTAAATATCTCATTACATAAATATCTCCTAGTCAAAAGTTCTTCCCAAAATATCTCATCACATAAATATCCCCTAGTCGAAAGTTTTTCACAAAATACCTCATTAGCAAAATATCCTCGCGTCAAAATATTTCTTAACTAATTATTCCCTTGCTAAAATATGTTTTTATTTTTCAGTCACCTTTCACTTAAGAGTATCATCATTACTATTCAGGAATAAGAATCATCTATAATGTATATATATCCCTATCTGGAAAGCTGATATTTTATCACGCGACAATCCTACCAACTTTTCGCGCAAATAATTGATTCCCAAAATGGCTATTTCGTAGGAAGCTGAACTTCGGAAAAAATTAAAAAATTTATCTTCACAATCCTTTACATATAATGGAAATATATTATATACCAGTGTGAATGTGTTGACTTATCAATGTAACCGACAATAATCAATTAATCCAAAAATAATTTATATTTTTGTAACAGTCGAATACTGATCGTATAACACAGTAGACGATACTATCTTCAGAGATTCGTGTGTAGCCCTTGACGCGTGTCTTTGTGGGGAATTATATTAACGGAGCCTTATTGGCGGAGCCTCCAACCCCACGCATCACAAAGAAAATACTTTCAGTTTTTTAAGTTTTTTAATGGCTAACTGGAGCTTTCTAATCAGAGATTCCATGCCTCATTGCGTCTGAATCTTTATGTTGGGGTCCATAGAGAGAAGTGGGGAAGGGGTAGGGGGGGGGGGGGGCTCTACTCCCAACCATTACAAAAATATATTTTACTCCCTCCAGGTTTCTTTGGTTCCTTCGGTTCTTTCAGTTTGCTTACGTTGTTTACTTTCTTTTTTTGTACTTTATTTTATGATTTTTTATATGTTTGAGAACATTTCTGGTGACAGATATTTTGGGAGGGGCTAGTTCGACGTAGATCAAATGTCGGGTAGCCATCTGCGAGCAAGCATAAAGTCTAAACCGCATGTACCTATTTACAATACAATTTTCAACACATTATAACCAGGTTGAAAATCCATTCTGATTAAATAGGAAGTAAAGAACAGGTTTGCGCAATTCCTACCAACATTGTGCGTGCTGGTTGATCAAATCGGATAATCTTAGTCCTTCACAAAGACTGCTACCATTGTCGGTGATTCTGTTGTGTTCTATGGTTTCAGTTTCAGTTCGAGCGCATACCGGTTGGAATTTGTAACTATCTCGACGGCATACATCCTTCTGTGGATAGCAGGTATCCGACCAGTGCGGTATTGTCATTTGTACCACGCATACCATGGCATACCAAGTTCCGTTGTATTTGTCTATTCGTAATCCTACCGTCGCTACATAGACAGACCAAGGTTCTCATCGTTGTGAAGATTAGGCCAGCTAGTTATTTACGCTGTATAGGATCATCATTGGCTGTACATGCCCTCATTTCTGCAATGCTGACAGGCCGGCATTTGCCTTTGATGCTGGCGCATAGAACTATAATTAATTAGTAATAAGGTTTGCTTGATATTAGCAATATACAGAGAGACAAATATTGAGATAATTTCAATTGCCTTTGCACATTGAGATGCCAGCGCAGCTTGTGATACAACATAGCAACAGTGGATTGCCAAGGAGCTTAGATTCTTATGTTATGATATATTTGAAAGAAGATTTTCCGATTACAGTTAATTCACAACTGAACGATATTATTATGGATAAGAAACTATAGTGTCTAATTTTTTAAATATTTTAATCTATGGCCATAGCAATAGCTTTTTCCCTTTTAATTTATTTTGTGAAAAGTGTACGTTTTCGTCAGCTTGATGTCGTCTGCACCTTATTCCAACAGATTTATATTATGTTTTCTAAATATGAGAGCAGCAATGAAATTTTAATCGTGCACAGATAGAATTATTAATCAGGTCAGGTTCCAAGGCAATAACACACCCAATCGAATTCAATCCTCAAAAGAAAAGGCATTGTCTCTATGAGTTGGACGCTGAGTAAACGAATTAACAGACACATTCCAACTATTCTTGTTTAACCCTCCGTAATGGCAATCTTTTGCTATAACACGTGTGGTTATTGTGACCCCATGTGACAAGGGTGGGTTAACAAAGGCAATCCAGTCTTCGCGCATTTTTCGTCCGCACTCTTTACCGAAAAGAAAAAGTACAAACGGAAAGAGTACCGGTACTCAGTGTAGCGTTCCGCCCTTACGACCACAAGGTTGTCTAAAAATTTCCAGACGCTTTTGGAAGTGTTCTCCGTTGCAATACAGTATTTTCCACTAATGGCGTAACCTCCGGAGAACACCGAAAGTTGTCAGTCGTTCTGACAGTTGCCGAGTGTAAGGACCCCGATGGTTCTCCCAGTTATGTTACGCAGCGGAGTGGGTTAAGTATTTAGGATGCAAAGTTATTAATAACTGACCAATGTTTCATCACGCTTGCGAAATTATTTTAGATAATAAGAGTGAGTTCGTTGTACCAGTAAAACTGTTTAGGGACTAGAGTTATAATGCTCATACTCATGCGCGTTAAATAGGTGCGGAGTCCAGGATGGAATCGAAGGCAGAATCTAGGATAAAGTCTGGGGAGTTAAGGATGGATTCTAGAATATCCTCTATTGTCACCTTGTGAATAAATCTCCTACATTCGAATAACAAAAATAGATTGTTTCATTTTATTCCTAGCAATGTAAATTTTAGCCTGCGAAAAATTATTATTATTATTGAATATTCATTTCTGAAACTACATTTTTTTTTAGATTTGTTCAGTTCCAGTTCCGAGGTACACCCGTGAGGGTTTTTATCTAGCTCCCCCTCTAACTTCCCTTCCTTTCACTCCCTACCCGCACTTCGTTAAGCTAACCTAACTTCCAATGCGTCGGCAGCCGACTTAGCTACACTGTACCACATTTGCCGAGAGCACGGGGAAACTGCGGAATACCCGTACCGGTACAGACGGCCGTGTACTCTTCCGACTTCCCGTCATATACACGAAAGTAGCTTGCTTAAGTATATACACCGAGGCCGCGGAAAAACGGACCTTCCGTTCACTGGTTGATGAGCCAGCCGGTGCACGGCTAAGCGGTCACCCATCCAAGTTGTGGCCGCAAATAATGCTGCTTAACTCGAGAGGTCGCCAGAGCCGTACACGGACCGCACAACCACCGGTGTCGGTCCATTTCTGAAACTATTTTTTACATTTAGTTTTCACGAAACGAGTTTAGTGCAGTCCACTATGAAATTCAGTGTGTGGCAATAGCGCATTGACTGTTACTCAATAAACAGTGCTTATGTTGCTCACACGTCAGTCTGGGAATTAATTCTAGATTGTGTCGCGAACACCTAAAGCCATCAAGGCGCGCGAGTCTATCAAAGACTCGCGCGCATCGCTTTCTTTTCTATGAACGGTGTAATAAACATTCCTAAGTTTCCAAGATGGATCCCACTTACGATGTAGTCTGGGTTTTTTACCCGAACTATTTCAGATGTCTTTACTATATTCCTCTCTCAGTGTTGTATCGTTACCGTAAGGAAACGTTAGAAATAAACGCCTAGGAGACTTACCGAGGTGTTGTTACAATTTACGTCATTAACTAAAGTATACATGTATTACTGTGACAGACATCTATCTGTTGCTGCGAAGTTTTGCTACTTCGTTCGCTGGCTATTCAAAATGGCCTCGAAGCAAAGCCACGCGCGAAACCAACACCAGTGTAGCAGTTGCGTGCTATTGCAGCATTTTGGCAATTTGGCTATTGAATATTTCCATTAGTATTAGAAACCGCTGAAATATATCTCGGTTGCCATGGGTATAGATTATTTGTTATCATGGATACCAGGAAATTCAAATCTTGACACAAATCATGAGTATAACGAAAGGTATCTGCGAAATATCAGAACGTTCAATGCTCAATTGTCTTATATCGTCATAACACACGCACATTTATTCATTCTTGCTAGAGTTGATTGGCTTCTGAAGGCTTTTGAAATTAATTTCATCAATGCTGTACCGGACGCAACTTCTTTAACCACTTCTCAATGATGATGTTCATAAAGTGTAGGACATCAGCTTATACATCCTGTGCCAACAGATAGATACAGCATTTACGACGTCGCAAAAAGTCTGATTCCGATATTCTGGTGCAGTCATTGTTTGTTCCGGTGATAGACTTGACATCGTGCCAAAAAAGATATTATCTTCGCGAAGCTGGTCGTTTTTGTTCCGTGGGCGACTATCGGCCAGCTTGTCAGTTCTGCTATTGGCTCCCTGGCCACAGTGAATAGAATTCAAGCATTTAGGCTAAATCGACGAATTGTTTTGTCTCCGTTATCTCGATATAACGTGTCAACCATTTTTGAGCTGATAGCCGTTTTCTTCTAGCACCGCAATACATTCGTCTATTGCTGCAAGGTGTTGTACCGTTCTTAACGAGGTTCACCTGTAACTTGTGAGTAAAAAATGTGACTAAATGGAATGTTAATGTAGTTATCACGAATTATGTGCAATATTAGTATCGTGAATTGTGAATACTATGTACACCATATTCTTCGTAAATAATTGGATTATAGAATATAACGATACATATTATAATACAGGTCTTAAATGCCCAACAACTCGGGAGTCGTTAGTCTAAAATCACGAAGTTAATAAAAATTGAAAATAATTACCAAAATCCTATAAAAATAATTCTCAGACAATATTAACGCCTGGAATGCATAAATGAATTTGAAATTCTCATTTGTCAACTCCTAATTGGTAGAATAATAATGGTTTCGACTAATATGTTAATCTGATAACAATGTCAGGTTGTTATCAAATGGTATCGACTGAACTTCGTAGATTGTTAAAAATCTAATGTGTAAAATTCGATTATTGTGGACTTTCCAAAAGTGTTACCCATTACAGTGTTAAGATTAAAAATTTTCGTCATGTGGGATTAACGCAAACAATTTCGTTAAATTTATTTTCGTGGCAACTTCACTTTTCAACACTGACATTAGGATTTTTCTTCATTCTGCAATCCACAGTGTCACCATAACACGCGCTCGAATTAAGGAAACACTGCTTATTGTCGATCACTTGCTTGTCGTACGAAATTGGTTTACTGAAAAATCTGGGGGATTCCCGAACCACGTTGAACTTCTCGACTCTATCTTATTATTTATTTCTGAAATATATTTATGAAAAGTAGGGTGTGAAATAAAAAAGTTTTATTTGTTATTTTTTTCAAAATCCAGCGAAAGTGTGTACTTGGATCTCCAAATACATCTCCTGCATGTCAAACTGCCGGCAGAATTTTTTCAAATGTTGTTCTATCTATATTTACCTGAAAAAAAAGATGTCGATTGAGCGACCTCTAACAGTGATTTGTCCGTGATTTCCTTTTACACAAACTATTGTGAGATATAAAACTAATGTTTTAGCTGTAGCAACCTAAAGAATCTAAAGGAATGTAAAAAAAACAAACCGATAAAAACTGATTTATTTAATGGATTAACGCTGAAAGTATCGAAGTATAATTTGTCCTTACATACGATTCACTTGCAATTCGGTACTTAGGGATGTTTGAGGTCGGCAGTTATTAATCCAAACTCAAACTTCAGAAATTCAAAATAGCGGATCCAATATGGCCGACCAAAATGCGAGAATTTGCCAAAATCTAAACTTTGAGTCAGGATTCATAATTAGTGACCTCAATAACTCCTGAATAGGCAAACCTTCTAAACATTTAGAGGTGAGTTTAGTAATTAAAGCACGTCTTCTGGTTGCACAATACACACTCTCCTGTGTAATAACAGTAGAACAATTTCGTTCATGCTACATTCGTTATACTCGCCTTTTACCCTGATAGGAATTGTACTATATATAACCCAATGTTTTATAACGTTTATGGACGGTACAGAGTATCCTATTGTCAGTTCCGATTGAACGATGAAATTACATAGATCGCCATAGTGTGAAAAACAACGGGAGCGGACCTCTGCAACCTCAGGGATTTGGCGCGAACAATTTTATCGAATGAACGAGAGGCGTGGAGAACCAGGAGGAAAAAAACGTGCGCAGTGCTGCGAGAGCGGGGCAGATGGCGTCGGTTAAAGATCGACGACCCCTGCAGTTAGTAGCCAACAGCTATATTCATCGGACGTGCTCTTGGGGGCAACACCGGAATTCCACGATAGCGCAACTGTACTGAAAACTCATTCGGCCTACAGGCTCACCTCTCGCCGCAAGGCTTAATTTTTTTAAATTTAATTATTGGCAATGCCTCGCTAACTTTCAAGTCGGGGTTCGGTAGAAACGCGACGCCTGCCAGTAAATATAATAACGGAACGGGACGGTGTATCGCGATAGCGTGATGGCACTCGGACAAACCAGGTTTCATCCGCAATTCCATTGGCCTCGGTGCCACTGCGCTGAAAACGCTTGCGCTCGTGGAAATTCACTCGTTTTACTGGGAACCGATTTCACAGTTCACTCGGCCATACGTTCAAATACACACATTCTCCACTTACTCGTCCCCCTGCGAGTGGTGAAAAGCCAAAAATGAATTCAACGGGCAATAGAACGCGTATTTGAAGTTCAAAAGCTCGGGTATCTGATCGTGACAGTTCTTCCAAAACTCTAGCACGTTGCGATCGTGGAAATCAAATATGTTATGCTGCATCTGCAATATACTTTAATGATTTTTGAGTGAATATTTGCAATGCATTCCATGTCGCTGCAATTTTTATCCAAGGCATCAAGTGCTCGACGTCCTCAATAGCCTAAAAAAAAAATTTTTTTTAAATATGCACACGTGTGAAGAAACTATGATATGCACGGTGATCACTGATTCAACAAGTTTTATATCCATTATTTTTACACGATCATTTTTTGTACATTGTGTATTCGAGAGGCGGGGGTCTGCAAAATTCATCTATTGCACTCAATAATAATAAAAATGGTCAATTAGAATGCGCAGTTGTATTTTAATTGATATTTTCTTAGCATATGTGTAATTTTTTTTGTACTTTCTCGTCTCATGTAAAAGAGATATAGTATTGCAATCTGAATAAATCCACTCTCGGGTTTCAATAGAGAGTGATTCTAAAAAATTTAGAAAGGGGCATTTACTTATTTCTGTCTGTCTGTTATTCTGTCTGACTGTATCATTCGAAACACACAATAACTGTCCGAAATACTCACTGCTATCGGTACATTACCTAACTTATGAAAAAATAACTTATAAAAAATGTTTCACTTATTTTCCAATATAAAAATTGATTTGCTTTAGTCTGATACATACTGATATAATTAACAGAAAATAAGCAGTGAACAACTAGTGATTCAGTATAGTTGGGAGATTGATGTCTTTTCAGCCACTCGCAAGAGTGATATTTCTTAAACCATTATAAATTAATTATATTGTGTGAAATATAGATTGTGTCACAGATCTACTTAAAAAACTGCTATCAATGATCTTAAACCATTTTCAATAAGAAATATACTATGCATATCCACACCAAGTGTTGGTTTAAAAAAATTACATCGACAAAACAAATTTGACGCTATTAACACTTACATGAAGGTGGACTGTAAATACTCATGTACTCATCGTAACATAGTTTTCATCACTCACATAGCACTTTATGTGAATTTTAAATAATGCGTGAGTCTCAAATACGACATATTAACGTCCTATTCCCATGTCAAATTTGACACCAAACTGAACTTGTTTCTCGCGGACTTCCCCAGCAACTAATCACAACTCGAATAAGCTGCTAACAATGCTTTCCGTTACCTATAAACTTTTCAAAAGAGAGATCAAACTATCACAGTTGCCGACAATGACATCACCAAAAATATAGCAATATGTAAAGTGAAGGCGCGATCAAAACAGAGCTGGGCAAAATACATGAAAATACTAAAAATACAAGTGATACAGTTGTTTCACATCGTTCGTAAACTTTAGATTTTAGAACGTCAATCTTTTTTTTTTCTTCATAAAAGAAGCTTTTATCCATGAATCACTTCGATTACCAAATTATATTATCACACATCCAAATTAATTTTATGAGGAAGCGAATTAAAAAAAAACTATGAGGAAGCGATGGTAACGTTATATTAAGTAGAAGGAAGTTAACATTGTTCATTTGCAAATCGTTAAGACGTTGAGAGTCACGATACATCGTGTTGTCTGGTCTGAAAGCTACAAGTGAACATTCTTTAATTTAGTTTCCAATGTTTGAATTCCCTACATCACTCCGAAAACATTCATAGAGATAGTCCAGGCTATGAATTTTATGACCGTGAAAAACTGTTTAGATTCAGATTAATAATCTCACTGAAAAAAATAATATGTTGAATTTTTTCAGGTGACTCAACCCCGTTAATTTAGTAATTGGTGTGACTTATTGTTGATCAAAGGGAGAGAATGAGACGTATTAATAGGAGCATTAAATAATACATTTCGCTCGTTGAAAGTACATTTTCAATTTCAAATTTCAAATTTAACGTGAACTTAGTAAATATTTAAAAAAATGTTCCGAATATATAGGATCAAAAAATAAAAAAGTATTTTTTATTCTATAAAATACTTAAAATACGTACGCAGTATTTTAGTATTTAAAATACTTAAAATACATGATGTATTTTAAATACTGCCCAGCTCTGGATCAAAATATAGTTTAAATTTTCGCATATTTCAAGATAAGAATCAGGTTGAGGGGAGATTTGGAATTTGGGTCTTAATGCCAAAACTACATGTTATACGTAGTAGATATATAGTAAGTTCATTAGAGTTAACAGTGTTGTTTCAAACTTAATGTGTTTTTAGACGGTACATACAACTCGACGGTCATAGAGGCAAACGGAAGTAAGTTAATATTCTTTTGGAATTAAAACCATTCGAAACCCCTAACTACACCAAAATCTAAAAGTTGATTCTTATTCTTATTGCATTCTCTTACATTTCCGTATTTTATATGTGATAAACGAAATAAAAAGAGGGTGGTTGGAATCACTCCATGCTGATATATAGTCTTTGGTATAGTAATAGTTGCTATAGCTTCTTCGCCCGGGTACACGCAGAAAAAGGTTTTCAAGATCTGTGCAAAATTTACTTCAGATAAATAGATTTTTTTATTTGTCGAAGAGCCTATTAGTATTTTTTTTACAGTACATATTTTGATTTGAATGCGTATTTTTTTTCACGCATAGGTCACTTACCGACCGATCTGTATACACTTGAAGTATTTTTTATTCAGGAGAGTTGCGATGTTTCCCGCGGAGACGAACGAATCATATGCTTAAAGAAAAGGTATCTTTGATTCAAGTATCTTTAATACTTCTTAAGTTTATTTGGGACCTATATAAATTGTGACCTAACCGATAAATGGTACCTTAATTTGGTGTCCAAATTAATTGGCTTGACTCATTACAACTAAAATTATTTAAAAACTAAATATTTATTAATAAATAACGGTTATGACTAAAATGTAACAAGTATGCTTTACCCCCAAATACGAATTTTTCCACTCAAGTAAACAGTATTATACAATTCTCCTTGAATTGAAACTGATAAATCACTGTCTGGCCGTAGCAGTATCACTCCCTGATACACTTCACTACTCAGAAGATGGTTACTCTTATGTGGGTTCTTTTGGAGTAGTGTTGTATTTCGATAGGTTAAACCTCTTTTGACTCACGTCGTTTTTCGGTCGAGTGTTGTCTATTCTTCATAGTATATTTTTTTCTCGGGTCTCTCGGCAAAGTGGCAGTCTTAGCGAAGTGCCGTGAAAAGCAAATTCCCGGATAACCCGCACCGGCACCACGAATCGTGGCGCGCAACAAAGCTCTCGAATTTTTTTTTCACCGTCTTCGGTGCTATTTTTTCTGCTTTGGTACTGCACAACAGAGGCGATGCGAGAGTCGAGGCGAAGGAGAAAAAGAGAGTTGAACTAGCTGCGCTGGAGTGGTTCTTGCCCACGCGCTCGGAGCTAAAGTAGACGTGGCTTTTCCGCAGGAAAAACATTCCTCGAACACGAAATTCTCTTTTAGGAATCTCTTTGAGTAAACGGCGTGGATGAGATGGTGGCCGGGCGCGGCAGAAAGCTTGTAGGAAGGGGAAAAGCGCAACGCCGTTGATTTCGTGAAAAAGTGGGTGCCCCCAGCGTCCCCGTGCCCCTCGGATGTTGAGCTAACCCTCAGAGTAGCAAACAATGAGACTGCAACGAGAAATGAAAAAAAATGTTTAAAGGTTTTTTAAGTGGTCATACATATATTGCAGTTGGGTTACGGCACCTCTGTACATCTCTAAATACCTGTATACACCTATCCAGTGTACGGAAGACCCAAACGTCGTTGTGTTGTTACTTAAAAATTCAACAAATGCAAAGTGCAGTTCACTCTTGCAGGCCGAGGCTTACAGAATTTTTCGCGCATTGCTGTGTTCCAGTGGAAGTCGCTACATACATACACAATGACTCTGGATGTTTCTGGGCTGAGTATGAGACTGCAGTATTATAATTTCGTCAAAAACCGTGGAAGCCACAATCGTTATGGCTCTGCATATATTTTCTATGATATTATAGTAACACTACGCTATATCACATAGAGTAGTGGTACATGCATGCCTGGGCAAGTCTATGAGAAATTCATGGTGAATAAATGAGATCTCGTTCGCTTCTCGAACCACTTACAGAATAACTCAGCGCAGGTCATTAACCACGCGGGATCCTCTTCCTATAATAATATAATAGATCCTCGGTTGCCGCGTTATAGGAAATACAGACATGGACTTCAACAAATCATCCGAAATTTTCTTACGTCTCGCTTTCAAACACTCTCCAACCCACCGTCTCATCCTCGCGCGCCTTCTCTTCCACGTCATTAGCTGTAAATTGGTTTGTTCTATATCTCAACTCTACAACGGAATGGACTCCGCCAATAAACTGCTGCGCAGATAGTACCAAGTAATTCCAAGGTGACGTTAAATGACGTTATGCCCAGAGCAGAGATACTACTACTACTACGACTCACTCAGCGTTAGACTGCACTCATACCTCTGCTGTTCGTGGTCCGTATAACAGGTACAGTAGGTACGCCGTTCCAAAAGTTCGGCAAGTATCACCTGCTCGCTCTATATCCGTCCCACAGTTGCGACCACCACCATCACGTTTCATAGCCGTCATTTTATAGTATTTCGTAATTGTATCATTTTATCGCTCTTGCGGCCTTTGCACCCTTGTTACACACTCGGGGTAAGGAAATTAGATGTACAAAGCTCTATAGCAGTATGTGGGAGCGTTAATCTGAAATATCGAACTAGTTCAGCTGCGGAATATGCATCAATTATGAAATGGCATGCGAATATTCATACCTTCGCAACTCTGTTCGTTACTGTCACCCACGCACTCCACATAGCATCAGATATTCGTTGTATATTCATTTTAGGCCCATGACTCTGAAAACAGGCGTATTGTTACGTGTGTTCAAAAAATGCACAACACACATATTACACGTGGCGTTCTATCCAAATGCGTTGATAACAAGCATGTTGGTCGACCTGCGCGCTCACACAAGATACTTTTACTGCATCATTACACGATTTTTAGCGCAGCACACTTCTTAGTTCATGATACAGAGTGCGCTCATTGCAATACGTTTTACGTTTGGTGAATCAATTTGTTCAACTCCAAATAACACACACAGAGTACGACTACGGGCCAAATCTTCTACATTACTTTACTTTACTTTTTTTTTCAGGTGTGTTGATTGCACACCTAAAGGGACAGTGGTTCAACGGTCGCCGCTCTGACTCTCGAACATTCGACGGAAGGGCGGTGGTCTGAGCACGAATCTCAGTCTGCCTCTGATGATTGACTGTGTAACTACGGTAACTGACCCCTATCCTAGATTGCGAATTCTTTTTATACTATTGTCTCCTACTTCCCTTTCCCAAAAAATGCTCTACATCTAATTAATGCAAAGCTGCTCTTCTTTTCTTTTGCATGACTAATCATTCGCGGAGTCATACATGGTGATTGCGTTTTCGCAAGCTAGTTGCAAATGGTTTTTTGCGGAACCGCATCTTGCGAGTCACCTGGTCGGCCCTCGAACTCTCTCGCTTCCACGAACTCGGAGATGATTGATAATAGCGTGTGGATTAAAATAGGATTATCGTTACGCATGTTCGCTTGTTCTTATTGTAGATTTTTTCTCGGTATTAATATTTAAACAAGTTTCCCTATTTAGGTATTATGTTAATACTTCTTCCTGATTCTAAGCAATATTGCCGGTTTCGGTATTCTGATGTTCGATGGGTCAAATCGTTAGATTGATTGAATTATTAAATAAATTCCTGATTTAATCGGGGTAAATGTTATAAATCTCAAGCTTTACATCATTTCAATTGTTTGTTATATCGATGTTATTATCAAGATTTAAGTCTCTCTTCTTTTGGTGTTAATGTCCTTCTTGATCCTCTTAGCCTTTAAACAATACCGCCAGTTTCTGCATCTAAATGTTCAATTGATCGAATCGTTAAATTAATTGAATTATTGAATAAATTTCTGGTTTAATCGTAGTGAATGTTATAAACCTCAAGCTTTACATCATTTAAAGTGTTTCATGTGTCAATGTTGCTAACAAAACTAACGTCAAGAGAGAAACAGAATTATTGCTAACATTTGTTCGGTAATGGTTATTAGAAGTTTACTTATAATGTATAAGTTGGAGGATATTAGCTTCGATAACTTAATAAAGCAATTAGAAGGATAGAATGTACTCATGAGCAGTGCCGATTCGAGGTCAAAGCTGTGGTCTAGAGGTAATTTCATATACAGGGTTGCTAATGCCGTAGGTGTTGAGACGCTGTTTGCCAAACCTCGACATACGCTTCGTATTCAATAATCGGGATGGTCAATAATTAGGTCCATTGTCCAATTCGACAATGAGGCATTCCTTGTTTGAACCTGCTCGGTCTTCGTTAGACACAGAGTCTCGGACCGTCCCATTGCTACGGCATCTCTCAAGCTTGACTCGCATTCCTCTCTGCCTCAGTAACGGTGTAATAGAACTTATTTCATTGTGTGCTATCGAACCAAGGATTTCAACTTAATATTTTTTTTCAACCTAGTTTTATCTAAGAAATTGTATTTTTTTGTAATATATTTTATTAAATTTAATAAATTGATGACGTAACAATAGCACAAAATTTGCTGGTGTTGCAAAATCGTTTTCTCCGTGCAACAACGAATACTGAGTATATCTTTGAGACGAATAATCTTTCGAAAAATATACTCACTGACTGATCTCTGCTGTCCCTTCATAATATTGTGGATGCCTGTGATATGATAATAGTCCGCGCTCACTAGACTTGAAAGATGAATCTACATTGATAATAATAATAAACGTGTTTATTGCCATTTAAATACACAACAATACATCACAATACATGGTTATATACATAAAATGCCAATAGGCCATCGACCGAGGTCCTTCAGCCCTAATCTACATTATTATTCTCCAATCTAACTTAATTAATGTATACTTGATGTACTGTAAAACACTTATCTATTCATCTTATGCACCCAGCGGGAATAAAATTTTCAAGAGGGCTGAAAACTGGACCGAAACGTTAAATCTAAATTTCTATTAATAATTCTCTAACATCGTAGAAATCAGCTAAGCTGCAGTAGTTAGCCGCATACTAACTGTACTATTGAGTAAACTTTGCACTTGATTTCGGCAAGAAATCTCATTATTACAAATGATACTCCAGATACCGGATACATGTAACAAATTTTCAAATGCCACTAGCGCTCGTCGTGGCTTTGTTGTACTTAATTTTTCGGGAATTAGTGTTAATTTATCAGGAGAATGCATATTAAAAAAATTACAATAATACTTGCTTTCTTCTATGCCCAAATTTGGATGCTAACGTTTAACTACGTCTGACTATTCACTAGCGCTTACTACTGCCATCGCTTCTCTTAAAACTCTTGGATCAATCGTGAGTTATTTTATGGCTGCTACATCGTTACGGTCTACCGCAAGGCTTTTCCACGTTGTGATTTATCTCGACCCGACATCGTTGGTGAAGAAAATGTCTTGTGGCATGTATGTGCTTCAAATCTCAACGCGACACCAATTCCATGTATGTACACAGCTGCTGGAATATCTCCTAACTAAACGAGGAGGAGAGAGGCTGAATAACAGAAGCTCTTTTGTTCTTGCTTCTGTATCATGCTGTTATTCTGTTTATCTCATTCAGTTCCTTTTTCATCCTTCCAAATGCCCTCCTCGATGTTGGGCCAACATCTGCACCCTTCAACGTTCCGTACGTAGTTACGTCTGCCGTAACGACAACTTTTTACGAACGATAAACTATCCACAACTCTCGATCGTTACCCAAGATAAAACTTAATCCTGTCAGAAATGAGAGACGGCAGCACGCAGTACTATAATAATACAAAGCTCTTACTTATGGTACCGAGAGACGTAAAATCTTATAGTAGATATTTCCCTTTCGGATCTTCGTGTTCTTGCTAGCCTCTTCACGAATCTTATCCTCGTAGAACGTACACAGATTTGCGGTGACATTTTCATCCTTTCTTTATAGTGCCTTCTCTCTACTCAACAATTCTTCGTAAGGAACGAAACGACAGGTCCTACATTTGCATCTTTTTGTACTCTAAAATGATTGTTCACTTCTTCACTGTCGACTTAACTTTTTTTTCCTATCCAATTTCCCCCGTACAATCGAATTCAGTACGCTCTTGCCGCCTTCTACAGTCGCCGATAATTGGCGAGCGAGCTTTCAACTATTGTCTCTCCCATTCTCTTTTAATTTCTATCTATTTTGCAGCTGAACATAATAGATTTGAACAGCGTTGATGGAGTGGCTTTCAAAGAATAACAAAAGAGGATTATGTCGTTTGTATGACATATACGTAAAAGTTATTGAAGAGGCTTCAGCGAGTAATGTTAATCAACTGACGCACTATTGTGAACTTTATCCTACTAGATAGGAAAATATTAATTTATATGGTAAGTTGCTCTACATTTTTTATTTTCCCACCATTCGAGGCATTAGCAAACGACGCTATCGATTCCTATTTTTATTCTTGACATTACGATGGGTGAAGGCACTAATTTAACTGCTAATCTAACTCGGCGAGAATTAATGTAGTACGGCTCATAAGCAAATGTTGAACGTGAACTGCGATAACATGCCGCACATGTCTACATTTGCATCACTAAGATCACTCGCTTTGGATTTTTTAGATAGCAGGAATTTGCCCCGTAGTCGAGAATGCATTACAATTTTTTTTTTAAATGTGATCAGAGAATGTTCTGACAGCAATGAAATTCCTCTGACACCAGGCGTTGTCAGAGTCGACTTTGCCTCTGACAGATGTCTTATTATTATTTTAAACAATCTCGAAATTTCCTTCCTTCCTTCCTTCCTTATTTTTCACTTAATCATATCTTGCGCTGTCACACTTTTATTAGGACGGCGGAAAATAATTTATTCCAGTACACGTTAATACAACATTTTTTTCAGTGATGTGCGATCTTAATGGTTATAGTTAGCTAAAAAAGCGTTCGATCCGCTCAAAGCGTTACGTCCAACGTAACAAACTAGAGCAAAGAAGGGATATTTCTATCTCAAATTTCTCGGTTTCTAGACAAATAATCATTTTTAGACATTGCGACCAGTTTCATCCACAATATTCCGATCTCCAATATAAAAAAAGTTCCATAAATTCATCTTTCAACGCGATAGTGGCTTATGCCTTCTCAAATAGATGATCTGCGCATTAGAACTTTTAATAATAATATGCAGGAAATTGTCTATGTTTACAATAGACTTGGGGATATTTTATATCTTTTGCTCCGTCAGCCAGCTGCTTGTGACTTTCTCATTTGGTGCAAAAATTCTCTAGTTATGAATTGACCCCAAGTATTTCGTGAATATTTTTTACTTCCCAAGAGAACGATCATATTGAACTTACCCGAGTGGAATAGGATGACAGGCAGGCAAGTATGATATGAAAAAGAGCATTTCAATGGTTACGGTTGACCGTACCATATTTTTCTATTTGTTTCCTCTATTACCCTGACGACATGAGAATAAAAACCATTCGATTCTGGTCTGGCGTGGCTACGACATCCAGGTATATGGCTGGAAAACTGCTTCCGTCTGGAGGCCGACGATACGTATATCTCTTTTCTATGGTATGTACCGAAGCGGGAACCGTCCGGGGTCGTAATCGCCCGTAAGAAATTGATACCCCCGATATACAGTTGGGTATGAACGATCGAATCAAGTATCTCCGCGCTGCCCTCCTCCATCAATGGTATACTGCCGCCTCATATCGTAATACAGAAGTGTTTTGTATCTTATGTCTATAGCTGTCTTTCGGTAGCTACCAGACGAAAGTATCCACAGTTGACCATTTCCTTTCGTCATATGTACTTCTCGCGTTCCTACCTGCTAGACCTGGTAAAGAAAGGAAAAAAAACCTTTGAAATTTATTTTTATCATGATGCTTTAAGTATTCTAAGCATTTAAATTGTTTTTCTTTGTACCTCGGTCGAAAGTACGTACTTTCCGTATCAATTTCGATGCAGAAAGTCCAAGGTTCGTGCATTGCTATAACTACACGCACGCCCTCTGTATCAGCGGGAGCAAAAAAAATTTTTACTTCCGCTGCCATCAGTCACTTGACTATGTTTACGCGCGCATCTAACCTAACCACGAACCGTCTATATCAGCGGGAGGAAAAATGTTTTGCTCCCGCTGCCGTCCGTCACTTGACTATGTTTACGCGGGCATTTAATATAACCACGAAGCGGCTTAAATGATATTTTATTTTATTTTAGAGACACAAAATGATTCCAACTGATGAATCTATGGACGAGGAAGAGATTTTTATGCGGAGGCACAATCAATTGTCGAATCAGAAACGTTACCCAAGAAGTCGGCCGATCGGTATAATTTCGTCTACGAATCCTATAAAAAATGGCAGTTGAACCTACATTTATAACCAAACATGTTAAGAATGTTAATTTGCTTAAATAAATATATTCTTTTAACCATATTCGTAAATAAATAAACGATATTGTTCATACATTTATAAATTTTTTTAAATGTTCATAAATTTGAGTAAATATATTTGTTTAACTATGATTATATTTTCATTTCTTCTTTATATGATGCCTGCCCCGCCGACCAGCAGCACTCGCTTTGCTCGTGCCGCAAATGTCGGGGCGGACATCATTACACGGGTGCATGCAATTTTGTTTCTCGTACTTTCGACCGGCTATGAAGAGAAATAGTATACACCACGCGGGCAGAAGTTTGAAAGACCGGGACTTTCAGGAAGAATGCAGGTGCCGGAATGTCAAACTTTCTGCCCTTGTAGTATAATATACTATTTCTTTTCCTGATGCGTAAGATCTGAGTTATTGAGTGTTTTAATTTATTTCAAGCAATACTCACGTTTTATTAGATTTATATTATCATTGGTTAAAGTCGGATGACAGCCAAAATCAAACACAAAAGCCGTACCACTGACACTTTTTCTATCGTGTTGCAGTGAGTCTTCTTAGCCGTTCCAATATTTTCGCTCTCCTGATGAGCAATGTCTGTGTTAAGGAGTGCATTCATTTATCTTAGAACGCGGCTCTAGATTAGTAATGCCTTTTTAATTTGTTTTAAGTAAGTCTGGCTTTTTATTAGATTCGTGTTATCATTGATCAAAGTCGGATAACAACCAAAATCAAACAACAAAGCTGTGCCATTGGTGGTACAAAGCTAATGACAAAAAAGCTTATACGTGATTGCACGATAAAGGCTCGTAAATGGTGAAGAGATAATAAAAGCACAGAGGGTCGTTATGCGGAGACGCGGAGATGGAGACAAGCACCGTCGCCCGCGATTCAAGCTGATGTACTTGTCGTGAACGTTGAGACAATACCTCACCTTTGACGTGTGAAAATTGTGTCTGCAGCGTCAGCAAAGCATCATCGCTGGTGGAAAAGGTCGCGCCTCACTTATGAAACGAATTCTCAATAGCGCAGGGCATGAGTAGCGTCTCGATATGTTAGGACTCTTCTAGCAGCGATCATAAAGCGGGATCAGGGCAGGTACTGATGTGACACAGAAAGGGCGCGAAAAAATGTGCACTTCGCTGGTGATCGGGAGACAACGCTGGTGGGATACGCGTCGACCCCTTTACGAGTTATATCCACACGCTGCAGCTCGTATATGTCGAGAACGGGACATATCTTTTTGTGGGACGCCCATCAAGCGCCATGCATTGTGTTCTTTTGTAGAAAACGCATCCGTGGAGCGTTGATCTCGGGAGAACTGTTGGAGGTGCCATTGCTGATAGAGGGTGGTACATATATGCAGGACTAGAGATCCCGAATGCAACACTCGACGTTGTTTGGGGTCACGAATGCGGAAGTGAAGTACACGGCACGATAGACATATCCACGTGTCTCGACTGTTCCCCTTACCTTTCACCGCAAACCTCCACATCGTCCATCTATGTTCATCGACCGTATCCACTCGGTGCCTCCATTGACGCGCGTTAACCAAGTTCGGCAGTATCACTACGGTCTTGCAGGCTCGATTCAAGAGCTAATTATAATGCATGCAGTGGTGGAGCATAATAGAACGTCCTTCGCAGTATATCTATCAGAATACGTATTATTCCCTTGCTTGCGTAATATGGCCCTCTTGCGCAATGTTTTGTTAATAGTATATATTAGGGTGTGTTAAAAAAAACATCAAAATTTTCGTTTTTTGTTTATTTACGGCAAAAGTATGTATTTCTGACCTCAATACACGCCTCCCATGCAGAAAACGCGCCTAAATATATATATATTATTTTTATTCGAAATTTCATATAATAAAAAGACCTCGATTGCGGCACATCTAAACATTATTTGTCAGCAAATGCTTTTGGCACACTCTATTGTTAGGTCAACATCTCGAGTTTAAGTCATAAAGACAAAAGAAAAGTGCGATAATCTTCGGATTTTTTTACTTCTCTTCGATAACCAGAGGAATACCGATTTTTTCTTTTGCTGATTCTTAGTACTAATTATCGTACTTTTTATCGGTCTTCATCGCTCAAACTTGAGGGGTTGACCTAACAATCGAGTGTGCCAAAGGAATTTGCTGGCAAATAATGTTTAGAGGTGCCTCAATTGAGGTCATTTTATGACATGAAATGTCGATGAAAGAAAAATATATGTATATATATTTGGGCGCGTTTTCTGCATGGGAGTTGTGTATTGAGGTCAAAATACATAGTTTTGCCTTTAAAAAAAAGAGTTTTTTTTTTACACACCCTAGAATATATACGTAGTATTTATATGTGTTATTTCACCAAATATCTGACGAAAATCTGGACTCCAAATTTTCGGAGCTCTTTTTTTTTCATGATTCAATTCGCTAGACTGAAATAAAGAAAAAGCCCGGATTAAATATTTTTTGCCCATCATTGACAAAGGGTGTCGCCTACGTTAGTTTTCAAACGAAAATTTTAACTTGAAACTAATCACACGAGCTTGCGAGCATGTCTGAAAAACTTTTGCGCTGCTGCGCTCTTATATAGCTTTAAAAAGTTACGGGCACTGCGGCGCCGGTCTTCTTAGATCAATTTTGACACCAAACTGTACTTTTTTATCACGGATACAATTGTTTTCCTGGCAACCACTCACAGGACGAATAAGACGGTAATAATGCTTCCTGTTACTTATGAAGTATTTAAGGGACGATTTTAACGTTGTACCGAATCTGATAAAAGAATCCAAAGTATCTTTTATCGGAAATTTTCCGAATTTTCCAAAAGGAATAGGTATTCACACTTGACGAAATTTTTAAAGTCACAAGGTTCAATAACAATTCCAAGAACCCGTATCGATGTTTACATCGTGCTTTTTTCGAATCTTTTTCTTTTTAAGTTTAGAAAGTTCTCCTAAAGATAGTTAATTTTTCATTTATCCCCTCAAAACGATATTCCTGATAGCATTAAAACGTACAATTAGAAATGTTAAATTTATCATTTTAGAAATTTCAATGATTTAAATACTCAGTAAATGTTATTTGCACTCAAATAAGTCAAGACCTCTACTAACTGATCAGCTATATTTACCATAGTATACGCCTACACTTTATTTTATTATGCGTTTTTAATTCCATTTATTGTCAGGAATTGAAATTTTGAGAGCACAAATCAAGAACTGAGTATTCTTAGGTTAATTTTCTGAACTCTTAAAAAAATAAAAATTACACAATTAAAACGTCGAGTGAGCATCGAAAAGGGCTTTTTGAACATTTTTTCAACTTTTTGCTCTTAAAAATGTCATCGAATGGGAACATACATTGTGTTTCCGGAAACTTTCCGATGAAGAATAGTTCTTCGGATTTTCTTGATCAAATTTGGTAAGACGTTAAAATAAAAAATTTATACATTCAGATAAAAACTGAAGTGATTATATTTCGGAATGATAAGCAAAAAAATATTAAATTTGCGCTTCCTCTTTCTTTCAGTATAGTGAATTGAATCATGACAAAAAGGGCTTAAACAATATGAAGGCCAGATTGCCGTTCCATATTTGGTGGAATCACCCATATATATGTTCATATAGAATCCTGATAAAAACATGAAGGAATATTTAAGGGAAAATCCAGTGTCATTTGACCAGTTGTACCAACAGACCATCCAGATTTTTCTAATGATGCGATGTTAAATTACGGTGAAATGTATTTTACTTTTTTCGTACAGGTAAAAACTGCAGTAGGTGTATTATATAAGTCATATGTTCGATGGCTAAGGAAAGTCTAGTTTGCTGAAACCCGTGAAAAAAATTAACAAGGATGATCAAGGATACAGATACGTTAATCGGACAGCTTTCATGCAATTCACTCACTATTCATCCGTCTCTGCATTGATTATACATGCTTTAATACGAATCATCTCCTACTGTCATTTATTTAATGGATTAAGAGTTGAAAAATCGATTAGGAAAATGTAGCATCGATTTTACTTCGAGGGTCATCACTGATTCTCCCTGAATGTGCAAGACCATTTATTTAAATAAAGAAAAATGAAGATTGTTGATTTGGTTTTCACTTACTCATCACATACGGGGTATGTGGAAAGGAAAAGTATTGCAAGCCATACAAAAAATCGATTCTTGGGTTTTGATGAAAATACATGTTTTGAGTGTCCCAGATTCTAAAAAAACGCATTAACTCATTCCTATCTATCTGTCTGTCTGTGCCATCCGGAAACACAATAACTTTTGAAAAAAATATATGGACCAGATTCAAATTTGGTGTTTGCCTTTTGCATTCAAATCTTATTTTTGGCATTGAAATCCAATCTGAAATCTCTACTCTTTCTGCTACTTCACCTTGGATGTGAAACAAAAAAATGTTTTTTAAACATTTTTTAAATTATTTTTCAGACCGCAAATCTGTGGTCTGAAAAATGTATGATTCGGTCTGACATATACAGAGAAAATCATCATCAAATGAGCAATAAACAAAATTATGTTTTCGGTAGAATGATTTAGTACAGAAGTTTGTCACTATTCAATCATTCACATGAAATTTGTAAAATAATCAAAAATTCCTATCAAGAACAATATGGTTTGTGCTACAGATATTCAAAATTATCGAATAACATTTTCATTCAATATTAAATTCTTTAATTGTGAGTTATTGACATAAGATTTCTGAAACCATCCATCATGGAAAATGTGTATTTTGTAAAGTATGGATTGTGTAATAATTCAGTAGATCTGTAATATAATCCATGTTTCACTTAATAGACATTTTTTTAACAATTGATGATTTTATAAGATATTATGAGAATAATAGGAACGATATTAACAGATTCTTCGCTGCACTGAATAACATTTTTTTGTTCACTATTCACTTGCTGCTAATTCTATCTGTATGCTTTAAATCAAAGCCCAATAAATTTTCATATTAGCTTAATAGTTCTTATTAAAAAATTTTAACAGGAACTATGAATATTCACACCAAATATTAGAATTAAAAATTGTATAAGCAAAACATATTTGAGGTTATCCGCACTCATGAAGTTGAGACTGTCAACACTCAAACGTGCCTCGTATCATATCACTTTTCATCACTCGCATGGCGTTGCAGATAAATTCCACAGCCTACAGAAGCCATACACCATAAGCTTCGGAACTTTTGATCAACAAATAACTGAAATGTTAATCTAACTTGTCATTGACAAGTTGACAAGTTGTCAAACTATCACAGTGTCACCGATAATACGAAAAACAGATGTGAAGAGAAGGCCCTACCGTACTAGGGCAAAGTGGCGCGTGCAAATTTGGAACACCGACTAGGAGCTTTACTTCGAACTTAAAAGCGCCATCGTGATGAATTAAGCCAAGCAACGTAGATTGGAAATAATGTACGAAATTCCTTTAATTTCTATTCGTGCAGTTCGGCTGTATACTACATGTATATTAACATTTTTGTATTTCTGTTCCATTACGACTTACGATTCCTAGATAAAACAGTATACATTTTGAATGACGGCTAAAAAAATCGTACTTCGTTTTATATATTGAGCATGTCTTCATTGTATCGAGATATTTTTCGTGACATTTCTATTCCATTTGGTTTCGGCAATTTAAAGAGAATCATAAGCGAAATCGTTCCGTAAAAGTCTTATAAAATAGTTGTAAAATACATCTTCAATTACAGAGTATTTTAATATTTTTTCCATATACTAACTTTACAAACAACTGCGCAACACTAACGTAACGCCAGTAACAATCGTGATGAGAAATTCACGTGTTACGTCACGCCAGTAGCAATTTTTTTATTTTTATTATTATCGTTTGGGCTCAATAGGAGGTCTTTATTAGCTTTAACAGGAACATCCAGAAAGGACCCCAACAGTTAGTCTTTAATATTGTGCCTTTAAAGGTCCTGAAGAAAAAGCGTGACCATCATTTAAGGAACCCTCTGATAAGTTTCCTTCACGGGACCTTATAAGACCTTTCAATACCTTAAAAAAAGTTAATTTTAAGTTCAACTGAAATCAAGGCAAGTCAATAGATCTTGAACATTTTAAAAGGAGACTTAACCTTGCAATTAGGCATCGATAGCTAGACACAATTTAATTTCGGGGAAATCCTTGTGGATTCGTCAATAAACTTATTACGAGTGTACGATCCTCTGAATTTTCATTTCCCGTAATCAACTTTATCAAATGAGACGTCGAAGGTAACTTACTAAAGTAAAAAAAGATGGTGTATAATACCTAGTTTTCAGAAAGTTTTCATAAGCCGTACTATCGACTTCTGTAATGATTTCGTTGGATTGCAGCTTGGCACATCGGTTTTGTAGCCGAACTAAGTCATTTAAGAAATCAATGATTTATATTCCGAAAATTGTTTGACGAATCTAGAAACTATTAGACCTTCATAATTCCAATATTTTATCCATTCAATTACTTTTTCAAAAAATTCTTCCCAGTATTGATGGAAAATTCATAAGAATTTCAGTGAAGAATAAAAACAGCATTATCATACAAATCAATGTAAAAAACCTAAGAGGATACTAACAGAGGATATTTTTCAATGAGCCATCAAAATTTCCTTTTTTGATAATTCGTTTGAGTGGTATTTTCAATCGGCTATCCAACACAATATATTCCAATATTGCTATTTGATGAGTTCGATTATACAGTTTCTTACTAAAATGTGAAATAGCCATCACTAAAGTGTGAAAAAAAATGAATACCGAGTTATTTAAAGGGTAAATAAACAAATAGAATAATTATGATAGAGGAAATCATTACGATACTCGATGATTTCAATGTACCCACTCGGAATAGTTCATCCAATATATGGAAGAAAAATATTTTTACGATAATTTTTCCAGCCTGGACTTCAACCAATCACAGAACATTTATTAAAAATTTCATCGGAAATTCCATCCGAATATTGCACAGTAGTTCTTTACTTATTTTTAACCAATGCACGATGCTTATAGATGACCTGTTTCCTCGAATACTGCTCCGTGCTTAGTCGAAATCCAGGCTCGAAAAATAATCCGACAAATACCCCTTGCACCCCAAAATTTATCGTGATATTTCCCTCTAGTTTCCCTGCTTAGCAATGATCGAGATAAGTTTCGCACAAATATTTTAGTATGCGGAACTTTTCCCTCTCGTTGCTAAGCAACGAAACAATCGGGAAATATTATGATAATTTTGGAGGTCTCGCGATATTACTACTGAAAAATTCTGAAACGCGGATATAACTTATGATACATAAGGAGTATCTGTAAGTAAATAGTATATCTCGGATATATCCTGAATCTACTTCCAATGCAATTCTTTTATATAATCACTCGAGAAGTTATGTATCTCAGATATATATTCTTTTATTCGCTTTTCCCCCGCTGCGCTGCAGGCATTTCGCCTATAACAGGGTTGGCCCGGGTCAGTAGTTAGTCCCCTTTAGGGGCCTGGTATGGATCAGTAACCAGGCCCCCATACTGTCGCATCCGACTTCTCCGTCTATATCGCATTTGCCATAGTATTTCTGCTAAGGGTATAGGGAAACTGCCGACATCCTATGTCGATATAGCCGATCTCGCGTTATCCTCTTCTCGAAAATGTGAACACGGTTACAGTTGTATAGACATGTGACCCCCACAGGTAGATGTCTATCTATCTGTGTGTGTGTCTCATGTATACATCTGGAACTTCATCGAATCTGTATCAAGAGACGCGGCAGCGTCGTGACGCCAAGTTCTTCTTTCGACGAAAATCGACGGCACCGTGATTGTTATGAATCGGGAAATTCTCTGTCAGATATATTTTTTGATACATTTATTCAGAAAATAAATTGAAAATATGTAGTAAATGGGCTTGTTAACTTAACAAAAGATTTTCAAATTCTCAATCAATCAACTAAGAACCGTTATGTATACAACCGAGACAAAATATAATCAGATAAGTCAAATTTCCCACACACACAACTTATTAGCAACTAGAATTTAGAATTATGATTAGACCCATGATTGGAGATTACCGTATAAGTACAACACAAACAAATATATGAATAAAACCCAGGCTGAAGAACCGCGGTCGACAGCCTATTGGCAATGTATAAAATAAAAAGCAGCGATCACAATATATGTAATTTAGTTATTGGATCAAAAAAACTTCTGTAATATCTTGTCAATAAACACATTTACTACTACTACTACTGCTAGGCTTGTCTTCCAACTAGAATAAATTAATAAATGCGTAAATAAAATGAAATATCGCTATGTGATTTCAGAACTTGCCCAATGAAATATTAGCATTTCTTGAACGATTTTGCAAAGATTCTGGTTTCATAACACCTACGCCACCTTTGGTATTTTACGTGAAGGATACCTTAAAATATGGCAGGAAATGCAAAATTTCAATAGAATAAATGAATCAACGCATGAATAAATAATAATATCGCGATATGTCTGCTTGATTCGCCCAAATAAATATTAGCATTTCTTGGACAAGCTGGATACATAAATTCTAAATAACTATTGCAGTTTTACTTTGAAGACAGTAACATTTGACGAGAAACACGTAATTTACACTGTCAGAAAGTCTTCGTGGAATAATTAACTTTTCCGTTATTAATACCTTTTTTAATAATTTATATTTTTTGTGGCTAGAGTAGAACGCATGTTATAAAGTATACACCATCATCACAGCGTCAAAGGGTGCTGCGGTCAGGCAAACTAGTATAAGCCAGGCATTCGCTGCTTTTCCCGGAAGCGTCACTACCTTTGGCTTCTGTACATCAGAGATGCATCGGTATGGTTAGTCCCGGCCGTGTGGTAGTCGAAGTACATATATTCAGATAAATGTAGCAGTAAAGTTAGAAGATGAGTGCATAGGTGTTTCGAATATAGGGTGTACTGTGTATTTTCACATTGGAGAAATAGCTAAAGCCAGACGAGGTCGAGTGATGCGGCCAGCTTGCGGTAAATACCTGGCTTCTACCTTCTGACTTTTGTAAATCATAATTCTCGTCAGAAAGAACACGTATACCCAAGCACCTGGAGGTCACATACATTATATATGTTGTAATATATATGTTATGCGATGGCTGCCACATTTCTACACTGATCCCCGGTATAAATTTCTCGTTCGAAAGTTTTCTCTCGTGAGATACCGGCTAAAATCCATATCTCTGGCACTTTTTCTTCCTTCAGTAAGTATATTATGTTTGAACGAACCGTTTTTCGTTTTCGATTATGTTAATGTATTGTGGAAGCACGTGATTTAAATGTTTTTTTTTCAGGGCCTAAAACGAAACATGTAGTTCTGATATTGTTTTTTCGTTAAACAATGCAATCATGATATGTTCGTATCAATTTCGATCGAGACCGACTATGACTGCGCTTACGTGCACACCAATTGCTTGGATAATTTGCTATTCGAAGTATTTCCCCTCTTGTGGATACCAAGGGTGGGGGTGGCTAAACGTGTACAGTCGTCGAAGAGTTTGCACACGCGTGGCATAATATTCTTCAGCGGCACAAGCTAACGTTAGATAGTGATAATCAATAAATAATAGGAAAAGAAGACGACACGCTAAACGTGTCTTTTAACTAGCAAAATCGGTACTTCGTATTGTCATTGTTTCGATAAACTTTTATACCTTGGTAACATCATATGTTGATTGATATTATAACATGTGTTATTTATGTTAATTATCAATCTATAACTGCTTAGCTCTCGATTTATGTTTCCCTTGTTTATTCAACGTTATTTTGGTATTTCAGCAATATGACGATTTGGAAAAATGACTATCGGTGATACGACTTTTCGGATAAATGACTATTCGGGTATAAGACGATTCGGCAATATAGCATTCGGCAATGTTATTATTCGCTAAGTCGACGAGTCGATTGAATGACGCTTCGGCGTAATGGCGTTCGGTAATGTTAATTTTCGCCACAACAATGACTCGGTTGATTAATGTTTTGGCATGATGGCGTTCGGCAAGGTGATTGTCGGCACCACGACGAATCGGCCGAATGATTTTTCGGAAAAAAAATGTGGACCCAAGTATATCGACGAGAATATCGCGTTAGTCAACAGCTATGTGGTCGATTAGGTTTAGAGTGTACGTTTCTATTCTTTGATTGGTTATTACCATCTGACGTTAGCTTGTGCCACTGAAGTCTGTGGCAACAATCTAAACTTACGTGTGAACTTATACCACGTTTAACTCTTAGGCTAACTTTTCGACGACTGTAAACGGTCAGCCTCCCACGCTTGGTATCCACGAGAGGGGAGGTAGACCAAAATAGTTCGAGTAGCAAATTATTCAACCAAATTGGTGTGCACATAAACGGAGTCTATATCACCTCTAGCGTCTCGGTCGCGATGCGATTAGGAGACAACTAAAAAAATTAAGGTCGGCTGAAGCTATTGCAAAATAATTTGGCATTTTGTGATATCTCAGGAGCTTGACTTTAAACACAGAAACGGAACGTGGTTAATGCATTATACATTATTTTTCTGAATCTTTACATGGTTCGACGGATCAAGATTTATAAATGCGTCATTCACACTGAATCGGATTGGGCTTGGACCGAAATATTTTTAAATTATTTCTGTAACCGTAGATCTTATTGATAATTACTTCTTTTTTCAAACACCGAATTAAAAAGTAGAATAATTTAAAGAATAATAGGTATAACCTATCAAATATTTTTTTCCTAAAAAACGGTATTGAAAAGCCAACTGGTTTTCGAAGTTTGAACAATGACATAAAAAATGGTAGAGCAGATCTGAGAGATCGTTGCTCAAGGAATATCTTGAAAACTGTATATAAGAACTTAAGTACTTCTACGTTGTAGGAAAAAAAGAACGTCGCAGTGAAAGTGCTGTATAGTAATTTGAAATAATGCTGCGCTTCTGATCCGAATTGTAATTCTCTAATAGGCGACTGGAAAAGTAGAGTAGCATTTGTCGAGATGGGGAGTGGTTTCTTGAATTACAATAATAATTCTAATTATATGAGTTATATTCACGTGGGATGCGACCAATTTATACTTTATGTCAAAGCGAAGGGATAAATAATCTTCTCCGCACAACCTTCATAATTTTTCCGTAATTTGCGACTGAGCACTTGACATTTTTGTCAACATACCTATCTCGAAATATTCGTGCGGAGATTTCTTCTTCAATCGTAACCACATGAACCGCATCAACGTGAAAGATGCTGTCGCAAAGTAAAAAGCAAACTGTTTTGAAACAGTATCCTAACTTTCGCAACTGATGATCATAATTTTGTTGAATAGATGTTATGGTGGTTCGACGATACCAGCCTTTAATATTTTGATGGAAGTTTTGGCAAATCGTAACTCCGGTCTGAGTCGAACGATGCCGAAGATTCCATTTTTATCGATCTTCCTGTATAGGAAAATCAAACATTTCGGAATTCATTTATTTTTGTCATGCACCAAATAAATAGATTCCAAAATGTTTGATCGAATCATGATGAATCATTTTTATTTAAAAAAAAGTTAGGTTGACGGATAATTTGTTACACAATTTTTTTCACCCATTTGTTAATAACATTTTGCAATTATTAATATTTAAAATTAATCTTTCCCGCACCTTTTGTATGCTTGATTTTTTTCAGATTTTTATTCCATCGAAAAATGTTCGAATTCATTTCGATTTCATTTTAAGGCTTGATTGTTCTTATCATTTATTTTCTCCGTTCACGTGGATATTACGATTATGCAAAAAGTTTTTCGCGTTCACTTCAAATAGTTTTTTTCTAATGCGAGATATAACTTACCCCGCATTATATACGAAACGAGCAACAAAAGATACGAGCCTTGGAATCCCTCTAAACCTCCTGTGGTCCCCTGGCAATATCAATCTAATAAACATCACGGGGAGTATCCTTTCTGGATCGGCGTGAAATGTCACCACCTAATTCGTATATTGATTCTTATACAATAAATGGGCGTGATTGACAGCACAGCAAGCGTTCAACTCTCGCGCATCTTGCGTTTTATCCCCTGCTACCTTCCATCCAATTGCACAGATATTATTATACTTTTTTTTCTGCTGAAAATCCACTCCCTTGTAGCATCGAGCCATCATGCGAGAATCTTATTATCAAAAGATGTCAGATATTAGCTGAGGAACTGACAGTTATATCAGACAGCCACTACAGTTCCTCCTTATCAAACGAAAAAAAAAAGATTAAAAAAGTTTCTGCTAGCGTATTCTCAACACGCGACTTTCTCATCACATTTTTCACTGGCGTGATGTTCTTATCGTGTATTTACTATAACTAAGAATTTCGTAACTAATTTATAAGCTACGTTTGATGCTATAATTTAAGTTATTTTTATAGAAATATTTTTGAATTCTTCGGTATTCATGAGGCGTCCGCAGAATTTGGGATTCACATAAAATACTATGCGGATGGTGATAACTCTGATACGATGCGGGTATAGGTGTTTCTATTTTAACATCATGATTGCCGATAACCGCAAATCTGTTTAGCCTATGCATTTTTTATATCTAACATTTTATATGGATAATTATGGAATTCTTCTTATTGAAAACTGCTCACAATCATCGATTGTAGTTTTTTTTGTTTTCAGTTTCCCTATAACACCATCCATATTTCGCACAATATAAATTTTTTATAGCGGATGTTTTCGGAAATTTCACGTGAATGACTCAAAAGACAACAAATTCTTCGCTGTACTGAGTCACCTGTTCACAATTCATTGGCTGGTAATTGTAGCTGTATGTACCAAATTAAAACAGAATTAATTCTATACGGCGCTTGAAAGATAAATAAAAATGTTCATCTTATCCTTTTCATATTTTAGATAGAGTTACAGAAAAAGTAGAGATTTTTAATCAAATTTTAATACAAAAATCAGCGTTTGAATGCAGAAGGCTCACACCAAATTTCATTGCAGTCCATAGATTTTTTCAAAAGTTATTGCCCTTTGAAACATCCAAGGGCCAGACATATAGAAAGACAGACAGGAATAAGTGATTTATTTTTTATGTATTTTTTTTTTTAATCGAAGACACTCTAAACTTGTATTTTCATAAAAATCTAGAATCAATTTTTTGAAAATTGTAATGCTTCCCCTTTTTTACATACTTCAAATATGATAAAAAAGTACAAGGTATTTTTTAAAATTGCTTGTATGCACTATCCGACTGTTCTTGATTTGTACAAATAATTTGTCTCTTATTTATTCCTAATGAGAAAAAAAATTAAACTCACGAATATCGGAGGGATTCCCGCTGAGCCATGTCTACAAGGAAAAATTCACAGTTACTATGAAGCAACGCTCCTTTTTAGCGAAGCCTCGAGGTTTTATTATTAATTGACGAGCGCTTTCTTTGATCACGCCGTTAGCCTCAGTAGAACTTGTGGAGAAGCAGAGACGTCGACGTGAACATCTTATTTCAGGAACATTCCTTTAAGATCAGTGGAAGCAAAAAGACAGCGCCGCACTAGCTCGCACTTTGATTTGTCAAAGAGCGAAGGAATACCAACTTCTTTCACCGATTTATCTAAGATAAATTAATAAAAGACGTCTACCAACGAGCAGCTTGCTTATCGACAGGGTTTCCTGATCATTGGGATGTCATCGATTTAATTATAAAAATGTGATGAGTGCTTTCGCCATTTATCTCCTTTGCTTGTCTGTAGAATTTTTCTATTTTAGATGCCACTTATGAGGGTTTTATATTTGCTCCTGTAGATTTTTGTAGTGCTTGCAGATCGGTTAGAAATGGCCCGATCGTGCGTCTCGACAAATGACTTTATTTGGAATGATAAGGGCAGGCGATTCCTACCGATTGGCGAGAAAACGTTTGCTCTTTCTGAGCACGAACTAGCCCTGACGAGTTTCGCGTCGTTAAACGTCTTCTGCCGCAGGCAGTTCTCTTGGCGCGCTTCACTCGCTCCCTTTTATCCTTTTCTCGAACCATGCAAGCAATCTCCCATAGTACAGCGTGTATCGTACGGCGGTGCAGGGGGTTGACGTCTGGAACAGTAAAACAAGGCTGTGAGAAAATAACTCGTAAACGGAGAACACAATTTGAATCGGTAACGTCGTTCCTACTATTGAAAGGTCGACGAGCTTTAATGTTCGAGTCCATGTGCCAATAAAATGCTCGCCGAATGCTTCGCTCACGTTGGTATTCGAAATAACTAAAAGAGCGCGTTACGTGACCATCGGGGTAGACCATGCAAGTATAATTTGTTAAATAGACCCGTAACACTTTCAATGAATTTTGATGCCAAATTTTCTAGATTCATATTTCAGGTAATTATAATCATCGAAATATCGTAACGGGCGTGTTTGTTGTGTCAAACAATAATCGTTTGTAGATAGGCAATCGAGAGTGAAAAAAGATGTATATCAGGGCATGTCTTAAAAAAATCTTTTTTTTTAAACTTGTTCCATCAAAAGACTATAGTCGGTGCAAAACTAGCCACGTGTATTTTTCTAAGAGATCTCCTGATGAATTTAGACTTCCACCCGATTTATAACAAATCGTTAGAATTGTTACGAAGAAAGAAATTAAAAATCCTTATGTTACCTTTTTCATATTATCGAATAAAACGGTATTTTCGGTCAAATTAAATAATAAAAATTGGAATCACCGATAATGCTAAATTGTATGGAGGAAAGTTATTATATGTCCTTGACAGATTTTATACAATTTTTAACAGTATAACTACCAAGAAAAATGGCAGTTTGTCTGGTATAATCGTTTTTTGAAAAAGTAAATAACATCTGCTTACACAAAATTCAGTATTTCGGCCACTACGTGGCCAAAAATTTATTATACGATACGCGGAATTAAAGTCTATTGTATAAATGAATGATGATATCCGTACAAACAAAAGATTCGATTTCTACGTGTTAATCAAATAATAACTACAAACAGTCGTTGAGCCGCCTCTGAAAAAATTGTACGAAGCTATTCCTCAACGAGGGCGAAATATTATAATCCAGAATATAGTTTCTTGATGTGCCGAGTAAAAAAAAAAGTTTTCTTCAGACACCCATGTGGCTATGAGCATCCATGATGTGTATATAATTCACCGAAATTCAAACGGCACATATTATTATTGACCTGAGTTGATTACATAGGAATCGACATGGCTTTTCAACCTGTGCCCATAACTTGATAATGATATGACACTGTGCATCGCCTTGATGTGTGTAATTCTTCACACTTTATTGCACTCATCCGGTTCCTTCACACGTCTAACCATATTCCCATATTAACCAAAGCAATGATATTAGAGTCTAAGTTGTACTCGGAATAGTTTGCCCAGTCTATGAAGTTTTATTCCGCTTTTTGATCCTTCTTCATAGTTATCAATTGTATAATTATTGTTGCTGTATAAAAACCCGTCGCGTTATTATATAAATGTGTTATTAATCTTTTATATAACTGTTAAGTCCTCGCAAAAATTTCTTCCCTTCGTATTATATTTGTCCAGGGAGCTAAAAACGGTTGCGTGAAAAGGGTCCACACCCAGGATTGAAACGACATATGGAATTGGCAATTTTAAATATGTGAATATTTAAAAAAATTGTTTCGATGCAGCAGCAAATTGCTCTCACTCCGTAATTATCTTTTTTTACACTCGATTGCTCTAATATGTCAGCCGAATGGAATCAGAGGTATTAATATAATTATCAGTGCGATTGAATTATCACTCAATAAAGACAAATGGGTATTGGAACCCGATAATGATCTCAACAAAATTGCATGTTTGATAATGAATTTGTTATGAAATTAAGCAAATAATCCAAATTCCAATTGGTGTTTGTCACATAGATACGATTATCGGTGTAGACGAAATTTAGATGGCGAAATGCACGAAGAACATTGAATCGAATTTGTTTTGCAATCGCAATTCCATCGGGTGTCGTTTCTCATTGGCGTGTTGTTTTTGGTTAGGACCTCTAAATCCATTAGGTCAAATTGCACGCGTCGATTCGTGGCTATCAGCAGTGTAAAAGCACCGACAAGCATGGTCTGTTCAAATTTTACCCAGATAATTACCATTGCCAGCGTAAATTGAAATAGCTCGGGAGGTATCTAATTAAATTACTACTTCTCTGGAACTTTAACGGTATCCCATAGATGTATAAATGACGCATTGGTTTTACATTGTGCTATAATTCAGGAAATAAAATCAGATCACTAAATTTGCAAAAACTATACACTCTTTAATATTGTTTTGGTGTTCAAGACATATTGGCAAATCTATGTACCTTTTTTATTGATTAATTACCCTTCTTTTGAAATTTTGTAAATTTAATCCTTATTAAGTAAATAACAAGCATTATTATTGTGCAACTTTGTGAACACATAAGCAGGACCAGAATAGCGTGAAGTAAAAAGTAACTTTTTTTACCTGTCGTAGATTCCAGATCAAACCAGTGAACAAATTTGAGTATCCGTTATTGTATTTCATCTGTCAAAGAGTGTGTTCCGATCTGAGTGTATCAATTCTGATTGCAGTGAAAATAGGATTTTATGTAACGAATTGTTCAGTGAGTTTTCAATGAAAAAATATTTACTTGCATATTTAAAATGATTGTTTTGTCAAAAAGGCCCGAAAAAAAAATGTCTATACTCGAACCAGAATGCACTCAACGACGGGTAAAGTAGGATATATAAATACTTAAATTCGGTGACCGGTTTGGTCTAGAAGCTATGACAAGCGAAACAATTTTATTCTTACCTCACACCATTCTGGTGCACTTTATGGGCTTACAAAATTGCAGAATGACAAAAATGCTTCTTATGTACTTAGTAAGACATAAATGAAAGATAGTTTGAAGGAAAAATAACATTATCAACAATTTTTTACCTTGACTCTTTTTACATAACTGGGATCCCCTCAATATTCAACAAAAGATATATATGAAATGCTTTCCTCATCGAAAAATTGTGAATGATTATTTTCAACAGCGTAATAGGAGCTTATTACGAAAAATTGTCGCCCAAGTACGTGATATTAAAATCAAGAGTTACTTCACATAAATTTTAACAAAAAACTACAACGCAACATTCCGTCGAAAAAAAAAATATATATTTCGTGATAAAATTTATACCTCAGTATTCAAAGCAGGTGAGAAGAAGTTTGATTGTTAACGCGCCGGGTAAATAGAACCGCGAACGATGAATACCATAGAGTCGCTTATACCACTGGTACCGGTATCTTTTAAAATGTAGAAAATTAATAAAGTATATAGCAAGGTGTGAAGGACAATTTCCCGCACCTCCTTTCTCATTTAACACGGCAAAGTAAAATCCCTTTGTGCAACGTTTAACGATGTTAGAAACGTGCTTCACCTGGGTTTAGAGGCAAAGGAGTCGTTCACAGTACCGCTGGAACGAAGTGCAAGAGAGGAAGCGCCACTTGCCCGTCCAACACCTAGATTTTCCCAACAGGAGCTCTGGAAGCTCGGATGGCAGTAGCACCGACGGTGTGGAAGGTTTCAATTAAGCGTTTGAAAAAAATTCTGAGCTTCTCAGCAAGTTGACAAAGACGTTAGCAGCTTCTCGTTTCGAGTATTATTTTATCGTATGAAGGACGATCAAACCTAATGAAAATTGATAATAGCGTATAGAATACACTCTTCGATAGATAAAATAATACAGCCATTACTAATTACATACACTGAAAAAAAAGTGGTGGAGCCAAAGAAATCGGAGTCAACTCAACCTCTCCGTGAGGTTGGATACGGCGAAATTAATCAGGCGGTTGACACAACCCCGCCATTCTGATGGCGCACTTTCTTAATTCAGCTATTTCGTAGGGTTGAGGTTTACATTTATTTCAACTATACCGTTGATTTGATTCTGATCTTCCGCATCTTTGCATCGAGTTCTGATAGATTGGCTGGATTTAAAGACGCACTTGAGACAACTGCACTGATATTTCAGTACGAGTACTGATATTTTTGAGCAAATGAATCCTGAAATATGATTCAAAGACCGGAGGTTTGTTGCAACGCAATGTTGTGCTTCATTGATAAGGCTGCGCTGAGAATGCCTAATAACTTCAAGTAGATTATAAATCATATTACAATTAATTATTAATTTTTATTCATTACATAGTAATATTAACAATAATATTTTATTAATATTTAAAAAAAAAACGAATGTCTTCTCAAACGATTTTTCCTAACACTCTTCGAGAAGTGACGCATGCGGGATTTGAACCTAAGACTTACGGGACCTACCTATTTACCTAATTACCTAACCAAGTACGCTCACCACTAAACCAAACCGACTATGTGGATATCTCATACTATAATTCTTCAATAGTTCATTTTACGATAACAGTATAAGGGATGATATATCGTGATGCGAGAGGGTAATCTATGGAACCAATATTCTAAGTTGATTCTGCCAAAAACCTTCAAATAGAAAATGACCGGCCTTATAAGACATCTGTCAGGTACACAAGTGACTTTAACTCAAAAACTCGTAATATCAAAATGGCAGATTGAATATGCCGGAAAAAAAAGCAAAAACGGACATGATTTAAATAAAATTAATTTTTTGGGGTATTCGAAGTCGCTAGTTACGAAATTGATTGAAAAACGTGAAAAAACAAATGGGAGATTCAGAATGAGAAATAGGAGTTCAGAGGTTTTTAATGTAGCTAGTTCCGAATTTGCGCTTGAAATTTGTAAAACACAAAACACTTTTTGTTAAGTAAACAAATTGTGAGATTAATGTAACAGCCGTATACCGTGAATCGTTACACTTGCAAGATTGAAAACCCATTTCTTTGTGAAACCCGTCGCTCACGAATGAATATCGTACTTCATCAATGGTTCTTTGTTGATGAAACGATCATACATCCTCATTATTTTACACTGGCAAAAGTCTGCTTTTAACGACTCAAATGAAAGTTCTTAGTTGCTTTAAACAGGTGGATGATGCAAGTGCAATTGACTCGTGAAGTCAATCGAAAGTCTGCGTAGTTGTGTCAAAGGATCACAAATTTGGTTCAGTTTCTATCTAGAGCTAGTTCAGTTCACCGGAGAGGTTGAGGCAACCTCATATTTTATAGAATTAAACTACACTGCAGTTCCTATATCCTGCAGTTCCTGCATATTAAAGTTGTCGTTAACATTTTATTATAGTTCCTTCGAATGTCTTATTTTGCTCATTAAAATGAAGCTTGAAGTTGCCCTAACCTCGCACGACCCTTTAATTAAGTATCGGACTAAATTTGCTTGAACCTCACAGTCGATTGACACAGTGTACACTGCGTTTCGCTCAAATCTTTCAGGGCTCACATAAACAATTATTTTGTTGAAGTTCAAATACGTGGAGTAGTTGACGCAAAAAAATGATTGTCTTGACCCAACGGACTGTCATTTAACTTAACCTCAATTTCATTGAGTCAACGGATTATTTACCAACCTCCACGCGAGGTTGACAATTTCTTTTTTTTTTTTTTTAGTGCACAGTCCACTAAAATGGTAGACTGTATGTCTTTTCGGAATTGCACAATTATGATTCTTAGGATTAGTGAAGTACTTGGCGAGGTTTAAATGCAAGATTTTTTTGAAAAGGGTATCATATACAGAATATTTTTCTTACAACTTATTTCAGATGACTTCATCCCCTTAATGTCGACAAACGGAAATGACCACGTGTTAATTGCTGAATGAGGCTTCAAATAGATAATTGGAGGCGCGTGCATGAGGAAAACACGTTGTAATCTATGAGTCAATTAGGCGTCGACCGATTCACTGCAGCGGGCAACTGGAAATTTAATTAATCGTTCGCAATGGCAGGGACGATTTTAGCGTGGCGTATATACGCCAGTATACTGCGGCGTTGGTATACAGCATCGCTACCACAAAATCTCATGGTTTTCATGCTCGCTGCTGAGGAGGTTCGGACGCTATTCGAGAGTGCCCGGAAAATTCAACACATTATCGCAATATATTACATTCGCTTTAAAATTTGTTTTCAATTCGATTCGATGTCCCCAGACGAGTCACCACGCATACGCTAATTTGTAAAATAGTATATTACATTCCGACGTACCAAACCACAAAACCAGCACAATATTAACTGAACATCTTTCCAATTATGCTTATAGTTAGTGCAATTATCGGGTCGTTTGTATAAAATAGTAACGAGCTTTATGATAGCTGGTCGGCATTAATGTTTTGCGTAACAGAAAACATGACTCCTCATTACTTAATGACATGCGTTTTTTGTTGTTGTTTTATTTGCTAATGATTCGTTTGCTAATTAATGTTTGTTTGCTCTCTCATGATCAATAACTTATGGTAACGCAATTTTCATATAATGAGGAAGAGAGAAGAGTGTAACTTTAAAAGTAGCGACGAGCTCTTCTTTAGAACCCCTTAACGAGTTAATTTCCAAGACTGCTTCGAATTTGAGGAAACTTTGTAAGTCAATTCCTGGTAATGCATATCGGATATTTCTGGTAGGGGAGCTTCGAAAACCTAGTTACACTTTTTTTCTTGGCCCGTTGATCTTGATTTTTTAATATATTTTCTATAAATATTACCAATGAGTGTCTACTTGCACCACTCAAGGACATTATCAATGTACAATGACCTGCTACAATCCTTATTTGATTAAAAATCATTTCTACGAAGAGTCTGCAAAACAGACTTCCGCAGACTATTCGCACAATTTATTTCTTCTTTATTGAATTGAGTTTCTGTCTGATTATCATATGCTTATAACGTTCGTGGGTAGTGTAACCTCTTAATGACAAGTTCTTGATGGGTAATATGTTGAGAACGTCATGTCGAGCAGAAAAGTTTGTGAAACAATGTATCTTGTTGCTAATGACACTAATCTGTCTTAATTGAATGGTTTCAAATGCAGATGACTGCTTCATTCGTCAATATATTGGTTTCCATGTGTCAGAATTGTTTGTGAAATCGTTAGAAGATTGTGCAATTGAACCGTATTACATGACACCTCACAACTGCATGGACTATATTTGTCCATAATTTTAGAACATGCAGCCTTTCGTGTCTGTAATGCGATCACTATGGTTTATTCCTACCTATAATTAACGGTGAATGTCTGTTAAAAGCGCCGCAACAGCTTCATATTATCGAATATCGCTAAATATATCGGGTAAGCGGACGATGATTCCACATGGGGAAAATGACTTATAGTTCTTACTCTTTTATGAAGGTCTGAGAAAAAAATTTGGATTACTTCTGCCAATAGAAGGGCAACAAACTTTACTGCCACATAGAATTTCCTACGTCACAAGGTTGCCGGAGCTTTCCATCTGAAATTACCAGAACAGAACAAATGACTTACAATTCCGTAATAAATCTCCACCTTCGAATAATAATAAGAATAATGTGCCATATTTTCTACATCTATCACACGTGCTCCTTCGAAGTTTATTTAAATAATTGATCGCAAGAATTTTAGATGAAATAATAACCGGGGTTTAAAAAACAAAAAACAGTGTTCGTTTCGTAAGTGCACATTCCGATTACGTCTTTCTATCTAGCTATCATTCCATATGCGGTAATGTCAAAAACCGGTGCCTTGGTCTCATGGTCACCATACTGGCCGCCTCTAGAGCATCGGCAGTTCATGGGTTTGAAACCTGATGGTGGAGTAATTTTATCCAAAAGGAAAATATGAGTGCAATGAAGCTTCAGTTGTATACATGAAATATACACAGTACCTTTGCGAGTAGGATAAATAAAGGTGTAGTTCATGCTTATACTCTCGACGAAACGTAACGTACCCCCGACACTATAAGGCAAACACGAGACTAGCTATATCGGCATAGGTCTTCTGCAGTTTTTCTATGCCTATAGCAGAAATGGTATATCAAACGTGATAGAGAGAGGCATGTTGGATGCGTTCGTATGGGGCTCTGGTTACTGATCCGGACTGATTCTGTAATGGGCCTGCAGACGGGGAAAAATAACGAATGAAAATGCGGTAACTAACGGGAATGGCGTAAAAACCTACGACTATTTACGTCCTCTACTTAGGCCCTGCACCCAGACAAAAGATTAATGAGATTTTTGATACCATGCAGTAGAAAATAGTACTTTTCCTCATTCTTCCGAGAGCCGATTAGTTTTTTGTTTGAAATGTGTTTATATTTTTAATTAAATACGTATCTCTTTTGTACGTAGCGCAACTACAAGCTCATCTACATACACTAACGGTATCTTTGATTCAAGTATCATATGAAGACTAAACTACTTTACAATTAAAATCGGTTAAATTGGTCAGATGGATACCGAGATCTCGGAATCCGCACAAGCGAACGGATGGAAAAAAAGCGCAATCGAAAGCTCATATTAGAATTATATTGTGAGCGTGTCATTAGAAATCTGTTCCGTAGCGTGGTTGTGAGTTACATTCGCGAGTATAATTACTAGTAGCGTCGCGTCGATTTTTTTTAACGTACTTGGCGTCGAGACACTACCACGTCACTTGAAATTTTAAAGCAATATCGAATTCGAGCATTGAATTGGAATATCGTTTATTTTAATTGGTAGCCAAATCAATTAACTTGACTTATTACTATCAAAATCATTTAGTTGAAAGAAGTTACGCTCAGAGCTGAAAACTAATAAATATTTTTCCCTCTAATAAAAATGTTTTCCATTCAAACGAGCAGAATTCTTATATGCTGTACTAGTTAGAACTATTAAATGATATCTCTGGGTGTGAGGTATTAAATGATTTCTCCAAGTGCGGGCTCAGACAATTATTGCTTTTAAGACTGACGAAGCAATATTTCGAGGCCTGCCTGTAGGATGGTGAAGAACCCCGGGACCTCTCAAAGATTAACGGGTTTGTCATACCGTTAAGTAATGGATATACAAAATTTTTCCATGAACTATAAATGTTAGTACTTCAAGGTACTTTCTCCATCGCTATTTTTCAATAATCAGCTGACAATAAACGACGAGATTGCAAAATATCGATGATCCGACTGAATCCTGTAATCCTAGTTACGATGGCTTTCGCACGACACTCATACCGCGGAGGCACCAAGGGTGATTTTACGTGCTACGGTCTTGTTAAGGTAACTCTTGGCTTCACAAGAGATAACTGGGCTGGTATGTCTGATCGTGCCAGGATAAAACAAAATAATGTGAGATTCAGCTTACGAGACAAGAGAAAGAAATTGAATTTTCAATAAGGTTGTTATAAATTCGTTCTTTTGCACCGGAATTGTCCGCTTTCTTTGAGAAGATTCTCGAAGTATCGCGAGTTTGAGTAGGAGTGGAATCGAGACTAAGCACAACAAAGACCAAAGGTTGAAGCGGAGCTTAAATCCCTCAACAGTCATTTGAACGAGCAGATATGATTATATTCAGAAAATTTTGTTGTCTTACCCTCATTCTTGCATGGTATTATAACAAGCGATCCGTATTATATGAATTTTGCTCGTGGAGTTGGTAGAGTAACAGTAACTAATAGTTACTCTCATGCAACTTGAAATTTGATACCGTGGGAGGAGCTTCTGGCTGTATGATCCGGAGAAGCAGAAAAGCACCAGTGCGATGCACGTCTCGAAGCGTCGGCAGTTTGAACTAGTTTCACAATCTGGTGGAGACGAAACGGATCAGGGAGGGACTTTATGCAGAGTGATCATAAAATAGAGAAAAATGTTATACATTTCACAGTGATTTGAGTCCCGTAAACGAAGCTACTTACTGGATAAGCTGTACGATTTTAACTTCTTTGCCTTTGACCGATTAAGCCGCGTAATAGTACTGCAGTATATTTTAGTAAGAATTATTTTTAAAAATGGAAAGTTTAAATATGTATTCAAATATTCGTTGGATAGTCAACGGGGCTTGTGTATGGTTAGGCACGTACGTAGAGTAGACGTATTGTTCGTATCTACCCTAGGTCCGATTGTGGCCATGACATTCAAAGGAACGAAGCAAAATATTTAATCGAAAAAAAAAATCAAGTAGATCATTCAATGGACAATACGAATATATGTTGGAGAAATCAACGTGAAATTATATGAAATAAAATTTAATAATATAATAATGAAAATGGCCACAAACGGTAGAGTGGCCAATAATGGTGCGTCTACACTGTAAAAGATCCAAGTGAATTTAATGTAAGGAGATATGAGATTTACGAATCGGGTTAATGAATTCCATTTTAATATACTTTTATCATAAATTTGATAATCGTATATGAATTCTACGATACCGGTATTTGAAAAGTACAGTACGTGCTTATTGATTGAACGGTTAATAGACCCGTGGACAAAACTTAATATATGGTTTAGGACACTTTATGACCTAGCTAAAATTTAATGCACAATTGCATAGTAAATATAGGATTTCAGTTCTTGCAATTTTCTGACCTTCGTTTGAAAGAAAATGGACCAGTACTTTTGAAAAATATTAATAAACTCAATTTCCCCAAGTATATAAAATGTAGAAATCCCGTAGATTAATTAGGTTCATATTTTTTCAAATCATCGACACATCCACCGGAGAAGTTTGTGCACCGAATTAATAAAGTGCGGTCAGCCAAATCTTGGATTTCAAAAAATTCTTCGTATTCTCTTTATCCTCAAATCGACTAGAGTTCTGTGCGGACCGCCGCGATCTCTCTAAGTCCAACACAACACACCACACTTAGAGTTTTGCGCGGACCTCCGCGAGCTCTTATATACACAGAGACTGAGTCTTGCACGGACCACCGCGATCTCTCATCAAGCCTTAATAAACTGAAGAGTGTGGAGTTCTGCGTGGATCGCCGCGATTTCTCCAAACTCTTTTGAGTTTGGAGAAAGTTGTAACCACATTCTCACATAAGTTCTAACAAACTCCCAAATACAAAGCTCAATTCAAATAGGTAAATCTCGCTCTGGAAACCATTCACACGGGTATTTAACAGTAAATTATTTGAACTCGCTCAACATTAACTCTACCCCGTTTTCTACCTATAAACTCATGAAAGTCGATTGCACTATCAAATTCCTTAAATCCAAGTATATTCCTGTAACTGATCCACGATTTGACTTCTATCATAAGATGGAATTTGCAAAAATTGTTCAATAAAGTCCAACCGTCTTTAGCCCAAATCCTAGACCAATTAGCCATAGCTAAGGTCAAAGACACGGCAATAATTTAAAGTTACTCCAGACGTAACAACCTTTTAAAAAAATGTCTGCTCAATCCACGTGTAGTGTATCTGCAAAGAGAATGAGACCTAGCGAAGGCCGATCCTGTGAGCAGTGTTCTCTACTTCTCTGGATCACGCGCAGAGCTTACAACTTATGAATCTGGTTTCGACATAACCATTTCAACCAATTTATTGTTTGATGTACAATAAAATCCTGTTGCTTGATCCTAAATGGAGGGAATTATTATACATTTTTTCTTCTGTGTTTACTTCTGTGTTTACTGTTTTTCTTCTCAAACCCGAGATGTGCTTCGCAAAAATTTTATCAGAATAAAACTTGACCGCCAATCGTCGCATACAATAACACCTAAAGTAAACACTCACTTACAGCCTATAGAGCTACGTTAATAAATAACACCATACAAAACTCCCCACTAACCGAGTTCTATACCGTGAATTTTTAACAGTGTATAACGAGGACGATTATAAAAAATGTATCGGTTTTATATTTGATTGCTCGTTTAATTGAAAATTTATCACTTACTGCGAATTGGAAAACCAATTTTATGTACTGAAGATACACATTGAAGTTGCCATACAAAAACGCTGTTCGGGTTAACGTATGATGTATACATGCCCAATGTCAATAAAGAAGAGTTTTTGGTGATTATCCCTCTGTAGACGGTACGATAGTATAAGCTTGTCTTTGCCACGGGTAATATAATTTCTATATAGCCTTCCGTGAGAGACGCAATTTGCGCTAATTGCCACCGGGAATTTCCACTAACTTGAGATACTGCACATGAAAGGAGTGGGTGGTGGTGGTTGTGCCACTTGCTCGTTCGCTTTTGCCGAGACAATCGGATTATAATTAATCGAGAGGTATATTTTCGGGGTCGAAAACCAAAGTGCGAGTCTCCGTGGATATAATCTCGAGCTAGTAACTAATATTGTTACTATTCACTGCGACTATATACTACCGTATTAGTACGGCTAATTCCACAATGGCTGCTATGTAGTTTGAGAGAGTAGTGTCTTATGCAAAACGATCTAACTCACGTGCATCTGTGCATAAATCTCCAGGCTATTAATTAGACATCTATGTTGCATCGGACCTTGTAATTAGATGCAGTTAATAGTTGGTACCGGCAAACTGGGCGATCCCAGGGATATGCGGCAGTTAACTCCCCACCAGCATCAGCAGCAAGCAACGGCGCCATGGCCAGAACCAACACAACACCATGGCACTAACAGCCTCATAGCCTCAACATCTTGGCTACTGCTCGAAGTGAAACTCAGTAATCCCTGAAGCGCTTGACAATATATGCGAGAGGATTGGGTCCGGGCTCAACCGGAGTTACCTGTCTTCGTACCCCTGATTTGCTTTGCAGACTACGACGTGCCCTGCCCTGCACTTCCAACTCTACCCAGCCCCTTTCGTATACGTTGTATAATTAAACCACTGTTTACAAAGTGCTTTTCCCCATTCGGCTCCTGTGGGACCAACTATTTTCGATAAAATATCTCACGATTTCTCTCCTTCGATAACTCTCTCTTTTGTACGGATGACTGAAAGTTAATGAGTGTTCAGAGTCCATTCATAAGCTAACTATTGTTTGAGGAGTAACACCACTCTAGCGACAGAAAAAGACCTAACTTCAACGATTTTGGGAGTATGAAAAAAGGAATAGGATTTCCGTTCAGAGAGCACATACTAAAGTCGGTGCAAACAAAATTTATTACGACTTTACTACAAAATAGCGGTGATAGAGGCCATCTTGGGAATTCTCTCTTTTTAGAACACTTTTACGGGAGGACGGTTTTTTTCGTAATGTATAAGATCAGAAACAACAAAATCTAATATATTTTATAATCTGTATACTAATTGTTGTAGAAGTACAAAGGTTTTCTAAAATCAAAATATTGTAGAAATGCTGTCCTCTTTAAAGAATATATCGATTTTGCCAAGGAAGAGCAGTGTTTTTTTCGAAACAAAAAGTTGACATTGAACGAAAAAAAGTTGCTACGGACTTCTAAAGAAAATGTAATTAGAAAGCTACTAAGAAAATTTCAGCGCGACCGATGCAACGCTCTCTTCGTCTTTTCTGTCTGAAAAAATTGGTTGCGAGTAAACTTATTGTGGCTGCGAGGAACCCTAAGGATCCTTTGCTCTGTAACTAATATTACAAGTGATTATTTCAAAAGGTAAAAGGTAAGCGCGACCCAAAGCCTCACGGCAAGATCGATGATTGAAGTTTTGAAAACAAAATTTCTCTATAGCAGTATCTCCATATTATTTTCATGATCCTAATAAATTGTTCAACGTAAAACCAATGGATAGATTCCTTCAAAATCCTAGAGTGCTGGTCACCCTGAAAGTTAGTGTACTAGCTTCCGTGGTTTCTTGCTGACGTTTTACTTCAAGCTAATCATCTTTTTACTGAAAGAATAGAATTGACGTCTGTGTCAATATTTTAACGTAGCAGTCGATTAATTATGTTCAATAAATTTTTTTAACAATGTTACCGCTTCCTAGTGACAGTATTATGTAAGATGAGGTATTAAGGAATATTTTTATTTTTAGAACTGTTTCTCAAGTGTGTTGTAGCTGTAGCACATAAAAAATATCTCTTTAATTCTTGGATCTATTTAGTTTTTCTTCCTGAACAAATTCACTCTAGAGGGAAAATTCAAATACGCGAAGCTTGGTATATGCCAACTTGACTTTGTGTTATAATGCTGAAGTGCCCTAAGTCAGAGTATCAAGATTACGTTTCTCTATACTCACTAGTGCTTTGTCTCAATACCAGTAACCCTCCGTCTCATGGAGCGAGAGCTGAGATAGCGAAAGAAAGAAAAACAAATTTTCCCGAGGTAGTCTAAGAAGTATTTGAGGTAAAAACTATCCGGCAGGAGCTGCTTGACGAGCCAGCGAATATGAGTGGGTGCCTAGAAGAAGACGCAGGTACGAAAGTATTCGTTGCGCAGGCCAAGCGTCGATGCTTACTTGGCTGTTCCGGAGACTGCAACCAAGCGTTTCACGTCTACTCATTATCACGGAAGCTGGTCGGAGCGAGACACAGGAAATCTCTTGCAGTTGCAGTTTTTTTTGTTCAACCTACCAACTAAGCTCATTTTCTCAAAAGTGTGGAGAGAATTTCATTTTTGTGTGAGTCAAAATGCATGCTTATACAATTCACAATAACTATTATTTCCTCCGTTTGACCAAGTATTTCTTCCGCCGTCCGCAACCGCACATTCGGTGGGTCGTACTAATTTTTTTCACAGTGCACCACCTGCACTGAGAGAAAGGAATCTGGATACACCAAATTATTTATTTTAGGTCTATATCGTCAATGTATTCAAGTATCTTGGTATTTGAGAAAACAATACGTGTGTTCAACACACTAATATACCCTCAAAACATCACAATGTTTGGAGAAATTTGCGACAAGTACATTTACTCAGTCACATCAAATAAGGGCAACATTTTTTAGATAAACTAGAACCATGTACATTGTTCTCTATTTGTATATGTAAAAATCCTGTATATTAAAAGTTACGAAAAAAAAATAGAAACTAAAAAAGGGACATTACCTTTCTTAAAATTCAATGGTCATCAATTCGAGTGTATTTTATAAATTCGCTAAGTAGTGAGGCTTGATTTGTTTCTTACATTTCATTTACTTCTTGATCGCAAGAGAGTGCTTTCGGAATCGAATCTTGGATTTTTGAATTGAATGAAAAGTGAATTAATCGTAGTTCAATATATAGAAAGTTGTTGGAAATAGAAATCTGTACACACGTTGAACTTGAGAACTTTAGTATGGAGACCATTATAAAAAATCCTACATTCAATCTGGAAACCATTACCTTACGAGAAAATTGATCCTATTCAAACTAATATCTGCTTCCTGGTTTGATTCGAAAGTTACGACAAAGTGCACCATATGACTACATAAAACTGCGCAATAATAATGCTCAGTTTATAATATAAGGGGCTTCATTTTCATTTTTTTCTAACACAATTAGTACTATTAAATTGATAGCTTATGTTGACATTTCAAAAGTGACTAGGTCCCCTTAATGTATGTTTGGATTAATAGAATTCAGTCAATTAAAATGAACCCGGCATATTTTTCATTTAAAAACCCATTCAACTTAAGCAATTGATCACTAAACAAGTTCAAATAAATATTATCTACTTTAATAAATATTGGGACCAATATTGTTTTAATGAAACGATAAATTTGGTTAACAGAATCAACGATCTAATGAATAAGCATATTGTTCGATGTTTCCTTAAGATTATCTGATTGAATCAACCAAATAATTGGTGTCGTTTCTTCCAACAAGTACGGAAAAAAGATCAAATATTTTGTTGAGTTGATAAAACACTTACTTGATTTGAAACCAAAAACAAGAAATTCAATATATGATTGGTTCAACTAGACCTTATACTATAATATTTTCAAATGAATGCTTCATTCTTAAATTCAGCATATTCGAATGTTCTCTCACTGCGGGCACTGAGATAATCGATTGGTCACTGTTTGGAAAGTCTTTATCATCGCGAAATGAGGGTTGAAGTTCATTCTGATAGTAGTCCTACACGACAGGGGACCTATTTTCGGGCAGTTGCTAGTTTCCACACATCGGTCAATGATTGTTTAGATGTACAGGATGATAACATCGGATTAGTTTTTTATTTGCAGCCTTAAAAAAAGGTAAAACTGCACTTGCGGATTACCCATGTGTCACTTTAAGCCCATTATTTTTTCTCAAATTATCGTTCTTCACAACTCGACGTGATCATCAGTCCGAAAGTAAGCACTGAAGCGGTGAGAGTAGTCTCCAGGCCTCAATTATAATTTTGCAGAGTGCAGCTTTCATTGAGTTGCGTGCAGCTCCAGCTTTGGGTAGCATAGTAGTTGATGCTGATGGTGAAGAGTCGTGGTAGGGTTCGTAGAAGTGATGTGGTGTTCACAAAAGCACCTTCGCATTAGTGGGGTCGGCAGCGGACAGAAGACCAGCACCAGTAGCAGCACAGAAATAGAGAACGGAGCATTGTCTCGGGAAAAGTAGTTGTCGGATGTAAAAATGGGCCCCCGTACCCGAGTGACCCTAGCATTCCCGAGTAACCGGGGGTGATTATAATTTATAAGATAAGGCGCACTGCTCTCGAGAGCACATTTTCTCTCTAGAGCTGTGTCCCTCGTTCACGTAACCACGATTCTTTTCGTACATCCCGAAAGTGCAGTTAGCGAACCAGAATACAGAGAAACTGGAAAAAGAGTAGGAAAGAAAGAGACTAAATGTGGGGAGCGAGACGACAGCGAAAAATCGCCGAGTTATTCACTACCAGCATGCCACATAATCTACATTAGTAATTTATAAACGTAAATCTTAGCAAACAGAAGAACGAGCAATCTCCCCTATCTGCTCCCGCGTCTTTCTTCGGATTTTCAACGTTCTTTCATTGAACGCCCAGCGAGCTGACCGATAAAACGTGTTGGTCGCCACGACCCAGGGTCTGTCGGTTGCTCGACTTTCCTGTCCGTCGACAGCCTTTTATCGCATATCGGTGCATTCATCCCGATATATGCACGACCCCAGCTCTCGGTAGCTGCATGAAAGGGGCTGTTTCTGGGCCGTGACCAAAGGAACAGCGAGAGTTGAGGGTCAAAGGGAAAGGTAAGATTCATGGAAGAATGGCAGAAAGACCATCAGACTTGAGGACCATGGGTAGGTCAGCGTGTAAGCTTATGATCCCGCTTTTCTTATCGTACGCTCCTTTTTTTTCAACTTGATTGATCACCATTCTTACTGCAATTTTGAATCATAGCTATACGCATTATTTGCTACTGTTTTTGAACAGTGGATATCATGCATCTATCTGAGACGTGGGTTTTAACTGTTGAAGCAGCCACATCAGTGTCAGTAACTTTCAAACATGTAACCAGACATGTCTGGATGTATCTAAGTATATAAGGAAGCCGATCGACGAGGTGGTAAGCTTGTCAGCGTACCAAAGTCGCTGCGTCGTTACTGGCGTAAGATCGACGGCACTACCTCGCTCGCACCGTCGTACCTGGGAATTGTTTCACCCTGTGGGAAACTTTAATAATATCCGAACGTTATACTCTACCTCAAGCGCTTATTCTACCATATCCCTTTCTCCCTCATACTGACTTGCTACACATACCCCTAATTTCTGACGTAACGCTACGCCATGCATGCGTTACGTCGGGTGAGTTCTGGAACTTCGACATAGAAGAAAGGTCTTCTATCTAGCGAAGTCACTACCTCTACTGGCGTGTTCGAATTCTGGTATCTAACACATACCGACGGATTAATTGACCATTTGACGTTTGCGTAGCTAAATTATTTGACGGAACTAAAATGTTCAAGTGTCACACACGTGTTTTGGCTTGGTTGAATTACTACCGATTCTGACTAACATACATTTACATGAAAACTTATTTGTTGGTCGATGAACCGTTTTTTACATAATCTGTTTAACTATGTGATTTTTTCTTTTTCTATGTGGTACCCAGTACCAACGAAAAAAATTAAAAATTTTGAAATTTATATTGTTAACATGGATCCACGATAAACACGTCATGCAGGTAAAGTACGTCATGTCGAGCAGTGTATTAACGATACTGTGGACAATCAGGTTGTTTGGTGGAGGTACGACGTCGGAGCAAGTACGTCAAGTCATAAGTAGTTATAAGAGATTTTCTTTAAGATGAGCATTTCATTAAACTATTAGCAATGATCGACTTATATCGTTGATTCTGCAAGGGCAATACAATGCAAGTGTACCTAAGAAGCATCCAGATCGGAGAAAAAGCTGTTCCGAATACATCCAATTTACAATGTGGCATAGTCCACTATGTTGGTAGCTTGAAAGTGTGCATATCGGGCAGAAAGTATCAAAATGAAGTGTCAAGGCAATACGGATTACAAATGTCAAAGAATATAAATATGTAGGATGGAGCATGTGCAAAAACGAATGTGTCCGAGTTTTCAACCACACCCAGGATCATAATGCATATTAACTACATCTGATATTATAAAGCACAACATCGTCGTTATGGCTGGAGACATGAAAAAATAAAAGATGTGAAAAGGTTTTCACATTCATAAGAGAAACAGGAAATGGGCTCTGATTCGATGCATCCTTTGATGGTCTTATACCTTGAAGCCGCACTCTCCTGTCGTAGAGCTAAAACGTCTAGAGGTGTGTTGCCTTTGCTACCGTCAATACTGCAAGCCCCTTTGACTCGTAAGGAGAGTACATGTGTGTTACAGAGGCAAAGCCGGTGCCACCCCGTTCAATGTAGGGTTTCCAGAGCAGTGCAAGACCTTGATGGTGTATTTGGTCGCGCCTCTACGCGAACCTTTGACTTCACTTTGTTACCGAAATCGATTCATTATTATCGGAGGTACCTTGCAGCAGACGGAAACCAGAGCGCTTTTCACTTTATACCGAAAGGCACATAGAGCACCTGCGTAAATGCGTTTAGGCTCTTCGTTTATGATCAATGTTCTCCCATATCATCGACTCCAAATAGCTTGATTTCTGGTCAACGATATAATTGTGAACTACAATTAAGCAGTAACAATAACAACACCAACTCCTCTATTTTTACAGATCGTTGATCTATATTAAAACAGGTATCGTTGCCAGCCTCAGCATAAGTTATATTGCATCTTTTGACGGCTGTGGCCATACATGCAGGGGCGAGGGCCTTGAGCCTTTAAATGCATACATCTATAGTATATAATAGTACATTGTGATATGAGTACGGGCGGGAAAGTGGTCGTTCCGCATGGACTTGCGGGGCGTCCACTTTTCTGTACCAGTGTCACATACAATTTTTTTTTTTAATAAATGCAAAAAAAGTGCCTTACACTCCCGGTGTAATCATGCAGGCGGAGCATTAGCGGGGTCCAGGGGTGGAGCCCTGGTGGGGTGTTGTGGGGGGGAGGGGCAAAGCCCCCCCACTACAGAAATATACTTTTTTTATTGTAAGTCCCAATAAAATTGAACAGTCTCCCTGCTTCGCTTAAGTTTGACTGCGTAAACTCAGTGTCGTCATTCAGTGTGACGATAGCTCCCTCCAATTTCCACTGCCGTCGCGAGGCCGAGTAAACGATAAGCCGTTCAGCTGTGCTCAACTTGCTCTTAATTTCCACCCGTCAGATGGCGAATCGGTAGAGCCTCGGCGCATCAATGCATCGTTCGGCAAGAGCGGAAGCGTAAAAAAATGTAGCGCAAGCGTGAAAAATAGTAGGACTGTAGTCCTTCTGCTCATGCGCTGGATATTCTCTCACACTTAACTACAAAAGGCGTTTTCCCACACACTTTTGAAGCACTGAATAGGGCACTTTTTGTGCATGTGTTAAAACTAATTGTATATATATTGTTGCGCGTGCGCGTGTACGTGCGTGCGTGTGTGTGCGCGCGGGTGTGTGTGTGTGTGTGTGTGGACATAGAATTTTCTTTATCGATAGCTTATTTGGTAGATAAATTCCTAGGTATTTTATCTTGATACTATCCTCTGTAACGTAAATGCTAGTGAGTTGTCAGCGTACTTTTTATTGTTCACAGTTTATAAGTGTTTACGTTAGAAAAAAAGGCAGGATAGAGTATTAAAGATTCTCTCAGTCGGTGGTTGAGAAATAGGGTACCTACATCAAAAAGCTTAGACGAGGGTTCGCAGTGGACAGTTCAAGCGGGGATAGAACATCTTTGGTCCTGCCACGTGCGTCCTGCCACGCGTCCGATGTTCGCATTTATCCTACCGTTCTCAGATATCCACGCGTTTTGCTTAATCCTCTTAATCGACCTTACTTTTATGTGCTTGCACGGTTGCGAGTCTTGCCGAAGCGAGCATCTGCCAACCCTTCAACGCCTTTATTCGGATAATCCGAGGAGCTTATGCTTCTCGGTGGTACTATTTTCCGGACCCCCACCATTCAGGTCGCCACATATCTAGACGTGCGATAACTTTTGTATGCCAATACATGTACAATCTGGCGCACCACGCGTCAGTCCACGTACGCATTATTTAATCGGATCTATTTCCGAAGAGGTAACTGAGAATATGCAGAATCAGTTAAACCGAATTAAATATTCACCAGATATATTCAAATATTTTTAAAATAATTATGATTCATTGTTTAAAAACAATACAATTATTAAACATATGTTGAATAAAAAGAAATTATCATTTTTTTCGTAATTAATTATTTATATTTATTATTGATTTTCATCAAAATTATTCCCGATGCGTAAAAGTATTTTGCACAATTTTTCATGGAAGTGTAACAGTTTCTTCTTTTTATTTATTCATGTTTCAATATAGCTAAGTTCATCGCTATCTTTAGAGAGTATTATCTGAGTGGTTTCCTTTTGTACCCTAGAAATTGGAAGATAAGATGACAGCTGCGTTTCCAAGACAAAGCGTCTTCAAGATTTTCACTTAGTCGAGACAGATAGGATCGAGTCTGGCAACAAGGCTAGCACCCTGTAGGGAAAAGCTAACCAAGCACTGGTATATTTTGTACCTTCGTAGAAGAAACCTTCTAATAAATGAGTATCTGCGGTTAGAAGAGTTTAGCGGGTACACAATGTCCCACAGGAGGAAAAGTGCTTCGCAATCCTGAAACGATCGGGGCTTCTCCTTAACTTCACAATGCTGCTCGCACTACTGAGCTCTCGCATGCGTTTCTCCCTCTCTCGCTCTTTCCCACTCACCCTCTCGTTCTCTTGGTATACGCAAGGAAACTCACGATAAAGTTGTAGAGTGTGCCATTCCATTCCCTTCGTTTCGTCGACGTGGTCGCTCGAGTTCGACAAAATACGAGCCTTTACGTAGGAACGAACGAGGTGGATGGAGAAAGGAACTCTCTGAAACTCGTACGAATCACATTATGGTATTAAGCACATCAATTTCACAGTCTATTTGACGAAAGATCGCCAACGATAAACGTACAGATGACCTGAACAAAATACACGTTAAATATACCAATTGTGGCGAAGGCATTTTTTACTTTGAAGATTTTTCGAGAATACAGGAAATTCTCTTCTCCCTTGAAAAGTGGTTTATATGTACGAAATATTCGACTAGAATGTTTGTTTAACGTGAGGGTTTTTAATCAAAGCCATATCGCGTGTAAAATGCGTTATTGAAATGATGTCACTGGCGGTGTTGCTTGATGCATTTTGTATTGTGTCTCTCACGTCCCACGTAAATTGTTTAATTGAGAGAGTGTGTGTGTGTGTGTGTGTGCGTGCGAGTGACCGATCGTGGTTTGTCGAGTGAATTTTCGAAATTGGTAAAATAAGTTAGTGGCCGAGGTGTAGCCACTAACCAAAGAACTTTACGTGGACATTGTTTCATTATTTATTTATTTATTTGGACTGAAAATACTTTTAGATCTTTTGAATAAATTAATCTTGTTGTGAGTTCCGTACCAAGTGTTTGTAAAAGTTCATTTATTATGTAGTTATTGAATACGAGCTCCTTGAGGTCTTCCCCCCCCCCCCCCCCCCCCTCAATCCACGTATTGAAGCTGCGGCCAAGCCTGGACTGACAATTGTAAAGAAATCAATTCAAGGTTGTAGCTGGGTTTTCCTGCGTTGGGTAAAATTCATGTTACACTCCATATACATTTTACATTAAAGCTACATATAAACCCAATTACATTTTTGGTTTCATATATATGCCCAATTCCATATGTCAGACGAGATATAATATTTTTACTTGGGATCTTTGTAGACTCTCGAAAATGCTTTCAAAACATGCGACTTTTTTTTTAAGGGAATATGTAAGCTATGTTGCCGAATAGGTAAAGGAACAGTATATGAGCAGGAAGAGTATTGGAAACTTTGGATGTCAAAGTATTCAGGCGTGTTTACAAACTCGCTTAGCAAGCAAAGTTATGAGTAATAATCTATATTTATAAAGAAAAATTCCCTGATTGACAAGCTGACTAACTGATTGACTTTCCAATGACCAGCGTGGATCCTTGAACGAATCAATTGAATATTAAACAGATTCGTATTCCTTCTATGACGTAAGCACCCACTGAGGAGGGCATTTTTAAAATTTTACTAATCAAGAGGTAAAAAATGTATTTAAATGGATTTCCGCAATTTCTCCAGAATCCAACAAGATGTTGATTTTTTTCGTGTATTTTATTAATTGTTTTTGGTTTTATTAAAAATTGAGTGTAAGATGATTGTAAATTTTTATCTCGCTGTGTGTTTATTGTTTTCTGCGATGAGGTGTATGTTGTGTTAAAATTCTGTTATTGTTTTGTTTATTGCTTCTGTTTTTTCCCCTTTTTTTTAAATATGGGTAGCAAAGTGTGGGTCCTAACGGCAGAAATAGCTTAATGTGTTCTGGTATTTCTATATTTGATGGATTCATCATCTATTTATGTGTTGTAGATGTTGGTTCATTATTGTTTGTTATGTCTGTTGTAATATTTCGAAATGATTCTGTGTTTCAAATTCCGTGAGTTTAATGGATATTTCTTTCTTGAGTATAAGGGCTTTGGTTGATGATATTGTTGTGATCTCTTTGTGTTGGATTGTGTCTATTATTCTGTTTTTTTTGTTGATCGTTCGATTGTTGCGGGGCTTGATTTTTCTTTGTTAGTACATGGCGATAAACAATCCACAGGACAAAAATAACACACGTATTAACAAATAGAATGATCCAACTGATATTAATATACGAAATAGAACGACACAATTGAAATAATCAATTTACACAGCTATAATCTATAAAATTGGAAAACCCGGTCACCAATATATACCACAAGTTATTTTGCCAGACAGCAAAAATAAACAACAACAACAATAAATAATGTTTTCTAACTCATCACCGATAAGCGAACTGCATTTAGGAATAAAAATGAAATATTGACTCATCGAACACACAACATAAAAACACAAACAATAATGTTGTTATATTTTGTAAACACAATATTATTTTATGAAAATTTTTATACACTAGATGAGAATTTAATAAAAATTCTGAAGAGGCCCTGATCAGGGTGAAACGTAAACCAAAATAAAATCATTGAGGCGTCATTCGCCGAAGCACACCCATCCAATAATCGTTAACGGCCAAAGCATCTTCCAACAAATATTCTAAGAATAACCCCTGTAAATACTGAATAACGTAAATCAAGATTTCAACTCAACCCTACTTTGTAAACGACGGAAGAGATTCGAATTTATCTTCGTCGATCAATCAACATCTATGATATCAGCTTGTGCTTCCAAAGGTTACGGATACATATTCGCAACAATGTTATTCTTCATTATGGCCTACCCATATGTTGATTTGTTAATGATAACTTTTATCCTATTTAAAAATACAATGTAACACAAACGATTCGTAATTTGTGTAGGAGATTATATATTCATGCGTGTCTAATGTGATTATAATATTACGCATAGTTACAGTACAATTCAGTATATGAAACTAATGACTAAAATTTTTTTTCATAACAATATTTTCCAGTACAAGATCACGTATTATTAAATTGACTATCTTTTACGAGATTAGGTGAATATTTTCTAGATATCGAGAGAATTAATACAGTTGGAATTATTTCTTTATCTGTGTATATTCATATAATCTTTATATAATATCTTCGGGTAGAAGTTAGTGGCGAATAGTGGATAATGCAAGGCAAAGTGAGTGGAATGACGTACAAGTATAGGATCGAGAAGGGTCGGGGTTGGCGTACGCGATCGGGTAGCATGTATCAAAGCTCGAAGGAGTTTATAACGAAGACTAATGCTGCGAAGTCTTGCTGCGCACGGACGAGTTAGCTACCAAGCGAACTATAGGTTCTGATAGGTCGGTATAGTAGTAACCCACAGTGCACCGAGAGTACGGCCATAATCCTTGGCAAATTAGACGACGTCATCCCGAGTTACGAATCGTTATTCGGAACACGTAGCACGAAGAGATAGGTCGATTATATATGTATATCTCGTGGTGGCATACAAGCTTTTCAGTACGTAGCTGCAGAGAGAGAAAGGGAAAAAGTGACAAAATGAGAAAGATCGGGATAAAGAGAGGAAGGGAAGAGCGGGATCGCAGGTATAATGGTTGTATAATCCAATATTTCTACTCTCAGTGCAGCGATGATCTTCACACCGTAGACCAGGCGGAGAAGTTTCCGAGTGTACGGTTATCATCTCTAACAGCTGACCAGAGGAACGGTTATGAGAACGGAGATTAGTCGTTTCCCTATATGATCCGATCCTAAAGAGGTATTGCCTCTCTTAATAAGTTATAACTACCGCTTAAATACTCTCGCATTTCATGAACATTCCCGTCCTCTGCTTTTTGGCTACTGGTATTTGCCGAATTTATCTGCCAACTTTGAATGTTGTCTGATAGCATATGATCGCTTCGTTGCCCATATACTCTTCTCTACCACTCTCTGGCTTATCTCTTCGTCCTTCACACCTATGAAAGGATTCCGCTGCTATATAGTATTGCATAGCAAAAGTCATGGAGGCAACAGAGTGTAACTGATCCGTTGTGTCCGGTGAGTTCCGTGAAAGGTATCCTACCAGCCGGTTAGTAGAGAAGAATATGAAGGGCTTCTGGGCATGTATTAGCATCTTGGAATATGTATGTATATATTTGAGAAAAGGGAGGGATTGTGAGCAGATGAAAGGAAGAGCGTAGTACAAACAGCGCAGCCGGTGCTTTTGCTGCGCATCGCGGTTACTAGAATGTGGTTGAAGCTACACAAGTAGAGCCTGCTCGGCTACTGTTAGTGACCGCACACATATAAACAGAGCAAACTGCCTTCTAAACTAAACCACAGAGAAACCCCGGGTTTCCCATGACCAACACGGCAATACACAACTACCTCCAAGCCTCTCACCCTCTGTCTCACGGCTAGCTACTGCTTCTGGTCACCCTCTCATTTTCGTCGACGCCACCAAGGTCTCTCTGTGCCAATCCTGCTACCATTACCATTGCCAACAAACCCTTGCTTGGTATTTCGTCGCCACTTTCTGCCAGTACGAGCATAGGATCAGAGGTACCCTGGCAGTGACCACTAGAAGCTGAACCAGCCGTCGAGCATATTGCCGACGTTGCCACTTGCGCCCTCGTCTTCGTGTTATGTGTCCGTGAAACCAGTGGCGTTATACATTCACGTATATATGTATATCCTATATACAAATCATGCCTGGCTTGGCTTCCTGCGATTTCAACCTGGGGCTATCCTAGCACCGGTCTGCATGCACTGCCGACTGCCTCCGAATAACACGCTCGTCCACCAGGCTTCGGTAAACCACTCTCACATGCTGTTACCAATCTAACCCAACTAACCGAACAAAAGCACTGTGTACGTACTTCCGTGAAACGTGAATTCGTGCGTGCATGCATGTGGTCCATCATTCGTACATACGTATAAGCCAAATGGTTAACGAGTTTTTCAATATTTTATATATACTCTGTGTCCGTTCGACGAGACTCAAATGCTCTTTAAATCTTCCAACTGCATTGTTTTTAATAACCTGCAGTTAAGACTCGCTTCACTCCAAACTGGAGCATGAAGAAATTATTTGATATACGGAATTACTACAATTGCGGTGATAACATTTTTTTCACGAAAATATCCTTGAGTAAATTCATAAACACTCAAGCTTATACTTATCAAAGGTTTCTCCAGGCATCATGTTGGAATTTGCCTTTAGAGAGCTTCTAAAAAGACGTTAGATCCGATTTAAGTTGGGAACTAAGAGATTTTCATAAGGACTCGATTATCTATATCTCCCTTTGCGATTTCTGCGCCACTGAAGCTCGAAAAGTGGAGCTTTTCGACGGAATTTCAATTTTATTGTACTTACCTATCAGTGAACTCTTATTTACGTGGCACACTGCGCGCAGCCAGGATTCGGAGGCACATCGACGTGTCACATTCAAGCGTCTGCCGAATAAAAATACGGCAAGTGATCGATGGTAGTCTCGCGAACAGACTCAAGAGTCAGATTTTACTTCCACCTTGGCTTGGATTTCTTGAGTGTCAGAAGTCCTTTATTTGCGTGGGAGCTTCAAATCTGGTTAACGTAGTTACCGTGTGGAAAAATACGACCGGTGCGTATTCACGATAAGTCGAATATTGAATGAAGTACGTGCAGATAACAATTCAATTAGAAATATACCAGAGAACGTTGAAAAGGTAGTCGGAAACTTTTTATTAAATTCGCAATGGAACCCGCGAATGGTGAACTACCATCCCAATTTTAACAAGTTATTCGACTGACGTATACGCAGTAAGTAAGTAGAATTGACGGCTTACCTTGATTTTATTTCGCGCTTTACCTACCCAGTCTATTCATCTGGAGGAAAACAGATTCCAGAACAGGTACCTCCTTAGATGTATGCACTCAACGAGCACTCGAAATTCATCGTGACATCACACAGGCTTCAATTTTACGAAGTAGATCCATAAAACCGATATGTTCGCACACAGGGAAAAAAGGTGTGCGGTGGAGCTGGTGCAACAGTGTTTCACCCTACCAACGTGCTTACTGTACGTACAGTGATGAAAGAGCCTGTAGGGAACATGACTATTCGACTCATCCTCTCTGTTCTTGGTACCGGCTATAACACATCCATCGCCATACTGCCTCTGTTCTTCATTCTATCCTGCTACCTCTTTCTCCTGCTTCTCTCTGCTTCTACTTCCATAGCTCCAGGCATGTCGTAAAACGACCACTAGTCAACGAACTCACAACCACACGACAGAGTGAATGAGAAAGGGAGATAAAACAAGTCGACTGCAGTGCTAGTCACGCTCCTAGCGTCTTACTTCATTTATCCGTCCACGTGGGTGCTGCCTTTATGCCGGTGCTCTTCTTTTCGTGTCACTGCACTAATGTCATAAAAGTCTGGGCATCACGACAAATAATCCCACAGCACTCTCATAAATCTAATTATCTGTGGGAAAGGTCACAGGGTCTAGTGCGACTGATGACACGTGCGGATTAGCCGTGTCTGGTGCAGCTCCTTCGCTTCTATAAATGCGACCACGCGCTTAATCTTGGGCCCGTCAGCACGCTGATTTATGCGTCCGTTGTATTAAGTACCTAGGCAGAGGGTTATACCTTGGAACCGTCGACGTCGTCGACCTCGTTGCGCCTTCGTCGCATTGCAAAGCCGCCAGCGGCCCTATTACTTGCACCCCCCTCCCCCTGTTGCGTGTCCAACCTCTACTCTAGCTGTTGAAGCTTTGCTGCTATTCAGAAAGCTTTCTCGCCCTTATAAAGACGTAACGGTTAGGACAGTCTGGTAAAATTAGCATTTAAAATTAATGCGGAATTTCAAAGAAGTAATTAGTGTTAATACAGCAATACTTATGATGACATGCAACGGGTTGGAAGTGTGAACTGCGCTATGATCCAGTTTTATAGCATCTTGAGTCGAAATATGAAACTATTGTTTGCGTTGGTCCAAATAAGTAAGTAGTGTGTTTCCATGAGGTTAACGACATAATATGGTTTTGTTTGCATTTCTTTCTCAATCAGCAGCCTGTAGATATTTGAAAAGTAGTTTCAATATACTGTAGCAACGGAACCTTCCTATGATGAGCGGTTGGCAAATCACTCTGTGAAACGTCTCGACGTGTCTTGCCGCAAGGAGGTCGTTTATCACGAGCTCTTTCATTGACCTATGGTGTTGTGGACTCAAGGCGTCTTCTCACTCAGACGCTAACAAAAATTCTATTTTCATGAATTTTTTTGATAGGGTTGTATCACAGATATTGATATAAAGATTCATACAATTAATAAATACACTTTCCAAATACACTAACGAAATTGTTTTTATCTATTCAAGTCACTATTCATACACAAAAATAATAGTTGAATAAATGTCATAAATAAATTGAAAATCAGTGCTGTTGATCAAATCTCGGAGATGGATCGAATCCAAGACGAAAAAATTAAACAGATTTAATTTGCGGACATTTTTTGGAAAAACAAAAAAAAAAAGTGCTATTTTTACTGTTCCTGAAAAAAAAAAAAAAAAATTAAAAAAAAATTAAAAAAAAAAAAAAGTAAACTTGCCATATCGTTATTGTTGTAAAAAATATGTGGTTGGAATTTCATAAGGATGGTTTCAGTTTCGAAGATTTCATCAACAAGGCACCGAAAAACGTGGTTTCGAGAAAAACGCATTTACAGTTCCGCGGAGCAGATGAGGGTACTCAGGTAGTAAAGTAAAAATCACACAAAATTGAGGTTAGACTCCTCCAACCTTCCTCGAATTTTCGTATATTTTCGTATCCTGGATATGAATATTTCCGAACAGTGTAACAAGAATATAGATTTTGTAAAAATCGTAAAGTGGAAAGACGGCTTAATTTCAACCGCAGATTGCTTTTTTTCAATGATATGCATACTCGTGACGATCATTCTATATGAATATTTCATCGTATATTATTTTCACGGTTCAGCAACATCAAAATTATGGTGGTGGGGCAGTTCAGACTGTTAGAAAATCGAATTATTTTTGTTTTATAAAATGTAAGGAAAACGATTTAGCAATTTATTTTTAAAGTTTCTTTACAAGATTTCGATTCGTTTTGTTGCTATAAGCACTGATGTAAATACTTCTCTGTTGACTACTGGAGCAGCTTGTGAACCGACAGAATAAACGCAGTGGTTTGGATACCAAGGCAGCTCCGAAAGCTCGTAATGTGGAGATGCAATCTGAAAATTATGCGTTTGACGAAGAAAACGATTTACTATACGATGCTGGAATATCTGATGAACCGGTGCGCAGTTTATGTTCCGAACGCGATTTTTTTCGAATTACGAAACCTCTGATTCAAGAAGTTTTTGACCGAGCGATCTAAAAATGGTGAAAAAGCATACTGCTTCGTTTCAACGTGCCTAAAACATAGAATCCTCAACAATGTTGATGGGAGTTTAGTTCATCTTCTTAGAAACTATGTAGCTAATAAAATAAAAGTACTATACTGATTTCAAGCAATGGAAAATCAGTGAATGAGGATGGCTTGAATGAATAACTGTCTGTACTTAGTAACATAAATAAAATATTCTCAAAGTCGAAAAAAATTCCAACTATACTTTTTCTGTTAGAAAAACTCACAAAAATCGCTACAAAATAAAGCCCATAAACTGGTTGGCTCTTTTCAAGCTCGTATAAACGGAGCTAGAAACAGTGCACGAGGCTAACGAGTTATAGTCGTAAAACTAACGCCCGGGAGAGTAGTCAATAATAAGAAATTCTTTACCGAAGTTCCAGAGCGCCAAGACGATGAGTAGAATGCAATTTCAAGAGTTAAATAAGTACACCGAGATCACCGGTTTAATTACGAGGGGACAACGAACTTGAATTTCGCAGAGCGCTCAAATCAATAAAAGTTTCTTTCTGCTAATCATTTTCTCTTCCTACACTTTCGTCCATCGCCCTCGTACAAAGTGGTGGTGAGATGAAATATTAAGGAAGACCAGAGTTGTTATTCAACTTTCGACTGTTGTTGATATATATATATATATATATATAAGCTCGCGTGTCGGTATATATATATATATATATATATATATATGTATGTCAAGGGGTGGTTATCGGGACTTTTTCAAAGGACCAGTTTTTAATATTGGAATCGATCAAAGGGATTGCTCTGAACAAAATATTATTGCCTTTTTATTTTTAAGCCAGTTGTTTCTTAGTATATAACGGAATAGTCCATAATGGTAGTTATGGGGACGTTCTTATTAATGGCTCTTATCAGGACATTGCCTAAATTGGTACTTATTGGGACTTACAGGGACAGAACCTCAAACCGCTTCGCAAGCAATTTTTCTTCAACAAGAAACGTTTTAAACATTGAACATTAAAAACATACAGACGGCTGATCGGTTTAATAAGCATACTGATGAGTTCAGTTAACTATATTGTAAAATATAGTTCAGTTAGCAGGTGAATTAAAAAAGTCCTAATAAGTTTCGTTGTATATATGAAGTCCTTTTAACCGCCAAACAGTGGATTCATTTGCTGGTTAAAATGAAATCCATCACGACATCCGCTAAACCGGTAGTTATCGGGACTTAAAGGGACCGAATCACAGACCACTTCGCGAGCCAATGTTTCTTCAACAAGAAACGTTTCAAACAGTGAACATTAAAAACATACATACGGCTGATTGGTTTGATAAGTTGACTCAACTATATTGTATAATATAGTTTAGGTAGCAGGTGAATTTGAAGAGTCCTAATAAGTTTCGTTGTATATACGAAGTCCTTCTAACCACCAAACAGTGGATTTATTTGCTGGTTAAATGAATTTCCTTACGATATTCCTCAAACCGGTAGTTATCAAGACTTACAGGGCTAGAACCTCAGACCGTTTCGCAAGCAAATGTTTCCTCATCAAGAATTTTTTTTACATTAATAACATGTTGACTGTCGATTCATTTGATAAACATATTAATAAATTGAATCAGCTACCTTAAATAATATAGTTTAGGTGATAAGTGAATTAAAAAATTCCTTATACATTTTGTGAAATAGATAAAGTCCTTCTAACTACCAAAGACTAGATTTATATGCTGGTTGAAATGGCATGTCTCAGGACAATGATAGGCGTACTAAATTAGGCTTGAGAATTTTCATCGCACATGTAAAGCCTATTTTACTGTAAAATGTTAGATTTAGTTTATGTGCAGAATGTCAACCCTCGGAACATTGCCTTAAGCAAATTAGTGATGTAAATTACGTTTCTGTATTTTACTTGTAATAACTATCGAAATAGTACATTCGATAGTCATTAAATATCGAAACAGAAATCGATAGAAGGGCGAAAAATTTTTTCTAACGAGTGTGAGTTTGAGAGTTACAGATATCCATGGTCTGATCAATTCACTAGCACTGCAATAAAAGTTTGTTATAAAGTTTGTTGTTCTTTTCTAATGTGGCAAGCTTTCACACATTCAAAACGATTTTTTCAATGTGTGACGTATAATTACTTTGTACACGTTTTAAATATACAGTAATACGTCACTATTAAAGAGATGGGGAACATCACACTTTTTTTCTGTATCCCGTTACACCAATGAAACAAAAGGTATAGCATTTATGAAATCATCATTTTTGTATACACACACTTAACGTGACATAATGACACCCATGCTGTCACTCGGTCACAAGGGTTGATACGAGTGGGCGAACAAGCCGCCAGTTCACCCAGAGAATTTTACAAAAATTAACAAGATAGACGGTGAAAATATTCTCCTGAGAATAATAGTTTTATTTCAATTATAGAAACATTTGATACAAAAGACGACAATAAGCTTATTTAAAAAAAAAAGGAGTACTTGAATATTTCTCATTATCACTCAAGTTTAACATAAAACGTAGACGAAATCTTACTTTGAAAAGTTTTCCTACTCACGACTGTAATATAAAAATGAACAGAACAAATATCTCCCAATAATTTTATTGGAACTTATAGTGATCATAAAGAAAGCGGTAATGCTATCATATCGCAGTTGATGATCGTTTTGGACTAGTATTTACTTTTTATATTGATTAGAGATCCATATTTAAATTATAGAAACATTTGATAATAGAAACGAAAATAAACTTATTTAAAGAACAAAAACCAGTACTTAAATATTTCTCATTATCAGTCATGGTTAACATAAAACGTAGACAAAATCTTACTTTGAAAAGTTTTCCTACTCACGACTGCAATATAAAAATGAACAGAACAAATATCTTCCAATAATTTTTTTGGAACTTATAGTGATCATAAAGAAAACGGTAATGCTGTCATATCGCAGCTCATGATCAACTTTACACTGAAATTTACTTTTTATATTGATTAGAGATCCAGCTCTTTATCACGGCTGGCGAGCGTGCTTTCAACGACGGATAATTCGAACAACTTTTTGTTATTACGCTCAACGACGGCAATGTCCGCGATTTGAAGTAGGATGCGAAAAGCTGTTGAACTGTTTCTTTATCCTCAGTGCACCATCTTTTTTTAGAACCAACTGGTCCATAGGGCGAAGCTAGAAGAATAAGAGATTTTATTTCATTGCTCGATTATATAACAGGATCAATAGGATAAGATATACATTACTACATACTCGAACGTCTTTTCGGTTTCTTACATTGCAGCATCGTAGGCGTCACGAAAGTATCATTTTCTGAATCATCGTCATACGATCCAGTTTTGTCAGCTTTTTTGTGGACCATTTCAGCACGGGAACGTTTTTTCCCTATTTTCGCAACCTCAGCCGTCTTAACAATTGCTTCATTATTAGGTGCTGCTCCCTTCCTGCCTACATCTGGGTGAATCGAAAAAAAATTACATGTTGAATTGAAGAATGATTTAAATTGTGCATTTTTTTACGTACGCAACGTTTTTGTCACTTCTTCGGTTTCGGAAGAACTGTCCTCTTCGTCATCTTCGTCGTCATTCTCGTCACCGCCTTGAGCAAGTTCGAGCACTTTAGACATTCGTAAAATCTCTCTACTAACAATGGGCTGACGATAGTGTTCGCGATGTATTTTCTCAGCGTGTCCCATGAAATTTGCAACATCGGCTACTTCATTTTCGGACAAATTAAGATTGATGCAGTTAGTTGCGATATGCTTGCGCAAAGTTGTACCAGTCAATCTGTGCGGAAACGTAACTCCTGATGCTGATGCAAATTTCCTCATAAGAATACATGCTCTCATGTATGGTTTAGCCGTTTTTGAGTGCTGAATGCCGAATACATATTCATTCGCCGACTCAACTTTTGCTTCCTTTCGATATTGCAAAATTTTTTCGATGCATTTGAAGTGTTCCATCGTCAGTAGAACTGGAACTGTACGGCCTTTCTTCCCGCGAATCGTGAAGCGCACGTAGTTTTGCGCGATTGCTTGACCTTCCTTTGACAGCGTTTTTAATTCTTCCTTATTGATACCTTCACACGTTTTAAAATCTTCAATTAAGGTACGTTCGATTTCTCCGGGTCGACGGCGATTGAAGAGTTGTATAGATATCAACGTCGTTTCTGCAAGTTCTTGCCACGCGGACGCGTCGAACCCTTTCTGCAACGCCTCCAAAGCCGATGTTCTTTTCGTCCTTAAATAATTATGCAGCGTTTGAATATCCTTGTGGGTCGGTAGTTCCACTTTCTTACGTCGTTTCTGCAACGTTTGCGACTCGGTTACATTTTTATTAACCGAAACTTCGATGTCTACGTTCAACAACTTTAAGTAATCCTCGGTTCTAGCTTTTTGTATGACATCCTCTCTCTTGATACAGTCAAAGATGTAAAAGTTCGCTACTTTTTTTAGCAGTGAGCCTATCGCGTAGGCCGTCGCCGGGGCTTCATAAGTCTTTGTTTTTGGGTCAAAGCCCGATATTTTGTGGATTGCAAGAACTGCGTCATCGTAGAATTTTGGATGATATACAGAAGCAAAGTCGGTAATCTCATCATTGATAGACTTTATGGCGTGCAAAAAGCGTCCCAGATGCCGCAAATGTGAACGTATCATGTCGTGTTGATGCCGCAGGCTACCGTACTTGGCACACAATTTGTTTCCGTACAAAATTACTAATCGGTCATAACGGATTAGACGGACTATATCGTCTTCACGAAGAATGGGGAAAACGTCCTTTCTCAAAATATCCGATGCTTCTGCATGAATACGTCCTAGAATACGTCGTCCGAGTACCGATAGGGTTCTGTATTTTTTACCATTAAATCCAAAGCATCTCTTCGCGTGATGACGTATGTTGTCTTTTGAAAAAAAGCCTTTGCAGTTCTGACATAACTTGAAATTCGTTGCGGTTCTTGGTGCTTTTTTGTTAGGTCGACGAACGACCATCAACTCACCATCGTTAAGAGCAGAGTTAGTGTTGAATTCAAACATGCACTTTTTTCTTATGATGTCGATAATCTTTAGACGCTCGGAATTTCCCTTTGGTAGAACTGAAAACTTTTTAACTTCATCTACATCTTTATGTTTGTTTTCGAGGTGACGTACGAATTTGCTTTGCATCTTTTGACAATACATGCAGAAAGACCGTCTGTCGAGACCCTTTTTTCCAGATGCAACAGTAACATACATCTCTGCATCATCACGTGTCGATTTACCTGGGACGTTGACTAATAGCGACACTTCTAGTGATGAATTTTGAACAGAATTTCTCCTAGATGTCTGTTTTCGAGTAAGACTAGCTTCTTCTTCGTTTCCGGAATGATCTGTGTCATTTTCAGAACCATGTACAGAAGGTACGTAGTCCGAGCCATCTCCGTCCTGAACGGAGAAATCTAATACAAAAAAAAAGCAAAAATGAAATGCAGGCAAAAATAAGAGCGCGTATAAGAATGTATAATATGCTCTGTAACTATACTTGAATTGCTCGAGTCTTGCGGGTCTTGAGCACTATTTTTCGGAGGCTCGTCAATTGTTGTAACGCAAGGATCATTTCCATTCACCGAACAATTGTCCATGTTTTCTACACTTTCAACACCGGTCTGCAAAGATTCGTCGAACTCCTGAACTTGACAGTCGGTTCGATCGCAAGATAAATCGGAGCATAAAGCATTATTTTTCGACCATGAAGTATCATCGACGAGAAACGTACAATTTATATTTCCCCTTTTTTCTGTATCATCGGCGTGAGTTTCGTCGATACCTACAAAGAAAAAAGAATACTGGATTGTTTTGTGTACAAAATTGACAGCATCGAATTATATCCACCTGTATCATTCGGAGTACTAAAAATTAAGGGCTTATCCAATGCTAGAAGTATCGCCGATTCGTCAACTGCTGCATCCGATTGTAATATGACTTCATCTCTAATATGTGTGCAGTCACCGGGTGGACCGAAACTATGATCACTTATCTCAAGTGAATTCTGTTTATTTTGAACGATTTGTACAGTGTCTGCTGACAAATTGTCTGAAGATTGATCAACAATCGACGATGAATAAGTTGCTGGTTGTCCTTGTTTAATGTCAGCAAGTAATTCCGTCAACGCAGAATCGCTCATGAGTCCTGTGAATGCCGGTGGATCTAAAGATTCGTTCGCACCACCGAATGATAAGTCGGCGAAGGAAGATAAATCAATCGAATCTTTTATATTGCAGGGCAATTCGAATTTTTTTGTGACATTGTCTGTACTTTGGCAGTTGGTGGGACTTTTAGTAGTTTCAACATTATGTGAATCGATACCAAGCACATCCTTATCACACACGAACGTTTGATTTGTGATACACGGCGAATCAATCAGCGTTTTCGGAATGTCCGACTTGATACACGATTCCGTTTGTATTTTATTTTCGCTATCAGAATCTGAAGAATGGTGACATTCCAGCCCGTTTTCCAGCTTAGTTTCGGCTTCCTTTCTCATTTTATTCAGAATACTTTGGTTAGCTGGAACGTAAAGGTTGCATGTAAACATCGACGTGGGTATAAGGTAACCGACAGAGTTATCGCGACGTACTAATATTTACGAGGACCGTCTTTTTTATGATGGGAATTGAGTTTCATTAAAAACTGATCTTTCGACATAATTTGATATCGTTATTGGGGTATACCGTAAATAAATACGGTAGAGAATATTTATTGTGCGATATTGTCGGAGGACACAAGCAAGGAACATATGTATTAGCAGTTACGAGGACAGTTTTGTTTTGTTTCCTATAAATTATTGAAATTCAAATCAGTTTTTATTATTAGAATTATTAGAATTGTCTATTGTCCGATTAACGTTAAGAAATGAAACTATTTCAATAATTCTTTATTGGAATAAAAAAAACTGCGGAAACGTGAACGTCGCATGTAAACATCGACGTGAGTATAAGGTCACCGACAGAGTTATTCGCGTCGTACTGATAGTTCCGAAGGCCGTTTTGTTATGATGGCGATGAAGTTTCATTAAAAACTGATTTTTAGACATGATTTGATATCGTTATTGAAATACCGTTAATATATACTCTAGAGAATATTGATCGTGTAATATTGTCAGAGAACGCAAACAAAAGGAATAAATGTTTTAGCAGTTACGAGGGCGGTATTGTTTTTTTTCCAATAAATTATTAGAATTTCAATTAAAATTATCATCATTAGAATTATTGAAATTGTCTATTGTCTCATTAACGTCAATGAATAGAACAACTCAACTAATCGTTTATTGGAAACAAAAAAAGCTGTCCTCGTAAATCCCAATACATCACGTGTAACCATTCTTCGTTTACGTCCTCCGACAATTTTGTACAACAAATCTTTGCTACCGTATTTATTATGGTGATTCCCGAAAATAGTCGTAAATTACGTCGCAAAATCAGTTCTTAATAAAACCTTTTGTCATGGTATAACATTAACCTTGATAGTCAAGGTAGCGAAGTCTTTCGAAAAATCAGTTCTTAACAATTCTTTGTTGCAATTGAAGCAAAATGATCCAAGTAACTGCCGGTACGTCAAATTCAACTCCACTTTTATCTGTAATCATAAGCGACGTACCGGCAGCTACCACACCATTATTGCTTTCATCGCAATAAAGAATCAATTGGTTAGATTAATCGTTTTTTTATTAAGCAGGTACTTACCGTTTCGAGCCAAAATACGAGCCGGATATCTCCCACCGTCCGTATATTTCACATTACATTGCGCACCCTGAACGCTGCTGACACGATTTTCCCGACAAACGTAATAAATATCGTCTTCAAAACGCACAAGCACAAACATTTTTCCTCACTTATTGAGATTTTCACCGTATAACTTATAGAATATGTACGGAAGTAGATGTTGTTCTGTGGCTCGCTCGATGATTACTGAAGAGTTTTTCCTTTACTATGCTACTCAACCGTTTACGTTTACATTGTAGCACATTGACGGACCTGAAACCGGCGTCTACCGGCGTATACTGTTTTTATGTTTTCGTTTACTCGAAAGAAACTTTTGATGGTGAGATAATTTCATAGGAATAATATTGAGGACATAATCTACCAATATTAATTTCCAGAAATTCGATTGTTGGGCGATGTTTGCATTTATGACGTATGACTAAAATGAATTCGCAGTTTCGTAACAAAAGCAGAAAAGTATATTATTCTGTAATTCTAAAAATGTAGACGTCGCTGGTTGAATAATTTCAGAGTGTAGCTGAGTACTTAAAATTAAAACAAGTACGCATTTTAAAGAGAACTGTTCTCTTTCTATGTCCTGATAACGTACTATATCAAAGTCAAACAGCCCTGGCAAGTCCCTTATAACAAATACATGGGTCATTTTTCATAAACCCGACAGACAAGGTCACCCTTGTCTCTGATCTTTCTTGCTATTCCAAAAAAGCAGTATGTTCAAGCTCCGCGTTACATTTTTACACGTCATCAATTAAATTTTGGTTTGTTACCAGTGCGGAAAAGTTGTTCTTCACTCGTGTGATTGCAACACTCGTATTCGCTCCGTGCTGCAAATCAACATTCGTCAGAAAAAATTATTGTCGCACTAGTATCTAAATTTACCATCACCTGCGAAATCGCAATAAAAATATTATGTAGATAAAATAAAAAGTCAATACGTCTATGACGTAATTTTGGATTTCATACTGTTTAATGGATTAACGCGGTTCATTCGAAGTTTTTTCTAAATGTTTTGTCAGGACAGTCCCCATAAATACCACATGTTCTAATTATACGAACCGTGCGGGTATTAAAAGATTTGAGAGCCGCCCAACCATGAATATAACCGGTACTAGCCCCAGATAAAATTATTATGAGACCGCAATGCATCCTGGACATAAATTATTATAATTTATCAATGATAATGTAGGTCCAAAGCCCAAATTTATTTAGGCCCTCGACATATCGACCCGGGCCCTTAAAACTGATAATACGGTCCGATACTTTTTAGTATCTATTCATTCTTATCGATCATACTTGAGATATTATGCTTTTCGTACTTTTTTCAATACTGTTTTGAGACTTCCCTTTTTGCGCGGGATGTGTCCCGACAACATACAATCCAGGACTCAAAAGCCCTGAGAAGCACCTCTAGACATACATAAATTTTTTATTTCATTCCGTGCCAAAAAACATTATGATCACGCTTCGCGTGCATACAATTTCATTTTGACACTTCGTATATTAAAGTTTGGTTCGATGCTAGTGCGGCAATTTTTTTTCTCAACTCGTGGGATTGCAATACTCGCCTCCGTCATGTGCTGTAAATTCACATTTGTCAGAAAAAATGTTATCGCACTAGTATCAAAATGTACTCTTATCTGAGAAATCGCAATAAAAATATCATGCAAATAAAATAAAAAGTCAATGCGTCTATGACGTAATTTTGCATTTCATACTGTTTAATGAATTAACGCGGTTCATTCGAAGTTTTTTCTAAATGTTTTGTCAGGACAGTCCCCATAAATACCATATGTTCTAATTATACGAACCGTGCGGGTATTAAAAGATTTGAGAGCCGCCCAACCATGAATATAACCGGTACTAGCCCCAGATAAAATTATTATGGAACCGCAATGCATCCTGGACATAAATTATTATAATTTATCAATGATAATGTAGGTCCAAGGCCCAAATTTATTTAGGCCCTGGACATCAAAAGCTATGGAGATATCGACCTGGATACCAAAAACCATCGACATATCGACCCAGGCCCTTAAAACTGATAATACGGTCCGATACTTTTCAGTATTTATTCATTCTTATCGATCATACTTTGAGATATTATGCTTTTCATACTTTTTTCAATACTGTTTTGAGACTTCCCTTTTTGCGCGGGATGTGTCCCGACAACATACAATCCAGGACTCAAAAGCCCTGAGAAGCACCTCTAGACATACATATATTTTTTTTTCATTCCGTGCCAAAAAATATTATGATCACGCTTCGCGTGCATACAATTTCATTTTAACACTTCGTATATTAAAGTTTGGTTCGATGCTAGTGCAGCAATTTTTTTTCTCGACTCGTGGGATTGCAATACTCGCTTCCGTCTCGTGCTGCAAATTCACATTTGTCGGAAAAAATGTTATCGCACTAGTATCCAAATGTACTCTTATCTGAGAAATTGCAATAAAAATATTATGCAAATAAAATAAAAAGTCAATGCGTCTATGACGTAATTTTGCATTTCATACTGTTTAATGAATTAACGCGGTTCATTCGAAGTTTTTTCTAAATGTTTTGTCAGGACAGTCCCCATAAATACCATATGTTCTAATTATACGAACCGTGCGGGTATTAAAAGATTTGAGAGCCGCCCAACCATGAATATAACCGGTACTAGCCCCAGATAAAATTATTATGGAACCGCAATGCATCCTGGACATAAATTATTGTAATTTATCAATGATAACGTAGGTCCGAGGCCCAAATTTATTTAGGCCCTGGACATAAAAGCTATGGAGATATCGACCTGGATACCAAAAACCATCGACATATCGACCCGGGCCCTTAAAACTGATAATACGGTCCGATACTTTTCAGTATTTATTCATTCTTATCGATCATACTTTGAGATATTATGCTTTTCATACTTTTTTCAATACTGTTTTGAGACTTCCCTTTTTGCGCGGGATGTGTCCCGACAACATACAATCCAGGACTCAAAAGCCCTGAGAAGCACCTCTAGACATACATATATTTTTTTTTCATTCCGTGCCAAAAAATATTATGATCACGCTTCGCGTGCATACAATTTCATTTTAACACTTCGTATATTAAAGTTTGGTTCGATGCTAGTGCAGCAATTTTTTTTCTCGACTCGTGGGATTGCAATACTCGCTTCCGTCTCGTGCTGCAAATTCACATTTGTCGGAAAAAATGTTATCGCACTAGTATCCAAATGTACTCTTATCTGAGAAATTGCAATAAAAATATTATGCAAATAAAATAAAAAGTCAATGCGTCTATGACGTAATTTTGCATTTCATACTGTTTAATGAATTAACGCGGTTCATTCGAAGTTTTTTCTAAATGTTTTGTCAGGACAGTCCCCATAAATACCATATGTTCTAATTATACGAACCGTGCGGGTATTAAAAGATTTGAGAGCCGCCCAACCATGAATATAACCGGTACTAGCCCCAGATAAAATTATTATGGAACCGCAATGCATCCTGGACATAAATTATTGTAATTTATCAATGATAACGTAGGTCCGAGGCCCAAATTTATTTAGGCCCTGGACATCAAAAGCTATGGAGATATCGACCTGGATACCAAAAACCATCGACATATCGACCCGGGCCCTTAAAACTGATAATACGGTCCGATACTTTTCAGTATTTATTCATTCTTATCGATCATACTTTGAGATATTATGCTTTTCATACTTTTTTCAATACTGTTTTGAGACTTCCCTTTTTGCGCGGGATGTGTCCCGACAACATACAATCCGGGACTCAAAAGCCCTGAGAAGCACCTCTAGACATACATAAATTTTTTATTTCATTCCGTGCCAAAAAACATTATGATCACGCTTCGCGTGCATACAATTTCATTTTGACACTTCGTATATTAAAGTTTGGTTTGATGCTAGTGCGGCAATTTTTTTTCTCAACTCGTGGGATTGCAATACTCACCTCCGTCATGTGCTGTAAATTCACATTTGTCAGAAAAAATGTTATCGCACTAGTATCAAAATGTACTCTTATCTGAGAAATCGCAATAAAAATATCATGCAGATAATATAAAATGTCAATGAATCTTCAATCTTCAAATTGAATTATAAGTGCTAATAAATACCATATGTTCCAATTGTACGAACTGTGCGCGTATTAAAATGGCCTGGGAACCACCCAACCATAAATATAACGAGTACTAGCTCCAGACGAAATTATTATGAGAGCGCAATTCGTTCTTTGAATAAAAATGAATGTGCCGAGAATTCAGGAGATGCTTTATCCGATTTACGACAAGAATTAATGATAAAATTAGTAGGGCCATACCCGTTTCCTTAAGAAGTACAATAATTCGAATCCCTATCAGGACAGCCCTGCCAAGCACCTTATGTTCGCAGAAACAAAAGATAATGTACACTAAAATGCCGTTGTTGATAATGAAGGACTGTCAGGACTGCCCTGACAAACATCAACTGCTCGAAATATCTATCTTGTAAGACTTTCCGTAAGGAACGTTTTTTGTCGGGACGTGTCCCGACATTACCGGAATGTAATATAAAATTGTCAGGACCGTCCTGACAAGTACCAAGTGTCCCGATAACATACAATCTGGGACTAAAAAAGCCCTGAGAAGAACCCCTTGACATACATATATATATATATATATATATATACCGACACGCGAGCTTACTATGAATTTCTTTTACCTTCATATCCGCCACGTTGTATCTTTCCCCATCTTAAGGATTTGATACATTCTGTATTTTCGGGTACTTCCTATGTACACGAGACTTTGTTCATCGGTCTTGCCTACGCTCCGACTGACATCTTTCTCCAGGGTTAAGCTGACAAATTTTAAACATCAGATTTTCCATGCAAGTTACGTAGAGGGAAACCCTCAGCTTGTTATAAGCGCAAAGTTTAGATGCTATCTGTCAACGGCAAGCGTAGACGATGCACCTTTCTCACGGTGAGCTGCTTCGCTCAGGAAGACGTAGTGCAAAGGATAAAGATACGGAGGCTTCATCAGTGAGAAGATGCGTGGTTCGCTCTCGAGGTCGATGAGTAAGACGACGTAGGTTCTCCTGGAAATGCTTCTCCCGTTCTTCAGGGACCCGCAGCAAGCCTCGACGACTTTACCTGACGTGTTCTTAAAGGTTACCGTCTAAAAGCACCTTCGTTAGTTACGGAGCACATGCAACAAGCATGGCAGAGAAGAGACGTTCAGAGGTCTTGGCGTAAAGGAGTTTTGAGGGTCGAGGGTAGTTGATTCCTTCATGCTTACCTTTCTAGACGTTGTGTTGCGCGTCGAGCCGCTCAGTGTTTGTAATCAGTCTTGCAGTTTGTTTGGGAAAGTACACGCGACTCGCCTGCTCGTCTCTCTCATCCCTAACTCCATCAACGAGTCAGGAAACACGGAAGTAGTGAGCTGCCACGGTGGCCGACGGAAAATCTGGAGGAAGACCGATGCTTCTACCCTCCCGTGAGTTGTAGCGATATCTCTCGCGAAACCTCTCACGGCACCGAGTCGTGGCGGACCGCTAATTAGCACTTTCGTATAAACACTCTCAAAAAATTTTTTCGACACTTCGGAGGCAGAAACTAACGCTTCTTTTTGTTGTAGCTAAGTACTCTGACATCCGGTGAATTAATTTTTTCGTTAAAATCGTTATATAGTGTACTTTATTATAAAGAGATTAATACTTTGATGATGTCTAAAAAATACAGTCTGAAATTATGATCAAGGGTCGGGGATATGGACAAATCTCGTTAGCGACTTTTAGGTGAAAGTTTAAAATAGTCCAAAGGCTGAATGCTCGTCCACTTGAAACAATACTCACTTGTCGATTCTAAACTTGAGACCTGAATTAATTCGAGAAAAGCAGAGTCAACGCTTAAATAAGAAACTCCTCGAGACTCCGTCCCTATGTAACTGCGCTTTTACTAAAGTACTTAACGATACAGACGGTGATTCTTAACTGCAAGATAACGCCAGGGCTTTTCTGCATCGCTGTTGCGACGGTTTTGCATACACTTCCAAATAAAAGCATGCAACGCTAAGGAGAGTACCTGAAGTAAATACCCAGGCCACTGAAACGGACACACAGAACAGAATATTCGAGACAGGAATAAAATGTTTATGGTACCTTTTGGACGGCAAAGTGAATACTTTTCTGAAGCCTGTGCATCGGCGGATGCCTTAATTACGGACCGTTTCAGATTGGTACAATATAGAGGAGCAAATTCGAAAATACTGCCTTGTTGATCTTGAAATACTTTGTCGGCCGGTAAGAATGTTTTGGCAAGTGGAACGGAACAGCAAGTGGAATGAAAAGTTCCAGTTTCCTTTCGAGGTAATTGGGCTATCGGTTATCTTTCACGCCAAAAATAGTGATGTCTAGTTTGTAAACTGAAAAACTAAACTAAAATTTGGGTTAGACTTGTGCAGAATGAATGGTATGTGATAAGATGAATGGTATTTCCAATTCGACCACTCTTTGTTGATTCTTGAGAGCGAATATGGTGTTACCCGCTCAAATTCCTCTAAGTATAGATCCTCTGGCACTAAAGTATAACTCTAGCCCGGGACATCCTACCCGTATAACGTCGCGCGAGACATTAAGATTCACTTTACGACTCCAGTTTTATTTTGTTCACCGGGTGGAGTAGATTCTGATGGTCCTGATGGCAGTGCATGTACTAGTAGCTGTACGAGTGCCGCAGGGAAGACGGTGGAAAATAGGTTCTACCAGCGAAGCGGTATGCCCGGTATTCGTGGCGTCGTTGTCGACGTGGTAGTTCGCAACGGCGAACGGGACATGTTTGCAGCGAGGTTTTCCAACTCTCTCCCTCTGGTACTGTATCCGCCAAGCTCTTCCACTACTATTAGTGTACATCGCGTACCGTGTCAATTTTAATGCTCTACCGAATGAAATACACGTTGCGCTTCATTCCGTCGCACTTCTTCGTAGCAATTAAGGAGATAGCGCTTTAGTGTTGGCATTAAACCTCTCAACCGATTGCTCAATAAAAGAATTGCGATGAATTCGAGGTCTTAACATACACCGCTCTTTTGATGCCGCTCAAGCAGCGTATAAATACAAGTATGAATATTCTTTTTGTTGCTTTGCTTTTCATAACTTTTTTTCCTCTCTTTATTTCTTTTAACAACTTCTAAATGTTTTACTTTCATCGTAAAACGGATCTGAAACCTGCCATTACTGGTATAAACATCGTTCATCAATCCGGCGTTTACGCGTGCTCCACTACAAACATCGACCTTCCGTGCTTACTAGTCATAGCTTGGAAACCCTCCCCCTAGCAGGAGGATCTCTAATACTACCAGAGGGCGAGGAAGCGAGGCTTCGCTTACTACCTTTGCTAGTATACATAGAACGACATGGGTACAATGCTTCCTTCGGGACGCTACAAAGGACTACTCACGCTGTTCTCGAGGCACATTTGCGTACACACGGTAGGGATGAACTGGTGACAAGGAAAAGCGACCCGTCGGGAAAATTTATGCAGATTGCCGCGTATATCAACACTCTTTTATAAAATAGACATATTTACATGTTCATATTGAATATGTAACTGAGCAGTACGGTGTGCATCAGTGAGTTTGCTGTGTATGCGTCTTGAAGCTTACTACAAAACATGTTCGGGAGAGGACCTTATTCGAATATCATTCCCATTCGAAACTTAACGACTTCATGAAGCTTCCTCGGGGAAAAAGTGATCTGGATATTGAAACACAACCGTGGGTAGAAATCTGTCAGGGCTTGCCTCACCAGGATCAGGCCCCGATCGGGGAGTCCTATAGCTAGCCCTATTATGGAAGCCTTACTCGGCCTTTATCAGGTGATGCCACGGCTAGTCCTACTATGGAAACCCTTACTCGGCCCTTATCAGGCGATGCCACGGCTAGTCCTACGATGGAAACCCTTACTCGGCCCTTATCAGGCGATGCTACGGCTGGCCCTATTATGAGAGGACTGATCAGGGCGTGATCTGGCGCAATCCGGGGCTGCTGTATTAGGTGTAAGATCATTCAACCGCGACATTCCGCTGATTAGGCTTGCCTTATGAGTGCCTCAGTTCCTACTTTATCCCGTGACTCAAAGTAGAATTCAGGCAGGTCTCACACTACAGGTATTAAACTTATAGCTTGTTATCCGTAGAAACAAATGATGACGTCTGCTGTTTCCAAATAATCTTTTGAATCGCAATTGGTTCGTCGTTACTAAAATTGACAATGCTCGCAGCATTCGCTGCAACGGATATATGCCGGTGTCAAAACATAACCTTACTTTCGCATTCTTGAAATACTGGCAGTGGGTCAGTAAAATCAACTGTTTGAATTTTAATCTTTCGAATATTCTTTATTCGCCATCTTGATCTTATGAGTTTTAAGTTTAAATCTATCATCATCCGCCATCTTGATTTCACGAGTTTTAAGTTAAGGTCACTTGTGTGCTAGACAGATTTCTTACAAGGTCGGTCATTTTCAATTAAAAGTTTTTGACAGAATCAACTCAAAATATTGGTTCCATACATCACCCTCTCCCATCACGATCCTTCATACTGTTATCGTAAAATAAACTATTGTAGAATAACAGTATGAGATATCTACATAGTTGGTTTGGTCTAGTGGTTAGCGTGTTCGGTTAGGTAGTTAGGTAAATAGGTAGGTACCGTAGGTTTTAGGTTCAAATCCCGCGTGCATCACTTCTCGACTAGGTGTTAGGAAAAATCGTTTAAGAAGACGATTCGTTTTTTTCTAAATATATTTAAAATATTAAGAATCCGTGAAATCAACAAACGATTTGCAATTGCACAAATAGAAAATTTACAAACAATAAGTATTCAACCAAGACAAAATATAATCAAATTACACAAATACCCCGCACATACAACATACCAGAACCTTTAACTTATGATAAATGAATAAATGAAAATAATAACAACCCATCCCATCATAATAATGTATATTAAACTTTAAAAAATAAAAAAAATAAAATCCAGGCTGAAGGACCGCGGTCGATGGCCAATTGGCATTATGTATGTATTATGTATGTACATATTGTCAATAAATCATAATTACTATTACTACTACTTAGAATATTATTGTTAATATTACTATGTGATATCCTAAAATTATCAATTAATTTCAATATTATTGATAGTCAACTCGAAGTTATTACGTATTCTCAACGCAGCCTTATAATATCCTGGTGACGCAGCCTGATTAGGGCCATATGTGACACAGCGTTACAGTTCGATTCAGGTCGCTATCAGGTTGCCATAAAAGCGCCTTACTAGGGGAGTCAGGCGGCCTAATAACGCCTTGACTAGGGCCAGAAGATAATTTCCACTCAGGACGTTATGATAATTATTCATGAAAGTTGACCCCGGAGAGAAGCGACTACGTTGTTATCCTAAGCTTTTAATATCCCTAGCATAATACTAAGGCCAATTAAATTCTCGACCTGCTCTTCTGTACATTTAAGACCTCATTTTTATCGTATATATCATCACGCCGATCTTAGTACAAAACTCACCGAGACTTCGCAGAGGAAAGTCGGTCTTGTCAGACGCGTGATCTTTTAATTCATCCAATTTCTAAGACTAACTTTTACGAGTTTATTAACTATTGTATTACTCTCTGGTCGTAGTGCCATCATCAGGTGGTGTAACTCTTGCTACTTTACATCATTCGGAGCTTGATTGTCTATAAGAACAAACGATAAGAAATGAATGGTGCATGCACTGAACTTGAGAGTAGACTTGAATGGCATTTAATCTTGCACCGTGATTTGTTGCAACGTTCTCTGGTTCCTATTCAATATTTATCGATCGATACATTTTATGTGTGATATGATTGCATGAACTTACCGCTAAGCTGATCATCTCCATGGAAGTTTATGTAGAAAATATATGTATGGTGAATATAAAAGATAGAGGTGGATATTATTATATCCGTACGACTCAAAACAAGACTTAGTGATACTTGGGGATCTGCCTATCGTATTTAAACTTTTTTAACACGAATGGATGCGATTTTTATGACTTGAAAAAAAAAAAAAAATGAATGAAAAAAGAACCATTCCTTCAAATTCAATTCGGGTAATATTCGAAATCGAATATTGTGAGCTTCCCCTATAACGATGTCAACATTAATCAACATACGTCCTTAAAGGTGTAGCTTTCTAAAAAGCGGAAACTATTGATGCTGCAGGGTTCTACTTTGGATCATTTATTTGACAAGTTTCCAATATTTTTTATCGATCCTTCTCCATTGATAGAAAAAAAAAAAAATTTATTGAAATAAATTTTATTCAAAAGTTAACACGAAAAAACTATGGAAAATATATTGTGTTGAAAAGAATGTCTCTCCGATATTCATTTATCTAATAATTTTATTGTTTTCCTGGTATCCGTACTTCTATTCATTAACGAATGTTTAACAAACTATACGAACTTTTGTTTATAAAGTATGTTGATATTTCTCAAATCACTGCCGGTTTTACCCTGTCATTCCCTATTGCTTACTCAAAAATTTTACTGCAGTTTATATCATAAGAAATTTCCGTGCATCGGTCCAGTACAGAATTAATATCCTGTTACAGATCGAGTAGGCATTATTGCATACAGGAAATTGGATGAACCTTAAAGAAGTTCAAAAGCCTCAGTGCATCCACAAGATAATATTTTCCACCCTTACTCTGTATGATAAGCCGTTAGATCTTGTCGCTTAAGGACTATAAGTCGCGTGTGCATGAAGAAAGCAGAAGCTCCGACCGGTATCAATTTCCTCCTCATCCACATTGTTATCTCTAGTGGAAGTTGAAGATGTCGCTAGCAAATGTCGTACCATTATTTTCGAACGTGATGCATACATTAATTTTTTCTATGTTCAGATTCACATTACTCATTTTTTTGAGAATGTTCTACCATTGGTCAGAAAGTTCATAAAAATTTTACTGAAACAACATCTGAATACAAAAAGTTTACATAGCTTCCTCTAATAATATCATAAAAATAATAAATATTAAGGGTTAACGAGAAATATGATTGAGGATTACATTGCATTTCGTTGTGTACGAAATTAATTTTTACGAACAAGCATTGTCTTAAATTTCTAACAATATAGGAAACGTAACGACACGTGATACAAAATTCATCATAAAATTAATATGGGGAGTTGGAAAGGTATAAGATAACCCTACGCCTCTAATTACAATCAACAATAACAATAAGCTTCCGCTATTCTTGTAGCGTCTATAGAATGCAAAGCTGAATGAAAAATGAGCAAGTAAACAATAAGTTCGTGCTTACATGACACATAAAGTTTTCGCAAGTAAGCCGCGGCGAATAATCGAAACTTGGCGAATAAGCTTGTGTCTACGGGAGTGCACTGTTGAATCCGGTGCCAAAGACCCGAAGAACCGTCGATGCGGGGGGCGGACATAGATTCGTGTGACGTGATCGAGGCATCGATACCAGATCGGACATAACGTTGCCGCCCTCTTCAGCGCCACACTTCTCAGCCTCTCTTGCCTTCCAATACTTACCCCTTGCAGACTTGTATAAAAAGTGGAACTTCGCGGCGCGCCAAAGAGGAAACAGACTCTGCCGCGCCGCCATAAAACACGTTCGCTAGACGCTTTCAACAGCTTTCGAGTCCTCTCGATTCTAACATCACTGTGGGTAGACATTCCGTACATATGTATTGTGTGCAACCCTCTGTGTTTGAGGGTAGAAAGGGGTGGGCGATAGTGTTGGGGTGTGAGGGTTTCCTTGCATTCGGGTACTCTGGTTTTCCTTGGGGTAGGGAGTAACACTATGTCTGTGCCCTGCGCTCGCTGCTGGGTCCTGCGCTCCAGCTTGCTGCAAAGCGTCCGACCGGAAGTAACGAATTCACGGTTGGATACGATTTATTGCCAATATTTGCATGAACAGGAAAACCGTGGCAAGTGTATGTTCCGGGTATCGCATGGAAAATTCGCGCCCTCGAGCGTGTTGCACGAACAATTTTCACACGCGTCCAACCCTTATTCTTTCCGTTTTTTACGTTTTCTCCTGTGGCAGCTCACCCATCGATGCATCTTGAATCCGACGAAATATCGAACGAAGCTGCATTTTTGGTCCTAGTATCGGTAAATATTCGATATGCTTAATTTATTATTTTACTTTTTACTTTAGCCAGAACAAATGCTTCAACTTATTTTAATATTTGACCAACAGAATAATGAGACTTTTTTATATTCGCATGAGCAATGTATGGAGCACTTCCTAAGTCCGGATTATCTGACATTCCACTTACTGATTGCGGTCGCCGGTGTACGGCTAAGCGGTCACCCATCCAAGTTAAGTACAACAAACAATGCTGCTTAACTCGAGGAACCGCCAGAGCCGCACACCAACCACACAAGCACCATTGTTGGTCTGTAATAAAATGTATTTTTTGCAAAGTTGGCCATATTGATTCTTGTCGTGGAAATAATTTTTGTCGTTATTGCATTCTGTTCTGTCCACCAAGCGATTTAACTTGCAATTAGATCAAATGCTTATATACTTGCTTTAATGTCTTGAACATCGAAAGAAATAGAGGTGCTCTTGAAATTTATTACAATAAATATATCAATTGAATATTAATTTTTGTATCTATCACTTACATCGGTCGTTGTGCAATAATATCATTTTATTGGTATTACCAAAAATGCAATCGTTTATGGTACACGATTTTTCGCTTTCGCTTGCCGGAAAGTACCATGTGCGGAATTCGAACCTGAGATCTACCTAAGTACCTAACAGCTGAAGACGCGCACGCTACTCACTAGACCAAATTGACTACATGAAATTCCTCTGCTTTAGTTTCACAATGGCTGTATTGAGGATGATGATCACAAGTATGTCAGACAGATTTGGATGAAACTAAGTGATCAGTGTGGTTTGTGATCGCTGTATGCAAATCTGATCATAAAATTCAGAAATTCCAAATGCTGAACCGACCAAAACCAAGTTCTTATATTTCAACTTTACATCTAATTTTCGTGAATATGTATATGTAATTAGAACTTGATATCTGGCGGATGATGTTTTTCCACATCACTCTAATCGTATATAAAATTGCAAAGGTTATATGTAAAGCTGACACTATATACTGTAACATGAATCTTTGTTTCGAGATAATACAGAAAAATTACCTCGGAGAATCAGTCAACATTAGGCACGCAGTGATTTCTATTAAGCCATAGGCACCAGGTCCTTTCAAATTGCACCCAAAGGGCCAAGGGGTGACCGAACTGACGCGATTTTATTCTCGCTAACACGTTTTAAACGACGAGACGGATTCGAATCGTGTATGAGAGTGGAATCTCAGGAATAGTTTTTCGCAAAAAAATTCTAAGAAATATGTAAGTTACGCCATTCAACTGATAGGTAAAGATGCAATGAGTCAAATGTTCGAAAATTACAGTTCATACTCATTGGTTCCCTGACGGGCAAACAATCCTCGCTGGCACAATTGATTAGAAATAATAAAAATACTACTGATGAATTCTGAAAAAACCGAACGTCAGAGCTCTCATCCATGCTCAATTATCTACAATTATTTGCGTGGGCGAAGTGCGTCACGCGCAGTCATCGAGTAAGAGAATAGACCACCCTCGCGCGTACGGGCCAGTCACGAGCATTCATTATCTCGCAAGCAGACTTATCTTGACTGTAAAAATATATCAAAACAATTTATTCTCAAAAAAAAAAAAAATAACGAATACTGATAATTTCTGTTGGTCGGCCGAGGCGCCGAACCGAGTTCTCCTCCTCGTAGTAGGCGACCAGAATTTTCACGATTTCCAAGAAAATTGAATTCACCTGAAAAGTCTATTTATGCGGTATTTCTACAGGATAATGATTGACTGCATTAAGCTACCTCGATTCTTCTGACGCTTCGTTAATCAGAAGGTACGGTTTTCGTCCTTCTTTCAATTCCGATACAAAATACTATTCCCAATTGTTTCTGAATTCCATAAAGGTGAATTGCATACGTGTCGTGCGATACTCTCGAATGTGTGTACAGCCAACAAGTGGTGAGTCGCGACGTGTCCTGAACCCACCGAAACAAAAACCATGGACCAGAAGAGGGCTTGGCGAGGAACGTATCCCTTCACAACGAAATATATTATTGTAAAGAGCGGCAAACGCAACGTCGGAGAAGTTCGAAACTCTCACGTGCGACTTGTAGTTCAAGGCATATGATGCCTCATCGCTATCGATGCTGTTAACGAAGGATGTTCCGTAGGTGTACTGATGAACTTTTTTCCCTATTGGTTGCTAGCTCTCATGCCCGATGACAAAGTAGAGGCAACGTTGTGGTATCTCCGGAATCCTCGAATTGCATGACGGTTGCAGGCAAAACAATTTCAGCGTTATAGAAAAAATCAAGAAAAGTAACAATCCAAATCGTTTTGTTAGGGTGAAAAATCTTTTATTCGGTCGACAAATCTTTTTTTTACTAAGATACTTGTCACTTCTTGTATTTGTCACGACACGGGCATTTCTCTACGTGTGATAAGCACGAAGTGTCGAGAGGTGTTAAATGTGCCGGACGTGAAAATATATTCCAAGGGACGAAATAAAACAGTCTCAATAAATCTCGTGGAGGTCTGTTTGATTCGGCCAGACGCCGCAGCTTTTCCGTACTATTGGCCCTATTTAACCTCGCACACGTATCCTTGCATGGCTGGAACATTTGCACACCGCGGGCGACGTTAATAGAGGGAAAAATTGGATTGGACTCTGTGTGATGCAGAACGATGCCTTACAAAACACACGTAGTCAGATCTTAAAGCAGCTTCAGAGTGAATCAAACACAGGTGGGTGCAAAGTCTAGTATGGTCTACAGTACACGTATCCACACTACTTCATATACAATGTCATAAGGTCTATCTTTGTACTTTCTCATCATCTACGAAGTATGTAAGAAGAAAAAGTATTGTAATACAAAAAAACATCGACTTCTAGATTTCGATGAAAATACCTATATTGAGTGTTGTAGATTCCAGAAAACCGATTTATGTCTGTCTGTTTGTCTGGGATCTGTAGGTCCAAAAGTGCTTTTGAAAAAACTTTTGAACTAATCTAGGGACCGCTATGAAATTTGATGTGTGCCTTATGCAGTCAAATTCTGGTTTTTGTATTGAAATCCATTCCAAAATCTTTACTTCTTCAGAAATTTTACCTGACACGTGAAAGAAAAAAAATGTTCATTTATTTTTGGACCGTGTATTCATGTAGAAGTTATTCTGCTTCAGTGTGATACATACAGATGGAATTATTTGCAAATGAGCTATGGACAACAAGTCGTTTCGTATATAGCAAAACGTTTGTTGTTTTTTCAGTCACTCACATAAGATTTCTGAAACCATCCTTTACGGGAAATGTGTCTTATCTGAAGTAGGGTTTGTGTACTAACTTAATAAGTACGGAAAGAAACATGGTCATGCTGCAAGGACAAAAAACTGCTTGCAAACATACCTTGCAAAGATATGAACCCAAAACCAATATATTAGCCAAGTAAATCTCTACAAAACAACTTGTCGTGCTAGCAACTAACTCCCGGACATAGTCCATTGAATTGAGTGCGAGAGAAAGTAATTTACAATTACATTTATAATTATATAATTATCATCTCATTGGTCATATCATTTATCATATCATATCACATCATCTCATTTATAATTACATTTGTATATCCCGCATGTGTGGGAAGTGTCATTTTTTTATGCAGGCCGAGCGTCACATAATAATACTTCACAACACTAATGCGATTAAAATCACGTATGCTAAGTTTTTTTTTATAAGATCAGCTATAATTGGATAATAATACGTTGTCCTCCCATCCTTACTTCACTGGACTATTACGGAAGCTAGTCGCTGGAACGTACAGTTCATTGTAGAGCTTTACTTGGCTGAAATGTTGGATTTTGTTTAATATATTTGCATGGTATTTCTTTGATTGCAAGCACTTTTTCATTAGGAAACTACATCTCACTCTTGCAGTGGGATGACTACATCTCTTTTTATATTTGGCGTAGCATTTTCGTTTTGAAAAAACATTTATTTGGGTATTTAATATTGTTTCAAAAGCCACGACGTCCGGAATAAGTAACGCAAACTGTAAAGTTAATTTACATTATTACATATATACAAGAAACACAGGCTGCAATAGGAATTCTACACGGTTCTTTGTCTAACGTTTGAAGAAACAGACAACGTAGACATGAAATAAAACCGAAATTTTTATAAATCCTACTGAAAAAATATTCCCTTTATCACAAGAAAAAAAATAAAATAGGCGCTGTGCACACATGTTCCGAGGGGATGATAGATTTATGTCTTGAGAAGCACCCTCGGAGATTATTGAGCACGACATTCAACAAAGAAAATTAATTCTCTCCGATAATCGAGCAACAATAAATTATCGAGATTAAACATAAAAATATTTGTGCAGTGGGGAGGCTATTAATACGTATATATATATATGGAGATATCGCGCACGTATTTTTATTTTCAACAAAACTACGACACCGGGAATCGAACCCGCGATCTACCGATGCTCTGAATATTAACCACTAGACTACTCACCGGGCACTACTAAAGTTAGACAAAACTTGAATGATAAAATTTTTTTAAAGAGTAATATTATTCTTGTCGTAAAAGTAATCAATTTGGTATGTCCTAGGGTGTTATTGTGGCTCGCGTGCTACGCGCGCTCGCTTCAGGGACACAGGAAAATTTGGTCTTTGAGGTTTCATAAGCCTACCTGAGCTTTTGAGCTTTGGGGTGAATTGAGAGATTCAGAATGATTCGGGCTTGCGGGTCTATTGAGGGAATATTCTGGACTTCAAGTCTCATGGACTTTTCTCTCCCCTCTCTCCTCCAAGATGTAACAGATCCCCTCCCCCCGAATTCGTGTAAATCTCACGATTCTTGACACACAGTCGGCAGCCAGATCTTTTTATTAAAAAAGGAGAGAGAGAGAGAGAGAGAAAGTTAGAATAATCCGGGTCAGAGGGCCATGGGCGCCCCAAATGGGACCTGTCGAGATCCATCAAGTGATTCAGAAAAATTTATGCTTAGAGGCCCATTCAGAGACTTAGAATAATCCGGACTTGAGGTCTCACAGGTTCCCTCCCCCTCCAGGGTGTCACAAGTTCTCCCTGAATTTTTCCGAACTCCACGAATCCTGACACGCTATATATATATAACCCTCCTGACATGGAATGCCCGCTATAACCTACACGGCGGCGGTGGCAGCGGTGGCGAGATCTTTTTATATTATAGAGAGATATATGTAGTACGTGCGCGATATCGCTCTAGATATAGTATACATATGACATACAGAGGTATTCTGCCTGTAAGGGTCACGTGTATACAGCTGTAATCCACGTTTACATTCTCGACGACACGTGATGGAACTCTAGCAAAGTGAAGCGAACTGAAGACCAACTACGTCTGCATAGGTTTTCTGCAGTTTTCCTCTGCCTATAGCAAAAATGCTATGGTGAATGCGATAAAGAAGGAGTTGGATGCGGACGGTATAGCGGTGTGGTAACGGGTCTAGACCAGATCCTTAGGAAAAACTGGCTACTGATCCAGGCTAACTTTGTAATAAGTTGACTACCTGCAGACAGGTGGAAATGCAACTGAAAAAAGGAAAGAGTATGAAGTAAAGCGTTCTTTGAAACCTCATTGACAATCGATATCGTATATTTTCAATCTGATGGCACTTGAATTTGAAATAATAACGAATCTTCAATCGCAGCAATGTGAATTCTTTAAAATCGAGTGACATTCGAACAAATTTTTTTTTTCTGTATCGATGGATTGTCCACGAGATTATTTCGATTGGATTTTGAATTATTCTTCGGAAACTTATCCTGAATGGGAGTCCGAAACTCGACAACCTTACCAGTGCTCTGAGAACCATCGTCAGGTCAGCTACGGAGTCCATACCAGCACAATTATCGATCGAAGTTTCGATCAACGCTGGGTTGTAGCAAAGCTCTGATTGTCGGCTGCCGACTCGCTGCCGACGTACCACTGAACGTTGTAAGTTCTCCAAGTGTTGGTCAATTGCACCTGGGTCGGTTCCTTAAGTCAGAAAGGGCGACAAACTGTCAGCCCACATATGACGTGATATTGGGTTTTATTCCTTATGGAAGCTACGGAAAACGTGTATAACGTTGAAATATAATGTCTCTTTCAAACGTCGATGAGGCTCTCTTTGTTTTCCAACATGGTATATGAAAATAAATGAGAATTAAAAAATGATAATGAACCCCCATGGAAAAAAAGTACATCCACGATATATTAAAAAATATATCTCATATATATGTCATATACCTTGTCGGAAAAATACTATAATTGGCATATATATCTGTATATATTTCTTTTGCACGGGGGAATTCTCTCAATGTCCTATGCTAATCCCACGAGATCGCACTTAAGACCAAAAATAAAGAAGAAGCTGCCTATTATGGCACTGCGCAATTTCGTTTTACACTTAATTATAGCCAGAAAAACAAAAACCAGAGAGAGTTGCAATTACAAAGCTTAGTTATATAAACTATTTATAATGTGCTTACCACGTAATCGGAGTAACAAAATACGAGCACGTGATACATGTTAATCGGTCTTCGCTTTTATTAATTGTGCTTAAATATAATAATAATATCTTCATAACGTTGAGCGAGACAGATTTTGATATGGCCACTGCCTGACCGCGTTACAATCACGCGCTCAGCCATATAATGTCATGCGCGACATTAATTTTAATGAGCGGCGGAGCGGAAACGTGCACATATAGAAGAACGTGTGTCAACCTGGATGCTACCCAGCGTATACAGTCGTTGTCAAGCCAGTTACCCTAGTAGCATCAGACACAGACGGTGTTGTGTGTTGTGTCACTCTCATCACAAAACTTATTTTTCCCACCATTTTTAGTTTTTATTTAGTAGGGAAGTTTTCACGCGCCATCCCGTTGCTCAGTTATGCACGCCGGACCTTTGGAGAAGAGGAACATTTGCGCCCAACTGTGAAACATGCTAAAAGTATGCCAGAAATCTGCTGCAATACTTCAGTCTAGCTTTTCCTTTCCGTGAAAGCAATCTGGCTGAGAACCAAAAATAATTATCGACTATGAACAAGTGATTATCAGTTGTTACATTTGACTATTGATTTGGCGATGACCAAAGCACACCCTCCCGCTTTCTTATACATGGTCGAAGGCTGGGGAAGTCACGTTCATTTTAAGTGACGCACTATTAAAAATATGTGAATTACAAATGGTAAGACTGCATTATTTAAGAACATAGTGACTGTTCTAACGGTTCCCAGGTTGAAGGAAGAGATTCTTGAATTCTTTTGTCTCCTATACGATCGGCGTAATGAAATGTCACATTCTTGAAGGAGATATAGTATGAACAGTACGAGGATGAGCTTCTGCGCGCAGCTAAACGTCGTCGTCTGAAAGAAAAGCAGCATACGGACGACCGGCCGTAGAAAATACTTCAAGCGATGAATTATGACTAACGGGACCGGCGGTCCCACTACACAGCAATGAATTCCTTTTATACGCTAAATGCAATGCCAAGAGAAATGGAAGGTGCAAAATCCCAAACAGAAATACCACCTTAGGGAAACTTTGCTGCCGTATTCTAGAAACCATAATCATACATTATGAAATTTTTTCAAAATTCGAAAAAACAGACTATGTATAAAATTATAATTCAACATTTTTCGTAATATCATAAAGGCCATCGATAATATCCAAGTCTTCACACAATTGAGCATATTTCTTTAAAATAATTCACGAACAAATTTGTAAAATGCATTTTCACTGAAGTTCACAATTTCTAAATGAACTAAGAAAAATAACCGGTACCCAACTACACCAAATAAACAGAGCAAAATTCAATTAATTGATAACTATTCGGATATCATAATGGTTACTGAATTATAAAATCAAAATATATAAGACGATGCATAGCTGATGGATAATGGTTGCCACTGCTTGCCATTATACCCTCAGTCAGTGCTCACTCATTTCTCGGGCTGGCAATCATCAGGATGAATGTACACATTTCAACTTCTATGTCACGTTTCGGTGATAGCGTTGAGAAAGTAAATCCACATGGGATCCGTCTGCGGCCATTATATTCATCCAAATGAGTATATAGGAGAGCGTGGACTTAGCAGACAGCTGATTTGGCTTGGTCGGAGTGAGAGGAAGCTGTTGCAGTAGCAGCAGCAGCAGCAGCAGCAGAGATTGTTCATCATCCCTCGGCTATATATCTTCAATCTGCTACCTCGTTTCATCCGGTATGGTCCGCGGGCTGCCAGTCTGCTATTCGCCGTTACTGTCAGCCTTGACTCTCGCTCAATTCTATCTTCCGTTTCCGGCTATGCACTGAGCAATGGCCAAAGAGAGAACTGCAGAAGCTGAGAGGAAACTATTTGGAAACTCGCCACTCCTCCACTAACTCTAGCGCTGTGCCGCCACTAGTCCGACTTGAAGGCAAGGGGACGACAACGACGATGACGGCGACGACGACAACGACGATGTCGTCTTCGCACTACTGAAAAAGTCGTCAAGCCCCGCTGGACGACCAAGTCTCGTCTTCTCCCGCGCACCGGGAGTCCTCGAAACTTATCAACCGTCGTTGAGTGGTTGCCACTAGTATAGCATTACACACTTAGAACACGAATGTTTCTCTGCTCTAGAACCACGTCTTCTTATCATTCCTAGCTTATCCAATCTTACTCACTCTGGCATAATACGACTAGGTGAAACCCATAGGGGCTAACAATATAGTTTGTGAGACGCAAGCAGCGCGTAGCCAATTACAAAAGAAATTGTATTTATCCTGTTCAATGCGTACCTGCTACAAAAAAGTAGCATCGATTATTTATGGCACAGTGCACGACCGGTGTGAAGTTGAAATTTATTTTGTGCTTCGAACGGTGTGATAGTAATAAGAATATTATTCGCTCCATTAAAGCTACAGCAAAAAACTTTTTATCGAGATTTCAATCTTTACACATTTTTATTTCCTTGCTCTATTATTTGGTGGCGATGGAACATTAATAATTCCGGCGATTATTATTATATTAAAGTAATATAAGTTATCGATACATTCATTTCACCGCCAGGGATTTCAGTAACTAATAGAGTTGTAGATATGAAAATTATCACTTGCACTTCCATGATAGTATCTTTCCAGCAGACAGTACGGATTATCGATTAAATTTTCAGTGGGTTGACGTAGTATTTTGCTGGCTCCTTTCGTGCGAATCGCAAGAGACCAACGGAGTATGCACTGCGGAGTGAATATGGTTCCCAATGGTCGTGCTATACCATTACACAGACAAGTCCATTCGGCGAGCTAAGCTTCAATCTAACAGTATTCTCGTTTACTGAGAAAACTACATTTCCCCGTCGTACGACTCACGCTAGCCGCACCTACTGCAGTGAAAATCCACCGCAGTAGTCAGACGAAATAGGCATCACCAACAGCGACAGAATCTCCGTAACAATACGAAACTGTGCTGATGTATGCACCATAGGAACTGTCTTCGTTAATTGGATGGATAATAATTGATGTTGACGGAAGTGCGGGGGCGCTCAGATGATCGATGAATTTTGAAAAAATGTTATACTTTCACGATGCAGCACACGGACCTGTAACTCTATACTTTTCTTCGCTGAATATGCATTTTTGAAATGTGCAGACACCGCGCAGGACGAGGTATTAGCTGAGACAGAGATGATGCCCCTTTACTCATGCTGTATGGAGGTATATTCTTTCGTACGTGATTCACATCTAGGTACGGCAATGAAATAGCCAAGGTAAAATACAGAGCTATGTATTCAATATCAAACTAGATGGGACTCAGTGACAAATTTCGCAACACTAGACCAGTGGAATATTTCAGTCACGTATCTTGGATTATCGTCCCTGAAATTATAGTGTCCTTCGGGCGATGGTTATAATTACAAAGCTATGCAAACATTGAAGTATCTATTAGTTGTTGCAATATCGAGCTGTGGAAGTAACAAATAAAAATATTGTTACGTTGCTTTCCCGTCAATTTCCAGCTTTTCTAAAAATGTCGTTATTCCTTTTTTTTTCAAATTATTAAGTTTGGCATCTTTTTCTGGAAAATTTTTTCATTTTTCATATCTTTGAGACCAAAGTGGCGCACCAATTTCAGTGTTCAATATCATATTTTCGACGTCGAAGAATAGATAAAACAACGCAATTCTGGAGGCAGTAAATAATAGATTCGCTGTAACCAATTGTGACAGTATTAGTGATTCCTTATTAGTAAAAGACTAATTCACATATTTAAAATCACAGTTTTGTTATGAAGACTTAAAATTAATATTGTTATATTCAATCCGGAATGCACTCTTCGACAAATAAAATAAGACATCGAGCACTAAAATTTATTTACCGGTTCGATCTGAAAGTTGCAACAAGTGAAAATTTAAAAAGTAAAAGACACTATATGTCTTCACAAAATTGCAAATTCAAAATCCTTGTTATCTAATTGATGAGGTTTTAATTTAAGATTATTCAAAAGGAGTCAATCATTGATACAAGAAAAAAACGACTTCGTTATGGTATCGAAAAAGATAGTTGGACCCCACCAAGTGCTCTGTGCAACTTAGAGCTCTGAGAGACAAACGGTTACTTGATTAGATCAACTATGTTCAGGTCGTTGGCTCTGATCGTTGGCTGAACTAAATAGTTCGTTGACCCAACTGCAATTTTGGTCTCAACTATCTTACTTAGTTGGATCACGAATAAAATTCGTTGTGTGAGCTATCTAAGTCAACTAAGTCGAAATGGTAAATGTGACTAATGCCAGGTCGTTACACCGACTAACCGGATGGTTGTGGCAACGAATTTTCACTCAACTAATGAATAGTTAGTTGGGTCAATAAAGCCGGTTTATCCGTGTAGAATTGTTCTCCTTATAACTTTATTTTGTTGGCTGGGCCGCTCTAAGACATACGGTGTTGGAGGAGCATTAGTTTAAGAAAATATCTCATCGGTTCCGAACATGCTCTACAGCGCATACGGTAATTTGCCGTGAGGCATGCACATCTCTTACAGAAAAACATCAGTATCCTAGCTCGTAATATTATTCTTGTATGTCGGCAAATTAGGATCGATAGCGATGGGGTTTTTAAGGTCGTGCGCGGTGGAATCGATACTCTCGTCTATGGGACGAGTCGTTTCTGCCCCACGTTCGCAAGGTGTATGTCGCAAGGGGTTATAGTGAAAGGCTGGCTGATCGCCATTCCTTATCTCGGAAGTATTCGCCAGGTTGTGCGCAAAAGCTCGGCTTCTCATTCTATACCTATAGATGGGATATTATAGCACAGTATAACTGGTAGTCTGCAAGCGAAGTGCGGTTTAGAGACGCTCGCAAGAATCTCCTGGGGAATAAAGAGGGAACTAATAGGCATGCGGCGGCTGCGGGTCTACGTCGGTAGGGTATTTTCCCCGGAAACGCGAGATCGAAGAGAATGAGAAAAACGAAGCACGAGATTTCCGCACAAGAACCGCCGTACAGCGAGTTAGGAATCCTGGAGCGATCTGAGATTCCACACGAGAATCTCGTCGAATCTCGATGTCGGCCACCAGTTTTTCCGCTTCACCAAAGAGAAATATAAAGATAGATAACAGAGTGTATACATCTACGACTACGAATAGTGCACGTGTAGGATTGTTCGGTAGTCCCTTGGGCATGCCGTAAGGGAAAAAGGGAATGAACCGCGGTATTTCGGACTGGCCGGAGTATTCCGTTTTTCCTTGGCTCTCTTAGTATTGTGCTTGTGTAGCTGGTGAGATCGTTAACCATCACTGACCATCCGGCCGTCTGCGGCATCCCCTTCTCTTTCAGTCACTCCCGAAACCTCTGGTGATCGGTTCTTTCACGCTATCAGTCTACGGAGTTACTGCAGCCTGTCCGTATGGACATCCCAAGGTAACGTCGCCACGATCGTTTCTTCTCTTCTTCACGCCACCCTCTATCTCTGGATTGCTGATTTCCTATAAAAACGAATTGCTCGGGAGAGAAACTCTCGACTGTACCTTTTACAGTCGACGATTACATCGAAAGGGGATATTCGAACAAGGACATGTAGACAAAAGAGGGAAAAGGAAGGTTGTGAGACCTGGGATTTGACATATCAATAGGTTGGGTATAGATAGTAAAGTACAATCTTCCTCAAATGAGAATAAAGCAAAAGTCTGTCGAAGAAACTTGCAAGGTGCAAGCGGCTACCCATTTCGTTTGTATTTTGATAGAAAGGAGGAAATTCCATTTTCAGTCCATAAATTTAGATTATTACTATCTTTATTGTGTGAGATATGATTTTTTCAATTCGACAAGGAAGATGCTGCTCCTCGTCCCGACGAAATAATATTGAGTTGCGGTCTGACGTAATATACGAATGATTTATCGAATGAGCAGTTAGAAGTCTTACACGCATCATAACTTTCATGAAAAAAAAAATATATATAGACATAAATAAAAATATCCACACATACGTGTTAACGATAAATTGGTAAATCAATGACTGTCAATATTGGGGAGGACTTGTAATCATAAGAGCTTTTTCTGAATATGGAGATTGCATCCAAGTTATTCTTCAAAAATGTCTCTAGCAAATATTTGTTGGTAGACGCAATATCGTGAATCAATCTTAAAAAACAATGGCATAGTTAATGAACTATAAGAATGATCGCACGGACTGAACATTTTTCCAACATTGAATTATCAATGATAGTGACGACTACTACAATTATCTATCGTATTCGAAGTACTTCCGGGATTCTTTGCTTTCGCGGATTATCCAACAAGGTGCGAAAGTTCTGCTGGTCCACGGGGAGAGGTTAATCTAGTTATCCAGAAAGAGAGAACTGAGTGGCGAAGATATGCTCCAACACCCTGTACTAGAAACCATACAGTAAGCTTTTCCACGGTCGTTATTTTTCCAACAGCGAGGCGGATACAGCCAGTCTATAAAGATTTATGAACGTCCGTTCCTCGCCGATTTCGCGAATAATCCTCTTATTTGCGTCAGAGGTAAAACGCTAAGGATCCTGTGGACCTTGCTCGCAAGCGGTAGAAAAGCATGTGTAACAAGATATATGACGTACTACAATCGATTTAGGATGACCCTGTGATACAGAAGGAATAATGTCGTTATTTTCTATTAGAGAATAATAAAGATTTACCGGTACGACTATGCATGCCATGTTGAACCTTCTGGGTTAATGGCGGGATGCCTAATGGTGTCGAACCTAGTGGACACCCTACTACATGGGATTTATAGCTACTATAATTCAGTGCATCCAAACATCACTTGCCTATTTCTGCATCTGTAGTAGGCAACGATAAATGCACTATCTGATAAATCTTAATTCTAGATTGTTAAAAATACGCCGCTCAGATCGACCAAATCGCTGACAGTTTTGTTACATGAAATGGCGTTACGTTTGGTATTTTTATACCACAGTATGTGTGAAGTGCAACAAAATTGTATACGATACTCGTACGAGAAACTTTTTCTGACCTCGTGTGATTACAACACTCGCCTCGTCGCGAAAAAGTTTCATCGCACTCGTATCGTAATGTATTACACTAGTGCTTAGTATTCTTACTTTGTGTTTACAAAACCCTATTTGCATGAGTTTTACCCACGATAATTATGTTTGAATTCAATTTATAAATATTTTAGTATAATTTGGTTCAAAACATACGTCTCGACAAGACCACCGGCCGTTATTACTTATTTCCCAATATACTTAACCTTAGAATTTTGCTTTCTTTATAATCTTCGAGAACGGACAATATGTAAACGGCTACGCTCAGGGATATCTACACACATAGATGAAATTTTGTTTTCAGTCTATTTATAAATAATCCACTAAGGCTGCAAGCAAACATTGAGATAGAGCCAAGATGTTCAAGGAGAATCAGAAATCCTCCAGATTACGGTTAACTTATTGTCTAAGACGTACAAGTGATTGACATCAAGCAGTGTTCGTTCGACACGACCGCGTGTTAAGGTGACGCTGCAGATCGTAGAATAAAGAAAAATTCCCAATTTTAGTGGTGATATGTAAAGTTTATTTTACAAAAATAAATTCAACATAATCGTTCGAATCAACTCTACACCGCAAGAAATGTAAACATCAACCCTAAAATGGGTAACACCATCAAAAAGTTTTCGCTAACCAGATTTCACACTGTGGGTTTTTAACAATGTAGTAAGTTAGGGTCTTCTATTTACTTTTCACGTGCACTCAAAAATGCGTGGGCACACTTCACTAGACATTTTTATCTGCCTGCGCTACTAATGATTATTAAAATTCGGCGGAATTTATGCTAGTTTTAGATTGATATGCTGTACTAACAGCTGTTGTGTCTTAACCCTCGGAGTTATGACGCGGTGCGCTGATTAACGTTGAATTATTCATTATAAATATATTTACACGGAGAGAAAAGTCTAAGAATAGCTACGAGGGTTTCTGTTCTCAATTACTATAACCGGCGTACTCGGGTGACACATGGGGCTTATTAAATTTCTTTTTGTGCGCGTAGAAGTATTCAAAATATGTATTGGAATCTATCAGATATTTTTGCAATGATTACTTTACGTACAGTGAGCTGTAAAATGTTTATATAAGCTATTCTAATACAGCCATGTGTCACCTCTGTACCATATTTTCTGCGAGTGGCACCTATATGCGCAGATCCATTTCTATCCGTGTACTACCGTAGCGTTGCACTCAGTCTGTACTTACCAAGTTGCAAAAGGTTATAAAAACACTGAAAAAACGAACTGTCTTTATTGTTCATCATCTACACTTTTAGAAAAGTGGTGTCAACATTGATACCAGCACAGTGTCAATATGAGTCCACATCGATTGCAGTGCTAACGAGGGGCGTAAACCAATAGTGTAAACCAATCGTGATAATGAAACTTATATAACACTACTTTCAACACCATAATGTTGTTAGGTTTCTAACCATAGTATTGGTATTGAGTATTGTACCTATACTCTAGCGCTAACTTTTTGCACATTTTGTTTTAAGATCCCGTTCAGATGAAACTTGCAACAATGAATGTGTTAGAATTTTCTTTTGTTGATAATACAAAATACTTAAGTACGATACAATAATCGTAAAAATTACCGAGGACTACTTTGATCCAGCTATACGCAAATGTGACTGCTTTTATGGGGGTGGTAACTAAACAAAAGCTGGGGCAATGTTAAAATCGACAGAAGAGCACGGCAAAAAAGCCTCGCTTGGAACACGAAGCATTCAGTTGAATATGAGCTTATTCAACTGAAATGACCTCAGTTGAATTAGCCTGGCAGTGGCTTGGGGCTAACTGCTGAATGGAAAGTATTTCTGAGTTTGTGAAGTATCCACACACAATTTTTTATAGTTTCACTGTGCTCTCACGCAAATGCGATAAGGTAGTGTATTAGGAAAGAGTTGTTGTAACTAACACCCTGGTGAGGTGACCATGAAAAAACGGGAAAGAGAATAGAAGGTACAGTAAAAACGCTTCGAGCAAAAATTTTTTGCGTTACATCGGGCACAAAGGCGGTCCTGATGGAGCCATCAGATGGCCCCAATAGGGCGATAACAGCGCCATATTCATGCCTGATGTAACGCTGCAAATATTTCACAAGAGTATAGCCATACTAAAGAATATTCAATTAGAATATTATATTATTATATTATTAAATACAATATACTTATAGCAACTATTTCATAGATACCGATACCATATTTTTACTCGACAGCTTTAATTAGTTAAACGGACTAACTAGGTCGATTTGACTAAGCAGTAACAGCAACGAATATTGATGTTTTTAGGGACCGGAGGTGGATGACCGTTGGACTGATGGAAGACATTCGAGTCTACCTTCTATTTACATATTCCGTGTTCAATTTAATTAGTTTATCATTTATAAAATGAAAAATGATCATACAAATTCAACGCGTCTACCGAATCGTTATTTTCGTGCAAGCAATTCACTCGTGTTTCTTCAATCATTCAGTAGCGTGTCGGTCTTTGGAGCGTAGCGAACATTTGCGGAGTCAGAGAGAGTAGGCGGACAGCCTAGCACCAGCAGTGTAACATCAGCCAGTCCCGGGAGTCTCGTCTTCCGTTTTCCTCTACGTTGAGTTACCGAAACACGTTTCCTCGGGTCAACGGTCCCAGTCACGTTAATCCTGTGTATGTTCTAGACCAGCTGGGCTATTCCAATTTGCCAGCGAGATAATTTGCGCATGGCCATATTCTCTTGGTCACGTAGCATTTTTTGGCTACACGTAAAATTTAAGTGGTTCAATTCCAAGCTTCATGGCTTGCAACGATGTTCCATTGTATGATCTGTGGACTACTTATTCAATGCAACACCATTGATAGTAGTATACCAGCGGGAAGGCTTACTTTTTAAATAATTTCTGAGGGTTCATCAACCTTACTTCGAAAATAATTCCTAAGGGTCCATCAATCTTAATTCTTAAACGATTCCTAAGGGTTCAGCAACGTTACATCAATAATTTCTGAGGGTTCATCAACCGAATGATCTATCGATGTCAACACTGTGATTTTACAGAACCCATGTTTAAACAGACTTTTCCTTACACAAGTGTTGTACACCTTGTTATCGATCCATTAAGCTCAATCACACTGTTAGAAATGTGGTGTTATAATTGACACCAGCACAGTGTCTATATAAGTCCCCATCGATTGCAGTGCTGGCGAAAAGGGTAAAACAAATAATGTTAAATGATGATGATATTTATATAATACTACTATTAACTCTCTAATGGTGTAAGTTGTTCAACACGAGAATTAGTGTTAAGTTCTGTATCTCTACTCTAGTGATTTTGACACCAGTTCACGTGTTAAAAAGATTGCTAGAGCAATGAGAACTTGCACATTTTGTAGTGAAATTTTGTTCGAAGAAATTAACGCCAACAATTGTGATAGAATTTGCTTTCCTACATATTTCAACATACTTACGTAACATACACATATCATAATGGTTCACCCAGTGATATTATTCACATTGCGATACACTTAACCTCAACATTTCGCTTTCTTGATAATCGCATCGAGAAAGGGTAATATGTACACAGTTATGTTAGGTAATATCTACACACACACACATGATCGGATTTAGTTTTCAAACATTTTATAAATAATCCACTGAATCCGGTCAACGTTCAACTACTATCCTACGATGTACAAGTTATTGACACCAAGCAGTGTTTGTTCGACTCGAAGACGTGTTAAGATAGCACAGTAGATCGTAGCATGAAGTAGAAAAAATCCCAATGGCAGTGTTGATAGATAAAGTTGATAGCAGAATAAATTTAACGAAATCGGTCATGTGATTTTCACAACGCAAAAAGTTTCAATATAAACACTTTAGTCGACAAGACTATCAAAAAGGGTACACGAACCGAGTTTTACACTGTAAATTTGTAGCAGCGCAGCAAGGATTGATTGGTCTTACCTAACGACATATCTCTCCTGTAGCTAGTGATGCGACACGAGACGAGAATTCAATGTCAATCTCGCTCGTTTCTGATTGCGCTCGTCATTTGTTCGCGTATCTCGTATCGGTCGTTCAATGTGTTCATCTTGTCTCGAATTGTCTTGAATTGAGAGGCGAGACCGAGCGAGAATTTCGAAAATGCAAAAAATCCGTGATCAACGCTTTTTTCAAGCGGGAAACCCACTTTAGGAGCTTTCCAACGGCTACCAAATTTTTAATTTTTGTTATTTCTACCTGCACTGAGGTTCATATTCTTGGAAAATTAGTTATGAATGTAAAAACAATCCCCTTAATGATGCTTTTTATCGGTGTCTTTTGGTGCCAGTTCTGTTACTGTAAGTCATTTTGATGATTTTTGAGCAAATATTGCAGCTAGCCGTTTCCCATTCTCGTCCACCGTTATCGTGAAGACTTCACCGAAGTTTTTTTGCTGTCTCTAAAAATCGCGGTTGCTTATTCGACTATCCTTTGACTATATATAAGGGAGATTCCATGGTACGGCCAAATATGTTTTTTTTTTGTCAATCTATAGACACAACTGAACCCTGAAGATTTTTTTTTTTGGGTGGCAAAAGTACCGCGGAGTCCCCCATTAGTAGTATTTACGCATATTCTTTAGTCGGCAGCGGGTTGGCCCTCATGTAATGTTCGTTTCATGGTCGCAGTTGAAAAATCAATCGGAATTGAGAGCTAATGCGAGACGAGATCGAGACAAAGCGAGATCTCGGCTGTCATCTTCGAGAACGAGATGAAATCTTGCCTATGTTCATAATCTTGAACTCGAAGTACAGCTCGAAAAAAAAAATTCAAGAAGCTAGTCTTGTTCTTGACATTTCCTCGTGTCGTCTCGCTTGTCGCATCACTACCTGTAACGCTAATAATAATCGAACAATGATTGTTGTGAAGTAGTTGAAGCCAATATTGTTTTTTTTATTTGTTTCATAATCAATGTACTTAGTTCGGATATAGATAACCTCGCTTATCGGGTGAAAATAATACCAAAAGTTCGAAACAATGTGCAAAGGTACGACGATTCGATACCCGTTCCATTGTCCAATCGATTTCTCATGCAGAACTTTGAAAAATCATAATTTTTTCAAACAGCATTGGCGCTGGTAGTCCTATCTCTATGCCAGTTAAGTATATCACCCGCCTTGCCATTAAATACGTCAAATGGTTGGTTATTAGAAAAAAAAAGAAGTAAAATCCCGTGGAGCGAAAGGCGGAAAGTCAGCCCGAAATAATGTCGGTGGTGCTCTCGTTCGAGCTTCCGCGCTTGGAGATCCTTTTCTCTCTGCAGTATATACACGTCACAATGGTTGGCCCTGTATAACGAGCACCTCTCTCTAGCTTACGGTCTCTTAGTCGACGCGCTGGGTTTACGACCCAATAAACAAACGACCCTGCCCACGGACTAAATGTATAGTCTCCCCACACCCAAACCATTCACCCTTCTCGCCCATAGGTATATGTATAACGATCTATACATTGGGGCGAGCAGATTGGTGTTTTCCTCGTTAAAACTTGTGCGCAAAGGCTGCCGTGTCCGGAGAGCTTGCTTGGAGACGCTCGGGGGTATCCGGGGTTCATTGGAGTAACGGTTCCTCGGCTTGGCAGGAGCACCACTAGCGGGCAACCAGAAGACCTGTCGTGGTTCATCAACATTCTCTATGTATGTATACATTATGTCTATAGCTCATATACACGGTTCTTCTGGCTGCTCCAAACATACGCCCACGAATTCGAAAATAATTCATAACCCTTACCTTCATCACTCTGGACCCGAGAAGAATGAACCATGATTTCCGACCGTTGCTCTTGCAGGCAGTGTTTCGGTGGTGTAATAAATCATCGCAGGGCGAGATTACAATGTTTACATCTTTTTTAAGGATGATTACAGAAATGAATATTATCTGTAACACTTGCACGAAAAGCCCCTTGCTCGAGCCTGCAGCACGTGCCGAAAGTTCACTGTTAATAAAGACTGGAAGTTTTTATGCATGACATATAATTTATGTAAATTTGTGGTAATATTACAGCGGATTATGAAAAGTAATGTACTTTTACATTAAATTTGAAATAACCTATTGAAATTACTGTACCATACGTTAATTTTACATTCGATTTGTATGAAAAATTTATTATACCAGCTTATGCATAAAAAAACTTCCTGTACCGATATATTAAATTTCAAGTGAATTTTATTTACAGTGTTGCGTTTTTTAAATAAGCATGTGGAAGAAAAATTCGCGTGTGCAATTCATGCTGGTTACGATAAAACACAGTTTTTGCTTTACCAAGTTCTTAGCTTCTTGATTTATTCTGCTTGGTATGTGACACTCGCATAAAATGGCAGTCTTCTCATGGTGATTGAGAAATAGGCAGCACTAACCCTTCATCGAACTAGAAACGTCACTTGTCTTTGCCTCGTAAGGTTGCAACTCTCGATCCGGCTCGTGCGGCCAACTTCTCAACCTCCGTGGTAAAGACCGCTTTGTCATGCTCATATCACAAAGAACTTTTTCCATTACAACATAATTTTCTGATTTGTTTTCGTTGCTTACGATTGAAAATCTTTCTATTGATAAACAATCATCCTTATACAAATGTGGTAACGTTTCTGCACCAACATTCTTGCTCATGATAGAAAGCAAGCGACCCATGGAGAAAAATTATCAGAGTTTTCCCAAGGCCCCCATTAATATTCACTTATTCTCTCAAGGGCCTTACGAGGAATCCTATGGGTTTCCTAAATTATCTTCACACGTTTTTGTTCGCGACCTTTAATGGCTACAGATTGAGAACCGTTTAAGGTTCAATCTGAGGAGCCTTCATGGGTTCCCCTGTTTGGGCTTAAAAAGACTGCTCTGCTTTTGTACAGAAATGGGTTATAACCAATTGAATAGGATACATTGTTGCTACTTTTAATTATAATCAACGAATTATGATCCAGATGCGTGGCCGTATGGCAGAACTATTAATGATTTTTTCATTTAACAATAGGATTAAGCCTTACCGGACCCGAAAGTAGTTTAGGTATCAAACTTTTCTTGAACATCATTATCAAAACCTATCAGAATCGCCTGATCAGATCCATATCTGACAGAATTATTATGGTTTGATTTTACTTGGTACCATGACTAAGTCTGACTGGGCTCTTGAGTGAGATATCAAGCCCTTATTAAATTCATCATAGTAAGCCTACTTTGTTAAAAAAATCTGTGTTAAAATTAATACAAAAATGTTGGAAGATTGTTTCAGATACAGTGAATAAAATATAATATACGAACATCTATTAATATACAAACAAAAATGTTGTAAAATTCATAGACATTTGTTTTGATATTTAATTACCTCAGAGATTGAATTCCATAAACATTCATGTTGAGTTTCCATATGAGCCAGTATTTTCAAATCCAAGCACATATGATAATTTCAAATGTACTTAGAAACGATAATAAAAAAATAGAAACATCAATCGGGCATTATTTTTTCAGCCAAATTATGTTATCAACAATAGTTTGATAATTGGGTATTGACTTCGTGACGGATACTTTTACGCCTACACCGGGGTTTGAACCTACGACCTACCTACCCGAGAACCTAAACACGCACGCACGCTAACAACTAAGCTATCAACGACTGAGTAATTTTGGGCTTCGAAATGGTATAACAGATGTACAACTATTATTCTCTCAAGCATCCTTATAATTAACATAATATAATATTCAAGTTACTGCAATTAGAACGTGAATCGGGGGGCAAAAATATTTGCAAGTAGAAATCATTTTTGGATGAATGGAACCTGTTTCTCACAAACAGAGGCCAACGTTTCTGGATTTTCAAAGAAATTATATATCCACATACCTGCGGAGGTCCATCCTCGAACTTCGATTTGCTGCACCAGCAGCACGATACGCTCAAGTGTTTTTAAGTGATAAAATCAATCTTGGGAATGTCGTGTAACTAAGCAAGGCTTGATGTTGAGTGATAAGTATTAGCAATCTAGTGCGAGATGTTTTGTTATTGAAAAAGATGTATTCAAATTCAAATCGGTCACTGGAATTCCAAAAGCGCATGGTGATTTTCATGCTCATAATTTAGTATTGGTTGATTTAGTATCCATGTGTTGTATTTTTTCATCAGTGGATTAGTAAGATTCATACACGCATACTAAATTTACTGCGCAACTACTATTTTGGTAACCTTGATCTTACATTTTATGTGATAATGTATATTAAATTCAGATAGGGCATTGAAATTGCAATAATGCATGTCGACTTTCATGCACTAATCTAGTAATTATCGATTGAATGATCATGTGTCGTAATTTTCAATTACCGAATTATCGTAAAACATTTATCCGCATTCAATTCATTATGGAAACATATTAATCATATACATTAACAAGCATATTGATAAAACCTAGACCTACCTCATAAGGGCTCTAATTGAGAGTGATATGGAAATCCCTTTGGAGGTTTCCACATTGTAGCCCTATCGGGCCCTATTTTATCGTCCAACATCCATTACGATTGTCTCTACGGGGAACTCTACTTCATTATCCGTGCCATCACAATCAGCAAAATAATCGACCCGCTTTGTAGTTGAGATACTGAGTAATAATCGTATTGTTCACTTGAGACGTACCAAACGACTATCCTAAATGAAAAGATGTTCTCTATGAGTATGCCGTATGGAGTAGCACACTTGCTCCGAGGAATATAGCAAGAGGGGATAACGTTCTTCATGATTCGTTCTATCGGCTCTCCGCATTGCGCAATGGCGATTATAAAAGAGGCTTGATATGTCCTGTACTCGTCCTTTCGCCGTGTCGAAACGCAACGGTTCACGTACCCTCGGCGATCATGATTTTAAAAAATTTATTTAACTTACCTAGATATCAGATAAATATTCACGTTTCTGCTGGTCACACTCTTAAAAACTCGGCGCTTAAATTGACGTCAGCACATTGTCTGTATAAGTCCACGCCAGATACTGTGCTAGCGAGGGGTGCAAAACCAAAAGTGTTACATGATAATGATACTGATATAACACCACTGTGTTATCTTAATTGTGTCAGTTCCCTACCACTAGAATGGATTTTAAGTTTCAAATCTCCACTCTAGCACTGTGTGTTTGAACATTTCGTTTTAAAATCTCCTTTGAATTCAACGTGCGACAACAATGGGTTCAAAATCTGCTTTTATTGATATCACAACAAACTTAAGTACAATAGACATGCCTCGAAAGTTGCGTTTTGTCGATCGAAAGAGAGCTTCCGTGTAGGTATAGGTTCATCGTAAGCTGCTATAACTCATGAAGTTAGAGGAGTCTCATGAAAAAAATACTAACAATTGGGCTTTTTCCTACAGAATTTGCAACAATTTTTCCGATTCCAATATCCGAAGTCTTTTTTGGAAAAAAAAAATATATATATTTTCCTTGAATTTGCCATAAAAGATAGCTTGATATGACACGATCAATTCTTAATTAATTTTTTTTGAGCTACGAAAAACGTGAATTCTCGTTTTTTAGAGATGTTGATCCGATTAACGGTTCTCGAGATATATAGGTTGAATATAAACTTAAGAACATGGAATATCTTGCCAGAAAAAAATTGCACAAAAATTGAAGTTTCGTGAATCTACTAACTACTGTTCGTATAACTACCTGAACCTGATTTCCCGACTTTTTGTGGAATTTCCTCTTCTTTGTGTGGCCTGCAATGTAAAAGTCTGACGTAAGTATTTTATTCAGAGCGAGAACAAAGAGGAGAAAAACAAAAATAAAATAACAAAAAAAGTACCGTGGAAAAAGTGAATCCTTCCTTGGAATCTCCCGATCAGTCCAGGCGGGCAATATTTCGCGCTCTCGGGCAGCGGATCAGCTCTCTGCAAATATGCCATGGATTGACTTCTAGTTGCTATGACGGCGGAGCAGAAACGATGGCCTGCTTCGCATAGTACATATATCATCGGCGTCGCACGCTGGGCGACCGAACGTGATGCGATGGAAGCCAAAGCCGAGGATAGTAGCACAAAATGCCCACGTTACGATCGTCGAGCTTGGGCATCCGCTCGGTTTTCTTCGCTCGAGCATTAGAGTGTAATATCGAATGAATTCCAGGCTCACATTGCCGGATGCATGGTATATAACACAGAGCGGAAGAGGACCGAAAGAGAGAGAGAAAGAGTAAATTGGGGTAGAGGGGTCGAGGGAAAAGGGTGTAAGATGTTGTACGTGCTGTCGGTTCTCTGATCTGGAAGCTCAGGCGTTCTCCAGCTAAGCGACCTCGGCGAGAATTCGAGGGAGCAAAAAGCTATATGCACGAGCGGTTGCAGACTGAGCTACGCGCGTTCATCTGTAAGTAATCTTGAGAACGCCTTGGTAATAGTGTATATTGGCAAGCTTCGCCGGGCGCAATTGTACCTTCCAACGAGTAGCTCCGGTTTGATATAGCTTTCCACTTTCTGCAGACCGCTCCCTGTGATGCTGGTACTCTCGGACGATACACTGGGAAAAATTGATCGTGAGATTTTTAATATCTAAGCCAGAGCAAATATTTATTGCAACCGTTGCTACATGGATTGGACTGGATATTATAAGAAATCGCATATTTGTACTATGGTATTGTTACCACTACTGCTCTGTTATTGTGAAGGTAAAATACTAATGCTTACTTTATACATAATAGTCCCTACAACCGCATGTCTTCGGATGAGAACATCGTTTTATATATTACTTTCAGTACATTATTACTATCCGCATATTTATTATTATATGCACAGATTTTTATTCTGATATGAAGTATTATGTCATTATTAATATCCAGATAGTATGACTTATCATACGAGTAGTCGAAAGTCCAGTGGTTAACGTGTTAGTTGATAGGTCGATGAAAAGGTAAACAGGAACGAATATTTAAGTCCATAAAGTAAGTATTCTTATCTCTTCCGACTGCATTCACCTCTAAAACAAATAAAGTCATTGGAACTCTCATATGATAACTCTCATATATTTTTTCAGCAGGACCATCTTTTTGTATTATTCATCGTTAATTTAATATGGATACACTACGTTGGTGAGATTGTTAGTTCAAATCCTCGAACGGACGTATTTTCTTTATCAGATAAGATTATTATCGAGTACGCCCAATAGTACTGCTTCAATGCTCGCAAGGTTTATTGACGTTGTTCTGGCGCATAACGTGATGAAGAAAAAAGAACAACCTTCAGTACAACACGGATATACTAAAATAAGCAATGCGAGATCGTTGGGATTATTAATATTTGTAGATAGTTTTGGGCAATATATTATCAATAGTACAAATAGATACTAACCTTCACAATAATTAGTCCTATCCCTATACGAAATATAAAAAATGCTACTGGATAGTATTCCAATGCTATCCGGTAATATATATTTCTCCCGGTGTAGTACCACCATTGCATTTATGCTTATTTGTCGACGTTTCGATGCTGGTTGCGTTACCAACCCCTTATTTTACTCTATGAGACGCTGAGACTATCCTCTAGTGTTATTGCTTCGGAAGGAAGTTCTATGAAACTGTCATTACGCTTCCACCTTTCCGCTTTAATCGTTGCGAACGGCAGTCCAGTGGCGTCAATTTTATTAACAACACTTGGAGGCCTAGAAACGAAAACCTTAAACGCATCTATCTGCATCCGAGGATGGATGGCGCAGCAGGGAATGGAGGATCTACCTAATTTCAGTCGACGGAGATAGCGCACAATACCGTCTCGACATTAAGCTGAACGCCAGTTTGAAAGTTGGTCGAGAGCGCGGAGGATTATGAAGCAATTCCTGTGGCAATTCTCCAGAGTCCCGAAGTGACTGTGAGTGTTCTGGCTCAACCACCAACACTGAAACCAGAGTCTGCTAAATTAACGAAATTCTTGTACGTATCCTATACGCGTCATCCTCGCAAACTCGTTCAAGTTCGGACCGTGATACGCTAGATAAAGTTACTACACTTAAAACAAGGAGGTTTTTACAACATTCATGATGCAATGAAATTGATAAGTGAAGTGTACGGTTTCCTTTTCCCGTACTGGTGTTCTTAGTGATTCCTAGTAATTGAGTTTGAGACTAGCTGGTAATTTCATTACCAGTCACGAGACACAAGACCGTACCAATTCGGCATGGACCGATGTTTAATTCCAATAGTTAATAGTAGCACTCGCACTCCAACCAAGCTGTCTGAGGAATCATTCCGGCTTGTATTGTCTATAAACTGCCCTACTTCTAAGCACTACAATTAACTTTTTATTAGCTTGTATAGTGAAATAGTACCGCAACTAATTCCCTACCCGGTCTGTCGCTTAACGATGATTTTCCCCTTTTCCCCTGGGTAACCGATGTAGATCTTCGTAAAATCGTCGTTTCAACACATTTTGGATCCTCAATAGTGAATGCTTGGCTAAGCAAATAGACTTGGTTCTCAATATCTTGTAATAATCACTAAGGATAGTGCTGTGTGTAGGTGACCGCGAGTTAGATTAATTTAGAGTATATGGCTATAGATTGGTCATCTGCTTGTTGTTAAGGAGTTCAGAAAAAAAGCAGCAACTCTTTAGACACTCTTCAAATAATTTATTTTACACCTTGAATGTATAATGTACAAATTAAGTTATTTTAGTATGTGGACCCAATTTATTGTTGATAATTAACGGTACAAAATGGAGCCGTGACCAATACACATGGAAAAAATCGATTTTAGTGCAGTTTTTGTTCAGAATTTTATAATGTGAATTAATGATAGTGGTGATTAAGCGTTCCGTGAGCCTACAAGTAAAGCAGTATAGTTTGCGGCCATAACTCGGATGAATGACCGCCTAGCCGTGCACTGGCTGGCTCAAGAACCGGTAAGTGGAAGGTTAGTTTTTCCGAATCCTCGGTGTATATACTGAAGCTAGTTACTTCCGTGTATATACCGGGAGGTCAGGAGAATATACGGCTTTCTGTACCAGTACGAGTTTTCAGCAGTCTCCCCGTGCCTGTAGCGAATGCAGGACAGTGTAGTTGAGTCGGCTCCGGACGCAACGGAAGTTAGGTTAGCTTAGCGATCAACAGGAAAGGAGTGATAATCGAAAGGGAAGAAAGGGAAAATCGTAAAAGCCCAACAGAGTTTTCGTAGGAAGACCAAGAATAATGTATAATGTGAATTATCAAACACGTCAGGAATTAAGAAGATAACTGATCAGAAGTAAAGAATTGAAAATTATACAACGATACAGTCAGAAGTATAAATTATAATTCGTTATAAGTCAGGGACTCAAAGTTTCTGGTTATAATCAAATATAAGTAATTTATCAAAGCACCCTGCATACATCACTAATTAAACTGTATATGAAACTTGGAACAGACTGGAAATACTACATGACATACGTCCTGTTGATATCTTCTCGTATCAGCCGAGAGTGACAAGAAAATTACTTAAATTAGCTGGCAGTTTAAAACAGTGCTGTAACATCGCTATTATATAAAATACCGGTGGGGTGGTCTAGTGGTTAGAGTACTGGCTTCTAAACCAGAGCATCGGTAGGTCGCGGGTTTGATTCCCGGTGCCGTCGAAAATTTCCGTCGAAAAATAATAACATGGACGCGATGAAGCTCCAGATGTATACGCGAGACACACACAGGTAACTTTAGGGGTCACATGTATACAGCTGTAGTCTGTGTTTACATTCTCGACGAAAATCGCGACGTAGCTCCGGTGCCGTGAGGCGAACTAGAGACCGGCTATATCGGCATAAGGTTTTTCCCCAATGTTTTCCTATGCCCTTAGCAGAAATGCTATGGCAAATGCGATATAGCGAGGCAAGTCGGATGCGGCCGCATGGGGGCCTGGTTACTGATCCGGACCAGGCCCTCAGGGGGGACTGGCTACTGATCCGGACCAGGCCCTCAGGGGGGACTGGCTACTGACCCGGGCCGACCCTGTAATAGGCGTAATGCCTGCAGACGGGAGGAAATGCGAATTAAAAAAAAAAAACATCGCTATTATATCAAATTTCACCCTATCATATTTCTATCTATATGTATAACCACTGAAGTCAGTAATAATTGAGTTTTATTTAGTCATTTTTAACACTCTTCTCTACTTCAGATTTCCATGTGTGGTGTATTTAAAGGTGGTTGACAGAGACATAATAGAATCAGAGTTTTCCTAGATGTATGGAAAATCTCTCTTCAACCCATCTATTTACCACCCACCTTTTTTCTCCTTGGATCTTCGATTATCTTTTTCATGACGTGGGAGCCGCTGTCGATGTACCATCCCTGGAGCTCTTGCTCACGTACGTCAGGGTTCGTCACGTTTCGACTTCGCCTAATCCGCATCTACGCGTGGACACACGTTCTGGGTTTATGACACCTGTTTGATTTCACGTTGTCTTATCAGGTCGCATCGCGAACAACCGATGTGCCGTAACCCCCAGCGGTCTGAAACTGTATATCGGAGCTGCATTAGAGAGCGTATATACTACATATGCACTGAGAAAAAATCATGGGATAACAATGCTAAAAATAGCAAATTCCACTTCTACAACTTGTCAGTGGAACCATAATTTTGTTGCTGGTCACATTATCTATTGTTGAGGAAACCATAAAAGCATTGTTGTCCTCTAAGGCGACTCATCTTTAGTATGTCGCACCATAGAGTCGATCATGCATTTTTCTAGCGTGCTTTTATCTAAAATGTGCTTAGACTAAAAAACAAGTTCAGTGGAATTTAAGAGCATCGTGGTTTTAAACAAAAAAATAAATCAGCAAACGTGCCGTTTGTGGTACGTGCTTACTTAATAACATTTAACAAAAACATCCGCAACAAAACAATTATCGCATTTTTGTTATACTGTCACATTCTACGTTTTTATTTGCTGATATTATTATTTTATACAATAATACAAAACACATTAAAGCGGATCAAGGATGACTGATACATAATCAGTCAGATAATCAGACTCCAGACGGAATTATCCTTGAGTGGCGACTGCTATCGAATTGCCAAAAATGTCTTCAACACATGGACCCTGATATTTGCCCGTTAGAGTAGTTGCATCTCATCAAATTTACGCAATTCCATCCCTTGTATCCGTTCCAAAAAAAAAAAAATAACGACAGAAACATCAATAAACGTATCTTCAGTGCTGCAGAGCAAAATTCAATTTGAAACGTGATATTTAAATGGAATGACCTATGCAAAAATTGAAGAGACGGTGCTGGTGATTCTTTTCACTGTAGTATTATTGGTTGTTTCTCAGTACGCCACTTGGCTTTTATTATCTCCTCCCTTTCGCTTCACATTCCATTCCTCACGCTCCTACCCAGAGTGTTGTCCGCAGTCACTCTTCCTAATGCACTACTGTATGAGAATACATTGGACACTCAGAAAAACTACCTTCCACTCACCAGTTGACGCGCAAGCCAGCACGCGGCTAAGCGGTCACTTATCTAAGTTATGGCCGCAAAACGTATTATGTGTGAATTTCAGATTTCCCAAAGATCATTTAGGACGCACAATAAAATATTACCTGCGCAGACTGAAAAACTCTGTGTTTTTTCGATGGAAAACTTTTGGAGGTTGGAGAAAAGTGGAATATGAAATCTGAAAAAAATCCAGAATTTGTTTCAATTTTTTTGGAACTGACTTATGGGGTAGCATGTCGGAAATTAGATGAGACTCTGTTTAACGATGACCCGGGTCCGTTGAGCAGCTGGCGAGTTTCTCGAAGCGACCTTTTGAGGAGTTGCAAAAACCGAGATCAGTTGGTAGTAAAACGTCAAGACCTGCAGGTATGCAATGACTCGAGAACCACTGGTTCCATGCACTTAGGTAAATTGAAAAGCAGAAATAAAAGGATGGAGATTTATACGGCTTAAGCGCATCACTCGTCGTTCCTTCGAGTCATTTTCCTCTTCTTTTTTATATTTACTTGTAGAGTGACTTATCGATGGAGATGATCCGTAAGGTTGCATTATGGACAAGTAGAGTAACATACTCGTATGCTTATTGGTCTGAAATTCTTGCTTCAACTTTGTCCCCCATTGAGAACGATGATGCAAGACCTCCTTTTTATACGATGGCTTGTCAGTTCTGTGTAGCACACTTCACATCCGTAGGGAAAGTCTACTGAACGTAATGTAGGGGAGGGCGGAAGAATTGCGGTCACCAGGTAATACCGGTCACCTTAATTTTGCAAAAGCTTGTGATAATCTCGAACTTTTTTTCTCAGCTCACGTATATGACGATGAACTAGGTTTATCCTGCGTACTGATTAAGCTAAGTTAAAAAAACAATTTCATGATTTTTAGATTATACACCCTTTTGCTCATAAGAAATGCAGTATTTCAAATGAAGGTTTTGTGAAAGTTATAGTCGGTAAAAGCGTACCTAACGGTAATTCATGCTCTAACTTTAATATCGCTATGTTAAAATGTTGATGCCGTGAATAAATATATAGAAAGTTAATATATAAAATCTTTGTGATTGTCGGGATAACGATAATCACGATCGCGGGGAAATGGTAGTCGATACATACCAGTGAGCACTTATAAAACGTATTTAGTTTAATGAGTGATTTATAAATTACTTATAATGGATTAAGAATTAATGGATAGAAAAAATACTTTGAAAAATATATTCAATTTGATGGAGATTTTAATGTTGCCATCACGCTTGAATTGTTGTAGTTAGAATTTCAGTCGTTCTATAAGCCATAGATTAAGATTTGTACACGCAATCACACATGCCTTGCTGATGGTACTCGTGCAGAAATTAATATGGGCATCCGCGACTAAGTATTCGTGGAGGCCACAGATCGGAATCCCGTCTTGGGCCCCACCTGGCCTAACCAAAATTACCACAACCTAATTTCTGAGCACTCTTGTAGGAGCCATTGTAGGGAATCCAATATTGGTCCAGGAAAAACTGTCCAAACAACTGTGGAACCGATTTTTTGAAAATCTGCCCATTATTATTGGTATTATCATCACAAATTAGTTTATTTTCAATCGATGGCATTGTTTCTATTTAAGATTTAAGCGATCGCTTTTATTTACTGGTCACCATACACTCATTGCCTTGCCCTAAGTTTGAAAATTACCCCGTAATTGACGGCAATTCTTCAAGAGGCAACAATATCGGACTTATTGATTTTGTTTTAAATTTCCTAATAACTTCATAAGCGGCTTTATTTTCAGTGCGTCTTAGACTATATAGGAATACGATAGAAACTCAAAAGTAGTGCTTCATGCAACAGTTGACGCGGAAAACGTTGCACGGTTAAGCCGTCACTCTTTCAAGTTACGGCCGCGAGCGATGCTGCTGAACTCTGGAACCGTCGGAGCCACGCACCGATCGTGCTACTATTGCTTATCGTTCTAGAAACAAATATATGTATCAGAATCTTACGTGTATGGAAAAATAGAATACGTATCGTGAAGTGTAATACTATAGATGTTAATGGTTACTATCGAGATTATAATCCTAAGTATTTATAGGTGCTACGTGCTGTATATAACAATATTATTATAAAGATTTTCTCATTCAATATAGACAGATTGAAATATATAGTATGTAGTGGAGATTAACAGTTTCTACTAACATATTAAGAAAATTTCACAATCTCTTTCTATCATTCACAGCATTCTCAAACTTCATCTGAAACTATCTATGATGCAAGGGTTAGTAACCGGTGTAGTCGTTTAGTGGTTAGTGTACTGGTCTCTAGTCCAGAGCATCGGTAAGTCACGAGTTCGAGTCCCGGTGTCATCGACTTACGTTGAAAATAAAAATAGCGACCTGATGGAGATGTATACGGGGCAATTCATCCCGTTTCGACCAGGATTTAATCTCGACGTTTCCGATTTGACTTGTAATTTTTTGTAGGCTGAGTTGAACCCTTGAATGCTCCATTTTTTCATATGGCAATTTTTAAAAAATTAAAATTTTTGCAGTGACATATCGAACGCCAAATTTGCGGGGATCTTGGAAAATACTCCGACGGATATAAACACTTTATAACTTATAGCCAAAGTAGGCAAGGAAAATATTTTTTTAAATAAATAAAACTTGAAAACTATAAAAAGACAAATGTTGCCCACTTTTGCAATAAGCTAGAAAATGCTGATATTCAGCAGAGTATAGATTTGAAAATTATGACATTCGATAGGTTACTATTAAAGAATATCTAAAAAAATTTCTGAAAAATCCTGTTTTACATGAATAAACATTTCAACCAATCGTCTGTAGGAGATTCATTTTTTTCCTTTATTTCTTAATAATTTTCTATGTCAAAAAGCTTAAAAACCATAAACAGAAAAATCTTGCCCACTTTGGCTATAAGCTAGGAAATTTTCATATTGAACAAAGTATTTTTTAAAATTTATTCAGATTTTTAAATTATGGCATTCAATATGTCAATTTGAAAATATATTTCAACAAAATTGCCATCGAAAAACAAAAAAACATCCTGGTGCATGTGAGAGTCCAACAAGCCTGCGAATGATTACGAGCTAAATTGGAGAGGTCGAAGTCAAATCCTAGTTAAAACGGGGTGGATTGCCTCATACATGAGATGCACGTATACATCTGTAGTCTGTGCTCACATTCCCAACGAAACGTGACGCAACTTCGGTGCTGTGAGGTGAACTCGAAACCGGATATATCGGCATAGGCTTTCCGCAGATATAGAGGGGTAAGTTAGATGCGGCCACATGGGGGCTTGGTCAGTTATCCGGACTAGGCCCCCAGTAACAGGCGTGAAGCCTACAGACGAGGGGAACTGCAGATGAAAATAACAATAGTAAGGTTTAGCAATTCATTCTTATAATCTCTGTATAATCTCAGGTACAAAGTCGAATATTGATGAGTAGTATACAAATATTTAGCATAATATTTGCAAAAAATCAAGGAATCTATTTTTTCGTGTGCGATGTGCCTCTGTATGCCATATTCATGCTTTTACGTCGACCCTCTCCTCTTTGTCTGTTCTATCATATATTGCAGGCTCATTCTTAGTATTCTTACAGAGTTTCTACTATACGGGAATACATTAGAAACTGCTTCCCACTCCATGAGCAGTCACTGAGCAGTCACTCATCCAAGTTTTCGCAAATAATGCTGCTTAGGGAGATCCAGTCACCTAAAAAAGGTCATAAGAGGAAAAATTCTGTGAATCCTCCTTTGAAAAAAAACTTACACGTAAACCTCATCAAGTACATCATATGCATCAGCATTCTGCAATTTTGTAAACACATACATTGCACCAGAATGCTATGGGATAAGAAATACATCTTTTTTCACTTGACATAATTGTTACGTCCCGGTCAACTCTTGAGAGTTGCCATATGGGAATCGTAACGGCGGTTTCACTTTCGGGTCAGGGCGTATAGCCCTTTACTTCAGAGACGGAGACTTCGCTATTAGCTACCACAATTTTGGGTATGTAGGACCGAGGATCGGAGATGTAGCAATTGACAACGTAGGCAGAAGTTCAGGTTGCAGATAAACTATTCAAGTCCAATTATCGTAATACTCACAATAATAATTTCTTCGTTTGAATCGCAGAGATACAGTTTATCGTTTACTAACTACATTTTCTAGACACTAGCTGGCTAGCGTAGATGCAGAGCTTTGCGCGCTCTGGCGAAGCGATGCAGCAACCCATTGATCGTAGAATAAGTGATTAATATCGAAAAATCACGCCCTTCTATACTAGTTGTATGACTAGCGCGATGTGTGGTGGGATGTGTTGTGTTCGCAAGTAATATAATAGTTTCCTCGAAAAAGTTATTATTGTCAATAATCTAATAGCATGCAATTGCGCACATGCACGAAATGTAGTTCTTCCAAGATTTTCAGTTATGTTGCTTACATCAAAGGGTGTATCTTGGTCGTGGTACACTGAGAGAAAAATATAATTGGATACACTGAATTTCCAAATAAACCATTTATTTGGAAATATTCGAGTGCAAGGTTTTCTGTACCAATTATATATTTAATTTCTTGAATTGTTAAATTAATTAATAACTTCATTGAATCCACAAAATATTTATTCTTCCATACTAAATATTCTGTTAATTCAATAAAACTATGTTATGAATGCGTCAGACAATATACGTATTCAAATTATATCGTCAATTCTATCAAGTAAATGTATCGTTAAATCAAAACAATATTTATTGCGATGTATGATATTTATATTTAAATGTCTTTAATGTTTAATTGCTACAATTGAGTGGGTTTTCAAATGAAACATACCCGATTTGTTTTTAAAGTAACTACTTGAATCAATTAGTAGTGGGAACGGGCAAATACAATTACGTAGTTCACAGGATACAAAGCAATAGGGTAGACGGACCGTTAGTGGCTACTGTAGCTGTTGTAACCATTTTTTATCATTTTCTTCTTTAAATTATTTTTTTCACACAATTGCACGTTGATTTTTTAAACAAGTTCATGTCAATTCACTGATTGACCTACCCGACGTTTTTAAAAAAATCGATTATATGTTTTGATTTATTCCTTTGAATGTGATGGCCACATTGGTCCTAAGATGGTCAAAAACGGTACGTCTACCCTAAATACATTATGTTATACTGGATTTTATCTATGAAAACCGTTCCACACGTATACAAGTTTAACTAAATGACTTTATTCATTCAAATATATATAAAATCCATACAATAATTTATCTACTCGACTGAACGAAATATATAGCTACTTCTATTGAACTGGTTCCTTTCCTTTAACTAATGCGGCTCTTTTATATAGTTTATTTAACGCAATATATTGGTATTTGGACGACACATATAGTTGCTTCAAATACAAGATAACTGAATGAATTATATATATTTTTAATAAATGATTTGGTGTATCCAATTATATTTTTCTCTCCGTGTAGCCTAAACGTGGGTCACTTAAGATGAATTATGTAATACTGTGGCGTGATTTATTGAAAACTTTCATTCATGGATGTATTCTAGATTCAATGTAAGAATTTTCATTTGAGGTATTAATGTATGCATTGAGAGAAAAATCTGGTAATTTTAAAAATAATATTGTTGGACTGACGATAATCTAACTATAATCTCTAATTCCCAGGAGGAACGTCTATATTTTATGGTTATAGCAAATATAAGAAAATAGTTAGATGAACAACTAATATAATTCCCAGGACGAACGTCTATATTTTATGGTTATAGCAAATATAATTATATTAGCAATCATTAAAATGATAATAGTTTCAAAAACTATTCTAATAGTTTCAAACGTGTCGTTTTGTTGTATATACGATTTCAACGTTTCTTTCCAATACCCTTACAAGGATAGCTTATTGAACCATTTTATCATCGCTTCAACCATAAAACATTGCAAGTCTTCCTACATTCGTTTTACCATGTGAAATCGTTAAGTAAACGATATGTTTTTCTCTCAGTGCGGAAAAAAAATTATAGATTCAATGAAAACCATGGTTTGCGGGCTGCCAAAAACAATGTTTTAAAATTAACTCCAGTTGTTGTTCTCACAATCGGATTTAATATTAAAACAATGAAATATTTTTTTGCCTGTATTGAAGTTATCGTTTCAATATCATATGAAATTGTAGGAATTGGAAGTGAAATTGAATTGAAAACTCTTGTTTTTGGCAGCCCACAATCCAAGGTTTTATTGAATCAATGATATTTTTTTTTTCGTGTGACAAGTGTATGATTTTGAAAGTGTAAATACAGCTTTCTTTATTAACAAATTACTAAGCAATTGGTTACAGTAAATTTTTACCATATTCAGGATCGATATATTGAATTCAGCACTTTTCGGCAGATAAAGTGAATCATTTATCACTAAAATTGGTTCACCGGTTTGGTTTGAAAGCTACGAAAAGCAAAACATTTCACTTATGATCGCACACCAGTCTTATGCACCGTACGTCACTACAAAGTTGCAGACTTATAATGCTCGTTATGCACGTTATGAGGGTCAAATGTGAGATTTTTCAAACAAAGGATATCAACCTCAGAATTTTTCTCCTTATGATTTTTTTTACGGCTCCATTTAACTCTGGGGGTCGTCGAAGCCACACACCGACCACGCGTCCACTGCTGTTAACGGCAGGAGAAGCGTTTTCCTTGCAGAAGATAGGAAATAATCCTTAGTGAATTCGGTTTCCTCGGATTCCCCGATTCTCAGTGTGGTACGTGAATATGTGCACTTAAGACGCCAGCATAACGCCCCAGTGGGAATACTTATTCACGGCATTGTGAATGCGCTATAAGAGCAATGCCTCTTCGTTGTAAATGCGAGATAAAAAAGAGAGAGATAGGATAAATATTATTTGACAGGTGTGAGAGAGGCGACTGTCAACGTTTTCCCATTTTTTTTCTCCTTCGTAGTTCTTTTCAGGCTTCTCAGTCAGCTCTCCTTCCTCTTCCCTCGAATCTATACGGGCCGCTTTCAATACGACTGAACTTATATATACACTCCATTGGAGATCGTGGATTGCCGTGACTCCAACGCCGTTGCTTCACTTGCTTCTCGGTCGTCTTCAACGTAGAACTACTGCCGTTCAGAGGAGTCGCCTCCTCACCGCGTCCTTTGCATCCGTCTATACAAAATGGTTTCCACGGATGACTCGTTGACGTTCGACAAATCGTTCGTCGTCACGCTAGTGACACACCGTCGTGGAAGAGGGCGCCAGATTTATAGGTAAGGTCGTTCTCGTCTTCGTCGAGACTCCGCTTGACATAAAAGCCAAAGGAAATACCGAGAGAAATTCAGAGCAACTTTTCGGCTACGTCTTCAATCCAAGCGATGCAGTTATTTTCTTCATTTCTATTTACCTGATCTCTTTGGCTTTAAATATTTGACACTGTTGTTGTATTCCAAAACTCTATTCTATGTAAAAAGTTGTTTAACACCCATACGCTATTATAGTAGTAGATTGCAAAATCTCAAATGTGCTAATATTTACGCAAATGTGAGGTGCTGTATTTTCAGGAAGCCGTCAAGCGAGATATGTTGTAAATCTTGATATGTTTTCTCACCAATTCAGTCTACGTGCTGGTGCTACAGTAAAGCTACCGGGTGCTTTGGCTTCCTACTCTGACCCTTTAATCAGCGCTTTGAGATTAGTTCTAGGCGTACCTCATTCGCTACGGTAAATAATTGCAAACTCCTCGTATGATGAGTAATCGTTTGATCACCGGTAGATACCAGCCTCGTGTGCAAGCCTACGTTAAGTATAATCCATGAAATTTAACTCAAAATAATTTATCTTCCAATGTGAGCCTCGATGTTAGTGAATAATTGGGAAATATATGTCAGCTATTTCGGTCTGTACTGTTAAAAATATTTTGAAGATGTTATGCAAAGTTTTTCTGCCGCTATCGCGTCTTGAACTCATTTTTAGGATAAGTTGAATTTTATACGCATCTTTTGAATATATTATATTTCGTTTCTATTTCGAGATAAAAATATTTACACGATGAACTTGACTTTCCTAATGTTATTTATGCAAAAAAATAACGTCCTATACAGTAAATTGATAATTATTTAAAGCATTACACAGTGTATGTGACTTGTATTTATGGTGGCGTCGCTTTAATGATAATTATTTACGCGTTAAATAACAAGCATTTAAAAAAAATTGGAATAAATCATAATTCTTGCTCAATTGCTCGGAAAGCATTAGATATAAGATGATTCTATCTTAAGTAGTTTTTTTTACTTTAATTCTTAAGTAATTTGAAAGATTCTCGGCAAGTATTTATAAGAGACGGGCTACTTGGTTAAAAACATTTACAATTCTCTACTAGTAGTTCCCGTTGCCTAAGTTTCAGGGACGCAGACAAGATCATTCAAATAATATACATTTTTTTGGGCTACGGTGCAAGATACAGGGTATCAAGCCTACGTAGACAACAACAGTAGGTAGCATCTCCATGGACAATTTGGAGTTTTTTTTTTAGGAAAGTGTATAACTTTAATCAAAATTTGTTATAAAAAGACTAATCTCTAGAAACTATTTTAATAAATCTCTCAGATCCCTCAAACTTCTTTCGAATCCATCAGAAGTAGTCACGTGATACAGAGAGTGAGGAGGGAGCTCAGCGCAGCCTTACTCCTTGCTACTCACAATCAGGTGTATAGCAGGTCGTTTGTTTTGGGGTCGTGGTATGGCTTTCGCATATCTCCACATCACGCAGCACTCATTGTTCCGTCAGTGGCCGCGAGTGGCGCCTTCGGGGATTGTTGCTAAAGCTGAACCGCCGACTGCGTGTCATGCATGTAGTTAAGCGGCTTGCCATTAGGTGACGTTCGTAACGCTTGCATCGGTCGCCCATTTTCCTTTAATGTTGTGTTACTGATTTAGTTGAGGTCATCAACGCTTTGGTATCATTATATATATTTTTTGGTTTATGGTCGTGTATTTATCAAAGTATTTTTATTACTGTATGCCACAGTAATCGAGTGCGTAACATTATCGACTGTGAATTTTCTTCGTATACTATAATGTCATTGCGATTTCACTGAAAATTTTACATTCCGTCCTTACAACGAAGCTGCGAAGGTTGCTCATTTTGTACCAATGACGAATACGCATGAGCAAAACGGATTTAATTACATCTGCCGGGCAGGAATGATCTGTCTTCTTCTTTAAAGACTAAAATTGGATTGCGCATGCACATAAGTTAAGAGTTCAAAATGGGCGATATTAAACTTACAGTACGTACACAAAATGAGTTAACTTAGGAGAATTAAGGACAAAAAATGACTTTGCCATTATTACGTGTTGCATTTCAATCACATGAGATTTTTATATTGCAGAAAACACAATAACCGACAGGAAAAGTAGAATTAACTTACTCGTCCGCTTCGATGTGTACAAGTTAACAATTATAAGTCAGAAAGCTCTTTTTGAAGTATTTGTTCGAATATATTTTAATAAAAATGATATAATAATAATGAACTTTGAAATTACTGCTTGTAGTACTCGTTTTTTGACTGAAACAGGAAGCCCCTGAAACTGAGAGTAAGCAGGCGCCTAGAATGTCTTCAGCCGGCTTCCGTCTCGCGCTGACCTTGCTCTTGACTTGGTCCCACCTTGCATTCCATGGTTCTCTCATTTTGCTCCCATCTTGGCCTCAATTTGGCTTTTGAACTGTTACGAAATTCACAATCGTCGAGTTCTCTAAAAAAATCCCTAACAATCCTTTCACTTATTATTTTAGAAAAATTGCTAGATACTGAGCTATATTACGCTCGGTGATTAAGGTGAGAGACTCGTGACACCTGCGCACGCGTAACTTCCAACATCCCGTGTTTCAAATCAGGAAATCTGCTCAAACCATCAACTTGAAAAATAATCATCGTTTTCAAAATATTTTGTATCCCGGCTTTTTTTACCTTTATGATAATATTATCAAAACGAACTTTTGAAAAATGCGGATTTAAAGCTTATTCTCCTTGAAAAAAAAAAAAAAAAAAAAAAAAATTAACGTAAACATAACCGTTTATTTCTTATCTAAGAATGTATGCAAGAACTGTCTCTTACTCCAACTTATACATTGGCTTAACGCCCACAAAAAGGGTTGCCCGACTTATAATTATCGCTCTGTTTAACCTTACAAAGAGGCAAGCTTAACATTAATTATGTTACCTAACTATTTTCACGAGTAGATATGACTCGTAGTAATATCACTCATAATTACAAATTAATCGAATAATTTGCAATTAGGTTTTCTGGTTTACCCCAAGTTTTTGAGCACTTAAATAGGTAAAAAAAAAATTCGGAAGATAATTTACGATAAATGTAGTGAGAACGTAGAAGTCAAGAGGAGCAACATGATGCAGACATTGGACAAGTAATAAAAAAAAAGAAGATGAAGCGCCCCAGCGCGATACCAAGCTGTAACTCTTATTCGTATTGTTCGTAGCGCGGCTCAGCTAGTGCCAACTTCCTTTACACCAGACGTGGAAAAGAAACTTTATTTTCTCAGACTCGAAGAGTAACTCATTCAACTTAGTTAATTAGTTACGTAGAATGTGTAGATATATACACTACTGTGCAGTTGTATTTCCAGGAGGACCAAGAGTAGTTCCAGCGATTCCGACTATTTTCAACGGCGTGTGATGTGCTCTTCTTTTATTTCTTTTTCGACTTAAATTCAAGTCGGCAGTAGAGCGAAAGAAAAACGAAAAGTGGCAGACACATTCTCCTTTTTCTATTCTTTTGGTATCAATCTCAGTGAGATAGAGTGATGGCATCACCGCGTTGTTATTAATTTTTTCTAAATAAAAGAACGGAATATAGTTCAATTACTTTAGCATCGATTTCATTCAGAGACATGAAGTGCGGATACTTATACGGGCTCGACACATGAAAATCTTATGGAGATCTCGCAAGTCGTACGACATCGCAGGATGCTTTGCTAGATATAAGCTGCACTATAAGAGTGAGACGAAGTAAGTGAAGGTTTGAAAGGCACGAAAGCTTCATTAATACAATTCGTATGTGCTGATATATAGTAGTTAGGGAATGAGACAAAAACTAATGTATTGATATAGCAAAATCGATTTTAGTCCCGATGGGCTCGGAATTGCAGTACGCGATCCGCTGGTTGTAAGTCACACAACCGGTACACACAAGCTCTTCTTTTCATTTCGAAAGTTCAAGTTGTCTTTTCATGAAGTTCAGGCCGCACGCAATCCGATAATACACATTGCTTCAGGTGCAAATTTGTTTATCCACGTCCAATTTAGCGTATGAACTGGTTATTAACGTAGTCTGCGAGAGACGTTTATTTCCAAAAGAAGTCAATAGTACACATTCAAGTCTACACATATTCGTTTCAAGACGAGCTACTCGCTACGCAACCTTATTGTCCACATGCCCGATACTACACATTTCGATCAATCACAGTTTATCCACCACATATTTTCCTAACATACTTCAATCCTACATCGCCTGATGTAATTTTCAAACTTGCATGGACAGTACATCTCTTGAGAAGAGCACCTATCCAGCCACTTTTTATTGTTCAACATTTATGGTTGAAAAAAAAATGTAAGCTGCTATAACTCATGAACTTTAAAGAGTGCCATAAAAAAATTGAGCATTCACGTACAGAATTTGCAACAATTTTTCCGATACCCGAGCAGAAATTCGTATGTTCATTATTGGACCCTCCTGGGCCCAACACAGGCTCCACAACATAATTTGTGGGCGTTCTCGGAGTACCTATGATAGAGAATCCAATCATGAGCCCTTCTTGGCCCAACAAAGACTCCACAACATAATTTCCGAGGGTTCCCGTCGAACCCATAATAGGGAATCTAATCTTGGACCCTGCTTGGCCCATCAAAACTTTCAACAACACTTCTTAAACGAGTCAAACCTCGGCAGTGAATCACGCATTGAAATACTGATAATCACATCTAAGTAATAAACGTCACGGTCATGCAAATGGTCACCCATCTAAGTATTTTCTGTCAGGGTCAGGCAAACGGTCACCCATCTTAGTGTTGACCATCGGAGTGAACAAGGTACCCAATCAACTGAGTCAATTAAATTTCCGTCAAAAGGGAGTCTATTTTTATTTCTACGACATCAGGCACAATCATAACGTCTATAAGGTTCTGACTATATCAAACTAATTTCTACACTAGGGTGTGTCAAAAAAAATATTCTTTTTATATTTCTTTCAAAATCCTGCAATAGTGTGTACTTGGATGTCCAAATAAACCTCCTGCATGTGAAACTGCTAGCGGAATTTATTAAAACAGTGTTCTATCGATATTTACCTGAAAAAATAGATGTCGATTGAACGACATCTGAAAATGATTTCTCCGCGATTTCCTTTTACACCAAGTATTGTGAGGTATAAAACTAATGTGTAAGCCGTGGGGACCTGAAGAAACTAAAGAAATGTAAAAAAAACCAAGAAAAACTGATTTATTTGATAGATTAACGCTCGAACCATAGAAGCATAATTTGTCCTTACATACGATTCGTTTGCAATTTAGTATTTAGTGGTGTTTTAGGTTGCCAGTTATTTATCCAAACTCAAACTTCAGAAATTCAAAATAGGGGTTCCAACATGGCGGACTATAATGCAAAAAGTTGCGAAAATGTAGATGTCGAGTTAGGATTCATAATCAGTGACCTCAATAATCCCTAAATACGTTTTTTAAATAAATTACGTTTTTTAAATAATTTAATAATAATTTTAAAAAAATATTTTTTTTGACACACCCTATTCAACACTAATTCAATATTTGACATCAGTCATTGAAATGAACGAAAAAAAAATACAGTCGCATGATCTGAATGGTCGAGTGAGCTGGGGCGCAGCAACCATCTGAACCGCCCGTGTTCGATCCCCGGCAAGGTCAAAAATGAAAATGTTTTATCAGCGATTAAAGTACACCATCGTGTAGGGAACAAAGGAATATCAATTGAAAGTGCTATTGATGAACCATTAATAAATGTTTCATGATTAAATTAATCAATTTTTTCCAGTACGGGGTAATTAATGGGATTCTATACTGGCCCAGTCATATCGTCCTGTACTGGCCCAAGGGCTTAAAACCCGACCTACCAGTACGGGCGGCAGTTAGATTTCTACGATGGGACCCCTACTTAGTCAGGGAAGGCTATACGGGCCCAATATATAGCCATGACAAAATTTCCGTATGGGTACCAATATTCGGAGTTCTTTCCGCAAGAATATATATTTTCATTACTTTTTCTGTGAAATAATGCCTTAAATGACACTATTAATTCTGATCTTATTTTCTTGTGGGCCATGAAAAAATGAACATTCTCGTGTTTCAACGACGTTGGTACGATTAATCGTGCACGAGGTTAAATGAAATATGAAAAATATGGCATATTTTACTAGATAAAATTGAAAAAAAAAAATCACAACTTGGCGTTTCTATTATAATCACTGAACCTGATTATTGAAGTTCCTTTGGGAATTTTTTCCGTGTCACTACGACTATTACTTGTTCCGGTTGGTTCACACCATTGTCACCCGACACTGGCTTTCTATCTTTCGTCGCTTAGGGTAGGGTCTCCCTCTTCGTCAACACGCTAATTTTTCAACACTTCTAACACGTTGCTGCTACTCTTCAAATCGCAATGTCTTTATCCTATATAACTATATATAACTATAATAGTTTAACAGGTTGATTGCATGATTTACTCACGAACGACCCTGGGTATCCAGTGGGAAAATACGGTATAGATGGCGCAGCTTCGCTCATCATCAGTATCCGTAGTGGTTTAGTCACGGAAAACGGATGTGGCCCGTGCTCGACGAGACCTTCTTATAAAAAGTGTGTAATTCGCGCCAACGTGACCATTGTTGTCGATATAACTCGGCCTCTGATTGGTCGTGGACCGTGACGACCAGCAGTCGTTGTTTTTAATTGCGCAAGATTTAACAGTTTGTCGTGATAAGCACTGCAGCGCTGTCCAACCTTCGGTCACGCGCGTAAGCGCCCGGATTTGCTTCCTAGTGTGGCAAAAAGCTGGCAGCTCCCAGCTGACCAAGGACTACTGGCCACCATTGGTCCCAGCAATGGCTCCAAAGATGAGCAGTACTGGATCTCATCGGTTGGTAGCCAGTAGTAGACCAATCATTGGTCCCGTTGTACCTGCCGGGATTTCCAATATGGGAAACAACACTCCGCGTCTTGAGTCCATTTCAGTGAATTTTAAATCAATATACATAGATTAAGAGAGACCCCAAAACATAGATTTTCATGTGGTGCGGAAGTAAAGTCGTCCAAGCTCACGCTGCTTTCGTCAGATTCGCGATTGCCGGTGTCTTATTATCTATTGGCAAAGAATATTTTATGTGCCACCGTATTGACGACACCTGCATACTGTTCGCGAGGCCTTTTCTCGGGTAAGCCGATCGATCGGTGGAGCTATGGCTTACTCTCGAGTTCACGATCTAGCGGGGCAATACTGTCGATGTTTGAAAAATGAAATGAAATTTTTGCGCACCCCGTTCAGTCCCAAACAATTATTTAATTCTTGATCACGCTGAAAGAGACAAGGGCTACTGATTGCTTGACAAGCAGTCACTGAACGACGGTTCAGGTAATACTGTCATAGCCTGATCATGACCGGATCAGAAATGGCATTACATGGCAGATCAAGATGGGGTGGAGCAGGCTCATCATGGCCGGATTAATGATTGAGGAAAGATCGATGGGGCCCGGACCACAGTCAAAACTAATGTCAGGTCGGGATGGGCGCATCTCACAAACCATTAAATCTTACACAAAGAACAAGTTGAAATTTTATCAATTATTGAGGAGCACATTTACGCACACTTTTTGTACCCATTCTACGAACTTCAGATAGGCATATTGTTTCATGGACAAGTAGTCATATACAGGGTTCTTGCATAAGCAATGTTGAAAATTTGATGGTGAACCCCCAAGCTGTACAACACTGCAGAATTCTTCGCTGGATAAGCTGCACTATAAGAGTGAGACGAAGTAGACAGCCCTATAACGGGCGCGAAAGCTTTATGAATTCAATTCGCATGTGCTAGAATATGGTAGTTACGGAAAGAGACCAAAACCAATCTATGGATATAGAAAAATCGATTTTAGCCCAGAGGGGCTCGTAATTGCAATACGCGACCCACCGGTTGTGCGGTATGGTGAGATAGAATGTACGCGTCGGGGGTGATTTGTACGGGGCCACTCAGCGGGCGAATTGAATCGGAGTTATCATGCACATTTTGCCGCGCCGGCAGCGGCAGCCGCGACGAACGGGGTTATGAGAAAAAAATAATATTTATGAATGAATTTCCGTTGAATGGGCGGTAATATGCGAACTAAAGGATTCAAGACTGGGATTTACAGGTTTTTTTTCACATTCCTATACGACTGCAAGCGAGTATTCGGGTTTATAGAGGTGCCACACAGACGATAAGCGCCAGAAACCTCATACCTTTGCTAATCAAATTTTATAGAACACCGTTGTTTTTTTTACATATGCCTCTAATACAGCCGAAGGAAATTGAAAATCCGGTGCGGCGTATTGTTCCATCGGGGTTCTTTCAAATCTCGATGAAACGCCGATGATGTAAATGAAAGTTAAAAGTATGCAATAAAACCAAGAGCAAAAATTTGACACAAATTTTGAAAATAAATTGGCAACGATATCAGGTACTCTGAATATTGCAATTCCAGTAGTAGTAGTAGTGGTAGTAGTAATGTTTTTATTGCTTCACGGCTTACAATTGTAGTTTTGTTTGAGTTGTGATTTGTTTGCTTTGTTGATTTTATGAGCAGTTGACCATCGACCTTTGAGTCCTTCAGCCCTGCGATTCCATAGTTCGGTATTCCACAATTTGTAATATAAAATAAGACAGATGATAAATTAATCTGCAAGTTTTTCCTGTTTTCCGCGGGCGTATACGATTTATATAAAACGGAATCGCATTGCAATAAAGAATGCAAGGTTCACAATTATTGGAAGTATTTCCAACATTTTTTTTTTTCATGCACTGCATAAAAGATTACTCCATACGAATAGCAAAAGAAGTAGTGAAAAAATACGTCCGATGCGAACGCGTCATAATTTTTTTTAAATCTCGACAGCATATGAGACGAACAGCTTATTCTATGTTTCAATATTCATCCACCTTTTTCAACAATTTCCATCACTGTGTCACTTTTTTGAAAGAAGACTCCTTATATCTCGCGAATTCAGTTAGTAAACTCCAAAAATCAATGTGGTGAGGCAAGCTGGTGAAGCTTTGAACTTTCAAAAAGCGTTGTGTATACGTTGAATGTATACATGTTGAGGATGTGAGAGGTATGTCGCGCGAAATATCGTAACACGGAACTGGCGTATAAAAAACTCGTCCTGTGGAGCATAGACTCCTTTGAAAACACGGCATTTCCCGCTTTCGCATCCCACGGCTCCGCACGTGAAAGGAAACAATGTTATCGCCGACTCCTAGCTGTGTCCTTCGTCGCATTCTTCGTATTCTCCACAACGGTCATAACAGTAAAGCAGAGGCATTGTGACCTGCTGCTGGTCGTAGGCAACCACAATAAAACAAGTACAGTGCTGGTGGCGCAGATGCAAGTTTAAATCGTCGGTGTCATCTGGTTTCTTTTATATAGACGGCAACGTCAAACTGCATATACGCTTTTGGTTGCTCGACTAGAACAACGCGAATAACTGCATGTCATCCGCACTCGAAAATCTACTTTCGTTAATCACTGTATGTACCAAAATGAATCTAAGTTATAATAAGGTGAAAAGTCGGGTCTTGTAGATTACATCCTCATGGAGAAACCTTAGTGACCGGTGATGAAAAAGGAAGCCATGGTGTAAGACCTGACTTTTCACCCTCGTTTGAAATATGAACGAGTTTTTGAAGATATTTTCCAAATAAAGTTATTCGTAACTTAACGTATATAAAAAATCAATGCAGTAGCTTCTTATCATCTGAAAAATCAGTATCATAGCGGTATTCAAGAGAATGATGCTCCTTGTCGAACGATGACTTTTAATCAAAGGGAACATCTTGCAAAAGCAAGCCGCTGACGATAAAGTTTTAGAGGTGCTGGATTCCATGCATAAAATTAGTTATAACTCCTACTTGGCCCCGTATAGCTTGCCGCAATTCCGATAGGGGTCCAGTACGGAAACTTAACTACACTCATACGCGTCTGGTCATAATTTAAAGTTTGGGTCCTAAGTTTCTCTGTAAGGGCCTCTCGGCTGCCCGTTCGAGTCCCTATTATAATAATGAAAAAAATTATTTAAAAATATTGATTTGTCCTTATTAAACCGATCAATTATGTGCTTTTAATTAGATATTACCAGGGCCCAGGTCTCGGGCTACCCAAGGCAGAAAATGCCTTAAATGAATGTTTGATGCCCAACTTCATATCGCATAAAAATAAATTAGAATAAACTAGGGCTTAACCGACACGGGCACTGAAGTGCTTATGATATTTCTTCATTTATGAGAATTTTGACATTTGACATACGCACAAAATTTCAATCCATGTCCGCTCGCCAAACACAGCACAAATAAAACGATGACAATGCCTGCGAGATTTTCAAGATTCTCCAGACATTTCAAGCCACCGCTTTTTAAAAGAGGATAAACAAATAAATCTTTGTGTGCTTGCACAAGTTTAACGTGCTTTCTTATGCAGTTTTCTATATATGTGAAGTGCGGCGCGCGAGATCGCTACCTCTAACATTAATTTGTTGCCTTTAGCGATCCGAGATCCGGGCCCTGGATATAACGTCTCTTCCCTTCGCAAGATAGTTCATATTAATCGCTAAGAACAACAAATTTATATTATTGTACTCTGGGGGTAATTGAACGTAGAACCTTCTGGACGGTGTTGTTGTACTGTATCTCAGCTCACGCGGCCATTCAGGTTGTTTGATTAAACTTTTTTTTGTCTATTTAAATGACTGTTATATGAAATATCGAATAGAATCAATGAATTATAATCCGCATTTTCTAGATTCATATGATTGCGTCTGACGTGCTAAAAATAAAACAACATTGACTCATTTTTCGCGGCTATCGAATATATCGGATAGTTTCAATTATATCGGGGATTGTATCGTCACCTCCATCTATAAATATATTCATTTCGGGTACTGCGCGAACTAGTTCGTTAGTATTTGGACACATGAACACCTGACCGACTGGAGGGTGGCTGAGAGGGGCTGAGTATCGGGACTCAGTTGAATCAACGTCTAGCTTATCTTGATGGTCAATATTGAGAGGAATAGCCGCTTAGCTGACTTTAATGATCAATACTCGGGTGAGTGACCGTCTGGCTGACTCTGGTTGTCAATGCTGAGATGGGTGATCGATTTTGATGAAATTGTTTACGGGTTCTAGGAGGAGCCTTGTTTGGCATTACTATTGTGGCATCCCTGAGAAAATATAAGCGGGGGCAATTGAGGCTTCCTTGCTAGGATTCTGTTTGGATGACCCGATCTTGGCTCGGAATATTATTGGGGAAGTCCTTGTGGGTAGTATCGTGGCCCTAGTGTAAAAACCCTATTTTGGGAGCTCTGACAAAATCTAACAAGGCTCTAATGTATATTTGTTTCTTGTTAATCTATATTTGTTTCTTTGTGAAATTTATTAAACCGCAGTTCGTCCACCTGATAAGATCCGTCTTATTATTTTGGCGCGCATTATGTATTTTGCCTGTTAAAGCGTGAATAGAGATTGTCTATTAGCATCGATCACACATCAGACATCAATCAATGGTGCATAAGAACTTGGTTCAATATGTTATGACTGATTTTGAATTCTGGTTCATATATACAGAGGTCGCGAACGGCCAGCGTATAAGCAACTCGGCCTGGTGTTAACCGGAATATCGAACTGCGGTCCCGCCAGAATAGGGATGACAGATGAGATCTGGGTTCGCACAGGCAACCCGTGTAATTGATATTGGAACAGTATTGACTATCCTAAGCTGAGGTCCAGGCCCGGATATCGCGTCGGGGTTATATTCATGTTTTAGGTACACGATAGAAAAGTGGAATGGGACCAATATCCTATTTTCTCAACTTGGTATATCCATAGGTTTAACTGAACCTCCAATGGTCGTCGTTTATTACCTTGGAAAAGCAAACTGGGTATGAGCAGGACCATCAGCACTAGAGTGTTGGCGGGGTGCTTAATGGTATTTTGTACATAGACGTCTACAATCCATGGGTTTTAATATCGGATACTTAACTGCCAGAAAAAAGAATACTGCAATCATACGAATATACGGATCGTATATATTGTGGGTGTAATATTGCCATTCTCTCAAGCGTATAGTCAGCAACAACAACAGCTACTATTGATCTCAGTTTTTTATGGCTCTACTGCTGCTTAATGATTACCGTTGGATAGATCAATACGAAATATGCTGATTGCCAGCTTAAATTATACGTTTTATACATCAAGCACCAATAACAAGAATTTTTGAATCGAACGTTTATTGATTTCATCGGGTACGCGAAGTGGCATTGTGAGGTATCTACGAATGCAACCAGAAACTTCGGTTGTGGGCCTTCCGTTGGCTTACGTGAGGCATCCTAGTAGGACATCTGTTGACTGTCTGTCTAGCGTGACTGACCAAGCTTCGATTTGCGTCAGCAGGAATATTGGTAGCGGGATTCAAGACGATATCAGGTTTTTCCTAACATTGAATTAAACCCTGACTCCAAACCTGGCCAGTATTCAATATTGTTACGACCGAGCAAATAAGTAAGACGTGTATTTCCTTTTGGGTCGGATATTATTGATTATAATACTAGATAATGTAGAACTGTCACACGTCTGTTCGCTTGTAAAGTCACGTCACGACTACCTCCGTAATCTAATTTTCGTATTCTCAACAATATACACAATATTGGAAATATTGATCTCATTCGATATTAGCTCACAATTCAATCAGACTCTCATAAGACCTCGAATAGATCCCAGTTCAGATTAATCTAATAACTTTTATACTTATAATTACTGCAGTCATCGAAGAAAAAATTCCTAAACGACAGGCAGTCCGTATAGCTTTCATAAGTCGATGCATCACAGGGTTGATCCGTCACATTCGCTTGCACACAGACCTTGTCGTACACACATGCATTCCTTTACATTTCGAATGTTTAAGCCGTTTTACTACCATGATTCGATCGATGGAAATTCAAGCAAATTTATCATTACCTCACGTGCAAATTTAGTTATTCGCGTTCAATTGACTTTTGAAGCTAGATTATTCACGTAATAGGATGGTTAAGAAGAAACATTACTTTTGGATAATCAATTGGTCTTGTAATGTTGTATACGTTGTCACAAAAAAAATAAAGTGTTTGCGAAGGCTGGGTCCTGTAAAAAAATATTCAATATTACCGCAACGTTGTCAAGATTGTTGAATAAAATTGGATTAAATTTTCATTGATAAGACTCAGCTTATTACATTCTTGAGAAAACTTGGAAGTAGGCGATCGATAAACTGTGAGCACCAATATTCTTGTATACGTTAGTAAGATATACGGTCATTATGTATATGGGTGGATCTTACAAGCCGTTAACTTTTACAGCTTCAAAAAATTTAAATTTAATTAATTTATGAGAAACACAGTTCCGCTAATTTTTTGTATACACCCTGCGACGCTTAGAAAGCAATATTTGTTCATGGACACTCTATATTATACAGGATGCTCGCATAGAAAAACATTATAACTTTAAACCAAAAATAAGTCATTTGGTGTAAACTCGCTGACAGAACTATCTGTGTTTTGCAAGTGTTGAACTTGTTGAAACCTTAGTTCGTCAAAAACGAGTCATTTGAAGGCATCTTCGCCCTCTTGTTGGGTCATTATTTTAATCCAGTGTTACTCGAATCTCACGCAGATAATGAAAAATGTTATTGGTACTAACTCTAATAACTCAAAGTATAATTTAGATAATTCGGGAACAATAATAGATTTCATTTGTGATGTGTAATTATAAATCTGACATTTCCGAATTAACAACTGAATACAACCGTGATAAATTTACCTTTGTGTACACTGCATTTAATTGACTCAATTAGTTAATTAATTGAACCATGGATCGGAAAGTGTCACATTAATCATGGAAATCGAGTGACAACCGTTTAATTTTTTAATACATGTTTGGCCGTTTTGACGATTGGAGTTGGGCACATTATATTGATCAAGAGATGCGAAGGTTAGTTCTTACCAGAAGGTGATGATTTTTTTCTGATGTTTCCAAAGGTGAATATCGGTCTGCTACGCCCGTACAAAGTGACACTAAAATCATCGTTACGCCGCAAAATTAATAATTTCTCCATTTGAACTAGGAAAAAACGATCTATAGGTAAATTGGAAAATTAAATTATAAAAAAATTAATTTCCTTAAATTACTATCTCATTCCGCAGGAAACTTAAATGGAAGTCAAGGGTTTGTGGGATATGTAAAGAAAACATGTAGAAATCTTCAGTTAATTACATTTCCGTAACTTGTACTGATCAGAAAAAAAGGAAATAAGTACGACATAATGAGCATCTACTGCCAAGTATGTGTGGTAAAATCTCAATATTTGTAAAGGTACCAAAGTCACCTAAACAATGTTAATATGAAATATTAATTTCAAAATACCAATACTGTTCACAAACAAAATTTATTTCAACCACTTACAGTATACCTCCAGCACTATACTTGTGCAATTTTGTGCAGTGACATTGTGCATCATAAGATCATCGGAAAAAGTGTAACGTTTTTAATTTGACGTAAACGTCAAATCAAACCCAATGGTAAAAGACGAGTTTTGATGGATCATTTTATTGCTAAGGGACGCATTCCGGAATGAATACAGGATTTTTTTTCTGATGCTGTAAAATACAGTTATCAATTTCAACATGTAAACAAATTTTCATTTTTTGAAAAATTACCACATATTGACCTGTGATGTGATTATTTAAATTTTCTTTGGGCCAAAATCCTACTTTTAATCCGGAATGCCTGCTCTCACAAACAAAATGACCCATCGAAATTATTTTTCTGCTATTCGGTTTGATCTGAAGCTTACGACAACCGAAGGGAAATGTAGTTCAATGATTGCTACAGAATAAAATTTCTTATTGACATATCTTCCACATATTTTCTAATATTGTTCCTTACTTTGAATGTTGAAAAAAAAGTTATTTGAACTATTTTTCGTTTCTCTTTTGTTTTTTTCCCTTAATATATGGAATACGGATTATAGTTAATCAATTTCTTGTTAAAAAAATTGGATAAATTGACGCTTCAACAGAATATACGTGCTAGTTCTTTTGCCTTTTCGCTGAGAGGTTTTTCATTATACCGGTCACCTCTCAGCACTTTGTTTCACTTCCAAAAACTTTCTCCGCACTCCATACAAAAAAGTGTTTAAAAAAAATGAACGTTGTTATTCACATGCGTTTTCATACTTGAGATGCAGTATGTAAATGAAATTTTGCAAATTATTGAGCAACACTTTGTAGACCGGTATATACAACACAAAATGAACACCGTTGCGTCTCCAGTATACACACGATAATCTCGATGCATCCACCAGCGTCGAAAATCATAAGTCCACCGATTTGTATTCGGACGGTAATAATTGACGGCACACAGAACATTGTTTGAAATTGCGGTCCAAAATTTAGTAAGTTTGTATTTCACTTAATATAGAATCAAAAATTTAAAAAATGATTTTTTCATATTTATTAGGTGACTTGATCCCCTTAATATATTGTAATTATAGAAAAATTTCACGTGGATTTTTTTTCAAATCTCATCACGTGCAGAGTACGTTAGGGAAGGGAGAATTGCAATACAAAAAAAATCAACACATTTTCGTGTCATAGATGCCTTAAGGAACCAAGATTTTATTGAAAATGATGGAAACTCCAGACTGACAAAAAAATGAGAATAAAAATGATTGATTTCGAAAGAATTTTGTCAATGGAAATAAATCCAAAAACATAGAAATGAAAATGACTTGAGCTACAACATTCTTTCTGACATAGTAGGTAGGGAAATGTACTTGTCTCGCAAAAATCGCCTTCTCTCGATATAACCTACTTAAGTGAACCCAGTCACCTAAATAACGTTATCAGGAGAAAAATTCGAAGAATAGTATCATTCTATTATATAAATATCAAATTTGAACCTGATCAAGTGCATAACAAGTATAATAAGTCTGCAATTTTATAATGGCGTACGGTGCACAAGAATCATGAGAGGTCAAGAATGAAAATGTTCACTTGTCGTTTTTGATTTTTCACTTTACTGTAACTAATTATTTAGTGATTCTTTAGTTAACAAAAAATTACTTACAAATTTGAAATTATATCTTTGTCATAAAGATCGGAAATAATAATTGTTATATTTGCTCTAGAATTCACTCTTCGATACATGGATACGACATGGAAGACTAGAATTTGATCACCCGATTAGTCTGAAAGTTATGACCAGTGATATATTTTACTTTTTACTTGACATCGTCCTGGTACAGTGTATGTGTTTACGTAATTTCAGAATAATAATGATTTTGATATACTTAATGAGCTTAAAATGTAGGATTTTTCAGAAGAAGGTTATCATGCTTAGATTTATTCTTCTTTTCATTTTTTTTAGGGAACTGACTCCCATTAACTCACTGATCAAAATGCATTGAATCTGCAATAAATATATTTGAATACTTGTTTCTCCTGACGTTATTTCGTCGGTCTGGTTACTTCGATGACTATATTAATCATGCGTGTGTCACTCAAGTATTATAAATCTCACATTTGCCACGCACAATAGCAATCGCCGATCTATACCTCAAAAGCTTTTTAATAGCACAGAATCAAACCCTACAAGCGAGAAAAACATTGGCGCTGCCCAATATGCCTCATGGCGTACGCAATTGTAACTCTTGGTAAAACTTCCGCGAAGTTTCTCATCCAGTTTTCTATTTAATTTCATATAACCGAAGCAAACAAGTTTTCTTAACATGGAAAGCGGCAGCATGCATACGACATCGATTATAATAATTTGAGGCAAGTGCGTGCGTCAAGTTCTGAAGCTGATTACGGCGAGCGTGTTACGGCATATTGTTCACACACGGTGTGTTACTCGCGGTAAATTATTACAAGGAAATATTTAGGATTGAAACTGAAGTACATACTCTAGAACTTGATTGATATCTGATACGCTATATAGAAAAATATTCAATGTGTTCTACTGTTTCTGTTAGCAGGCTTGATAGAATCTGTGGGTTATAAAAGTTTTTCACTCCCTACGGAATCCATCGAAACTTTTCTGCATAGACATTCAAAAGACACTTTTGCATATCCGCACGTTGCAGCAATTGCAACAAAGATACAACAATAAGAAACGATAATACGCTTCTTCCAATGTAGTCTCTTGGCGCTGTTCGTTTCGTATTCCCAAACAATGATATTTTTATATGGTCTTTTGTTGATTCGCCGCAGAAACTGTCCGGTATCTACCTGGGTAAAATTATTCAAATGCTGTCTCCCAAGTGTCTAACAATAGTTGCATTGTCGTGGTAGACGAGATTCCATTCTTCCGAAGTCAGTTGCTAATTGTTATGATTCAGACATAACAATGTGTACCAACATTGCAACGACGACTATACGACACAAGCAAAATCCCAAGGCGGACATTGAGTTCCCTTGAGCAGGCATTGACGACTAAAGCTTGCCCGGTGGTTGGATATCTATAGCATGCGCGCGACTGCCGTTGATTACAAGCTTGTCGAGGGTGGAATATTACGATCAGTTAACGCATAAAGCCGGTTCCCGTCATAGCCAGACACGGGCCTGAGCCCGGTTTGTCGATATTACATTGGACGTCATCTTGATCGTTCACAAAATCTATCTTACTACGTTTTAAGCTTTAAGTTGTAAGATATTAAACATCGGGCTGGCAATATTGGACAAACTGTACGCGTCTATTGAAATTTCGTACAATTACGGAATAATTTCATTCCAGTGAGGTTTTGTTCGAACGGATCGTATAGTTTCACGCGAACGCTGGCACAGGCTGAAAAGCCCATGAGTAAATATTTCACTTCCGCTTCTGGCAATTTATGTATCTACCTGCAAACACTCGCGGTAGTGACGCGGATGTAAATGAGCCGGTATACTCGATGCATACACAGCCGGTTGCCCCGAAGTCGGCTGCAGAATTTCGATAATCCGCTAATACGATAATTGATTTATCATGTATTGTCGGATTGTAGAAAACTATTACGCTTGAATCGTCGAACAAATTTGTTTCGTTTTTATTTAACTAATTAGCAACGAACTCATGGCAAGGATTGTAATACAGCGAAGTGCTCCATACCCACTATGGAAAATTATCCCCATATGTTAACAAATCGTTTCACGTATATCCCTTTGTATATTGCTTCCCCGTAAGGGAGGCTTTGTTTTCGTGAATATTTCTTCTTTCAGCTTTGCATCTCAGGATACTCGAAATGCTCTGAAGTTTCAAGAAAAGTGATCCGTACGAATTGTCTGTATGCGTGTATGTGTATGTGCATGATAGAATTCTTGTGAGCACGATAGTGTTACGTTCTTATGCGTAACACGGGAGAATATTTCTCGTAACTTACCTTCATTGGGTCGTCTGCCTACGTCCCTTACGGGCCCGATCCCTGATCTGTGAATAAAGTGATTTTTGGGTGGGTTTTTTTTTCCTCCAATGAATATCAAAATATTCGGGAAATAGAAACCCTCTATTTATTCTATATTTTAGTTCTATCAAATAGTTAACTTCAAATCTACGCGATTTACGCGGCTGATAATAACGACTGTTCCTCGACTGTGCTGCAAGTACATGCCGGCCCAGGATTACAGAGGAGGCGAACTGAACCGAAAAGAAGTCACTGAGTTCGTTCCAAATTTTGGTTGAAGACCCACTTTCAAAGTATTGTTACGTTTACGAAGAAATAATAAATAACGAAAGGTAACGAAAGCGGATTTATTAACAAAAAGAGAAGTCGCGTCAAAGGTTAAGCGTCTATTCTTGGTTGGATCTCGTCAGAGACTGTCAAGTTAATCAACGCGTTGACAAGACGATCGTTAGTCAGTCAGTCGGTTTCTGTATTCAGGGGATCGGTCGATAAAAAGAATAAGATGAAGTTATTGCTAAGCTAATCGTTACAGTATTATAACTCTTTGAGTTCGGTACTAGACAAATTCACTCGCGGCAAATCAACCCGCACCAGAACCCGCGGCGTTCACTGTTCTGCCTACACGAGAACTGATATTAAGAACTATGCTGCGGAAGATAAGTGAAGACTTTCGTGTGATTTAAGAAGAGTTGTTAATTCTTTTAGATTCAAAAACCGACTGATCTCTCCATCATCCAGTAAAGAGGAATTTCCTCCTAATTGGGCAGTGGGGAGAACTCAGCAACTACAATTTTACGCGAGAAAAATGCCATTTGGCAGAAGCTTAATACGTGCCTTCCTTCGGTAAACATCTCAAGTGACGAGAGATGCTTCTTTTCCGAGTTCAAATTTCGCGCATACATTCATCTATCATCATGCATTCGTTGTCGGAGAAAAAACGATTTCTTAAAGTTACAGGGATGTAACAATAGCATCCGCATTTTTCTAGAGATATCGGCCTGACATTCGGTACACAAATGAATTGTGGGTAGACAGAGGAAAAGTTCAAATTTGGCGCTGTTTGATCAAGTGGTTTGAAAATAATGAAATTTTGCATTTTTCCTAAAATCACTTATCATGGCCTAACTTTACTATTTTTCGTACATATTGGGCTTAAACTTTGTCCACAAATGAAGAATTATAGACTGATTATTGATATCAAGTTATGTGGAAATTAATTGAGTCATAACAGAATTTTTAGGAAAGCTAGAAATTATCGGTGAAGGAAAGTGAAATTTTTTTTTTTACTGTAATAGTCTTTCAAGGCTTGCACCGCACTAACCACAACACTTAATGATGACATGCAGACAACTTCAACGGTTGGACATGTTAAAACGCTTTTCTGTTATCGCCGTTAAGAGACGAACGCGTGAATAAGACCAAAGCAATGCTTTTAGGATTTTACTTGACGACGAAAAGTGCTTGAGTTACCCAAAGCAAAGGGATTGTAATGCGTATATCTTTCCGCCTTTCTTCAATGCAATTAATATTTAACGCTGCAGATATAGCACCGAACTAAAATTGGTTAGACAAGCTATATTATAATAGTGGTGCAACCACCAACACCGCTTATCCGTACGGAATCTCTTTGTGCTCCGAGGAACACTGTGCAGGGGGCACCACTCGAATGCTCTATCTGTAGATTATTTCCCCGGCGAACAGAGAGTTTTTGTGTGTCGTATTGTATACTCTTGCCATTAGTCATTCAAATTATCACCGTTGCCTTAAGACTTATTAATGCTCGGCAAGTAGAGTCTGATCTTGTCACCGTCGTGTTCTATGCCGATTGTTACGTTCGGAGAAACATTTATTGTATCCTGCTTGTAACATTGGCTACAGCTAATCGGTCCGCGTTTCAGGCTGAATAATCTAATTCAAAAGAACGGGTTTTCAGGGTTGAATTACTATATTTTTAGGCTAGGAATTCAATCTTTGATCATTCATCAAAATCAAGGGACGCGGCAGGGTCATAAGACAAGTAAATTTACCCTCTTTTTTTTACCGACCGACAAGACGCTGCCGCAACATCTCTTATTGTAAGCAACTTACCTTAGCCACCCTTTTTCGAGGTTATTATGTGATATTGATTGAATTATATCTGAATCTTTAAAGCATCTTGAACCTTTTTTTAGGTATACTCAGAATCTGCAGCTAAAAATATTTCGTTCGAGACTAAAACGACTTTCGTATCTTCCCTCAGTAAAATAATATCGCGATTTGTCAAAGTTATATATTATAAAAATAGAAAGGAACACGTTTTGCAGGGGCGTTGTTTCCATCTTTCACAGGACCGGGAACCTAACGTTCGCAGAACCGGGATCCTAACTAACCAATCTCCGGACCTGTATATTTGCAATTGCTTACTTCAAAACATTGCATGAAAAGGAGTGAACTATTTTAGATATTTTTTTTAAGACGTGCATGAACAGCGGTGCTTTTGATGGCAGTTTTTCGGGCCAAAAGTGGCTAGTTTCATGGTAGTGTTACAACAATCGATCGACGCGAGTATAGCTCGCATTTCTTTTACTTCCGTCCTTTCGGTTGGTCACTTTCGTCCCTAGAGACGATCTTACGTTTCGTCCCTAGAGACGATCTTACGTTTCGTCCCTAGAGACGATCTTACGTTTCGTCCCTAGGGACGAAAGTTTGGAACCTCACTTTTCACTGTTCTTCCCTCAAAACTACCATCCAATGCACCACTATTCATGTACTCTTTACAAAAAATATAGTGTCTAACATGGGTTGAAATTAGCGATTGCGACTCATGCGATTACAGTCCTCGCTTCGCTCGGGCAGCAAATCTCACACCCGCCGCAATCACAAACTTTCGGCCCTTGTTGCAGAATATACTATTTTTCAATTCTATGGTCATAATTACTCAGATTCAGAGGTTATATCAGTCTTTTGTGAACTTGCCTTTTTTTGCGCCCCGTGAAATTTTTTATTTGAAGTGAAGAGTGATAGTAGAGTGATTGTATCTTTTATGTCCTTAATGTGAACAGTAATGGAAAAAGTGATTATATTATCGTGAGGTCCAATTAAATAATTTACACGGGGAATACTTGAAATTGTATTTAATTTATTTAAAGAAAGTAAATCTCGAGCCCATGCTCGCTCGCTCGACGTCGTCACTACGCGACACCGTCCCCTTTTGACTCTCTTTTTCCCCTACTCTACTACATCAACGCCGCTGCGGTTACATAAAAAGCGCTGCGATAGTTGGCGTGGCGCGTACGCATGTAAGACTGAAAATTGGCTCACATTCTTTGATCATTTTTATAGCGTGATAAGTTTCAGATTGTTTCATTTGCTTATTTTTCGTTACCGACTGACAAGCTTCCCTCACAGAAAAAAAATTATAGTCGCCAAAATATTATTAAGACCAAAGAGTTACTATTGATTTTCAATGGTAAGAAGTATCAGAAAATTATATTTGATGTAAATAATATATTGGCGATTACAATTTTTTATACGTAAGGGTTCGAATGTCAGGCTCTCAACATCATCCACCCATGATGTCAATTTATATACTAAATTCAGTGACTTTTTATGTTTGTTGGTTAATTATTCACATCAAATCTTCCAACGTTATATGGTAAGATTTGCTGATTTTTATTTATTTTTTGTTCAAGCATGATGCAATGGTACACGATGTTCCGAAATCATCCAGATGCTGCGTCGCTTGATGTGTTAAATTACAATCACGACTCCCAGAGGAATAATAAAGTGTGCTTCAATTTCATTGCGTAACAAGTTTCTTCATTTGATATGTGTTAATACGTTGTTTTTTTATGAATTCGTGGAAACTGATTATCCAGTAATCAACACAGATTTTTGTGTTTTATATTATTTATTTTTATTATTTTATTAATTATATTAGCATATAAAAGAATATATTACTTTTCGTCGTAAATTAAACCGTTTTCGAGTTTATCAGAATTTTCAGGCTGTTTCTTCATCGCAGTCTCAATTTGCTCAATTTGGTACAACCCTTTCTATAAGAACGAAAAGTTGGTTGTCATTTGTCATATGAACTTTTTAATTCAGCTTGTAAGTCTGCATAATAAAAGGTCTTATAAGTTATAGTCTCACCAAACACTGCCTTCGAAATTTCCAAAACTTTCGGAATTTATTTTTATCAGTCTTAAGTCTGACTCAATTTCGTACAGGACCATCACATGAAAATACATTATAAAATAAATTGTACGTACACACACTACAGTATGGGAATCTTCTCTATATTTATAGAGCTCGAGCTACCATAGAATTGTCAGAGCCTTCGTATAGGAATCGTCTCCATACAGATAGGGTTTAAGTCGACTCCGAATTTACGGAGATTTTCACACAGTACTGTGGGAATGACGACAAGACTATTTAAAAAAATTATTTTAATGCATAAATATGCATTCACGTATACGTATGGGTGATGTTGGGATACTGGTGTACCATCTTCAACGTAATGTGACTGAAACAGCAATCGAATGGAAAAAAGACGTGTTTTTTAACAGAATCTGATAATTTTTTTTCAATTCTGTGTAAAAATATAAAAAGTTATATCTATTTATACAGAAAAGTGTTAGACGATCAATTAATTCATTTTACAGATAGTATTCAACTTTTATATTAATCCGATTCACTTATATGTAGATATATACAGCCAAAGGAAAGGAAACATATAAAATTTTGTAATAATTTAACAATGTACCCATACATTTCTGTATATGAAACAATCATTTCTATAACCAGCGTTTAGTCATATAAATGTGAATGTAAATGAGTGACATTGCAGCTTTCAAAATCTTCGATGAACAGGCAGTTCCAAATTGATTTATCCAAATCATGAACTTTGTATAGCTCTGTAAGTTCATCAAAAGTACAATCGTAAATTTTCTTCGCTATCAACGCAAATCTGTTCTTATTGTCTACCCAGATTTTTTAAGTGACACATATTGTAACATGACCCTGCCCAACGCAAGAAAACCCAGCTACAACCTGAGGTTGTCCTATTGCTTCTCTTCCTTATTCTCCGTTCGTAAAGAACCGGGTGCCAGGCGCCTTCGCGCCGGAAGAGAAGCAATGTTAAGCAACGACAATTATCAGCCCAGGCTTGGCGGCAGCTGCAATCCGTAGAGTAGGGAAGTAAGACCTCAGGGAGTTCGTGTAAAAAAATCAATAAATAAATAAATAAATAAATTCCACAAAACAATTTATTACTGCACTCACAAAAATATAATTTATTCAAGAGATCAAAGGTTATTTCAGTCCATAGAACAGATAAATAATTAATTTAAATTGTTCGCGTAAAATCTCATATTTTAGTGCCATACTTCGGCCACTGAATTGTTCTAATTATTCTATATGATCGTCCTGAACGAACAAATATTTACACACGCACACACGCACACACGCTCTCTCACACAAATAAATAATAAACGGAGACCGTGAGAGACACGTCACAAACACCAAAACACTACAATCGACTCGGTCACTAAAATTATTTAAATCACAAATATTAACACACAAAATGGCCTTGGTTATAATCCCTAAAACATCCAAGTACGCTGTTAACAGAACTAACCAAGGGCTCACTCACGGACCACACACAGTAAAAACTGGGGCTTTTGCAGGACGTTGGCCCAAGGGTGATTCGCACAGACGTCTGCGTTTACCAAAAAGAACGAATGAATACGAAGACTTTAAGACGCCAAGAACTCTCACGCGTTTGGAGAAATAAGCATTGTAAAATATAACTCGCGGGACGTAACAAAAATTCACAAAGGCCCGCAAAATATCCTTAAGATCTTCAACGATTTATAATCTCTACCCGGGGAGACGAACACGGACGCCACGACCACACTCTATTATACAATTTTCACTCGCGAATAAGTGGTATAAAAAAAAATACAATTTGAGAGACCAGAAAAATAGAGAAAGTGTAACAAAAGTTTATCGGGACGAGAGAAAAGCCTTCTGGATTACGCCTCGGACAATTTTCCTGAATAACGGAGGTTCCACCGGTTACTTCTCTAACTCCTCGGGATGAGTATGATAAGTCCTGCGGCACGTCTATTTCGCTCGCAATTATCTACGCAAGAGCCTCGAGTGATCGCGATCGATCTCGCTCGCGAACTTTGTTCCCCGCCTAACGATTTCCAAAAATGTCCTAATTGGGAGTAAGTGCTAGAACGCTGGCATGTACTTTGGGACCTGGCACCTCACTAGGCGGATATAAAAATTATCGCTATGATTATCGGTGCGTATCAAGGTTCGGTAGTGGGCAACGCTACCGAGCATACACCAGGCCCTTCCAAGCGGGAAAATTCGGATAAGACGAAGAATGTTGCAATGCAGATGTTGTGCAAAGAAGAATGCCTTCCCCATGAGGCTTGGAATTGCTTGCAGAACGGACGTGGAGGCAGTGGCTATGCGAACCGATTGCTTCCAAAGTTCGCCGATTTCTTCCGGGATGCCGGTAGAACCCGCGAAGCGCTTAAAAAGACAATCTCTGTTTTTCGCCGTCAATCGGTCTCTCTCATGTGGTCGTACATAAAAAAATAATAATAATAAAAATATTAATAAACGATCCTAAGAATCCCATTTTAACCCTGTGAGATCGCCCTTGAGTCGAAGAGTGAGGAGGATGCTACCAATTTATGGAACGCGCAATTTTGCGGCATTATAACGTAAAGGCTCCATTTCTACTGAAATATACACTACAGTACACTTGTGGTAGTATCCTCTTATTTCTACTGGAATATACACTACAGTGCACTTGTCATAGTATCCTCTTATGCACGTTCTTACAACACTGGGAACAAAGACGCTTCGGAAGATATTTGTGTCCAGAACTGATAAAAATAATGGAAAAGGGGGGAGTACTTTGGCGAACGCCCAAAACAGCATGTGGAGAATCTCGACACCGTTGCGCTAAGCTATCCATTGTTATTGGACACGTCAGTCGTGCGCATGGCTAAGTGGACTGAATGCATAGGCTCGTTTACCAAATTACGATGATTGAATACATTGCCATTTCTATATATTGAGAATTCCAATACAATTCGGAAGACACCGCTAAAATGATAGATACTGCTTGACTACTCGTAATGTATATTTTTGCTGGAATTAAAATACTGTAAGGAACTCATGATTCGACGAACGATCGCTCAACTGTATAGTCACTTCAACGACACCAACTAATAAAGTTTCCAATGAGCATTGAGAAGGCCAGTCAAATCTGGAGAGATGAAACCATCGGTATAACATATATTTTTCTTCTATCATAGTAATAATATAGTTACGTATAGCGTGAATCTTTAAGAAAACTGGAATATAATTCGAATGCTATGAAGAGTCGCGGGATTATTCCCATAATCTTGTTTCCGTGTGAACGGCATTCGTTCCGACGTATACAAATAAGTAAGGAGCTGACAATATTTGACTTTTTAACTGCACTTATTATTCCACTTGCCTTACGTTACCTGGTGGGGACATAACTGGCGGAAATGATATCTGATGATTTTCAAAATTGAGACCGAGTGTAAATACCCGTGCAGAAATTAATACGAGCGTCCATGACTAAGTACGGGCGTATTATAGGCTTATTCGTGGAAGCCAGAGATTGGAATCCCGTCTTGGGCCCCACTTGGCCCGACAAAAATCTCCATAACCTAATTTCTGTTCGTTTTAGACCTAGTGCGAATATTCTTTAAGGACTCTCAGAGGGTCAATTACAGGCCTTATTGGCTGATATCTGCTGTCTTCCTCTTCCTGCTGAAACCGTTGGTGTTAGTGGGTAAACCATGACTGTGGGCTAGTAGAGGTTCTCACACCACCCTTTTGCAACTAGATCCATCTACTCTCCTACGTGAGTAGATCTGTTTACCATTCCGCGTAACAAGAAAACTATTAAAACAGTATTCGAAAAAGTATGAAATGTATATCTCAAGTATGATCTATTGTACTGAACAAATTCCTCAAATTATTAAGCCGCATTACTAGATTTCAGAGTCTGGGTCCATATAGATCCACGGATTTCAGTATCGAGGGCAATATCCCTATGGTTATTGGTGTCATGATCGATATCTTCATAGTTATTGATGTTCAGGTTGATATCTTCATAACTTCCGGTGTCCCGGTATAAGAGTTCAGCTAAAACTATTGATCGGTCAAGCTGGACCAGAAGATCGATGAATATGTCAACATAGAAACTTGAAACTGCGAAGCAATCGACGTTGGCAACAAATATTACGGCCCAATCGAACTGAGCACTGAAAAATAATAATGCGATCTAATACTTTTTAGTATTCATTCAGCTTAATAGATCATACTTGAGATATTGAACTTTTTCATACTAATTTCAACGCTGTGTTAATATTATTATTGTTGCGAGTAGTGTTTGCCAACCAATAACAGCAGGGGCCTCTTTCGGAGCATGCAGCGGCGCGCAAGGTTGGCTGTTTTTGAGAGTACACCGGGACGTAACATAGTTTCAAACTGAAATTAGGGTGTGCAGATCTAGATGCAAATGCAAACTCCGCTATTATTCATAGCAGGGCGTATATAGTTCTATTTCCCGGTCTGTTTTTTTACATATTACTACTAAATATCATTGTTTTTTAATAGTTATGTAGTAAAAATTGTCGACGAAGAACATGGCGTGATTTAAAATTCTTTCCTATGAAGTGAAATAACCATATCAACAATTCAGTGAAAAAAAAGAAGGTACAAAATGTGACAAGCGTGTACAGAGTCAAATATAGTTATGTATAACTCAGTTACCGTATTCATACCCATCCAGACAAATGTAGTTTTCCGTACATTTTCACAGTAGAAGCAAGAGTTTCTATTTACGAGACTAAAACTCATTGCCAGCAAAAGAAAGGGTTTACAAAAGTGAGCCGATTTGCACTTGTTACACGATACAATAGAAACGGCGGACAGTAGGAACTCGTCCAGCTAACAGGCGTACCTGTCGGCCAGAGTGGCTTTGTTCTTCATCGATTACTTGGTTGTTATCGTAAACAATAATAATTATAGTTGTTGGGTCGCAGTCTAGATCAGTCGGCAATATCGTCGTGATTACATGCTCTATCATATTCCCTAGCGCATAGTACGCTGCCTATATGGCGTTCTCGTTGCAGTGCATCAACAACTATACTATACGTTATATGTGTATAGGTTCTCTGATGCACGCTACTCTACCGACCCTTGTAAGTATATCCAGAGCATCGACGACGTGGGTATCCTAGTGCGGCCAATGCCTTGCTGCGTAGAATGGACAATATATATACACGTCGATGCGACTACTGGTGAGCGTCCGAGTATGGAGACTAATCGCTTTACCGTCCCACTAACCGCGGTGAAATTTCCCAAGCCCCTATCATGCCCAAACGCTTAGGTATTTCAATTACCATGATAACATTTTTCAAGATACACAAATTCTCTCCTCTTCTTTGTAGTTTGTAAAACTGACTTCACATTATATTCATTTCAAATACACTTTATATTTCCATTCTTCTTCGTTCTGATGTTTTCTTTTCAAATGAAATGATAATTATAATTATTTTCTGAAAGGTAGTCAGGAGCAGGATGAACAGTAGTCAAACTTTATGGGAAAAGTTAGAACATTTACATATAAATAGCACACTCATCGCCGTCACAGTATGATAGCCAACGAATGCTCGGAATTCTTTTCTTTTCTTTTTTCCTATGGTTAAAAATAACCTCACATTATATCAATTCTAAATATACTTTCTATTTGCAATTTTATTCGTTCTGATGCTTTTTTGTCAAAATGGAACGATAATTGTGATTATTTTGTGAGGTGCAGAATGAACCGCAGTCGAACTTTATGGGAAAAGTCAGAACACTTAAATATAAATAGCACACTCATCGCTGCGGCAATATAATAGCCAACGGATGGTCGAAATTGATAGAAGGCCTGAAGGTGGGGGTGATGTAGCTTGAACCCCAGTTGCTCCTCGTTGTAAACTCCTCAAATAACAAAGGGTCGCTCCCTGAGGGAGCCCTCCACGAGTTCTATAATATGGCAGCATCTGCATCACCAATTATTAACAGTTTAGCGCTGATTAGAGGATTACGAAGTTAAATCATGAAAATCTTCTAAGAAGATGTCAGGGCGTTGCCCACCGTAATACATTTTCAGAGGTCGCTAGAGAGAAAATCAGTGTTTTAAATGATTTTTTAATGTGTAAACATCCTCAGTGGGTTTTCCGTGCTAAAAGGGTCCCAACAAAGCTTTACGACCGCCTCGGAGGTACTAATCAGGATAATCGGGACCAGAAGGGTCTTGAGAGAACATACGATTATCACAATCTGGGGAATGGAATGTTTCTGAACGGACTCAAAACCATCAATACAGAATTTGTGATCAAACACTTTCACAAGCATTCTTGGTTTGTAAAACCAGTTAACGGATTAGTTCTTGCCATTGCTCGATACGATTCTGACAATCTATACTTTGATCCACTCATGAATTTATGTTTGGGAAGTTAACCCAAATCTCGCAGGCCTAGGTTGACGCAATACAAGCGTTTCTAATATACCAACCAATCGCAACGCTGCACCCTAATACACATGAAGAAACACCTGGTAACCGTGCACAGGTAAACTGCGGTATATTTTATCTCCTAGTCCGCTTTATTTGCCGATCGCTATCATTACTAACGCCCAGCTCGTAGAACTGAGAAAGGCCAACGCAATTCCCTGGTGGTCCAGCAAACCTTTCAGGCATTTCCTGGCCTATGGTGCTCGTGGATGAGTGTTACAAGTTCTATGTTGAATTCAACTCGAAAGTTACTCGAAAAAGTGTGTATATAGGTCCATGCCATTAGGCATGTTCTTATGATGAAGAAACTCATCATGGTTAAGTTATCGATTTCACTTCGATCATTAGTGTCGCGGGAAAACAAATTTAGTGTCAAAAAGGTGACTCTTATAAGGTGCTAAGTTTGTTACAATATTTTCGTGTCAATATTTAGATGGAATTAACCTTTCCAAGGTACACATGTTCAAGGATATTTTAGATTGAATATATATTTCTTGCTTAAATCAAGCAATTTTGATACATTAGGCGTATTCCGATATCTTCAAGACGTCCTCTACCAAATCTTGATAATGGTATTTTTTCTGCTCGGTATATACGAAAACCCTTATTTAATCCACGTGCGCTGGGATTTAGACTTTTTTTTCCACCACTTGCATCGTCTGCATAGTGAGGCGAACTATTCAGGACGTCTGCTATTTCGTACGTACACTATAAATGAGAAATACTCGGTGGCGGAGTTGAATGGCCAATCTGGTCCACAAATCGAGCTCACCATTCGGTTTTACATTTATAAGTTATGAATTTACACCGTTCCGAGTCAATCCCATTATCAACACGGCTGGAAATATTGATTCAGTCGCCACTGTGAAAATAACTCCGTTAATTTCGTTGAAAATACCACCAAAAATGTTGACCTCTAACACCGTACGATTTTACACCGTGGATTTCTAACCATGTAACAACTATGAACCTGTTGCTGATGGCTGCGTCTCTCATAATGCATTTTATTTTGATGCCTCGAGATTCTTCTTAATGAAAACTTACAATATCCAGTATTTTGCGCGCAAAGGTTTCAAGCAGCTGTGTTGCAATAATGTTCAATGAAAGACATTACGTAGTACGCTCTCTTTGACACGGTAATTATGAGATAGACAAGTGATCGGTCTTTGTGCTCATGACATTCCTTCGTTTAATTTATAGAAAAGCAGAATACAAGCAATTATGTAGCTTTTCATGAAGCTCAGGGTGCAATTTTTTCCTCAGTACTTGCATCAGCTGCATAGCAGAAACGTGGTAAGACCAATTGTTCTGGATGTCCATCGTTCCGTACGCAAACTATAATTGAGAGAAACTGACACGACTTCAACGAAAAACAGTACGCTACATGAGAAGTTACACCACGCTAGAGTATGCTTAACTTCGCAGCGGAGTTAAATGACCAATCTGGCCAACCATTGGGTTTAACACTTCAAAGTGATGAGTTTACACCGTGCCGAGTCATTCCTATCATTTACACGGATAGAAATATTAACTTAGTCGCCAGAGTGAAAATAACATCCTTAATTTTGTTGAAAATAACACTGTACGACGTTACACCGTGGATATCTAAGTGTATCATCTATGAGCCTATTGCTGACAATGACTGCAGCTGTCGTGATGCATTTGATTCTCATGCTTCGAGATTTTTCTGAATCAAAACTTACAATATTTAGTATCTTACGCGCAAAGGTTTCACGCAGCCGTATTGCAATGATGTCCAATGAAAGACATCAAGAAGTACGCTTACTTTAACACGGTAATTATGAGACAAAAAAGTGATCGTTCCTTGTGCTCGTGACGTTCCTTTGTTTCATTTATGGAAGAGCAGAATACAAGCAATTATGTAGTTTCCCATGAAGCAATGATACTAAGTGGGAGAGGTGTGATGTCGAGCGTTAAAACTTGGAAATTTGCGAAAAAATCCAAGAATTTTTTCCTCGCTGTGGAAAAAACGGAGACATTGTTCCCGTTAAGTGCACGTGTGATGTAAGAGAATGCGCAACATGAACGGAGGGGTTCGTATGCTTGCACGAAAGCTCGAGGAATATCGAGAGCTCCTATTGTAACAGGCCCCGACCGACTAATCGGGATGGAGTCAATAATCCATGATCCGCTCAGCCCACAGAAACCGCTCTCCGACATGTAATTGGGATCAGTGCTTATCGGTGGCGCACAGCGAGTCTCTGTCGACTCTACCGCACTACCGCGCACACACACCTCACTACACTACGTTCCACCAACCTCTTCTCAGGCCGCTCTGCTACAACTAAGCCTCTAGCTATACGCTCTGCGTATACCTGCTTGCGGATATATGTTGCTTCGGGAATATTGAGTGGAAATTGACCGGAAGGTAATATCGGACAGGTTGACTATCAAGATTCTTCGAAACCGTCGCAGCTTTATTATATTCGAAAATCAACCACTCTTACTCGATATTTGTGCAAGAAAATCTTCGTAATATCAAATAGGAAAAGGAATAAGGTAGAGTTGGGTAGAGTGTCACACTATTTTTATTAGGATTAAAAAAAATTCAGCCTAGTGTTACGAATAAATTCGAATCATAATTGCTTTCTGAAGCTGCAATGTATAATTGGGAAAGGTCGATCATATCGAAATAATGCGATCAAAAATATTTCGCGGAATGTCACATTGTATCTCAGCCGTGAGGTAAAGGGTGACAGATGGAGGGGTACAATGTTGTAATCGACGTAGAACATAATCCACTGAGTACCAGACAGGCGAACTTGATTTTTTTTCTATAGGCTTCACAACTCTTATTTGCTGGTACACGATACAGAGTCATCGAATTGATATTTATGTCTTCAGCAGTGCTTGTTATGCTGTACCTAACCTAGTTTCCGTTGATCACTCAAAGAACCACCTTATTCTAAGAGATGTAACGTTGAGACACACAATTCGATGTCACATTGTATCCTATTATTAAGACACCTCGTTTTTTGTTATTATTAATATCTTGTTCAGTAAAAATAACAAAAATATAGATACTCAGTAAAGCACGAATAATTACTCTAACAATTGATACCTGAAATTTGGGCTATCAAGAATTCTAAGATAAGATATTTCATTTTCCCAGCAAGCCATATTTCCTTCAGTGATGCTCAAATTTATTATTTTTGAATGTTCCTTGTACTAGCTATAATCGCATTTTTTGCACTGACGAATTACGATTCAAGTTATTGTCCAGCACTGAACATGTAACAATTAACACACTCCAAACCCTCGTGATATTGGCCGTGTCACATTGCGCCGAACTCTCCCCTACCAATGAACACCAGATCTTCAAACTAGAAATTTCAGATCCGCACGGTCCTCACACCCAAAGAAATGAGTTATTACTTATAACTTAAAGCTCAAATCTTGAAACAGCGAATTAAAATTCTGTTTACTTGAGCGAAAAATGTTTTCTATAAAGGGAAAAAATATTCATTAAATTTTAGCCACGAGCACTACTGATTTCAACTACGTGATTAAAGTTGTGCTAATTCGAGCCAATTTATTCAGATACAAAATAAGCGATATTTAATTCTGATACTTAAGTTAAATATTGCTTTAAATTTAATATTTATGATATTAAATCAGAGATACTGTGAGTGAAGACAGCTGAGACGGTAAATGTGCTACACCCAAAAAAATATGCATTTAAATAACAATATATACTAATTTTTAATAACATCCTAATAGCCTTCTCGGAATATCAACAAAAGGATAATTAGTAATTCTAACGGAATTTTATTGTAATGTAAAGAATCTTTTCTCTGGGTGTCATAATTATTCCATTCTTCCTACCGTACAATCTTTTCTGTTAAGCATTCTAAATAAATAATGCTTATCACCTTCATCGTTACGCGTTGACATGTCCCGAAGCCCACTTTGCAGTTGAGCTTCCGTTTCGAGGAAACACCTAGAAGATAATCCTAGTACCTCACGCTCCTAACGAACCCCGAGGCATAGGACCAGCAGGGTGTCCAGGCAATGACCATCCCCTGGTCTCGTGTGGCTAGTTTCAAGAGAGGCTATTCGCCCGAGGCTATCGTGAAGGCGAGGACGCTCACGCAACGACTATATACGATGTCGCCGTGGTCGAAAAGGGAGAAGAAGAGGCACTTCCTCGACGTCAAAGTGGTGCATAGGGTATCGAGCTTCCCAGGACGACGTCAGTGACGACCCCCGGTTTCTTATCGGTTTTCGTCCCGCATACCTTTTCATCGCTTTCGCACACACGACCGGCAACACGAATGGTGACCAGCGTCGACGATCTTTCCTGATCTCCACTTCAAAGTATCTTTATCAGAAGGTTATCGCTCCTGGTCGATATTACCTTGCATACTTTATGTGCGGAGCTTTTATGCTCTGCTGTTTCTGGTATAAGTTGATACGCATTATATTAACGCGCATGTACCCATTGCTCCTAGCTTAGTCAGCATAAGGTGTATATCGTACAATCTATAGTGCACTGTCGTATTAGTGACGATGCAGTTTGGCAGTAATGCACTGTATACATGCAAAGATATAGGGCTGATGGGAGCATAATGCTGAACAGCTTACTTAGAGGGCGTTTGCCTTGCTCTTTGTGTTTCAGAAGGACCAAGCTTTACCGTACCGATATCAAACGTGACGATACCAGTGGGACGGGAAGCCATACTCGCCTGTGTCGTCGAACGCCTCTCTACATTTAAGGTAACATTTGGTTCAGCTTTGACATTAATGATTACTCATTCATTCCCTGTTAGTTACTAGTTTCTTCTCAATGCTACACTGAGAGAACTAAACTAGCACCGTATGGTTTCTTTGAATTCTGTAAAAATGGTTCATGTAAATCGTTTTTGAAAGAATAAAATAGTTAGTAAAAGGGACTATATATTTTATTGAATACACTAATCATGTATTTAGATAATTAAGACACAGAATTCCGTTTAATTAGTTCAAATAATTCATTCCATTGACGGGATAAAATAGTTCTTTGAATCATTATTTAATAATTCAATATTTCAATACAGTTTCTATTAAATAGGATCAACTATATTGAATGTTTATGCTTGTCAATCTATTATTCTTAAATTGGCGTACGTAGATCAATTTTTAATTTTCTTGAACCTATGTAATATGTAGCTGAAAAGCAAGAATATTTCAATGTACTAAATGAAGAAGCTAATTCAAATATTTTCTTATATTTTTATTATTGGGATATTCCTTCCGTATGCCTTATTCAGGCTTTTACGTAACTCATCTCCCCGTTCCCCGTTTCTACATACAGTTCTCCCCTAGAGTGTTGTCCGCAGTCACTCTTTCTAATGCACAACTGTATCGCATTTGCGAGAGGACTCAGGGAAACTGCGGAAAACCTGGCCGATACACGGGGCTTTATTTTTACTGAGTTCCGACCGTATTAGAATACATTGAAAAATGAAAAAAACTGCCTCTCGCTTAACAATTTTCCCAAGTTATGGTCGCAAACAATGCTGCTTAACTCTGGGGACCGCCAAAGTCACCGACCGCGCGTCCACTGCAGTCGGTAGCTAATTCAAATAATCGTTTTACAAAAATCATAGGCGGTAATGAATATTTAATCATATTCATTGAATATTTTATACATTTAACTATACCTTTTTTAAAGTGTTTATACTATAGTTTCCTTTCAACGAGATCTTCACTGAATTGAATTGTAAGTCTCATACGATGCCGCTAATAGCTTATGCCCAGACGTACATACTTCATAGATTCAAATTAATAGTTCAGTTCGTCCAATAAAATATTGTGTTGGATATATTTAAGCGAATAGAGTAAGTAAACCGTAGAATTAATTCAACAAATAATTTTTTACTTTCTCATCTCACACGAAGTATATAAAAAGAGAAAGTATTGCAAACTGGAAACTACTAGATTTTGATAAAAGTACATGATTCGAGTCAACTAGATCTAACAAAAAAACACATTTACTCAGTTCGCCTGTCTGTCTGTCTGGCGTTTGTATGTTCAAAAGGACAATAACTTTTTAAAAAAATCAATAAACCGCAATGAAATTCAAATCTCTAATAAGCAAACCCAATAAACGAAATCTTTGATCTGCTTAGACTCTGCATAGACTCCACGGGATAACAAAGAAATTTGCTTAATTTAACAAAATTTTATTGACTTGTTTAATTTTCAACAAGAGCTATAAATATTTACATCAGATGTTAGACATAAAAATTGTAAACACAAAACGAATTTAAAGTTATTCACACTCATGAAGTTAAGTCTCAAACACTCATACGCACATTATATCATATCACTTTTTATCACTTGCATAGCATTGTAGATGAATTTAAAAGTCTGTGGAGGCCGCATATATACCATAATATGAAGAACTTCCGATCTATGTATAATTTAAATAGTAATTCAACTTTCGCAGTGCCGACAAATATATAGTTTCGTCAAACTATCGCAGTGCCGACACTAACATCACCTAAGCAGATGACAGATGCGAAGAGAAGGCTCAAACATAAATTACAGCCGAAAATGTACATGGCTGTACAAAATTCCTAAAATTTCTATTCGTACAGTACGTCGCAATCCTTCAGTAAGTTCACGATAGAGACCTCACGCCAGTAAAAAATGCGATGAGAAGTTCACGTGTTGCGAATACGCCAGTAGCAACTATTTTTTAAATGCTGCCAGAAAAGTTATTTAATCAAAAGAATAAATTATTTTATGCTTCCAATTTAATTTTTCTGACAGTGATATTTGTTTTTACACCGATCCCCTAAGGGTTACGGGCTCCTCACTTTCTTTCTCTCCCTCCTTCCCTTATTCGTTGGGTTATCGGTTCGATTCTCGAGCCTGGAGCTTTGTCACGCCCCGCTAGGTGTCGGCCTCAGACATACGGTTATAGTCGCAGTTCGAACGTCCTATAGCCGGAGCTACGTCCTCGTCCGATTCGCCTAAATCTGCAGGACTTCAGTCTCAGGGATCGAATCCGTGGCCTCTCTCCAATCCTTTTCGGTCACCACACCAAGGCGCTGGCCTTTTCCTTTGGACCTACAATTTTTATGGTGGGTTCCAAACTAGCGGAATCACAGAAAGTACATAGAAAAATCCATTAGTGCTTGGCCGGGGATCGAACCCAGGACCTACTGCATATGAGCCCGAAACACCGAAACACTCGGCCTCTGCTCTCCCTTGCTTATTTTTCTCTCAGTGTCTAAGATGAATTAATGGACTTCATGTAAAATTCTTTGCACAATATAAAAGAATTGACAATAAATTTTAAAAACTCTGGACTCAAATACTAATGAAAAATTCACAAGTGCGATAAAAACTTCAAATCTGACTTACAGCAAGATTTTCGACATGTGGCTATGCCGTCGAGTACTGCAAATCTAGAGAAAATATAATGGAACTATTTCTTAGTGTTTGTCTTTTTCATGCTCCTTTTATATTTATCATTGCCGGAAATAATTCAAGCCCTGTTGAGGATTTAAGAGTTACACGAAAGTGCAGACGGTTGCAGGCATAGAAGCGCACAGAGCTGCTCATCTTGTGCTTTGTGAAACCTAATTAAATAAGTTACCGTCGTCAAGCTGACTTTCGGACTGTAATTACGTCGCGGGATTCTCGAGACGAGCTTTTATCTAGGCGTTGGCCCCCCATGAGACCTGACATTATCCCTGTGTCGTCACATGGACGTGCGGATTTTCACACGTCGCTTTACTTCCATCACACCAAGATTTCCGGTGTATGTGAGTTTTACATCGTGCGATGCGACGTTATATGGCCAACTAAGCTTCCCTTATCCTGGAAAGTCTCGCTGTATCATTTGCCTTAGTAATATATAGTTTTCAGCAATGAAACGATATAGTTCTCTATAATAGAAATATTTGAATCGTCCACGATGTATCCAGGGAAAAAATTGACTTGACCTACAGTAAAAGCGGTTACGGTTACAAACAAAATATTCTGTCGATTTTAAAGGGAATGCTCTGTTAATCAAAGCACCGATCATTTGTATTTACTGTTGTTTCCACTGACTGTGAAAATTACCATTTACAACCTGTTCAATATTTTCTTTGCTAGCCGAATCATTAATTCAGTCGTCTCGAACGATTTCATCATTGTATATGCGTTTGAATTAAGTAAACTCAATGATCAAGTTGACTTATCTACATCAACCTCATCATGCAATCTCAACCCAAAGTAACATGTATTGAACGTCCTTGGGACTACCTTATTTTTCCAGTGCCACTGCATTGGCAGAAAAGAAACGCTTTTCCAACTTGCGAGCTGAAATTACTTCCGCTGTAGAAAGCAAAGACCATTGATAACATAATCAGAAATAAACAGCAGGCAAATATATCAGTTGCTATATTAAATAGGATTACGTCATAGCCATTTCACAAAGTATTTAAGGCATCGTACAACGCTCTCCCCCCTCTTGGGAATTCTTCCGTGCCTCGCCATATATGCGAATAAATATGGGTATAGTAGTCGTTGTATGCTAAAGTTTTCCACTGACGACCTGGGCGATGTGTTCGAAGGGGGTTAGGAAGCATTGTATCGCAGAAGTTGCCGCCGGGGACCATCCGGAAGAAGGCGGGTGGATACGCAAGAGGACATCAAACCAGGCAAGAGAAACAGAGCGCCGAGTTTGGAAATGGGTAGTAGAACGTTTCGGGATGAGACAGCTAGCAGTCCCGTAGCTTAGCTTAAGTGCGTCAGTTTAAGCCGAGGTACAGCCCGGAGTCACGGATCAAGGCTTTCACGGAGCATCCTTGCTGCTGATGTTGTTTCCTGATGCTCTACCTATCCTAGACTACTAATGTCCCGCTTGCATGCATGTTCTGCTATAAAGTTCAGTGAATCAAGCGCTGCGTTCTTGTATTTCCACGTTCCTCGGTCAACGCATGCGTGCTATACGTGTTGGCCCCTGAGTTCCACGTCGCAAAGGTACTTTCCGTATCAGAGAACTTCTGTTAAATCGATATATAGCTTTACAAGTTCGCGTGAGCAAACACGAAAGTGCATGCACTACGACTGGAACTTTTCGAGAGGCCTGCTTGATTTATCAGGTTGGTATGCGTATTAGCATACCGCCTCTTCTTCAAGACGCGATAAGCGATTGCAATCGCTAGGTACTTAGAGTGTAATTCATGGAGAAGGCCCATACGTTAGTTCTTTCTCTTCCCCTAAACGGTGAAGTTTTGCAAATTTACGGATGGGGTCTTCCAAAAGCTTTCTCGGAGGAGAGATCTGACAGTTCACGGCCAGTTACCGCCTCGGCTATCACTCCTTCACGCTGTCCTTACGGAATTCGGATTGCGAGAGTTCTGAATAAATATTTGGGCAAACTTAGATCAGCGCCTAGCCGTCGACTCCCGTATCCAAACGCTCCCTCCGACTTTCGTCATTCGAAGGAAGGAAAGGCGCTGACTTTGTGTGCGTCTTCCCGGCTCTGGATTTAACTCTACCGCCGCAAACTCTATGTCAATGCCAGCCTTCCGCTATCTATATCTTTCCACACCTTTCCCATCAAACTTCCGTTCAATACAGAGTTTAGCGTAGTCTTATCGGTAGAGTAACGGAAACAAGTAAGGAACAGGGAGAAAGGACAAAAGTGGGGTAGGAATCACCAAACGGTGATTGCAGAATTTTTATTTATTTCTAAGTGCGACAGTGGATGAGGAATTCTTTAAAAAAATTGATTTGATATAAAAAATCATACATAAAGTCTGCGATAGAAAGAACAAACATAATGAATAAGGGTAACGAACGCAACATATCTATGCGAAGTATGCACTACCCCTTGCGTGCCTTGAGTCGGACGCCACAATGAAAAGGGCGCGAAGGGTGAACAAAAACGGGTGAAGGAGCTGGCACGTTACAGGCAGCCTGGTAGAGATTTGTGAGGCTTTAAATGACAGCATGGTGTGAAACTTTATTACCACGGGAACGGACGTGCTGCGACATCGTCCTCGTCCTCGTCCTCGTCGTCGTTGTCCTCGTTATCGCTGTCTCTGCTTGCACCTCGGTACCTTTTCTACCGTATTTACCTCCTTGAGCGTTCCACCCACCCTCGATTAGTGCACTTCCGTTTATACGAACTTCGGGGTCATGAGACACTTTTAAGCCTCTACTAAATGAAATGCACACTTCTCATCTGATGAAATTCCATTTAAAATAAAAAGGTTGTAACTCCGATGTAGATGCTAGCCTACATTTGTGCTGCTCCTTGTACTTTCGTAAGCGGCACTACATTTGTCCAAAATTACTCTAGTATTTGTGCTGCGAAAAAAAATACAAAATTGTTTTCAAATGCTTAAAGCTACGTAAAAGTGGTTGCAATAGAGTAGTAATCTGAATTGAAAAGCGGTAGATCAATATAGTCGAGTGACAGTATGAGGCATTGAATTCTTCCTATTTTATTTCCAGCAACCTTCCAGTTGCTTCGAAATTTGAGCTATTAATTCAATTGCGGAAAGAAATACAAACGTCCGATATTGCTGCAACGGGCTACGGTAGAATTTTGTGAAAATAAAAGTCATATATAGTTTTTTTTTTCAGTTTTAGTTCCAATTCCGAGCTAATCCCGTGAGGGTTTTTACCTGGCTCCCCCCTAACTTCCCCTTCTATCATTCCCTACTTACTTCCACTAAGCTAACCTAACTTCGAATGGGTCCGCAGCTGACTTAGCTACACTGTACCGCATTTGCCACGGGCACGGGGAAACTGCGGAAAGCCGGAACAGACGGCCGTATAATCTTCCGAATTCGCGGTTTATATACGAAAGTAACTCACTTAAGTATATACACGGAGGCCTCAGCGAAACTGACGTCCCTTTCACTCATTGATGAGCCAGCCGGTGCATGCCTGAGTGGTCACCTATAGAGCCGTACACCGACCACACAATCACCAGTGTCGATTGAACTCATGTGTAAATTCAGGTCAATACTTGGATTCTACAGAAGCCTTTTCTACATATCAAGGACTTAATACGACGACACTATACGGAGCTCGATTAAGCACAACAATATCTGTAACAATAAACAATGGTCGGGGAGAGTGGTGTTCATGAGATACAATAAGACACTTCAGGGAGAAAAAGGGGCTCGTGAAATTGACGATATATTTTATCCTTTTCCAAAGTACGCTTTAAATATAGGAATAAATACTGAATGCATGGCAATTATTACTATACAACATTGTAATTATGACAAGACAAACAATTTTCGAATCATATTGTTCATAGTGTAATACGAATAGTAAAATCTGTAAAAAAAATAATTGCATACACTGTATATTCATACAGCAATATAAGATATATCTTATATGAATTGCTGTAAGATGAACTTAGATGTCACGTAGCGTAGCAACTTTTATTGTAAGCCCAAGAATTTATTATCAATTGTACATATTATCAATTGTACATGTTATGTTTGAAAAAATCACTATAAATGTGACTATGATCGTTAAGTGTCGTCTGATTAAGGGGTTTGGAGGGCGAAGCTGCCCGACGGAAAAAAAAAAAAAATTTATTAAAGAAGTAACAAATCTATCAGTGGACTGAAAACTGCGGGCTCATCGTCGCGATCGGTTATTTCCCGGTTATCTTCACTTCTCCCCATCGTCTCGATGGCGCACTTCTTTCACGGTGTTAACGGGACTCGGACGTTGGCAACACTGATTCACATTTCGTCCGACTGAGTAGCGCGTCGAATGTGTGCGTGTAGAGAATTATTGACAGGGGAAAGTGTGCGTGAAGTAAATTTGCGTGCGTGAAGTGCGATCGGAAACGATATATTATGGACTGCTCTAATGTGCAATTTCTGCAACACTTTCGAGGCACGTGAAACGGCACATTTCATGCATGTGTTACAAAATATAAGGTTTCTCGCAAAACGTATCATGTGATACATCTTATTACATGGTAGGATTCTGTATTTTCACTATTCCGTATTGCGTTACTGACTGTGATAGGTAGAAATTCAAACAGATTCTACATTGCATTGCTATTCTAGCACTAAGAACCTGAACTGCTGGCACTAAGCACTGCAAACTGAGGCCCTCGTTTTACTTTCTCATCACATACAGAGTATGTAAAAGAGAAAGTATTGCAATCCAAAAAAAGTTCGACTCCAAAATTTTAATGGAAATACATGTTTCAAGTGTCCTAGATGCCAAAAAACACGTTAACTAATTTCTGTCCGTCCGTCTGTCTGTCTGTCTGGCGTCTGTAGGTGCCGTCCGAAAACACAATAACTTTCGAAAAAATCTGTGGACCGCAAAGAAATGTGGTGTCCACTTTCTGCATCTAAATCCTAGTTTTGGTATTGAAACCCAATCCTAAATCTCTACTATTTCTGGTACTTTACCTGAAATGTGAAAAAATAAAAATATAATGTGTTATTCATTTTTGATGCTTTTGATTCAATGAGCAATGAACAACAAGTGATTCAATATATTGAAGACTTTGTTGACTTTTTAGTTACTCACATGACATTTCTGAAACCATACTCAATCAGAAATTTCTATTGTAAAATATGGATTGCTTTACAGGTCTACTAAAAAAATACTGCTATCAATGATTTTGAGTAGTTTTCAGGGAGGAATACACTATAAATATTCACATAAAATATTATATATAAAAAAGTGCATAAACAGAAAAGATTTAAGGTTAAGTTAACACTCATGATGTTAGACTACAAACACCGATGCATCCACAGTTTTTCTCACTCGCATAGCATTTCATATGAATTCTAAATCCTGCGGTGACCTCATATACGCCATAATATGCGAAACCTTTGGTATATGGATAACAAATATAAACCGACTTGTCAAACTATCGTAGTGCTGACAACAACACCAACAAACAAAAAAAAAGAGAGATATGGCGTAAAGGCGCGATCATAACGTGCACACCTTCGAGAGGGCGGGTCGTAGCTTGAATTTGAATAAAAAAATGCGTCCTCAACAAATCATAGGGTGAGATGTAAATTACATTAAAAAAAAACAATAAAAATACAAATAAAAATAAAAATTGGAAAACAATAAAAATAAATATTAATGAAAGTTAAAAAACATTTTTAAGTAAAAAAACAATTTATTGTCTCGAATTTATACAATTACAAAAACAAACAAACGAACATTACAAACTAACTTCACAACCTAACTTTACAAACTAACTTCACAACCTAATTTCACAAAATATCTTCACGACAGTAACATGACGCCAGCAGCAATCGAGATGAGAAAGTCACGTGTTGCATCACGCCAGTAGCAATTTTTTTTTGTGGAATTTTTGGTAGGCTTAACATGGATAAATAATTGTTGTTGTTGTGTTAGGCACTGAACTAAGTTGAGTTTTATTTGCCGTGTAAATGAAGATGAAATCTTGTCAATAATTATGGAAAAATTAGATAGATTTGAATCCTTAAAAACTGAATATTTCGACTGGCAGTAAAAATGTAAAATCTCAATTATCTAACGAAACCGGCTCAATTTTTCGGTTGTAAATGGTAATCCACTTATCGCTGCATCGTTCACTGACCATGTTTTTAAGTTTAATGAATAATTGTTTTGCATTGAATAATTTGTTGGTTCTCAATAGGGTACAATGTGCCAATGAATCTCGGGTCACGATAAGCTACCGCGCGTCCGACAACATGTAGGGTGGGCTACAATGTTGTCGTTAGACGTTAGAGATGCATAATAAATACATTTTTGTTGTTGTTGTTGTTGAATAAGCTATATTCGAAAAATCGAATATAGCTTATTCAAGAGTTCAAAAGCCAGGTCTAAATGTATCTCAACAATGGCCCGTAAAAAAAGTACTTATGAATTCGTATCTCTAGAAAATAAATGTTTTGCTTATTTAAAAAATGTGATAGCTAACGTTACTTGTCTGAACAGTTAAGATATTCAGCCCTATAAAGGATGGTATGATCGGCGTACGGCGCTGAGTGTATCTACATGTTTTTTCTCTTCTTTTTATTATGGTCTTGATAAATAAGTTATTTCCAAATCTAGAGCATTATGACGGTGTTATAAGTTATCATATGAAAATAAGAAATTGACTGCAATTAACTCAGCTTAGCACACTGTACATCACCAGTGGGGTACCTACAATGTGTCATTCGGCGATTCGGGAAAAATGCCATTATTAAAATATCTATAATTCTTCCGCAGTGATGTTATCACCTATATTTTTTACCCAAAGGTCAATAATAATCAACAACAAACAAATAAAGTTCATTGCACTGAGAGTATAAAATTCACTGGAAAATCAGTGACACATTGTGCACTGCTCTCCACTACATATATCTACATTTATCACAAGCCTACATCTAAACATACAGAAACTCTCGACAGTGAAATTGCTGATAACTAAATTCACAAAGCTGATATTCTCCCTGAATACAACTGGCAAAACCAAATTCACAAAAACAGTTTTCTACACGAGCAAAACATTCTATGGGCAAACCGGAATCGAGTCAAATTCATAACAGCAATAATCTAGACAAACACAACTATTACGACCCAAGTTCACTGTGGTAATATTTTACACAGGCCCAATGGTGCTATATTGTCGGAATGCTTCAATGGAGTACGTTGATCAGGTGGGGTTCGTGCATTCCCACGCAGAAAAAATAGTCCAGATTGAAGTCCCAGATGTTTGGTTTGTCGTCCCGGATGGGACCTTTCAGTCCGGACGGAGGTACCAAGTGGATACTCGAATGGGCTTCGATCGAGATCCCCAGACTCCAGACGACCAGGACTTAATCTAGATCCAGATCGAGTCTTTTTGGGAGTCCTGGGTGGAGTGACGGACTTCAAGATTTTTTAGACATTTGGTGAAACCGTTCGGTCTAAAACCTTCTGTTCGCGACAACATCCGGGACATAATCCGGGAATTTAATAGAGACTCGATCCCGGACTATTTTTTTCTGCGGGGGTAGATAGATTACCGATTTTGGGGGAACTGCTTACGGTTTTAGCTGACATCACTCTTTTGGAATCCGTGAGATAATATAAACGAGGCCCATTGAGGCAACTTCTTTGGGAACCGATCTAGATAGCCCAATTTCAGCCCAGAATTATATTAATGAGCCTTTATGGGTTATAACGTAGCCCTAGTATGGAATTCTTATTATGGAAGCCCTGACGAAACCTAACAAGGCCCAGATCCGGGCACCAGTTGAATTTTTGCACAAGATCCCTTTTGTAGAATATCACCGCTGGGAATTTAGCATGTGATAGATTTGCTGTCGAGAATATCTGGTTGAGTCTAGATGGGTTTGCATTAAATTTAAACTCACGTAGAGTTAGTGATGTTTATAGTTCAGCAATGTGACAGATGCCGTTATGCTCAATCGAGCATGTGCAGAGTTACTGTTGTGTATAGTCGTTGTTATAGGTTCTACATCTGTAGAACCGGAGTATTGCAAAATTTAGCATGCATTGTTTTTGTTTATATATGAAACGTATGGGCGATACAATTTTTCGAGGATGAGATTATTTTTTCTCGATAACATTGAAATCTCAAAATGTCACTCGGGTCATTGGATGGGATTAAATCTTCCATTATCCTTCAATACCCAGGGCTGGAGGGCTTGGGATTTTCGAGTTCAGCAAACGAGATCACGAGCGCATTTCTGTTCAAACCTCGCGTGGCGTCCACTGATTGTGACGGACTGTTCTCACTCTTCCCCTCGCTTTTTCTAGCATTGACAGCGCAAGCACAAGGATCGTTACCGGTGATATGCGCGATCGTAAACAATGGTTCTCCGCGAAAATAGATACGTCACCAGGGAATTCGCACAATAGTGGCAGCCAGTTGTTTGGGCGCTCGGTAACAAGGGCATCGTGATAAACGTTTCAAATACTAACATGGCTCATTCCTATCGATGACTTTCCCTACTGTACCTGCTCCACAACGCCGAATATATGTATTCGTGTTGACAACTGACCAAACCGCGGATTCAAATTTGGACATTAATTTCTGTATGTACATCTATGTATTTAGTATTCAAGTACATTCGCATATATATCTGATGGTAGGTTAAGCCCGGAAATGTATGTATGAGGCATTCCGCACTACCTCACGAACCCGAATTTTCAGAATGCTCAGGAAATTCTGCGATTCCATGAAATTGAAGTAGTGTATTCTGTACATTTCACTGCAAGAAAAGAATATATTTTTGCATATATTGGGGCATTCTGCGTCAAATTTACAGTCTATGACCTTTACCTCCAATTTTGATAGCTTGTCACAACAATGGTGTTTCCACCCCAAATTTCAAAAAATCTGACAGATTTTTTCACCATCATTTGAACTTTTTTTAAACTCAACAAGCCGCTTTTGAAAATGTCATTCTTTCAAATCTCAAAAAGTTCACACTGATTCTAAGATATAAGATATAATTTTCAAATACCTAAAGATAAGGAAGTCTCAATATTTAATATTATTTGTTTTGTTTCTGCTTCCCTATGGTGAGAGCTTTGTTTCTGTGAAGATAATGTTCTTCTAAATTTATTTTTGTACCAGGACCTTTGAAATATTCCTAAACATCGGGATATGTGATTCAAAAATAATGTGCGGATAGATGTGCGTATTTGTAGATATATGCGACCGGTCATTTTTGCATATATTTTACTCGAACAACTTTGCGATATAATTGATGTGTCACATAAAAAAATGTAACCACCTCAACACTGGGGTGTTCCTAATCTAGAAACCCACTTTCAGCAATATTTTAACTAAACATTATCCTAGTCTTTCTGTCCTCCTGAATGCTTCCTCATACCACACGGTTAATCAACGATATTTGTAATTGATATGTCATGAAAGAAAATATATTGACCTCAACACTGGAGTTTCTTCAGTTCAGAAGTTAACCTTCGACCACATCTGAAGTTGACATGATTCTACTCTTTCAGCGTTGGAAATACTTCTCATACGACACGGCAAATAGACGATTTTTGTACCGAAGCTTATTGACTATCACCTACTTTACGTAGATATTATGCCTCCCAAATGCAGTATGTTGGCTGTAGGAATGAGGAAACACGTCTCAAGCCACACGATAGGGTCTCGAGACAAGTTTATTTACCTACTATTCCAGTCGATTTGACGATTAGTAGCTTCTTCTGATAATAGTAATTTGTATAGTAAATTCTCTAACAATTCGGCGAAATCGTGACAAATGTGATAGTCACGTGCAAATAACAAATCAAAGTTTTCTTGATAATTATCAAAGACACAAATCATATGGAACAGCAGTATGTGCACACGCGGGAGTTACGGAGCGATTACTGGGTTGTATGTAGAGAGTGGGATGTGAATCTGCGCGGAGTCGGTGCAGTCTGAACCAGTAGAACCTACTGTAATAGCTACACAGTACAGTATGTGAACGTAGCAGGTAGGAATATGGGTTGTTCGTTGCTACTGGCGTTAGTGCCCGACTCGGTAGTGTGGAACACCGCTCCTGCAGCCTTCCCCTTCTCCTCGCACGTGAATGCCTTCATGGATGTTAATCAGAATAGGATTTACATACCCAACGCTCGCGCGTATTACCCGGCAGTCAGGCAGATGCACAGAGAGTGGAAGATAACAGCCTCGCAAGAGCTATGAGAGGTGGGTCGTCGTGTCCTTCCCATCTACCTTCTTGCAGGAAGCGAATCCTCTCTTCCATTCTTTCTCCATTTATGGTTTCATGGTAGCCCTGTTCTCTACTTATGAATCCCCAAACAAAAACATATCGTTATTGTGGACACTTCAATAAACCCTTAAAACTATATTTATAAAAGTGGATATATAAGAGGCTAACGTGTGATATGCTTTCAACCATCTCGCAAAGAAAAATAATGAGGGTCATATTTTCTAATTGTCTTTGAGGACTTATGTGAGTTTCAGTTTATGTGAAAAGCCTTATAGAGTTTTACATAAGGCTCCTGCCATTGAACCACGCGGGTCTGCAGACGTATTGGAAGTTAAGGCGGGTCTTGCTGAAGGTAAAGAAACTGACTTGTCTTAATTCCTTAAATTGATAGATAAACTATCCAAGAATATATTCACAAAGTTACAGGTGGTAATTCGGAGTATTTTCGGCAATATAAAGCCGTACGCAACGGGGCTCTGAGCAGACGTAGACACACTCAGGTGTGCGCTCCATCCCTTTATGTTTTAAAAAAAAATAACGGCGTAAAACAAACAAATAACATCGGCGACGGTAATTCCAAGATAGTTATTTCGAAAAAGAATCCGTCCGGTGATGATTGCCCTATAATAAACAGTAAGTGGATGGTTCGCGTACAAAGACGAACAGACACGTGACTCAGAAATATAAAAAAAGAAATTTGGTGGTGAGAGGTGGCTGACGGAAGGTATAATGAAGAAGCTAACAATTTATCCTAGTTTGGCAATACGAAGAAATATTTATACTCTCCAGGGAATGAAAAAAGCTGTAAAATAGCAAGCCCGGGTTATCATTGCTCCATAGATAGATTTTTTCGATGATAATTGGTGTATGTATTGAATAAAAACACAATAAAAATAAGAAATGATTATGAAGACGTATCATTATTCGAATTATTACACATTACTCGATATATTTCGCTATCAGCGAGCTGTTTGCTTGTTAATTCTAATCTACTATAGTAAATTGAACTTTTATTGCCGTCAATTATATTGCGACAAACAGGATGTATTCCTTTGTTATAATCGTGATAAGATTTGTTGCAGTAAGCTCAGCTTATTGTAGAAGAGAGCAACGTAAATGAAAAGCCTGATAGGAAACTTTGAACGCTTGCCGATTCGCCTGCCTGTCGAGGGCTGTGTCCTGAAGTTCTGCATTTTCACATTGTGGCCTGTTCATTTTGATTTATTTCTTATACCTGTTCTTCCACAGCAGCATATTTAATTACTCAACCCCATTCAATCCAGAACCAAGCAAGAATGACTCGGAACTGTTCTGTAAGAAAAGTTGCTCGACGTATTTATGATGAAAATATCTGTTATTTTCTGGAAGTCGCGTATTCAGTGTGTAACTTGATTGCAACCGTTAGGATTTCCCCATCAAACAGGTCAAATAGGGCAGAGTAGAGAACAATGTGACGAGGGGCACAATGCAACACGGCCAATATCACGGCGGCTTTCAATGTGTAAATTGAATAAAATGTCGTGCTAAACAATAACTTGAATGGCAATTCGTGAGTGCGAAAAAGTATGGCGTTTTCAGATAGTGCACGAAACGTAAAAAATGGTAAGAGATTTGGACAACTCTGGAAAAAAAATCGGTTACCGGAAAATTTAAATATCTTATCTCAAGATTTTTTGATAGTCGAGGTTTAACGTATTAATTGTTAGAGTTATTATTCGTGCTCCACCCAGTGTCCATATTTCTGATATTTCTACCTATGAAAATAGTAAAACGATTAAAATAAATAAGATTTTTTTCGTAGTAGCTCGGGGTAGGATGCGACATTCAATTGAGTGTCTCGATGTTTCATGTTTTGAAGTTGTTGTTGTTAGGACAACAACATCAGAAGCCGGAACTAGTCCGAAATAGATATAGAACAACTTTGAAAGGTACCATTATGGGAGGAAAGATGAAATAGGTGGTTTTTCGAGTTGTCAACAAAAACTAGGTTAGGTATAGCATAATGAGCATTGCTCGTACACAGATATTAATCAGATGATTGTGCTCCGTCAAGAAAAGCATTATAATCCCTATGGAAAAAACTAAAGTCTGCTTTTCTCAGCGCAATGTCACATCGCTTGTGATAGTGTGCTCTTCGATCTGTCACACTCTACCCCATGAGTGGGGCACCATGTGATATTCGTCGAATTCTTTTCGATCGCATTATTTTGGTATCATCAATTCTTTCTAACCATTCATGGCAGTAACTTCACATAAGATTTTGAAAAAACCGAACATATTTGTAATTCATTCGTAATATCATGTGTTCTGGAGCGAGGAAGTCGCGGTAGTAATTCATCGATCAGGGTTGTAACCCGTGAAGAAAATTATTAGGGATGCCCTAAGATAAACAAGGGCCCCTTCAGGCTTTAATGTGGTCACTCTAAAAGGGCCCTTTCATATCTCTCCCAAGTGGGGCCCTGATAAGGTTTTTCTAGGTTTCCATGGCGAAGTTTAAACAGGGCTCGATACGGTAATCATTTAAGGGCCCAGTCAGACTTAATCATGGCACTAAGTGAATAAATCAAAAATAATTTTGCCATATAAGGGTGTCATAAGGCAATTTTAGGTTTTCACGCCGAAGTTTATCAAGGGCTTGATAGGATAATTTCTTAAGGGCCCAGTCAGGCTTCATCATGATACCACGTAAACTAAATTATTCAACTTAATAATAACAAATATATATTTCGAATTTAAATCTCTTCATTATGTTAGTGAGGATTAAATAGGGCAGCCTTTAAAGGCCCCGGAAAAAAGCGTGACGGTTCTTTAGGAAACCTTATAAGGCTTCTATATAAGGCTCCTAATATAATTAGGGAAAATTAATCAGGGCCTTGGCAAAACCCTGATAAGATTTCTTCACGGGAAGGCCTGATTTCACGCTGGCGGTGACGAAGTCTCGCTGGTCAGAAATGCCGTCAGGGAACTTAATCACCAATGACCTTAATTGTTTTTACTTGAATAAAGGAGTGAAGGTGTTATTTTAACGAGAAATATTTTTTCAATAAACAGAACAGATATTTACACTATTTCACTTGAATGGAGATTGAGAATGTTGAGTTGAAATATTTTTGTCTTGCACTTGTGAACTTATGTTGTGAGTCTACTAAAGTCTGCATTTGGTACTGGTAGCCAAGATGCGACTTTTCATTGCAGTGGTAGATTGTAGACTGACTTAAAAACTGAGTTTTCGGAACATGCAAAAAGAGTAGGTGTGTCTTAGACTCTTGAAGCGTTTAGAGCATGCAAATTGATAGGTTTAATGACAGTTTGAGGAGGGATTTTCTCCACGAGGCGTCAACTGCATTTTTGGGAACTCCTAGTGGGAGGCAAATGGTCGCCTGGTTTGGCCTTCTTTACCAGGTAAAAAACGCTTAATGCTGATCCTTAAAAGTGACGCACCGTTCCTGAGAGTATGCAGGCTCGTAAATGACCCGGTAGCAGTACTTATTACTCAGCCGGAACTCTTTCCCTATTTCGCGGATTATTTTTTACTGATTTTATTGCAGTGTAACTCCGGCTGCTGTACAGATGTTTTTATTTCTATTGCGTGGAAGGTTCTAAAACATCGAGTTGATAGACGGTTCGTTAATCCCCGAGACGACAATATTTTACGGTTAATGCAAAATATAACGAGCAACCCGGACGCCCCTGCGGGGCGCCAGGTTGTTTGTTGGCGGGGCTCCGCTCCTCCAACCCCCCCAAAAAATGGCCATTCAGGCCATTTTTAAGGCACTTCATATGGTTCGAACGTGGCGATCTGTATCTGTATCATTTACATTTACAGAATGATCTAAATCTCCGGGAAACTGAACAGAGTACGCAGTCAAGGGTTACAGGATCGGTCGAACGGCGTGGAGAGCAAGCCCGGAAATGAAACGAAGACAATGCTTCCGATCTTTTGTTCCATCAATTATCTAAAAGAGAGACTTTGGACAATATATATTTTTTGAATCACTTGTGCGCTACCTTGTGCAAATTGTGAGATTCGGAGTCCAATTTGGTTCACGTATATTGTAGAGCGAAGCTTAAGACGGAATATGATGTAGATCAGTAAAGTGGTATACTTTTTATACGAATTACCTTTTTGCTTTTAATTTTCGCGCTTCATCGTCGTTGTCGGCACGTTGCTGACAATGACGGTGTGTTGTCGTCGGTAAGGATGTAATTGCAGTTGTCTCGGGATTGCTGCTGTGTCTGTTTTTGACAGGTGACAATTTATAAACGATAACAGAGCAAAAATACGAGTGCAAGTGTAAAATGACCAACGAAATAATTGTATGGAAATATACGTGTTAAACATAATTCTGTAAATTAGATAAGTGTCAGTGTTAATAATGTCAGACAGTGTCATAAATATTAAATCGATAGAAATTAAATATGTGCTCCTCATCTTGGCAGGTAATCACTACCTTAGAATTATCAAAAGGCAAAATGAAAACAAATGTATTTGTATTACGGGAAAATATGAGTACGGTGTAAATCTTGTTCAAATTTATCAATTTGGTGAAAAGTCAGTGAGCCGTATACATATGCGTACCTGAAAAAGGCAATTTTTTTAGGTAAATGCCAATATAAACAAGTGAGAAAATTACTATAATATTTGTGCATACTTCCCAATGTGAGAATAAGAAGTGTTGAAAATTTTAGCTCGCTTCGTCCAGTTAAAGTTACCATGTAATACGGACGTCCGGGTAACAAAAAATCTGTTGTTCATAACAAAAATTATTGTATAATGAAAAATCTATATTCTATCACCCCAAAAATATATATTTCACTATGTTTAAGGAATTTGCAATGAAAAAAAAATAGATTTATCAAATTTGAATTCACATTGACCTATAAAAAGTTAATTAGGTCCGGTGGAGCGCGGGTTTAATAGGCACTTCTGTGCGTTTTTTCAAAACGTGCGTGCCTAAAAAAGGTCCGATGCGACGGAACATTGTGTTAGAAATTTTTTTCAGTTCTAGAAATAATAGTGTCACACTGTACCCCATTCTCTCTTATCCATTTAAATTACACGAGGCTGTTCTTGTGACAAACGAGGGTGCAACGGCAGTTTAAGTCAAGTGACAGTCAAGTGTGAGCGTAACCTTCGAAATCTTCTGGAGAGACTTTACCAGTGATAAGATTCTGTGGCGATTCTTAAGATGAAGTTTGAAAATAAAACAAAATGACGAAATTTGCCAGGCTTGCAAGTTAATCATTTGTACATAGTAAAAGTACGTTCTGTATGATACACGTCGAGAAAGTACCGAAGAGGAGAGAACCTCTCATAGTCGGAGGCAGTCAGAGTGACGAGAGTGAGTCAAGCCCTTCAGATTTCACCGAGGGCGCACTCTTGGGAATTTTAAAATCCTCGTTGACGACGTGAGCGTCTCCCAACGTCGACGGTTGTCTATAGACGTCAGCGCGCTTCGCCGCACACAGCACTCCTTATGCTGACTCACTGAGGTTCTAGTACTCGTCCCAGTTCTTGGAATATTTTTCTCTGCAAATCTCTATCGATAATACTTGTAGATATAATTCTATGACAGCTTCCACCGACTGCGTGCATCTTTTCCATCCCTTTCCGCTTAATGCATGCTTCATCAATCGATAAGTAATTTTCAGCTCTGACAGATTCACGGTTTTCAGTTCCGGTGAATAGTTTGCTGGCTGGCTTCGCTTGCGCTGTTCATTAAATTTACGTCGGTGTGACGATAGCGCTCGTGTACGAGTAAATACCGCCATCCATAAACACCTGAACCCACTTGCACTTCAAGTGGATACGCGAGATTAAGAGGGAATTGGAGATAAAGAGGCCTCCGACTCTATACCACACATATACTTGACTCTTCTCGCCTCTATACAAATGCCTGGTGTAGGGCAGCCTAAAAAATTTCGTAGCACAGGGAACCCGCTAATAGGTAAATTCGTAGGCCTTCTATCGATGGCAATGATCCGAATTCCATATGGGATTTCTCGAAAGCGAAAAGCATATTGTTAATGGAAAAAGAATTTTCGGCTAGACCTGATTAAGCCAGTATGGAATTATAACCAATTTAAATCATGTGAAATTAGCTGCTGCACATCTCATTTATTCTGCGGAATTCAATGAGTAGTAAAATATAAAATATAGTAGTAAAATGCATTTATTGACACACACTCCAAGTACTGTACAATCTTTCTTTGTATAAATAATAATTATGACAAAGTGCGGTTTAGTGTGGGTGTTGGTGCCAAATTGGCCATCGACCGAAGTCCTTCAGCCCGGGATTTTTCCAACTAATTTCGGTATGTTTTACCTGTATATGTTGACTAGAAAAATACGTTAATTGAACTTCTATCAAGTATAGTGTTGCAATACTGGATTAATCAACCCTTTCGTTTGTTAGCCTCACCAGCTGTTGGTATGTGGAATGGGACGGGTGCTTAGCTTTTCGTACAATGTTTTCCGCCGGTTGGGTACATAGTGATTCAATATTATTGAGGTGGTTATTGGTGAATAGCCAGAAGAGATACCGGTTTCTTAAATTAATCGGGGTAATGCCAGTGGCTTCGTAAAGCAAAGTGTTTCGTGGGTTATGGAGTGGGTTATTGGGGTGTAGGATGCGTGAAATTCAATGAATTAATTGTTAATTATAGGTTAAAAAAAATAACGCTAAAATAAGGTCGATTTCATACGTCGGAGTGTTACGTAATTTTCGATGCCACTCGGCGCGTGAAGTGCTTACTTCGCTAACGATTTGCGTTGCGTGTGAAAATTCGCACTCCTCGCCAAAGTGATTCAAAGCTGTAAACGAAAGTCGTGCGAGAAACTTTTTCTAAACTCGTGTGATTGTCACACTCACCTTTAGCTCGTGCTCGAAACTGACACTCGCAAAAAAAGTTTTCATCGCACTAGTATCGTAATAGTATATGGCGATTATATTATATTATATTACATCTCGAATTTTATATTTCGCTCCACTTCGCGTGCGAGAAATCACACTTCTCGTGAGAGTAAGAGAGAGGTAATCTTCTGAGACAGGAAGAATAATCAGTTTTTGAATCAAAACATAAATTCACATTTTTCTGTAAACAATCAGTGTTACCAGAATGTGAAAATTATTCTAAATGTTCCATTCGAAAGCTTACACAAAACTTCAACTTTCATGTGAAGACATTTTGATCAATAACTTCAAGTTTCCGGGATGTGTTGTAAATGGCTTTTTAGTGGTACTTCAGATATAATCCCAGACCATATCTTTAGCCAGATATCAGAAGGTCGAAAAAAAGTCTCTGAAGTGAACGAATGCATCCTATCCAAGGTCGGCTCGGATTTCATATTTTCTTCAAGTCGCAGCTGATTTTCCTTCCTGCATCGCACTCGCCTCTAAGCGGGTTTCAGAGAAGAATCAGAAACTGCAAGAAACATCCATCGATATAGTCGATCTCGAAATCGCTTTGTGCTACTGGAATGAATTGTTTTCAATCGAGAATTTGAACACCGGTTTACAGGTGAATCTCCCGATATTATAAAAAGATCTCGTTGTCGCAACGGTGGCAAAAATCGAGGGACTTAGAAAAATGCATGTTCATGGGTTCTTCCAGTTCTTTAGATTCCTTGGGTTAGGTTTTCACAAACCCCCTGGATTTTTACTTTCTCATCACATACAGAGTATGTAGAAGAGAAAGTATTGTAATCGAAAAAAAATTCGGCTCTAAGATTTTAATGGAAATACATGTTTTGAGTGTCCTAGATGCTAAATAACACATTAATTCATTTCTGTCCGTCCGTCTGTCTGTCTGTCTGTCTGGCGTCTGTAGGTGTCGTACGGAAACACAATAACTTTTGAAAAAATCTGTGGATCGCAGAGAAATGTAGTGTCCACTTTTTGCATGTAAATCGTAGTTTTGGTATCGAAACCCGATCCGAAATCTCCGCTATTGCTGGTACTTTACCTGAAATGTGAAAAAATAAAAATATAATGTGTTATTCATTTTTGGTCTGCAGGTTGATATAAGATTTATTCTGCTTCGGTCTCATACATACAGATAGACATACCAACAAATAAGCAGTAAACAATAAGTGATTCAATATAGTGAAGACTTTATTGTCTTTTTAGTTACTCACATAACATTTCTGAAACCATCCTCAATCAGAAATTTCTATTGTGAAATATGGATTGCCTTACAGGTCTACTAAAATAAAAAAAGACTGCCATCAATGATCTTGAGTAGTTTTCAGTGAGAAATACACTATAAATATTCACATAAAAGATTATATATAGAAAAGTGCATAGACAGAAAAGATTTAAGGTCAAGTTAACACTCATGATGTTAGACTATAAACACTAATACATCCATAGTTTTTATCACTCGCATAGCATTTCATATGAATTCTAAATCCTGCGGCGGCCTCATATACGCCAGAATATGAAAAACCTTTGGAATATGAATGACTGAAATATAAACCGACTTGTCAAACTATCGCAGCGCTGACAATAACACCAACAAACAAAAAAAAGAGAGATGTGGCATGAAGGTGCTATCATAGCGCGCACGTCCACGAGAGGGCGGGTCGTAGCTTGAATTTGAATTAAACAATGTTTTCTTAACAAATTGTAGCGCTAAATGTACATTACAATTCAAAACAATAAGAATACAAATAAAAATAAACATTTAAAAACAATAAAAATAAAAATAAAAATAAACATTTGAAAACGATAAAAATTAAAATTAAAATAAAAAAACAATTGAATTTAAAGTTAAAAAACGTTCTTAAGTAAAAAAAAACAATTCATTGTCTTAAATTCATACAATTACAAAAACAAACAAATGAACATTACAAACTAACTTCACAACCTAACTTTACAAACTAACTTCACAACCTAAATTCACAAACTATATTCACGACAGTAACATGACGCCAGCAACAATCGAGATGAGAAAGTCACGTGTTGCGTCATGCCAGTACCAATTTTTCTCTTTTCGTTCTTCTCAAGTTAAACCTCGTGCATATGCCATCGAGCCATTCTGCATTCTTCGTTAGTAAATCAGTGACAACAGAAAAAATAATCAGTTCGATAGATGATGGCTTTCACGTATAAACCTGAATTAGAATTAGAAAAAAACTATTATTTAATTTGAAGCTATTCAAAAAATTCGAAAGATAGTTACATAAAGGGTACGAAAATGAAGGAAGGTTTCTGACTTTTCAAAGTTACTCTTTGGGTTATCGAGATATCGCCAAACCAACAAAATGGTAAGCAAACTTGAAATATCAGGTCGGTGAATGGCGTGGATTGTTTTATATTACGTCAGGAAAACTATTGAGAATAGTTAATGTGATGTGCACGATAACCGTCAAAATTGTGACAGCATGGGCAAGTGCAGATTCGTGTGAACGTTGTGTCTCAAGGGTCCTCATCTCCCCTATTGCATGCATTATCCGTTCTACTCTGATGCATCAAACACCCAAGAGCTTACACTGGATGCAATAGCGTAGTAGTATGGGACGTAAGTGACCTGTGAGTGGTAGAAGCGGTGGACAGAAATATATTTAATTTAGTGTAGATCTATATCTATTTTCAGTAGCAATTTTAGCTGCTGTTTGAAAAAGTGATTAATTTCAACGGAATTGTGAGAAAAGAAAACGAAATCACATTATAATTTTTCATTGGTAAGGAAGGTGCTGATAAGTGATTTTCAAGTGGAGTAGTATAAAGTCAGCTTTCAGTGCGCGCGTGAGTCTTTGTTCACAGTCCAATGATTCAATAGCCAATAATTGGACAGCTAATAATTTCTCCCAGGTGGCTTCGCTTCGCTCTAGCTTTTCTTACAATGTCGGGGAAAGCTCGATAAACGTCAGGCTGGCAACTGAACGGCGAAACGGGGTGAAAAACCCGCTTCTCTTCGTTCCAACGGTACGCGACGTTCGTCACTGTACGACGAAGAATCGCGAGATCGTTAATTGGCTCCCGACGCGTTGAGAAATTTCGACTGCAATTGCTCTCGCCGTTTGGGCACAGTACCGTCGAGTATTCGGGCGTTTCAGCTACCGCCTTCCTCAGCTTCAAGTAGGTCGTTCATCTCTAATCGACGTTCCTTACCGTGGGCATCTTTCAGCCTCTTTCATTCGTCGCTCCTTCAAGTAATGTAATCTTGCTGAGGTCTTCTATTTTCGTCACCTTCGTTTTCCTATATAATAGAAATCAAATTGACGGAGCTTTTAGATTTAGATTCAGTGTTTTCATGCCCGTTGAAAAAATTGCAAGACTTGACATAGCTCCATTTATAATGACCGTCGAAGTCCCTACCAAAGTGTACTACGCAAACGATACTCTGAGGAGAATCAAAATGTCATCTCCCTTATAGCTGCAAAAAACGAATGTAGGAAAAACTAATTTATAATTTCTGCAACAAACGAGTAGACGAAAGGTAGTCGAAGTAATGAAATAATATTTATTGGCAATACAGTTACAGACTGTTTGACATTTAGTGGCGTGACAAATATCTTAAATGCTATTCAACTCAACATAACGCTTATGACCAAAAAGTCATCGACCACAGTCTTCCCGCTCAGAGGTATTATTCAGTTTTTATTCGAGTCGAACTTTCATAGTGTGATAGTCAGTGGATTTGTGTGGCGTACATGTAAGCTATTGGATCTGTTAGCCGTACTTTCCAGGATTCCCTATGTAGTGTGTGCAGAAAACTTATACTTAGCGAAAATGTGTGCTGGTCGACGTATGCATAATGGTTAAATCATTTCTAAATAGCTTCTTGCAAATTGCTGCGTGCAAATTAAGACTGTCTATGAGTGGTGTAAGTTTTTTCGTACGAAAATATGTCGCTTGGGTTTTAGAGGGTTGCGCATGCCAATAAGTCGTCGAGTGCATTTGTTTCACCTCTTTCAATTTCTTAGTGCTCTTTCTTTGCAGTTAACCAGACATGCATGGTCATATTCTAGGATAAGTCGGCACATGGTTGATACATTTTTGACGCGTGGAGTAAGCGAATGTCATGCTTCTTAAGCATAATGCTCCTCAAGTGTGCCACACGGGTGGCTGTAAAAGGTATTTTTGCAATAAATTTAAAAAAAATTAACCGCAAATTTTTCTCTTTACACGGTCGAAAACTTATTAACATTTGATATATTATCACAAACTTCTCGTTTTTCAAAAACGTATTGTGTTGAGATGAGAATCCAAGAGTTTCACAATATCTTTCTATATAAATTCATCCTTATTGATTGTTGATACACGTGAAATTTTTGTTTTGATCAATTAAAATTGTATAACTGTATACGTAGTGAGACGTAAGTCTGGTATTTGGAACTGTCAATAGTCGGTACAGAATAAAAAGACAAAAAACTTAGGATTATAAATTATAAAGTATATCTGTTATAAGCCGTGAAGATATCTTTTCATCAGGGTCATGGCAAGTCCCCGATTAATATTTCACGCTTCAAAGGTCACGCATTTTTCTTCGGGGTCTTCGAAAGCAGAATATTAAGGACCTTTTAAGGTTGAATGGGCCTTCATAGGTTTCCTTGTTTGGGCCCAAAATGGGTAACCTGTCAAGCCCCACTAAAATAATATTCGAATTTGATTGAGGAATAAGCATTTGTCATTATTTAATTGAATAACCCTGCACTTCTCATTAGGTATTTTATCTTTCCCTACATAATGGTACATATCAGTCGTCGAAAAAAAAAATTTTATCCTGACATTGACATATTGATTAAACCTGGAACCCTTTGGATAGAGTGGTGCTGAGCTGCGCCTTAGCTCGCTTGATCATGCAGATTGATTAAGAGTATCAAAAATCTACAGATCGTATAAAAGTACAATTTTATTTGTCGACTAGGATGACTGATATAATATATACGATCAAATTAATGTGATACAGGCAGCACTCAATAGATTTACATGATTGCGTCTGATGTTCAAAAAAGAAGAGAGCATGCAGACATTTGCTTACGAAAATTATATTGAATTAGATATATCATTGCCACCTATAATTATATTCCACGTAATTGCTTGTTTTATTGTTTGCGCGGATCAGTTTCCTTGTCCGTGATTAGGTCCAGGTGCGTGACCGTCTGTCTGGTAGAACTATTTACTATTTGTCAACTTTTCATTATTATTAAGCCTGACTGGACCATTAAGTATTTAACCTATCAAGCATTGATTTACGTTTCCTATGGAATACTCGAATAGCATGGTGAAACCCATATCTGGCAAAATCATTACTGATTATCCCACTTGTTACCACAGTTAAGCTTGATTGCTCATCAACCATTCAATCGCTGACTGAACTTCACCATGGACACCTAGAATTGTCTCATCAGATCCATATCTGGAAAAAATATAAATCGTTTTTTCTAAGTTGGTACTATGATTAAGGCTGACCGGACCCTTTAGTGACCAACTTATCAACCCCATTTTTTCAACTTCGTCATGAAAACTCAGCATTGTCTTATGAGTTATCTGACAAAATCGTTATCGATGTATACTGTAGTGTGAAATTCCGAAACTCCCAAAACACCACAAGCCTGTGAGTTCTACCTTTTATATTACCCTGGGCACCAGGCGCTTTCGCGCCGAGGAAAGCTCGCGATGAAAGGCCAAGTTGCTTTACCCCACTAGCCGCAGCCGTCGAAATATGTAGACTGGCGGGATTCTTTTGGCTTTCTCGTGCAGAACATTGAATAAGAACTATTTAATCTTCTGAGAGAGTTCCAAAATAATAAAGATACTTTCATTTTTATTTACCAAAAGAAAAAAAAAATAGCTCAGTTCTCCCACGAATTTTGTTCGGAGACCTCGATGACCTCTGTGATGTACCGCACGCCTCGGCTCTCACCATATGCACACACACACACACACACACACACACACACACACACACACACACACACACACACACACACACACGCACACACACACACACACACACACACACACGCACACACGCACACACGCACACACGACACGCGTATAGTCATATTTTCGAGACCACTTTTCTCGATGTTTTGGGTGATTCTGAGTATGTTAACATAGAATCGAATTCTTTCAGGATGGCTCCGCGGATCTACCCGATTTTTAAGTAGAGAATAATCCGAATACCCCAAGTATTCTCATTCCCAAAACAAGGAAATACCGAGGGAAATCTGATTTTGGAACATGAATTTGACTCAATGAAAAAAAAATCGTGCGCTTCTCTCTCACTCTCGCTAAGCGACATGCTCTCGACCGTGTCTCTGTCTCTCTTTCTTTCTCACACACTTACAAAGGGCCACGGGAACGAATACCACACTCGCGATAACTAAATTCATACACTTTCCGCGCCACGCACACCCTCCCCGATAAAAAAAAGACAGCTACTTTCCACTGCTTACAATAAAGGGATTGTACGCGAAACACTCTCACACATGGCAACACAATCGTTCCTGCGCACAGAAACTATTCCCGAGAATACAAGGGAAATAAAAAAAAAAAAGACAATGGCTTGTTCCGGGTAGCGGCCCCGACAGTTATCTATTTTATTTACTAAGGAAAATCGACATTTGCAGGAACAATGTCTTGCCGTAGCCTTCGCAAGACTTTCTGAGTAAAACCCAATACGATAACTCGCGGATACCTGCACGCGCGAAGTACCGTCATCGGTGCGATTTTAAGGAAATAATTCAAAAACACTGAACTTGCGAAAACAACAAAAAAAAAGCTCCAATAAAAGTGCCACGAGACTGGGCTCACCTTAAACACTAGCTGCCGCAGGTAATAGGGAGTCGAAACTCTTCCTTCTTCTATAATAATAATTTTCTAGACGGAAGTTGATCACGACCGAAATTTAACTCGCCCTTCCAATAATCCAATATGGGCTCCCCTCACCTTGGATGAGCCCACGGAACAGCCGCGAGAAATATCGCTCATAGAAGCACGAGCCCTCTCATCCCTACGCTAATTATTTCGCTGGTGAAAAATCAGGTGGCAAACTTGAATTTTTCGCAGACCATGAAAGGTGCTAGATAGTTGGCGCTTCTGGCACGCGAAGTCCGAAACGGGACAGCGTAATACAGCGCAATTAACGATGGCGTAGACAGGTGGCCATCCAAAGATACGATGACATAGCAGCATATCCTATGCTCTGCAGACAATGAGCATTTTTCCAGGAGAAGTAACTCATTCACGCATGGAGTCTCGATGATTCCACTAAACGACCGGGAGAATGGAACGATGCCATCGAATAACTTTTCGTCTCACAGTGTACATAATAATGACAAAAAATAAAGCTACCGAGAATTAAAAATAGTTTTCGTTCCCGTGAAGAAATCTTATCACGGTTTTGCCAAGGCGCTGATTAATTTTCCTAAGGCCCCTAATTATATTAGGGGCCTGATGATTTCTTGAAGGCTAAATATTGGGGGCCTTTATAAGTGAAATAGAAGGGTCCTTCAAAGGTTGCCCTATTAAGTTCTTACTGAAATAATAAAGAAGTTTGATTAAAAAATATATATTTGTTATAATTTAGTTGAGTAATGCTGCACTTTCAATGGGATATTTCGCCTTTCTCTACACGATGATACATATTAATAGCTGAAAAAACATTTTACTCTTTTTGTTTTCACGACGGGAATCGAACCTAGAACCCTCCGGATGGTTAAGTTGCGCCGCGCCTTATCTCTCTCGGCCATTCCAATTATATAAGTATGCCGTTTTTGTGTCCATTTGAATGACTGTAATATGAATTATGAAATAAAATTAATGTAATGTTATAGTCAGAACTTTATAGACTTACATGACTGCGTCTGATGTGTAAAAATAAAAGCACATTCAGTAATTTTTTTACAAAAATTGGTTATATCGAATAGATTTGTTTTATTGTTTGCGCGAATCAGTTCATTTGTATCTAGGGTCGTGGCCGTCTGACTGACCTGAGGGACAGTATTAGAATAACCCTTATCTGGCAAATTTATTATTGATTTGTTTACTTTATGCCATGTTTAAGTCTGGCTGGACCTTTAATTAATTAATCAAGGCCTTATCAAACTCCACCACGGCTTTATGAGGTCCTTATCGGGCAAAATTATGATTGATTAGTTTACTTGGTATCATGATGAATACTTGGTATCTTGACAATCTTGGTATCTTGAAGCATGATGGGTCCTTTCAGTAATATCGTTAATCAAGCCCTTATGGAACTCCTCCATGGAAACGTAGAATTGCCTTATGGGACCCTTAGGTGGCAAAATTATTATTGATTTGTCAACTTCGCGCCAAGATTAGGCCTGACTGGGCTTTTCAGTGATTACCCTATCGAGCCCTTATTAAACTGCGCTAGGAAAACCTTGAATTGCCTTCTGAGAACCGTATCTGGCAAAATTTTTATTGATTTGTTCACTCGGTGCCATGTTTGAGCCTGACTGGGCCCTTAAGTGATTACCCTATGAAACCCTTCACCATGGAAACCTATAAATACCTTATCAAGGCTCTAATTGGGAGTGATATGGCCCTTTTAAGGCGTCCACATTAGAGCCGGAAAGGGTCCTAGTTGATCTTAAGGCATCTCTAATAGTTTTCTTCACGGGTTGTTCTTGCGAGGCCCTACGGATCTGACAGGAATCGTCGTAGTGCGAGGAGCCCGCGAAGTAACATCTGAGCGACTAAAAATTTTATCGCGGTACGATACACTTGGTCTACGTTTACACCTGCCTCGGATCTTAAGTGATTAACCTGTCATGTCCTTATTAAACTTCGCTGTGAATACTTGGAATTAAGCCCAAAAAATGGGCCCTTTATTAATAGCCCTAATGCGGCCCCCCACTGAATTTTATCATGAAAATCTAGAACTACTTCATAAAGTCCTCCATTGGAAGTCATATGGAAATTCATGTTACTGTGTTCACATGAAAGCTTTTTACGGTCCTATTTTGTCTCGGGGCATCTCATAGAATTTTTTTCTACGTGAACTATTACTTATTGCAATAACAATCGCCTGGTGATTCATTAACCTCTTGTACGGTTGGAACACAATGTCACTAAGAATAACGAGCGTATTCAACAATTGTAACTTGTCACGATGACCTCGGGTCGTCCATATTTCAATGTCCCGAAATCGCAACTAAAATTTTGTTCGCTTTCTAAACCGCTGATATCTAGTTCTTATTTGTTTCAAACAACGTCAACAGCACTTGTCGTGTATTCATCAGAAGCATTTGATTGCGTGTAATCAAACGCACGAAGACAAGCATCGCACAGCCATATAGCGCACCCACCTCATATTGGTAGTATCGATTGGAAACTCGGTGCTGCCCAAGCCTGGTAAACAACTCTTGGTAGATACAAGCGACATGAGTTCCTGGTGCCGTTTTTAATTGTCATGATTAATGAACCAGCGGCGATCTACATGGGAAGAGCGAGAATTGGAGAATTCCCAATAACTGCATCCCAAAAAGAAAAGATTCTGTAAAAATTGAATAATGCACTCATCGATGACAGTCATGTGTGTACAAAACTGAATCAATAATAAAAAAAATTAGCTATCTCTGTGGAAATTAATTGATTCCAGTAAATCGAATCACTGTTGATGTCCTTTATCGTGGTTTAATTGTCGAAGTTGACTGTAGTAATGGACATGAGCCATCCGAGCGTTTGATGAAGCTGAAGAGAGTGAGAGTGGAAGAGACAAAGAGATCGTAAAGGGGAGGAGGTAAAACCACAGTACGCATCGCAGCGCGTGAATGAATAATCGGTAATAGTTTACTGCCCAACGAGAGGACAACGAGACGTTACATTTGGTGACTCTTCACACGCGCTTTGAAACGTGCCACTGCCGCGGTCACTCTTCTACCATCCTATACTACTACAACCTTTGATTCTGCTGCTGTAGGATTCGTTCAGCTACGTTGTCACGCTCGTGACACCAACGGTAAACAATTGATATTCGTTATCCCCCATCGACCGTGGGGGCCGGATATTTCCTCGTACATAATTGATGAGGCTCTCGTCACACCGCGGGGCTAACCACAACATGTTCGTAAGTGTAGGCACCGCGCCTCGGGATAACGCGTTCGGCGACCATGAATTAATCTCCATTTCACACGATAACTTCGCCTACAACGTCGTGTTAATTAAATGATACGTTAAGCCAGAAATATACCGACCGACCACTCTGCCATCGTGTCCTGCGGGTATCGTCATGTGAGATACAGTATCTGGACCCCTCTTAACAATCTGTTTTCTTGTCTCATATGTCAAATGTACCTTTTCGTCGGTCCATGAAAATTTCACTTCCACCACGTAAATTCCAAGCAATTTTCCGTGCATAACACCATTCAAGGGTCAACAAGAGGTACATAAGACACTATCGGACTCTTCTATTCTGGCCCTTCTTGAACGTAGATGGATGAAATATAGTTTCAGCTATGAACCAATAAGCCGTCTTAAGGGGACCAAATAATCTTAAAGAAGTCACTAGAAAAACCTCATTAAGAATGTAACAACCATTATAATTCTGTAATTGTGTAAAAAATATTAGTGCATGACTTTGTAAAATTGTATTGCTTGTTATGTATATAATAACTTCTTAATTTAAGATTATTTAACGCTTCGCGTACGGGTGACGTATATACGCGTCATACGAATCCTATCTATCCGGCTGGTGACGCATATTTGCGACATGACGCAGTGTGGTTTAATGATCGCTATATGTCAACGATTTTTCGATATAAAAAATAACTTTATTTTGCTTTTAGTTTGCTTTTGAGACTCTTATTGCTACTATAGACCATTATATTTAATGGAATCTTTTTTCTACCGCTTAAATATGAAGTTTGAAGGCGCTCGTACCCTGGGCAAGGGACCCATTCATGGTGCGACGGCCCCGTTCTCGAAGCGTTAAAAAAATCGTATGATCTACCGAATTTGTCTTGTGATGACTTTTCTTCTGTGACTGGGTCCCTTGAAGCTTCAATGCGATTTTTAGTGCGAATCTTATGTGGTGTTTTTTGGTGTACGAACACAAAAAAAATTATTGTTTCAGTCATGAACAATGGACTGCTTTACAGCTGCAGTGCGTTTATCACCTGTTAAAAAAAAACATGGCACATCGATAGTCGAAATATTGGAAACTTAAACCAGTTTTCAAACATTCTAATTGGTCATCGATGGTTTTGAGGAAAAGCCAACTTCACATTATTATAATCACCGCCTGGATATTTTTTTGCAGTTGTGCAATATAATAGATTTTCCTTCCCGTGAACGAAAGACATGGCACATTGAAAGCCGTTTCTATCGAAATAGTGAAGAAAAAATAGTGTCACATAATCATGAATCGTATATACATGCAACGATCATGTTAGGCTACAAGAAATGACATATTAATAGAAAGGAGAGCGGGCGAAGCAAGCACGTTGTTGGTAGTTTCTTATAGCACTGATAACTTTTCGGCGGTTTCGCATATATCATCACAATTCTGCAGAGCTCATATCTACAAAGTCTCTTCTGCATACGAGCATTTGTACATTTTCATTACACGCGCCAAATTCGCGCGGAGAAAACCTAAAGTACTGCGAACTCTGCACAATCAAAGATTTCACAGTTGACCTCGTTATAACATAATTTCGGTACGGCATGCGCTGTATGCCGAATAATTTCGATACCCAATCGTACAACGGCGCGTAAGTTCCATTGTAACTGTCGCCGTAGCAGTCATTGTCCATAAATTATGTTAATATTAGATATACCGCGGAATCACATTAGGGATGCATCTATGTTTTTACTTTATGAATAAAAAGTGCATATTAACAGAGGATTTTGATTTTGCTGGGCTTTAATTTGCTTATTGTTATTTCTCGATGACTCAATTGTCTCTAAGATTCGAATTTTCAAGTGTAATTTTCAGAAAATAAGAATGCAAGGTAGAAGCTTTGATATTACGATTCCATTCTTATTTACATTTTTACGGAGCTACCGCTATAAGAAAGCCAAATTCTATTTAGATACTTTCCCATAGAGGTTGTATTGCAGAAACCGATAAATAAAGTGGAACATTTTTTTCATAATTTTCCTTTCGGCTCATTGAATACTTTGAGCTGTATGATTATTGTTGTTAATATTTCTATTATTTTTATTTATCAGAAAAATGAATAAAACCGATGCTGAGGCATCAAAGACTCACTTGGAGCTTTCAAATAGTGGATATAAATAAAGCATAGTTAAGAAGTTTGAGTGGATAATGTTCTGAGTGAAGCAGAACGGAAAGGAAGGAAACCATTTTACACAACTATGCTCTGCTTCTACCAGATCGCTTTCAAGCTCGTTACGACGATTAATTTAGCTTATTACAATTTGTTGTATATTCCTGCGCACAGCACTGCCTCGAAAGAGGGTGAGTCACAGATGCGAACTAAGAGAGCAAACCACGAGCCGAAAGCTAACGGTAGATATAGGTTGGTAGATTATTCTGGCTGATATAGTGTGGCGACTGGACGGTTATCTCAATGCAAATTACCGTGGCAAAGGAGAGAAGAGAATGTAGGATGAGGTGTAGCCAAGGTTGGACGTTATTTTCAACACCCTTGTAACGGCAGCTCACCACTGTTCTATATAGTTAACAACCCAGACTGTATATGCATCGCTTACACCATTAAATCATGCTGAAGTTCGCGAAGATGACAGAAAAAATAATTTTCATTTATCTATAATCCTTCATCTTAGTGGAACATAAAAGCTCTGATATCAACCGAGAATCTTGGTTTTTCCAATGTATAATAATTTACAGCCACCAAAATTATATTTCTCAAAAAAATGTCGGGTTTTCTTATCGTCCAAACTTCACCGAATTTAATACGATAACACAGAAATCGAATGAGATGTTAGAATTTTTCAATTTTTTATTCAAGCGAATTTATCTTAAGAAAGTTTTATAGTATATACATTTTAAAAAATTGTAAATATGTGGGATTTATGTCGCTCTTAAAGCGAAATTATCATTTGAAAATACTTTTGTTTTTGCCAAAACGTCGCTATCTTTCAGCCGCCTCGGTTGCGTCAAATTATGTATATAAATAACGAATGTTAAGTACGATTTTTGTAATCACTGAATTATTATAATCCAATTATGATGACCAGACATGGTAATTTTTCATTCATTTGTGACGTGATTTTCTTGAAAATGACGTCACAAGATTTTATGCTACCGAAAATTGAGTTTTGCAACGATTCCAAGAAACCTTTCCTCGAATTTACCTCTGCACTTGAAATAAAGATTCGACCTTTCACGTTTTAGTGGTGTACTGTGAGGTTACGGGAATATCGAGCAGCCCGACGGAAAGAGTCACCAATACGATTTCTTACAATTACTTATAGACCGGTATAGATCCGGCGCCCTATGGCGATAGTGCATTGTGCTGGAGAGCGGGTGGAGTTTTGTTAGTTCTTTGCAGACAATGGAGCATTCTGGTGTAATATGATTGTCTTTAGTAGGCCCGTTTTCGCGCGAAGCACTGAGGGAGGCGATCGTACAGATTTCGAAGCTGTTACCGGCATGATTTCCGATCCCGATATAGTTACGAAGTAATTCGAGTGAGACTCGAAATAATCAGTCCCACTCGGGACACTGCCGAGGTGCCTCGGTTTCGGAAAGAGCTCCGATCTTGACGGTTTTTCTGTCGCTCTCGTGTGCGTCTTCACTTAGTTCCCATGCTCGGCATCCGTAGCGTACAATGTACACTACCAGTTCTCGTGTTCTGATAATTTTATTCTTGGAATAAAGTCAGCGTTTTCGTGAATTATTTAATGCCGCTCGGTGCATCATAATCTCGTTAATCTTCCCTGGGATATTAGTTCTTACTCCTGGGATTATCAAGAATAAGTATGGTGAGTCGATTTCGTTGAATCAGTTATTCAATCGGTTGCGCCAATTGCTTCGATGGAAGATCTCGTGCTATGGACTATTCGTGCAGTTACCGTTCAGTTTGGGATATGCGTTCGTTGCTTTGCAACTCGCTGTTCCCGTTACCGATTCCGATGCGTCCCGCTGGTTCTCACACATTAATGCAATAACACAATTTATTGTATTTTTCTCGAACACTTTTTAGAATATTTAAGTTCGTGGTTAAAATAAAGCTATTTTCTGGGCCATACCTCGACAATCTCTACCACAACATAGCAGTCTGAGCAGCATGCATATTTTTGCAACCGTTCGGTCTCACAAGTGCGTGCACTTGCGTTTGTTAATTTTACGCGACCTCAAAAATTAACTAAGCCACCGTTTGCTCTGTTGATGATCTCGATCGTTAGTATTGCTCCTGACTTTCGATTTTATTGTAATCGAGCCTGCTCAACTCGTTTTTTTCGGACATCCCGGTCTGTTAATACCGGTGAAACGAAAAATTAGCTAGCTACCGATTTCGGTGTGATTGTCCTCGATCGTTAGCATTTGTTCCAGGCTTCCGATTTTATACACTTTATTGGAATCGAGGCTGCTCACCTCGATTCCTCGGATACATCGGTTCGTTAATACTGGTGAAACAAAAATTAGCTGGCGCACACCGGGCTTGCGGATGCGCAAACGAGGGTGGACGGCCGAAGGTGATGGATCCCGATTTGTGTTCGCGATTATTTTCGTTATTTCAGCTCGGTCACGAAAAATTCATCACACATTTTACTGTAGAAAATTACTATATCATTTCAATGATTTGTAATCTCATAAAGAGAATCGTTCTTAACATTTGTATAATTCATATACATAATAATTGAAGGAAATTACTTCGGGTCGAATTTAGCGAGGTTTTTGCGAAAATAAAAACAGAATTGAAGAAAAAAAATGATTCGGCCTTGAAAATGGCCAGCAACTTCAAAGCCCATTGCAGAAAAAAATCGTAGAAATACATTATTCACATACAGAATCTAAGAAAATTCATTTCACTAAAAAGCAGCGTGGCCTTGCGGGGAAAAGAAAATTTATTGATATATTTTTCGAAACATTTGAGTTAATTTGAGCCTACATGAATCTGCATTGATTTTTGTTACTATTGGCCATAAAATTCGACACACTTTCATTCTTTAGAAATGTATGTACGATGAAACTAGCCCGATATAGTAACGTTTCAATATAAAATTATGAAATTATAATATCCTATCAGTTTCCTATTTTATCGTACCAAAATTTTATGGAATTATTACAAAAATAAAACCGGTCATTTGTTTTAAATTTGAAGAGATGAAAAAAAATGTTGCCATATTTCGGTAGAAACGATTGTATACTTATCTTCGAAAATAGCTTTGTGATCATCCTTCGTATTTTCTTTATGAATTGTGAAGCAATTTTCTAAAAAGGATCTAAGATTGCCTTTGATTGGCCACGAACTCGTGGTCTTAAATCTCACTCCCAAGCTTTTGATGGGCGCCAGCCACCGAAACGTTAATGGGAATAACATGATCTTGAATGATTCTGAATTAGTGTAAAGGAGAGGTAATTAATAAAGAAGCCTCGTTAGAATTTAAGCCAGGGATCTTACTGCAGAATGGGCGGTCCGTGGTTTCCTCAGTCAATTGTTGATAAATAGAACACAACAAGGAGGAAGAATCAATCACAATTGTGAATGGTACCGAATTGTCGTTCGGTTCACCTTTGGAATTTACCTCAACTCCAAGTAAGCAATGAAAAATAAAATATTACGAAGAAAAAAAGTATTTTTCCCTACTAAGATCCACGACGGTTACTATATTTATCGCTCAGAATTCCTATACTACGCGATAACCGCAACGGTACCGACAGCCCCAAAGCGCTCGAAATACCCCACTTTTCCTGATATCTTATTTTAAACAAGAAAGTCGATCAGACACTATTGAAAACAGTATCTATTTTTTCAGATAAATATCGGTAAAACAATGTTTTGAAAAATTCTGTCGGTAATTTTACATGCAGGAGGTGTATTTGGAGGTCCAAGTACACATTTTTGCAGGATTTTAAAAGCAATTTAAAAGCAAAAAAAAATTTTTTGACATCCTAATATATATATTCCTTTATGATATAGAGGGATACACACATATATATATATCCCTATTCTGCCGCCGCTTCCGCTGTGTCAAGAATTGAGGGACTTACAATAATTCAGGCTAGGGGACCCACCTTCACTAAACTGTACTGTGAAGCCAGACAGTACAGTTTAGTGATGCTGACTCACTTAGCCTGAATTATTTCAAGTCTCTAAGTGAGCCCCCCAGCCCGAATTTATCTAAGTGCCTTGAAGGACCTACAGGTCAAAATTTTTCCAAGACCCTTGATTTCAGTTACTGATTTGCAAAGGGCACGTAGCACATGGATCACGATAACGCCCTTTACGAACATTCGTAACGCACAAGCCACAATAGCATCTTAATATATATATATATAATATGACGTGATTTTCTCAAAAATGACGGTCACAAGATTTGATGCTACCGAAAATAGAGATTTGAAACGATTCCAAAATACCTCTACTCAAATTTGCCTCTGCACTTGAGGTAAACATTCAACTTTTTATGTTTTAGTGATGTATTGTGTTGATATAGGAATATCGGTGCGCTCGGGTCCGTCGCGAGGAAGAGAGCACAAACAAACGAGCAGCCCGACGGATAAAAGTGACCGATACGAGTTTTTCCAATTAGTTATAGACCGGTGTAAATCCGGTGCCCTATGGCGATAGTACATTGCGCTGGAGAACGGGTGGAGTTTCGTTATTTTTTGCCGAGTATAGAGCATTCTGGTGCATTTTTATTGTGTTGTATACGCCCGTTTTTGCGCAAAGCAATGAGGGAGGCGGTTGTACAGATTTTGAAGATGTTACCAGCATGATTTGCGTTTCCGATATCGTTACGAGGTAATTCGGGTGTGAAGTAGCTTCCGCGGAAGGGATTTTAGAGAATTCCAACTAATAATGATGAAGCGTTCTCGATAATTACTAAAAAAAATAGCCGTTTAGATACCGTCAAGTATGGTATACGCGTGTGTTGCTTCGCAACACGACGATAACGATTCCGATGCTTCACGCTGGCTCTCGAAAAACAATTCGATAATACGATAGATTGTATTCGCTCTCGGACATTTCTTTTTTCGAAGAATATTGAAATTCTGTTTTTTTTTATTACGGATTCCGCAAACACAGCTATTTATTGGGACATAACTCTGTTACACGCATATGTGTATTTTGTACTACCCACTTGCTGTTTTTCCCCTGAAACATAACAAGGCATATATTAGTTCGTAAACATGTATAAAAAGATAGTACAAACCTGTATCAATACGTAGACCTCAGATTCAGTCACAGGAAAACCAAAAAGACTCGCTGTGGAGTCAAAAAATCGCAGCCAGTGCCTGCGGAGAACCTCCAGTGACAGATTTGAAAAAAAAATCACATATGAAAATAACTTAATATTAGAAATTAAGAATAAAAAGAGGAATTACTTTCCAAATTATTGAAACTGCTGCAAGGGAATGTTATGTTGTACTGCGTAGCACAATTCTCTAAAATTCCACTCTCCGTCAATCAGAAACCGTAAAAACTGTAATGAATTAATAGTCAATATTAATAATCTTTAATCATAAAACTGAACCTACCTGAACAAAGTTCAGCTGACGCAGAGTGAGGATTCACTCAATTAACGAATATTTCCAGTAAACGATACAAGACAGTCACTGCAGTAGACTGTGAAATTTCTTCTTCGACCAGCTGTCTATGCCATTTAGTCCAGTGTAGAGCCTGGACAAATTTGAAAGGGTAAAAACAGTTTTATTAATAAATAAAAGACTATCTGTCAGTGTACATGTGACAAGCCGGTATTATTCTTGACTCTCACACTTACACATGACAGCTTGCGATACTATACTTACCTATAACACTTGAAAACGATATTACTTAGCACTTATTACTTATAAGAACCCAGTACAACCCGCGAATGTGAGGTTGTGCTTCAGTTTCATATCCGGATCACTAGAAAACATGCCGGCTAAACCAGGGGTCCGAGCTGCCAGCGCCACGGATAGTAAAAATAAGACAGCGGTCGACTGAGTCGCCCGCGGCGGCCCTGCCACGCCGCTCACGTGTGCATAGTTCCAACTCGCTCAATAGATGGCTACCGCGCTTAGCGTTTTCGCGCAAGTTATCGAACCTCTCGGCGTACATATAACACGGAACGCGAAGCGAAGAAATTAGCTTGACTCCACCAAATGTGTGACGCGCTCCTCCTAATGTCCTCTGTTCTGAATAAGCTCCCTATCCAGAAAGTCCAAATCTTTCACCACCGACGTAGTGGATATACCCTTTCTTGAATCTTCACCGTCGGAAGTGGAATCCCCTTCTGGGATATTTTGTTAGCTTCAGTTTTTTTTTTTTTTTTCATGTTAAATTCTTTTCCTAACCATAAATAACCGTATTAGGAAAACTAAATTCACTTGCACAAAACTCTCCACTGACGTAGTGGGACCCCTTCTGGGACACGGCGCAAGTATTTAACTTGCCACGCGGAATCCTCACTAACGAAGGAATCCTCTTCCGGGAAGCTTCTACTGAGGAAATAGACAGTTAACCTTAAAAACCGCCATCGTAAGAACGGGCTCTTGCGTATTCCAAATGTAAACGATAATTACGAATGTATGTCACCGTTAATATATATGTTCGTGTTCTCTTTTAATTTGTTCAATAATTAGGTGCCTAAAAGTCTCTTCAATCCTTCGTATCTACGGTGCCAGATTCGCCGTATGGCACAGGCCCGACCCACGACTGCAAAAACCAGCAATAGAATTCATCCATACACGATTCACTTTCACACCAATCATACCGACTAATCAACCGAAGATCAATCCACCTACTTTACAAACTCCGACCACTCTCGACTTAGGAACATTGAATTATTCCACCGAAAAAACAATCCCCAACGATGAGGAAATTGAGGCCCTCTACGCCGAATTGGGGGAAATGTTAGAGGACGTCACCGCCAAACCACTTCCTGTCACCCACTCGCAAACTCGACCCCCATTAGAACCGACCATAACCTCAAAATCTACCACCTACAAACCTGTTAACGAGAGGACGGTACATCGAGTTCCAACGGTGGCTTACGTTCCAACTAGGAAGAGCATGCAGCCCACCAAACCACCCACGCTGCCTTGCGGAACGAAAGCACTGACTGAGAGTCCGACAAAGGAAAATTCACCACCGAAAGACACTTCGCTTTTTCTAAGCGAACAAGTGCCATTAACGCACCAACGGCCCTTTTCAGGGCCAACATAAAATTGCCAACAAAGACAACTATTAACGTTTACGATTTCAGCATCTCGAGCGCCGCAATTTCTACCTGCACCGCTTATTATTTAATAAATAAATTATTTAGAATATAAAAAAGCCATGATTTTATTCTTGGTGAAGTTTCGCCTTCGTCAACTCTACCCTCTCTAGCACAACCAAGCAGCCTGAGCGGCAGCGCGTTCATTTTCGTTGCAAGTTCATTTCATTCACGATTGTTCCCGATTGTTAGTTTTTGCTCCAGACTCCAGATAAATAAATTTCGTGATTCCACACAAGCAAATTTTGTTTTTTTTCATACTTCCACAATATAATTAGATTCCCACCCGAAAAAAAGCGCAGTCCAGGATGGAATATGAGGCAGAATCCAGGGCATAATTCAAGATCGACAATGGGATCGGATCAAATCTAGTTCTCCTTTCTAGACTGCCCGGACTTCATCCTGGACTCATAATTTGTACGCTGGTTAAGAAAATACTTTCTTTCTTTGACACAGATAATAATGATGTTCACTCTTATGTTAATCAGTATTGAGATCGAGCATTGATGTATGTTTGTTAATTTATCTCTTTTTTTGTTATCCTCTTCGTTCAACTGTTCTTCCTCACTTCCACTCTGTATCTGTGACAGTTAGTAAGCCGCCATGTCTCCAATAAAACCTATTCCCTACATTTTCCTCTAATAAATATCAAAAGGCTATGGGCCCAGTACTCGAGGCTGAAGGAACATAAGGAAAACTTGAGAGACAACGTTGAAAGGGTTTTGTGCGTTGAAATTGTCACATCGAAGTTCGCAATCCAAGGAGGTCTTAGCGGCGAGATTTTAGATACGTGAGGGATCGAGATGGACAAAATAAAGAATTATCACATTGAAAAGTTCAGTGGCAGGAATTTACAGTTGTGGAAATACCAGATGGAGATGATTTTTCGAGCAGAAGCCCTGTTCGAGCTTATCACCGGACAGCTACGTCGACCGGGGTCGGAAGTTCAGCACAAGGCTGCGAGGAAAAATTGAGATGATCTCAATGCAAAAGGAATGCTCCTGATTCCCGTCTCTATGGAATTCGAGTATTTACAATCAATCATGACGTGGGCAAACGCTCCGGAAATGTGGACGTGCTTAAAACTCATCCATGAGCAAAGATCAGCGGTAAATAAGGTAACATTAAAGCAGTAATTTTTAAGTTATCGAATGCAGGAAACGGTTAGCATTGCGCAGCACATCAGCAAGATCGAGTCGTTGACGCAAACTTTAGCGAGTGTTGATGAAAAAGTACGCGACATCGATAAAGTTGCCAAGGCACTGGGGAGTCTGCCATTGAAATACGGAGGATTCGTCACTGCGTGGGACTCATACGACCAAACAAAGCAGACGTTTGACAATTTAACGGCGCGTCTTCTCAAAAAAAGAACAGAGGCTGACCCAGTGTGATGAAATGGTCACAGCATTTGCTGCACTTAATTTTAAGAAGAAGACTTCAGGGAATTCGGAAGACAAGGTCAAAAGCAAAAAAATCCCCAAAAAAAATTTACCCAAAAAAAATTGATACGCCAAGTATTAAAAGTGTCATTATCCCATAAACAAAGCACTTGTAATCAAAAAAATTTTAACTGAAAAATCTTAAAAAACAAAATTGCCTTTCAAAAATATTCAACTGAATCTTATTAGCCAAGTTAAAACCCTCGATAAATGTGTAACAGATGAAGATGTTTCTCTACAAAAAACTTGGCGTCCCTGCGACTAGCTCCCGTATGCAGTAAAAATTACATATATTGTGACCAATTGTTTAGTAAGTTTTTAATGGAGAAAAATTAATTGACACATTTAAAATCATAGGTTTGTAATAAAAACTTGAAATAAAAATTCCTATATTTAATCCAGAATGCACTCTCTGAAAGATAAAATAAGATATTGAACAATCAAATTAATTCATCAATTTGGTAATTTGGTTTGGATACACTGTATGTCTTTACAAAATAGCAGAATTGTAATACTTGTTATGTATTTAAGTATGTTTTCATGTCAGATTTTTTAAAAGAAGTATATAATTTTCAGAATTTTTTTCCCTATGACATTTTTAAATGACTGGGTTCATCAAGGATTAAGAAATAAAAAGGGTACTTTTAATTGGTTTGCAGTGCAACTGCAAAGATAATGATTCTCAGTGAAGGCCAATCCTCAAAGCAGCGTTCTCCGGATCCTGCGCACTGTGTAAAACTCATAAACCTGGTTTCAAAGTAAGCGGTTGACCAAATTGGCTGGTCGATTTGTAATAAAATGCTTTGGTGTGATCCTGAAGGGAGGACATTATAATTTTTTTCTTCGCTGAGGGTGAAAGGTGTCCTTATGAGCAAAAGGAACTTTTTTGACTCTGCTGGAATGGTGTGTGCTGCGAAGAGAATGTCAACTAGTGAAGACCAATCCTTGGCGTAGTGTTCTCTTCTTCTAATTTGGTTTTTAAGCCGTCAGTTGACCCAATCAGTTGATCCTCCTATGACAAATCCTTCGGGTTCATCCTAAAGGAGGTAATTATTTTTAGTCTTTTCTTCTGTGAAGGAGAGAGTGACCCGCATAATGAACATATGACTTCATTTACTGCACCATGGAATGAAAAACACTGGCAGGGACTTTGAGAACAAGCCTGTTAATTGATTTTGTGAACGACAACCTAATCGATTGACCCATTTACAAAAAAATGCTTTGGCTTTATTCTGAAGAGAGGCAATAATTCGTTATTTTTCCTTCTGTGAGGGGGAAAGTGGTCTGCATGATAAAAAAATTACTTTTTGGCTGAACGTCCCGCTTATGGCTAATTGAAAATCGAATTGAAGTCTTTAAAAGTAAATTGTGCCTTCGTATTTTGTACTTACTTATTCGTGTTTATTGTTCCTCTGCATTAAATCTTCAATTGAAGTTTTGTATCAGTGGCAGCAAAAAACTGAAGCAAGAAACATTTTTTCTACAATAACCATTACGAATGTTTTGAAATAACCTGATGATGAGGTTAGAAGTTATCTCCCACATTTTTGTCGTCGTAGAAAATAATCCTTTTTCCGCGGTTTTGTCACTCACATTTACTCACTAGAGTCATTAAGCTAGAGACGAAATAATCACGCATGACTCTGTTTTTTTATTTTTTCACTTCCTGTCATCTGTCATCAGATGACGTGAGCGAGCCGGTCAGCAGACGTGTTATGTGTGCGTCGTTTTCTTCACACGTATCTGCGATCGGACAAATCAGTTTCGATGTGTTAGTTCGGACAAAAGTGAAATTTGGCCAAATATCAGCACTTTGGGAACTGATTTTATTGCAACCGGTCTCATCACAAAGGGAAAAAGAAGAAAAAAAAGATTGGTGCTGATACATTTAGCGTCCGCGATCTGTTGCCTGAGATAATTGGAGTTGAGACGGGCTGGTACACGCCATGCACGTATATCGACGGACACATCAGCAGTTTGACGTTGGTGAGTGCGGTAAAATTTTTTGGACCGATTCAGAATTGTAAGTGGCCAGATATTAGCATTGCGGCCACCGATTTTATTAAAATAGGGTTCATTGTAAAGAGAAAAAAAAATATTGACCCTGACACATTTTGCCATCGGCGACGTTCTGACTGAGATAATTCGATTCACATTTCGTAGCAGACGGAAAAGGGGCGAGCTTGCTGTAAATAAGAGTAGCGCTAGCGTCTCGGTTTTAATACTTGGCGTCGAGCCGCTACCGCGTCTCGTGATACGTGGATGTGAAGAAGATTAGTTGGCAGATAGCGCTGCTTCGAAACACATGACCTTTCATCTAGAATGGTTTTCTGATATAAAACCAACTGAGAGTGATACAAAAGTGCAGATCCGTGATAACTCATTCGTAAAAGCAGAAGGTATCGGTTCGATTCAAGTGATGGCGTTAGTCGGTGGCCCTTGAGAATCACTCGTACTCGCACATACACTGTATGTTCCCAAGCTTGGGAAGAATTTGTTATCAGTAAAAGCAATATGAAGCAAAAAATTAAAGGTCATTTTCACTAACGATACGATGGAAATTCTTCCCAACGAGAAGATGATTGCGACTGGGCTGAAGCAAATAAATCTATGCTATAAGATGCTTTTCAAAACTATCGTTGCTGAACACACAAATTCTGCCGTAACAAATCCGATAATACTGTGGCACGAACGTTTGGGTCACATCAATTTTCGGAGTTTAAAGGAGATGGCGGACAGAGGTCAGTTGCCAGGATTGAAAATCCAAAGTATTGACGGATTATTTTGTGAAGCTTGTCAATATGGCAAATCACACCGAAAATCCTTTAAAGGAAACAAACGAGAACGTGCCAAGAATCCGGGTGATTACATACACTTCGATGCGTGTAGAAAAATTAAGGATATTTCAATTGGTGGCGCAGAATACTTCGTTTTGTTCTAAGATGACTGTACATCCTACCGATTTGTGTACTTCATGAAACATAAAAGCGATGTTTTTTCAAAGTTTTTCGAGTTTGAAAATCTACTTGAGAAGCAAACAGGGAACAGAATTCCCTGTTTGCTTCTCTTATTCCGAAGCGATAACGGCGGAGAACGCGTGAATCAGGCGTTCAAAGAATATTTCCGGAAGAATGGGATAATTCACGGGACGAGCACTCCATATAATTCTGAACAAAATGGAAGAGCTGAGCGGGATCTGCGATCAATAGTTAAAAGCGCACGTGCTATGCTGAGCTTTACAGATCTCCTGCGATCTCTCTGGACCGAAGCGGTAAATACGTCAAATCTAAAGGAATAAAGAGATAAATCTGAAAACGTAAATAATTTACCGAGTGAAAACAACAAGAATGTGTAATGTCAAAATTATAATAACAACAACTATCGTGAATAACAATATATTTATCGCATTATTACACAATATTCTTTTGTTGCACTGAAAGCATTTCTATGATTCAGTCAATTTTTAATTTTTTTGGAGGAAACACGTGATCAGCGAGTATTGCAGCTCGTTTAAATGTAGCAATGTTTCCAGTCGTTAAAAATAAACGCTCGCTACTCATTTGAGTAGCTGGGATCGCCAAATTATCAGTGGCAATAGAAGCCAGTATAGTGTACCGAGACGTATTTTGTTTCCACCATGTCAAAATGTGCGTGCTTGGTTCAACGACACGTTCACGGAAATACATGTCAATTTCTTGGATGACATTCGAATCATAGGACATGTTTTCTTCATCTTCTTTAATGAAAATATTGTCCAAAAACTTTCGAAGCTTTGAGACTGGTTGACCTAAGAGGAAATAGAATGAGACACGGGCGCTAAAGCACCTGTGCCCTGAACCCTAGTATCTTATACTTGGCGTCGAGTTGCTACTACAACTTTTCATTTTTTCAACATTAGATCTCGTATCATAATTTGGCTCGGCCGTTATAATATTCAGGTTATTCATTCGAGACGTATCGAGGTATAGATGAAAAATATGCATGACAAACCTTCGCTGTTATTTCTTCTATCGAATGGGACGTTACTCTCACGGTTGAATTCTGCTTGTGACAACTGCTTGATTATAGAGGAAGCTCTGTTTTTGTCAAAGAATTAGTTTTTTGAGATTTTTATGTCAACAAACTTAAAATCACCTAGAACGGCAAAAAAAATAATCTAGAATAATGTCCTTTTGAGGTAATATCACTGTGTATGTGTATGTAGGAGTGCGAATGTATATTTTAGGCGTCGAAAATGTAACCGCCCATAACTCACGAACGTGCCGTTGAACTGAGCTCAAATTAGGCACGCACGTAAAGTAAAAACTGCTCCTCGATTAGTGTGATTTCTAACAAAATCTATGCATTTCATAGGGGTTTTGATCATTGGCATTTACAACCGACGGGTGGATTTCACGAGCTGTTGGCAACTATATGTCTCTGACGATACACTATGTAACGACGGAATTTAACAATCAGCACTTCATGCTAAATGTTCGACAGCCTTTGGCTTTCCACACCCCAAATAACCTGCGATCTTCTTTCAAAGAGATGTTGTGCGAATGGGCGTTAGACGAAATCTAGCGAAATATATACTTCGTGACAGACAACGCGCGAAATATTGTGAAAGCGATTGTGGATGAGAAGAGCTGGATTCGAATTCCGTGTTCTGCCCATACACTGCAACTTGCAGTCAAAGACATCTCTAAAAGATGCCCACCTTTAGTAACGCTTTGCTAGCGGCATCGCCAGATTGTTGCGTTTTGTTCTCGATCTGCAAAAGGCTGAACAGCTTTCAACAATGCTCAAAAACAATTGAATCCCGAAACAGCAGCGCTTAATCTTATACAAGATGTAGAAAGAAGGTGGAACTCCGAATACGGAACTCTTTCCTATTACGTTCCGTTCGTATTAGGGCTTAAGTCAGCGGCGAAGGGAAATATATCGATGGACAAAACAGAAACGGAGTCTGACGAATCAGGAAAACGGGAAACTCGTACTCTACATTCTCTTCGTTGCGATAGACTGTATTGTCCATTGCAAATGGACCATTTGACCGATTTTGGTCAGTTTTGATACCAAACAACGTTAAGGGAACCTATATTATAAAGAATTATTTAGCAAAATATCCCCAAATTCATGAAAGATAGAACGCGCGGGTCCTTTTTTGAAGAAAAATTAAAAAGCTATAAAACCTAAAGCTCTGCATACGTTTTGTAGAAAAAAAAGCATCACTCAAAGACAGACGCTTGCTTCATGTGTGTGCCACATTTTAGCTAAATCAGTTAAATACTTGTCGAGTTGCAAGTGATTGAAATTTCTAAGCCCTGCACACGCATGCACACGAACACGCACACGCACACGCATACGCAGTAATCAGATGAAGATTTGCGTACCGTATGAAATTAATTCGTTGATTTTTTCAATACACTACGAACATGACCGAATAAAGTAACAACAATGGTCACTGAACTGTTTTAAAAATGAAATGTTATTTTTCCTTTAGGTGCTTGCCACACCATAGAAGGATAGTTTGGACCCTAATATTGTTCATTTTCATCGAAACTTATCGAGTATGACAATGAACCCCATTGAATATGATTGATTTGTTTCCGATTTGTATCGCGATAATCTGATTGAAACAAAGTTTTTGGCGGGAATGACCACGTACATCATCAATAAGAACGAAATAAGTGGTTGATCTATGATATAGTGAGAGGACAATAAAATCTTTTTACCTTCAGTATCTTCTGCAGCTTAATCCGCTTCCGAAGCTTCGGTGTCCAAATTTGTAGGTTCCATGATTCAATGTGTAGAGTAACTGCTTCCGATAACACTCGATCTAGATCTGTTTAAAATCGGCAGACTAGTGTGCGGTGTTGGCACATCAATATCTTTGCTCACCAAGCTCGCGATGACAAAGCAAGCATACCTTGCAACTTCGGTAAACAAAACTCGGCTTTGCTTTGCCCCACGAGAAGCAAGTTTGGTATATTCAATATTCAAGTAAACACGGTCAAATATGTTTTCAAAATTATTATATGTATTGAAAGTTTTTTTGCGAATACGGTATATCAAATTCCAATTAATATACTGAAACAAAACGGGATTTTCTCTGAATTCCCTATTTTTATTTGATTTTTGAATTTTCGTTATAAACAAGATTCGTGTACTGGACCGGGAAAAAGTTAATTGAATGAGGGAATAAACCTCAGAAATTCATTTATGCCATTCAGCAATGCGAATCTCTCATCATCGGTTTTTTGGTTGGATTAAATGACATTTGAATTTAAGTAGGTGCGAATTTAAGAAAATTACGGCGAAAATAGATCTATAAAAATTAATACAATTGAACTCGGTGTATCGCGCGAGTGTAGGGTTCTCAATTCATCAAGTGGGCTGGGCTGTGCTCAAGGCAATAGAAAAAGAACTTGATTCATTATCCTCCTAGGTCTAACTTAAGCGAGTTTTGACTCTCATTGCAATCTCGAACCTTAAAACAGTCAGATTATCGTGCCTCGTGAGTTGGGCTACCTCCAGGAGTTCTTCATGAGAAACGATGCAAAATAATCAGGCCGATAGCATTCACGAATGCAAGAGTACAAGTTAAATTATCGAAATTGAAATATTATTTTTCCCTTTAAATAATTCTGAGTAAGGATTAACTCGACGACGGTTCGCAGACACACAAAAACACTCAATCCGTTATAATCCGATTATTAGTTGAAAGGATCGAGACGCGACAGGTGGGATTTAATTGACCGCGGATTATTGATGAACAGTCTTACGCCGAGTTTAAAGGGTTTTCTCTATTTCAGTTGTACATCTGTCCAGAGACAAGCCGCAGCATTACATAAGTGTTTACGATCTCAAAAGAATATATTCGTTCGAGATCGATAGAGGTCAAAAACTGGTGTTGTTAAACGTAATTGCGCGACGCGGGTGAGTGTTGGAGCAGTTCCAAGCCAAGCGCGCATATACGGGATCGGGTGTTTACCTTTTTTTCTTCTAGCTCGGAGCGGAGTCCTGGCTAGACGATAATCGGTCAGTTCGATGATTGTAATAACGTATTATATGAAAATAAGACGCCATTACAATCAAACGTTAAATGGATTAGGAAATAAGATCGATCTACGAGTGTTGATGCAGTATCAAGCCAAGTAGGTTTTATATGGAGTTTTGAAGCGTACGTGTTGGTGCAGTACCAAGCCAAGTAGGTTTTATATGGAGTTTTGGAGCGTACCGTTGGTGCAGTACCAAGCCGTACAGGTAGTTTAGGTTTATTGTTGGTTGTTAGTTCGATGAGAAATGCAAAGTAAAGAAGGATCAACGAGTGCCGATGCAGTGTCGGGCCAAGTAGCGTCAATAGAGGTATCTTGGAATGCACGTGTTGGTGCAGTATCAAGCCGTGCAGGTAATTTAGGATTATCTTAAAACTAAGAGATAGAGAAAGGTGGTAGGTACGATAGGTTTTTGAGGCCTTAAGGAGCTGCGCTGGTTCAAGAAAGGAACCGTTTGTGTCAATGCAGTATTGAGCCAAACGGGCGAGCTGGGCTGTGCTCAAGAATTCTTGCAAGAGTCGAAGCAGTTTCGAGCCAAGCAAGAATCGGAATATTAATATTAGTGGGGTGTTCCAAGTTGGGAAAGTTGATTAATAATGAAGTCGTGATGATTCGCGTGGCGGGCTTATATACGAGAGTCCCCACTTCGCGAAAACGGTTAAACGGTTGCTTTGCGCTCATTGGTTTGGTGTTCGAAAGGCGCGATCGCCTGGCCGGCTGGGTACATCCCCGGCTGGCCGAAAACTATAGCGAAAAATGAAACGGCAAAGGTGGGTTTCTCTCTGGGAGTAAGTCGTTCCGTTACAATACGGAAACGTTGTAACATTACAATTATGATATTGAAAACTTATAATGTATGAGTATTTATTATACCGTATATTAATTGTACGATAATGTTTTTGTATATTAATTGTTATTTGCATATTGAATTTAATATATGCGTATTCGAGAGAAAATCTAATACTTTATATTCATTCTCAAACATATTTCACAGTGTAAGTCACAAAGAAAACATTCTAGCGATTTGAATTTTGAGGGTCTCAGAACGAGAGTCATGAGATCAGATACCATTCCTAGCGCAAAGGTAGAATAACTCCAGAGGGCTTAGCAAGTATCAGATAGCTTAATCCTAAAAGAGAGCTCGAATCGAGTAGCTCAATAACCGAAAGATAGCTTGAATCAGGTAGTTGCATAACCGAACGAAAGCTCGTATTAGGTAGTTGAAGAACAGAAGGTTAGCTTAGATCAGGTAGCTAAGATGTAGGCTCGAATCTGAACCAAATAATCACGCGAAATCGGAAACCCAATATCAATATGGAATATCATAAGTCAATAACTAAGTGAATTGGGCACCACGTACAGAGTACCGCCAGTTCTTGACGGACTTGATTATTTTTTCCCTAGTTTAATGAATTAACCCAATTCTGCACAGTGAGTGAACAACATAAGTCATCTAAGAGTCGAATTTTTAGTCTCAAGTTCGAACTTGGGACTATAAATTCGACTAAGTTAGAACTTCAGTTCGAAATTAAGTTAGAACTTAAGAGGTCACTACGGGATATTTTTGCAAATCACAGTCCATCCGGCAGATAATGAATCACAGTTGATGAATTTGTTGTTTTCCAATGATTAATCGTGACACCCTGAAAAACCGCAAACAGTGAAAATACAATGTATAACGCGATTGATCTCCCCTTCTTGTATATGCATTCTACAAAAATGATCGGCTTAAGTTCGAACTTAAGTTTGAACTCAAGTCGAACTTAGGACTATAAATTCGACCCTAAGACCACGGCCAACATTTGCTCTTTGAGTAGGGATATGGTAAAGGGGCTCGTTTGAAACAAATGAGTGATAATAAAGCAAAGTTTGAAATCGAAGCCCAACTAAAATTTCATAAATGCAAATCTTTTACGAATATCGATTGTAGTTGCTGAATTAATTAAATCAATTAGTCAAGCAGCCAATTTTCACCATTTTTTTAAGAAGAATTTCGTCGAATGTGGCTGCTTGATTAATTAATTTAATTAATCAAGCAGGTACAGTCGATATTTGTTCATAAAGGACTCGCATTTATAAAATTTGAATTGGGCTTCGATTTCACGCGATTTGAATCTAGCGATCACTAACTCAGACCCGAGGTGTATTTCGTGAAATTTTTATCATTAAAAACAATTGACCGGGAATAGTCGCATAAAATGATAATAAATAACAAGTTGAGAGAACCGCGCGAAATAATACAAAATTAATCGTGAAGTGGTAAGAATTAATTGACCAATAAGAATCGGTCAGAAAATTATCAGTGAGGAGAGCAGATCAAGTTCCAAAAGGTAGCTTAAACTAAAATTAAACGATAAGGTAGCGAAGGCATATATATTATAAAAGGTGAAGAGACGGTTATGAAATGAAGGTAGCTATACTAAAATTAAACGATAAGGTAGCGAAGGCATATATATTATAAAAGGTGAAAATACGGTTATGAAATGAAGGTAGCTATACTAATACACAGCTAAAATAAAATCTCCGTATTTTATAGCGCGATAGTAAGAGAGCTAATACAAAAGGTAGCATGGTAACAACCGGGATGTAAACATCGCAGCGGGCTCGCGGTGTTTGCATCTCATGCGAGCCCGAACATAAACACGATACACAAGGGGAGCTACTAATTCCTCGCAATGAATTCCTACGCAATTTCAAGGAGCCATATCGGAATCATTTATCACCCAATTCTAGACTTAATAAATCACGTAAAACGAAAATCTTAAACATATTTTTGTAGATGATATCGTACAAGAGAGATTACTGAATAAATCAATAGATCGACCAGAACTAATGGGAAATTCTTTATTCTCACAGAGCTGAGTGGCGTTTCACATTAACCCGAAAAGAAACGAATGTTTAACCGAATATTAAGATCAATAACAAATTAATAAGAATTTCCTACTCAACAAGAATGAAGGGAGGGCTGAGTCTCACCGGTGTTCTGCAGCAGTATTCCCCGGAGTGGTGATCGAGGTGCACGTCCGTTCGGTGCCCGTCAACGGTAACACCAGGTCGATCGATGTGTTGCGTGCCATTGATCGATGGTGTTCCCCGCGTCCCCCGGGTCGATGTTCATATGCTCTCGCGAATTTCGTAACTCGGCTCATCCTCCAATCGTAGCGTGGTATTTGATTTGCCGGATAGTGTGATGGGCAATTCAACCGTGAATACTGCACGACAGAGTACGAATTTTAAAGGTATCGTGCTCGTACTCACGTTTTCTTCACAATCTCTTCATGCATCAAATCGCTGTGCTTCTTGAAGGCCTTCCCCTTAGATCCGGTGACTTCGTTGACAAAGTGCGGAGTTTCTTATGCGGGAAATCGTGGCCAGCGATGCGTCGGCGATCGAACTTACAACTTTTGGTGCAACACTGCAATAAAGCTTTTTCTTCGACGTCCTAAACCCTTACTAAATAGACGCCGGGTTGTCCGGACCGTGGCGATCCAGGTCACAGTAGGATGGTCCAGCTCGAGGATAGTAAATCTTTAGGGCGGCAAGTAACATGGACATAAATGTTCGATGTCCGCCTGCAACACTGTAGAACAAGCCCGATATCCATATATTAAAGAATTTGTTTAATTTATTGAATAGATTCATTAAGGAGCTACACTCGACACTTGTAAAAAAAGATTCGTATTAGTGAAATTTGAATTAGGCTTCAGTTTCGCGCTCTTTGAATCTCGCGATAACGGTCTCTAACCCGAGATGGGCTTCGCAAAAATTCCATCGAAAAAAAAAACTTCACCGTCAACCGTTGAATACAATAACACCTAATGTAAACACTCGGTCACAGCCTATATAACTACAAGGTAAAATATAAACGCCCATACCAGCAACGCATCATAGTTTTCGTCATTTGTATATCATTTTATACGAATCCAAATCCTGCGGAAGCTTCGTATACACCATGAAATTCGAAGCATTTGTTTTACGAATAACTAAAATATCAATGCGATTTGCCAAACTATCGCAGAGCCAACAACAACACCGGCAAATCGAAAGTCAGATGCAAGGAATAAAGGGAAGCCGCAAACGGTAATATAATTTGCTCTTATCGATATTACAACATACTTAAATACCATATACATGTCACGACATTCCACCTCGTTAACTTACTTATATTCTGATACACTTAACCTCAATATTTGAGTTTTTTGATAATCACTTCGAGAACGAGAAATATGTATACACGTCATATGCTGTGACGATATCGAAGTGCTACGCCCGTGCTCCAAGAACTCTTAGGGCTATGATAGTTTAAATAACGAGAATCCGCCATACGTGGCCTCCAGAACCGTCAATCGACGAGAATGAGCCCCACGTGGCTTCCGGGAACTTTGAACTTACCGACTTAAGCACAGCGGCATCTTACAACCACCAGCGGTACAAATAATGAAAGCGACGTTATCAACAGTTGTAGGAAGGAGTAGACACGCTAACTCGCACAATATGAGTCGGGACAATATGAGCCCACCACTCGCCACTATTGTATCATCCCAAATTTTAAGTATAAAAGCCAAAATGGTCAGGTGTCGGCTCCCTTACGGAGCAAACGGCCCAAGCAAATGCTCTGACGGTCTGCTGTCTTAGAAAAATTTCTCCTAATTCCAGCATCGGGCAACGACTAGTAGAGATGCTAGTGACCGCTCCTGTCTGGTCACCCTACCTTCTATTAAAATTAGTTTTTCTCCGTTTAAAATAGAATCTCACTTCCATTTCCGAACGCCAGTACCGAGCAACTGCTAGTGAAGAAGTTAGCGACCACTCTTGTCTTGGTTACCTTACCTTATAAAAGTAATGGTTCAGAAACCATTTAGTCCTAACCTTTGTTTAAATTTAAACAATAAGATTTAACATAAGCATCAGATCTTCGACGAGCTATTATAAGATAAAATCATCTCTATTGACATGTCCTGTGGGACAAACAAAATTTATTGAGCAAAACATTTGTATTTTTCACAAATTTTGTTTATTTGAATAAAATAAAAGTGTTTTCTACTTCAAGCCTCTTTTTTTTTTTGCTGAATAGCCTGTTCCAAAAACTCACGTTCAACACACGGCGCATCCGACCGATTTAGCGGTTTAAAAAAAATGTAAACATTACAATGCATACCGTAACACGTACGAATAATTCATTGGATCGGCATATGAATAATAAACTATGACCGAAATGATCAACACGAACCGGCAATCTTCCAACTTTACGTTCAACTGGATTTCCATTTCAATAAAGTGATGAAGTGAGATGACACCAGAAAAAATTTACGGAATTTGTTCGTGTCAAGTTTATACCGCGAATAATGTCAATGTTAACACTTTGATGGATAACACTATCAAAAAGTCCATACTAACCGAGTTTTATATCGTGGATCTTCAACAGTACAGAGTACTGTTAGAGGTTCAGCTTATGATGTCTTGTACAATAAGTATTAAAATTTCTTCAAGGGTTGAAAAACGGCTCATTCATTTTCATGCGTTCTCTTAAAAGAAACTCATCACACCTGATGCTGTTGAAAGTCTGATATTCGCCTCCATTGTTCTTGTGTCGCTTTAATAGGGCTAGAATAAGGGCAATGTAATTTTAATTACGTAGTCGATATTATAGACTTTGTTATGACTGCCTTTTGCAGCCGCTTCTGATGCTGCTGCTACTCCTGCTGCTTCCGCCACGTTCCATATTGATAAATTAAGTTAGAGCAGCGACGAAAAGTAAAAAGAAGAAGAGTGAATAATTTATAAGACGTGGCTCATGACGGGTGATTATCAGTCCCTCGCATAATTCATCTCTCACTCTTCTCGAGCTCCTCCCACGGCGACATTCCGGTAACGGGTCCCTCAACACTTGGGAGAATCAACCATCAAATCTTTTTTTTATCCTTTTTCTGCGTAGCAAATGTAATTTCGTAAGAGCGATGGGCTCGCGAAAGTGAGAGATTGCCGCCTATACTACGCTTCGTTTGAACCAGGTTATATATAGTCTGAACGTATACCTATACATCATGTATATGTTTCACCGCGTGCAAGAACATTGCCTCCTCAGCATTCCCTATTGGTAGCTCCAATATTTTCTTCATATATTGGATACGTATATGTTTGTTGAAAAATGACCGCAGCTCAGCAGGTTAAACGACGCATGCTAGTTCAATTGAGTCTACTTCACCAGCAAGGATACATTCCTCAATGGCTTCAAAATTAAGCTGCGTCAACAAGAAAAAATGTGCTGTACCAAAGATAATGCATTTGGCATATCTCCGCGTATGTTTGTCGTGCTTTAGTATGGATGAGGTAAATTCACGGTAGGATGATTACTTAATGTTTTTTATATGTAGCAGTGATATGAGTATATTTATTTCCTTTGCTTGCTTCATTAAAAATATCCCGTGCAAGAATTGTAGTAGGGATTCAGCTGGATACTCACTGGATTCTTTACAAGCAATTCAGAATCTAGTCAGCGTCTCAGTTAGAATCGAAAAGTAAATGGAATGCTCACAAGCTGGATTCTGATCGAGATACGTGATCGGGCCCCAATCTGAACTCCAAAGCAGATCCAGTCCCAATTCAAGGTGCCCAAACATCGGAAAAATAATTGGCAATTATATTGGGCTGTGCGAGGGGTAGTGCGAGAAGAGGGTAATTTCCACGTTTAATTCCATGTTAAAACTTACTGTACTGATTGGCTCAAGAATAACCCGGAGAAACCGCTAATAAATTTGTCACTCACCGGGCATCGAAGCACCGAAAATGTGGATTGTAGAGTACGACAGTTATGCTTAGAGCACAGATAAAAAACAGATAGGGAAACTTGCAATGTTTTATAGTTGGAGTGATGACAATATGGTTCAATTAACGATATTTGCCAGTTTATTGAAAACAAACGTTCAAATCGTATATGCAACAAAACGGCATGTTTGAAACTATAAGAATAGTTTTTGAAACTATTATCACTTTGATAATTGCTACTATAATTATATGTGCTATAACCATGAAATATAGACGTTCCTCCTTGGAATTATATTAATGGTTGATCCAACTATTTTCTTGTATTTGATATAACCATAAAATATACTCGTTTCTCCTGGCCGGACAGCCTTGCAAGTCTTATATACGCTGAGGCTTCAAGCCGTTTGCGAGAATCGTTTCGACCGCTTGCCATCTAGCGGAGCATTGTGCATCAGTGTTTCTTACGATGCCACTAGATAGCAAATGGATGAAACGTTTCTCGCAAGTGACTCGAAGCGCTAGCATATATAAGACTGCGAGGCTCTCCTGAATCTCACTACATACGGGCGGTCTACCCTTTGTTGACGAGAATCGAGATTGGCGGAAAACGTCTAGGGTAGAGTCCGGGAAAAAATTTTACGCAGTCCAGGTGAGAATCGAAAATGGACACGAGGATGGAATCTGCCATTGAACCGCTGAGATTCCCGGATCATTCAGGGTGGAGTCTACGATTAATTGAAAGACAGTCCAGGGTCAAGTCCAGGATGGATTGTAAGATAGTCCAGGCGAGCACCCAGAATGGACACCGGGATGGATTCTGTCACCTCACAGTTGAGATTTGCAGTTCGTCTAGGATGATGTCTTTGGATGACTTTGGGATCGGGTCAAGAACTGGAATGATCTCAGAATCCATCCGGGACTCCCGCACAGACTGTGAAGATTCCATCCGGGACTCTATTCTGGACATTACCCAGGTCTCTACCCTGGACCCCATCTGAGATTCCATCTCAGATGGTATACATCCGGGACTGTGTTTTTTCTGCGTAGCGGAGAGTTACATATAGAGAAAGTACCGTCTAGTCTCTGAGGAAAACTAGTCTGAGGAAAACGTTCATGGAATCTACATTGGGAACCATAAAATTGATTCTAGTGTTTAGTATGTATTCGTTAATGAAGATTATGCAATCATTAGCTATTTTATTGGTTATTGCTTAAGTACGCTAATTGGCTTTTACTATCCCCTCCCCCTTTTACCCTATTTCATTTCTCGAGACCTCTTGTTGTTCGCAGCCTCTCTATCTAATGCACTACTGCATCGCATTTACACGAGGGCTCAGGGAAACTGCGGAAAACGTGGCCGATACAGGTGGCTTTATTCTTACTGAGTTTCTACTGTATAATGCATTAGAAGCTCAGAAAAACTGCCTCCCGCTCAACAATTTACACGCAAACCAGTGCGTGGCTAAGTGGTCACCCATCCAAGTTATGGCTGCAAACAATGCTGGTCAACTATGGAGACCACCGAAGCCACATATCGACCGCGCGTCCACTGCAGTCGGTCCAATTATATTAAACAAGTATATAATGATTAATCAATTAAGTAGAGTGGTTAATAACTGTTGTTAATCAACTTTAACAATTGAAATTGTATTCTCGTCCGTTTCTCTATAATGAATTCAACGAGTTTATACGGAACCAACAAGTTGTTGACAATTGTTACTTAAAAAATAATAGACGATGGATAATCGGATGATTATTTTAGAATTCTTGATCAAAAAGAAGTAATGTTTAAAACTGGGAAGTCCAAACCGGAATCCAGCTAGATTCTTATAAGGACACCTTATTTCGGGATTCTTCGTGATTCCTCCAATTGCGTCAATAACGGATGGTACTTTCCAATTGGGGTTGATCTGAATTTTCAAAAAGACACCTTACATCGAGATTTCTTGTGATTTTTCCAGTAGCGCTGAAAACTTATTGTACTTTCCAAATTGGATCCATATGGGACCGTATGAGGAATCCCATTGTTGAGATTCCGTGATAAATCTCAATCGGGATTTGTTGTGACATGAGGATTCCCCGAATAATTTCTGCAGAAGATTGAAAGTAAGTTGCTTCTGAAAGACACCTTTGAGTTGCAACATTTGCATCAGTGCTGTACTGAACATTGCAGGTATGAAGTGTACTGGCAATGCCGGAATGTGGCGAACCGTGTCGATTACGAAGTACGGCACCAACTGATCGTTTTCGCTAATTGCCTGTAGTTTGGCACAAGACATAGACCACGCTTATCGAAATGTATATCAATACACAGATGACCTACTCTTTGGTACACACAAAACTGTACATGATTACTTGAAATCAATCCTAGCCCCACGTTGGACTTAGCCCTTGGCTGACTTGGAGCTTAATTATACTCATCAAGAATAATGTGCAGTAACAAATGTGAAGCTGTTGACTTATTGACTGTTGACTTATTGACTGTTGACTTATTGACTGTTGACTTATTGACTGTTGACTTATTGACTGTTGACTTATCTCTGTTCAATATTTATTCTATTATTATAATATTAAGGTAAATTCACAACAGGATGATCACTTACACTCTGAAAACCAAGCGTGTTACAAGTGTGTAATTTTCTATCTTTAATATTATGCCGCTTTTCAACGCACTTACAAGCATGTTCCATTTGCGTAGCATTACCATAGACAAGTAACACGGTTAAAGGTTTGTAAATAGCCGTCACAATATAAAACATAGGAAATAACATGCTTAGTTTTTAGAGCGTAATGCTTTGTATATGTAGCAGTGAAATTAGTATATTCATTTCCTTTACTCGAATCATCGGCAAGGCGAACATTGAAAGTGAAGTTGCTTCTTAATGTAACCTCTAAGTGGCAATATTTGCTCTCGTGCTATGCAGAAGTTTGCAGCAATGGAGTGTTTTGGCGAGCCCGGAATATAGTTAACCGTGTCCATTAAGAAGTGCGACACCAACTAATCGTGTTCGCTAATTGCCTGCAATTCAGCACAAGCCATAGACTGTGCTTACTAAAATGTATATCAATATACAGATGACCTGCAGTTCAGTATACATAGAAATGTACATATGTACTTGGAATCCATTCTCGACCCACATCTGACGCGGCCTTTGGCCGACTTAGAGCTTAATTATTAGATAACCTCATGACGATCCATCTTGACCCGTCTCGAGAGGCCAAGAATTGAGATATAGCACTATTTACAGACTACAGATATACTAAAGTGACGATTAATCGTTCACCTTCATCTCCTAACTAGTTATTTAACACGTACTCCCGTTCACGAAGAGCACAAGTATAGGTGGTATAAAGATGAAAGTTTAGTATCGTTATTCGATATCCTTAGTCTCGTGGATTCCTGCCCTTTCCTCCATCTGCGAGAACTACTGTACGCTAAAAATAAAGAAGCCTCATAAACACCTACCTCTTCGCCAACTTTGGCCATGCTGGAGCAAGTCCTTGGCCATTCTATGAACTGGGCCAAAGCAATCAAACGATCTGATCTTTGAGAGGCTTTGTCGAGAATAATATTAACTAAGTCTAAGGTCTAATAAGTCTCATAAGAGTCTAATAAGAGTCTAAGGTCCATACGAGGAACAATCGTTACTAGGTCTGACAACCAATGGCAATTATTATGAATAGGCTAGATTCACTAGTAAATTAAGCGTAATTCAGTAAGGAGGACTTCAGTACATAAAATCCCAATCCACAAAAAAAAATACACAAATTATCATTTATTCTAGACAAATAAACTTACGGAAAAATGAAAGTTTGTTCTATTCATATTAAAAGCATGAACAATTTGTCATGACTCAGCCGGTGAGCATAAAACTGAAAGTTCGCAATCGAAATTTCTGTTGGATCGTAGGTGATAATAATCCCAAGATATTTCTACTAAAATATTTGTTATCAATCTTCGAAAACTTTGTTCTATGAAATAAAATTTCATTCATATTCAATATGTTGTTCAATTTTTTCAAGTACATTCGATGTTTTTTTCTTTATTTTTGATGTTTTGAAATTTGATTTTTCGTGTGTGTGTGTGTGTGTGTGTGTGTGTGTGTGTGTGTGTGTGTGTGTGTGTGTGTGTGTGTGTGTGTGTGTGTGTGTGTGTGTGTGTGTGTGTGTGTGTGTGTGTGTGTGTGTGTGTGTGTGTGTGTGTGTGTGTGTGTGTGTGTGTGTGTGTGTGTGTGTGTGTGTGTGTGTGTGTGTGTGTCTGGCCAGCATGTCAAATTCAAACTTAGGTACCTTAACAATTGCCCTACCAATTGAGCTGAAATCTTCCACACGTGAAACAGGTAGACTTCTTTGCTTGTGATCATTTTTGGGAAAATCGAAGCATAATATTATGTTTTATTTTATTTTGAATTTTTAGAGAAATGTAGGTAGTTTCTTTAGCTTTCACAAATTTGTAGCTATCAAGCCGAATAATTGTTGATAAATAGAACCATGCTAAAGGAAAATCCGTACTGAATTTCGAATGAATCCATAAAAAGGTTTCGTTTTGATGAGATTTCGCAATTTTCAAAAAATGTACGTATCGCGCTAACTCACGTAAAACATCGCGGTATCAATTAAAATTTTCGATAGTCTAACAATATTACTCCCTGGTAAAGTTTGCTAGAGTGGTTTGAATCTTATGGCATATTGTATATTTTCTTTAATTTACATTTTCCTATAACACACGTAAAATTTTATAAGACAAGGATGAAAAGTATAAACTTACACACTGTTTCCACATTGGTATTTCTCACAGAGGTAACTTTGCAAAACGTGAAAAATAATGCTGGAGCAATGTGCAAGGTGCTAGGTCGCATCTATGTTTTCTGTGGGGGGGGGGGGGGGGGGGGGGGGGTATCGATTTTCCGATGCTGAGAAAGTAAGAACAAAGAATTCGGAGAGTAAGACGTGGTGACTAGGAATAGTCAAAAGCTCCATCGAAAATACAGTACAATAATGTTAGTTCCTCAGGCTAGTGATGGAGCTCAACGTAATGGGCGACATCGTCACAGCGTAAATCAACATCACTGCCCTACGGAACAGTATCAACGTCGATTTATTTCGGTGAAACCGCCACGGTGAGGCGGATCCTTAGCGGCGGTCAATAAGAGGTCAAATACAGTAAGTTTGGGAGTAAAAGAAGACCATAACAAGTTTCTTAAAAGTTCGATGAGCCCCTTTCTACTTAAGTTACATTATACCTGTACATCCATACTGAAATAGTTCCGTACTGAAATATTACGATGGAAGTGCTGTAAAACTTTTTCTGATGAGTGTGAGCTTGCGTCATGAGCTGAAAGAGAGTGCTGCAATCACACGAGTTATTTCACAATGAGTATTGTTTAAAACTGCACTTCACTTAGTGCGAAAATAAATGTTTTACTAACATTTCGCGTAGAACTCGCTGCAAACTGTGTAGATACGGGTTTATTGCACGTATCAGAATATGGAATTCAAGGTGCAATGAATATCTTTTTATTCATGGTTACTAGTGCTTGAATTTTATCGAACGGTCGGATAAATCGAACTATCCGGACTTGATTGATCCGACACTTAATATCCGAATAGCAGACCATTGCGAGCCTATCCGGATACCCGAGCTACTCGAATACCCGGACTATTCAGATTATCCGAGTACTCGAATGATTCGGACTATACGGATATTTTGGATACTCGAACTATTCGAACGATCCGGATATTTCGGATGCTCAAACTATTCGAACTACTCGGATACTCGAAGCTGAAATTGTATTCAATAAAAGAAATGTTTCCTCAGTGTTTTATCATTATTTAAAAAAAAAATGAGATTTTTATAATTATTTTTTGTAGATGCGAGCGAAATAATTATTTTATATTTGTTGTCGAGAGGAAAAACACGAGTGTGTATGATATACGTATGATAGAGAGAGATGGAGACAGAAAGAGAGACGACACGATTTTGATGTGCTGATGTATGTATGATATAAGACGTATGATATTTTTTGCGTTTTTTGAGCTATTATTTTGTGGTACAAGATAAAAAAATTTTTAAATTACCTTTTATGATTTAAGGTTGGACTCCAACCTCGAATAACTTTTGAAAGAGTCGACTCAGTGAAAAATCATATTCAACCTTTTTTGTAGATCGTTAAATTTACTACAAGAATAAGTTTTTGTTTTCACTAGACAATTATTTGTTCAAGCGCATTTAAAATTCAAACAAAATTTTAAAAAATACATGTGCCATTTAAATGGGAAATCAAAAATCACAATGGATCACCTCTTAATATTAATATGAAGGGCTCAAACTTTAGCAGGATTTTTTTTTCGTTATTTCAGACAATAGTTCCATGGTATCTAAGGAAAAAAAATTAAAGGTTTTTTTGGCCCACTCTAGTGTTCATATTAATAATCTATGCTGATCGATATAAACATGAAATAAATATATATTTTTCGAACCGCAGTTGGGTCTATTTTTAATTATACGTTAACAGAAATAAGCCTATCACTGGCTTGAAAATCAGACAATGAACTAGAATTTTCAAGTATCCGGGCAGTTCGTGTAGTTCGGATATTCGGCTACTCGGATAATTCGAACATTTGGGGTATTCGGATAGTTCGAACAATGCGGGTATTAGGATAGCTCGAACCGTTCGGGTGCTCGGATACTTCGGACCGTTCAGGTACTCGGATCGTTCGAGTAGTTTGTTTATCCGAATTTGAAGTCTCAAAATCTACTATCCGGATATCCGAACATGTTCGGATACCCGTCTTATCCGGCTCCACGTGAGAGCCCTAATGGTTACAGAGTCAGGTGTCAATTTACAAATTTCAAATTCAAAGATTAAAATAGTTTTATTTATCGAGATCACATGTAGATCATGTTAGGCATTTATCTATGCTTTTGAATCGCAGTAATCGTTTGTAGTTCGCGTGAGTTGATTAATGACATTAATATTTTCCTTAACGCTGAGCCCGGCAAGGAATCTTAATACTGAGAAATTTAATCTCTGTGCACTGTAAAGTGGGGCATTGCGATGGAATGTGCAAACAACTTTCTGTTCCGTTGCTATTTACACCCAGAGAAATCGATCTGAAGAGGTTATCTGAATCAAGTATGGAGTGTATTTGGAATGTATAAGATGTTATTTTTATCAATTACAGTTTTCCATTCGAATTCTACCCCAACATTTTTACTGCTGTTAGTACGAATGATTTTAAATCGTGAATAGTTTGACAATCAAAAATAATTATTATACAAATGATCTTTATAAGTATTCGTGATCAACAATTATATCTTAGATTGGGAAATACTGATTCTAAATTCGACATGGTAAACATGCAAAAAGTAAACAACTTGCCTAAAAAACACTGTACATAAATCTACGGTAAGTACATTTACATCAGCAGTCAACTGTTAATCAATAGATAGCCATTGATAAAAAGTTGTAAGGTAATGAATTACGAAACTAATTAGTCTCCCTACTTTGCAAAAAGTCAACAAACAGTAAAATGCCTCCCCTACTTATCGTCAAGTGCATGTAGTTTTTTCACGAAAACTCAAAAATGAATAATAATAATGGCATTACAGTTCACCATATCATAACTCAGAATTGCATGAGTAAATTTATAAAAATTACTTGTCCAGCCACATATTGTATCGGCTGTGGTGTTATTAATTGCCAAAACAGTTAGTTCACATAGTAAAATGGCCGAACAAGTAATTTTTGTATTGTACTTGACTCAGATTTGTATACACCGAGGGTATTTTTTGGAGGATCTCGAATACCCGACAGAGTTTCCTCACTCCTACTTACCACAACGCGAACACAGTGAACTCTTCTGTGCTAACCAATAGCTTGGTTGGTCTAACCAATTAATCACCTGGCGTATCCATAACGAAGCGCTTAGTTGTTCCAGACAAGCATTTTTTTCAATGTGACCAGTCGTATTTAAGTCTTGTTCCTAATGAACATCAAGCTGAATGAAAAGAGGGATAATTGTAATTTTCTGTTCGAGCAAGCCGAGTTTCATTCACGGTCAAATTAGCGTGTTTTTCTAGATCGATATTTTTTAGTCGGCCCCCGACGGGATTTAAGATTTCGTCCCGTTTAATTGGCCGAAAGTAAATTTTCATTATAAGCTCCAGGCTTACTGATCTCATACACGATTTTATTTGTTCCAAGCTCCAAGCGGAAACTCCCTACATATTATAGCTTGCTGACTCCCATCAAGACACATTGATTTTTACCGTAATCTCAGTCTTACAACATTTCTAGACAATTTTTTTTTTTTCATCATATGTTCTATCCCGGCATTTACATAGTACATTCAATGATATGTTTTTCTTGTAGAATACGGCTAAAGAAGTTTTGGATTGAACATCTTCAAGTTCGTGTTTCGGTATGACAATATAAGCTTCTTTGATGTATTATGTGGACAGCAGCGCGAATATTCTTGCGCTGGGTCTATATCTGCAGAGATAGCGACGATTGCCAAATCGATGTACTAAACGGGTTTAACGGGCCAGGAATAATTAGGGTGTTGGCAGAGCGCCGAGAACTCAACTCTGACGATCCATATACATAGAGAACCATTCTCTCTCTCGGTTTGTTACAATTTCCCCAAGTAGAACGTGTTCTGGGGAGCAGATTCAAACTCCAAGAGGTGCGTTTCCTCACTCACTCTTGGTTATACTGCTTTGTCGGTACAGCAGGGTTGGTGCACAGCTCATTACACGCGTTACCACTTTACACTTGAGTGGCGTAGCGCCATTCACTCGTTGCAGGAATGAAATACTAAATAAGCCCGAAGCCACGCGGGTCCCCGCGTGAAAGCTCTTCGCATCCTACAACTACGCTGTGTGATAATCTGCGAGTACCGTAACTCACGTCTACTGCGTTTCGTGCGCTGCGAGAAACCGTGTGAATCATTATAATTCAGATGAGCTGGCTGGTTGGGCGAAATACACGCATTTGGCGGGAGTACATGTGTGCACCTCGGCGTCGATTTCTCACGTCGTCTTATCTTATTTCCTGCAGTACATATCGGTAAAAAGATTAAAGAGACCAAGTGATACTTCTTGCAATCATTACTTTTTGGCAATTCATATTAAAAATACTTGCAAAAATGATAGAATTTTTATGCTCGATATCTCAGCGTCCTTCCAGGATTCTTTTACAACCACAGTTTAATCTATGTAATATCCAATAGTATATTACACTACAAGAGCAGAAAGTTTGACATTCCTACGCTGCGCGTAATTGCGCGTCAGTCCAAGGCTATTAAACTTCTGCTGGTGTGGTGTATACTACTTTTCTTTATAGCCGGTCGAAATTACGAGAAAAAAAATTGTACGTACCCGCGCAATGATGCCTGCCCCGACATTTACGCCTACTACAGGTTCGGCCCAGGTCAGTAACCAGTCCCCTCTGAGGGCCTGGTCTCGATCAGTAATCAGGGCTCTATGAAGCCGCATCTGACTTCCCCTTCTTTATCGCATTTGCCATAGCATTTCTGCTAAGTGAACAGGCAAAAATTGCGGAAAAATTTATGCCGATATTGCCAGTCTCGAGTTCGCCTCACAACACCGTAGCTACGTCACGATTTCCGTCGGGAATGTAAACACATACTACAGCTGTATACATGTGACCCCCACAGTTACCTGTGTGTGTCTCACGTATACATATGGAGCTTCATCGCGTCCGTGTTTTTATTTTTTGATGCAAATTTTCGACCAGGTCCTTTTATTTAATATAATTCACGTATTTAGTAGTAATTTAATCTGCAGCTTCAATTAAGAGCATTAGGAATCCTTATTTGAACATCTCCTGATCTCCGCATACTGAAGGATGTAAATGTAATGTTCCAAGTTTTTTTGGCCCTACTGTTATTAGGAGAAGTACAGTGTATCGAGGTTTGCTTGTAACGTTGCTCACGTCTACTGCGTTTCCTGCGCTGCGAGAAACCGTGTAAACTAGTCTAATCTAGCTGCCTTGTTACGCGAAATAGATGCATTTGCGGTACATGTGTGCACTTTGAGGCCAAATGGTGCTTCTTGCAATTATTACTTTTCCCGAACAGAAATGAATGAATAATCCGACCCGGGTGAGGTTGCTAATCACATCGTGATCGGGCTACTGATCTGGTCGAGATAAGGCCCATTTTATAAATCATACATAGCCCTAATAATTTTTCTATCGCATCTGATTAATCCACGTACTTGATTACAAGGACCGATGTACATGAGTATAAATCGTATGAATCGAAATAAACTATTTGCATTAAAGATGAATTCACATAAAGGAAAAGGTGAAAGGGATGAGTGAGTGAGAGGTTCTATAATAAACCAAATATTTCGCGGTAAAATAAACTTACTCGTCTCGGCTTAAAAACTCTCATGAAGCAGAGAGAAAAGCCGGGACAAGAGATGCTGGGTGAAAATCACGAGTACCTGCCGCTGCTTCTTGCCGTATAAAAAAAAATGCAAAGCTGGGCCTGCGAAGCGCAGTAGCACAGGGCTTGCACCAAGCGCGCCCCGACGTCTCGGGAGTCCAAACGCTGTGGTGCCGGGCGACACCGGACGTCGCCGCGATGCGCTTGCCCTGGGAACGGTTATACCGAACGCGTAGACCCGTTCCCCAACGATGTCCCTATAAAGCCTCAAGGCTTACGCAATCTCCTACGCTCAACTCTCACACACACCCTATTGATTATCGCGATTGCGGATTCCGACGCCGACAACGATGACTACGCGGTCGCACCGACGCGAGGTGAAGGGTTTGTTCTGAAAATAACGAATCCAGTCACCTTACTAAACTGTCGTGGCCAAATTATAAGGGGCAATATAAACTAAAACCTGTCAGCCACGGTAACATGGAATACGAACGAGGATCAAATAAATCGCGATAGAATTGCCGAATCTGCTACTCGGACAGATAGCGTGCAGTCTGTTCGCGTACTTGATCACGACTAAAAGAAAACTCATCGGGCGCGCGGGCCTGTCCCCACCTAGCCGGCCGGAAAGCCCCGTTGTCGAGAATGGAAACCCTCGATGTCAAGCCCGGGTAGCCCCGATGTCGAGCGCCACGATAAGCGCGAGAGAGTGCCACTTCGAGGCAGTGGCGGCACGTCATTCAAATTCAAAATTCACAAACAGTACATATAATGCATACAACACTAGATCAATTATTGAGAGCTTATTCCAGTACCATAACATACATCGTGTAGGAGCTTTAAGAAGTGGGTTTTATCAGTTTATTTTTGAGCTCTGTTTTGGCGGTGATTTCTCAGTCTTTTGCATGATTAACAACAAATCTGATTGCTCCCTGTATTAGTCTTTCGTTGATTTGTGAATCGCTGGACTTCCGTTAGAATTGCATCTACATTATTTGGAAAATGGATAATTTAATATAATACTAAGATTTAGATATTTTAACCTATAAAAACATCAAGTAAAAGTTATACCTCGATGCAAATATTGGAGACAGTCTCGAAATATATTTAAAAAATAAGAAGAAAACACAATTGAAATACTAGGTACAGTAATTGAGTGTTGAAAAATCGATCTACCGTGCGACTCATCATTGTCAAAAAGTGACGCGTCAAAAGAGCTTAGCGTAAGAAACAACTATGATAGAATCAATTGACCCACAATGATGATTTTGTATTCAAGTGATGCAGTCACTGAAGAAAATGTATACTTTTTTCCTTATCCACGATGTAAGGATGTAAGTCAAACATACGATGTTACTATTAACAATAGATAATATGGCAATAATATACGAAATCATGCAGTCAAAAAATCCGATATACTTATCATACAACGGTAATGCCAGATCTGCCCTACCAGTATTCTGATAATTTCTTTTGGAAAGATATATTTTTCGAGATGACCAGATTTTGAATATGTGAATTACGGATCACGGGTACATCTGGCCAGACTGATTGAGAATGCCCGATCGTGGCCCAATATAGAAAACTACAGTCCACCTCCATTTGAAATGTCCCGATGGCCAATCCGGGAAAGATCGGGGTCATATTCCGTGAACTTTATTAGGAATGCCTGGATGATGCCTGATCATCCCTCGATGGGGAATATGTCAAGCTAGTCAATTTCAAAATATTGTATTGATGCATAAGCCGGGCAAGACGAGAGTCTTATTCGATTTGCCTGATCAGGCATACCTGACCGATGCCTGATCCGGACCTGATAGTTCTTCAGGCAACCTGAACTAATTTCCGCTCCGGTTAGCCAATTGACAGTAAGATTATGTGCAAGATTAAAAAACCTGCATCCGTGATATCTTAGCTTCCATCTGCAATTTTTTTCACAACGGCAGCTTTATTTATAGGAAATTATAAGTCATTCCAGTGAAAGATTGTCAATTTTTTACTTAATCTGAGTCACGTGTTTGGAAGTGATTTAATCTGCGGTTTTCATTGAAAATATCTGAAATAATATAATATGTAATCTGCGTGTAAAGGACGGTTTTATGCCCGTGTTGAATACGACATTCTTCCCAACAGAGTACGAGAAATTCGTGCATGTGAATAACTTATCATACCACGATAAATCACGGAATGAAAAAAATGGAAGAGTTCTCCTATTGCAAAAAAAAACATCTTTTATTGTTCTACATGGAAAAGAGTTATTACACTTATAGCGATATTATCGGTGAAATCGGCAAGGTGCAATTTGAGGCATTCGATCGATAGCAAGAGAAAATAAACAGGAGCGTCCTTATTTTTCCTCGCTTAATGACGCTCTACCATCTGTGCATATGAGATTAGATAAGTAATCATAAGGACCCTCTCAGTTCCTTTCCCATTTCACGCCCGCAAGCTATGAATTCAATTATCACGCACAGTGTCAAAAAAGTAGCACTTTACACCCCGAATATCGAGGTGTACAGTCGAATTTTACGCACGCTGTTGCAAGAACTTTACTCAAACATATTATGACCGTTGCCAACTAAGAATGGTAATGTAATGCTTTAAGTTTTCTTACCCTACAACTATTTTTAGGGGAATGACGTCTTCTCCAGGTCATTTTGTAATCGCGCAAATTCTGGTATTATGATATTTGATATATACTGATTATCGTTCCTCTGACTCGAAACCGCAACATAGCATTGAAGCGTCCTGGAATTAATAGGATTGTTCGCTACCGAGAGGCCGATATTCGAGAGTATCATTGTCCAATTGTCATACTATAAAGGGTTTTGGATCCATTCTGCAAAAGGTTGAAAATGCGAGGCAAATCATTGGAATAATTGATTAAACCTGTTCAATCGGCAACAACCTGATATTCTCGATGCACGACACTTTTACGTGCGTTTACAATACAGTGTACGCGTGACCGCGTTGCAGTGTCCGCCAATGTGTGTACACACTTGAATATTCGGAGTCTGCTGGCATCGCTCGCGGTTTTCCATATCCGGGATCCACCGCCAGCATTTGACGTGCCGATTGTGGGCTATGTTATGCACACGAGCCCAACGTAGCACGTACCTGCAGCACGTTCGGTCGATCGATTCCCTTCATTTCTCTCCACAGCGAGGTAAACGTGCGCGTTTAGTTATTACACCCTCTTATTCTCAACCACTCACGCTTCATACGACCGGTTCACGGCAATTGTTTGGTACGTCAATGCACTTAGAATCAAGCATAGGAATACAGTTAGAAGAGGAATGTATGGAAGGATGGTGAATTTTAGACATTTTAGGCATTTAGGCATTCATAGAACCGTAGCTGTTTACTAGTTATGGACGAGTGTATATGTAGATCCCTACATATACATATTACGGTATTTGCGTTATGCACAGAAGCATCGAGTATCTGTAGAATGCACAGGTACGAGTGAACTTGGTTGTTTTAACTAAATTGTCTAGACTTTTTTTTAAAGCCTAGTTTTATTTTTAAATATGCAAAATAGTAGATTGTGATACTTATATACGGAGAAGATATATCAAACGTAGTTTGGTTGGCATTCCCGATCAGTTGGTTGGCAGTACCAATCAATCGATTGACACTACCAATCGGTTGGTTGGCGCTACTTCGAGCGGTCAGTGACTGATCAGTTGCTTGACGTAAATAATCACTTAGTTTTGACACACAATAACTTATGAATTCCATATTCTACCATGCACGTTAGTTGCCACATATGATTTTAGTGGTTCCTACAATTACATCTTTTTCACCATCCACGAAAGCGGATATTCCACGAACGTTAGGAAATAGCGTACGAGTTAACCCAGCGCGATCAAAGTAACCGCATCTATACTCAAGAGCTAAAGCCATGAACATGTACGACAAACGGTGCGTTGCAATTTTGTGATTTTATATGAAAACAAAATGTTTATTACGCGCATGGTGGTGACATAAACCCCGAGGTGGGACTCGAATTTCACGATTAAAATACCAAACAGGGAAACCACCATCGAAAAATAGCCTCTCGCAGTAAAAATCGTAAATAAAATGTCAAGAGACGTCCGAAAAATGCTGTACGGAGCCAGTGGTCAGATAATCAGAGATACATTATCGAACAAAATAATGGAAGTGAGAAGGCGAAAAATTGGAGCCATATTAAAAAAAAAAAAAAAAGGAAAAAAAGTAAGAGATGAAAGAAGAACTACTAGAAAAATGAACACGAGTAAAATAAGGTTATATTAAATGAATCACAATAAGTACAAATGGAAAAACTGCAAAATAAATGAATTAGGGAACAAATGTGATAAGGGCACAGAAGGGCACGGATAGTCTAAATAAGCAGCGGTCAAATATTGATCAAAGTGATATAGGAACGAAGAAGTTAATAAGAAGTATGAAAATAAAGATATATCAAATAGTGAAAATGGTGTGGTAAGGACAAAGAACAAAGCCAAAAAGTGCATTGAATATGTTAAAAGGAACAGGAGCGATCCCTCCGGACAATAAACATTTTTTGTTATAAACACCATCACATATATACCTGCGCACAAGCACTTCAGTGTTTATAGTGGGCATATAAGCAACGAACAATGCCTGAAAGCTGCTGGACAGCTTCGGGACAATGCTGTAATGCATAAAATAATATAGTTTTTATTGCTATTCTCATTATAACTGTTTAAGTCACGTTGAGGATATTTTTTATTTGTAAAACAATAATAATGAACTTTTAGGTTACCGGGTCTTCTTGAGCATTATTCCTTGCGGTCACGAGTCGGATAGGATACTTAGGCGTGCACTGCTTTACGCGTCAACTGTTGAGTGGAAAGCAGTATTCCAACTGTATATTTATACAGAAAAAACTCAGTTACGAATGAAGCCGTCTGCATTAACCAGGTTTTCTTTAGCTTTTCTATGACCTCGTGAAAATGCTATACAATTGTACATAAGCATGAGTGACTTCAGAGAAGACTCTAGAAAGATCTCTATGAAAAAACAGGGAAAAAGGGGAGCAGGGCAACGTGATCAATTGAAGAACGCATACAGATCAATAAACCAACAAGAAAAAATAGTGGTCAAGAAATAACTGATAAACATTCCAATTTCTGCAAAACTTGAACCCTTTTACTTATTTTTGATAAATATGATATTGACCATTGCTTGGGTTACGTCAAAAATATGCACTCACTAGATAAAGTTCTTCAAAAGTTAATGCAATGACGTACATTCTTTAAGAACTTTGAAACTCCATGTAATCCGAAACGTTATATGAATTCTCCCTCAAAGGGACACTAAAAAATTGTCGACAGCCTTTCAGTCAGCTACTTTTTCTTTGCATTTCTGAGTTTCGGCTTTACGATATGCGATTGGGTCTTAGAATCGATTGACTAAATGGTGCATTGTTTTCAACATTTTGTATGACTTTGGCTATTTGTGGTGAGAAACGCAGTATACATGAATATAATCATAAGAATATCATTTATTCTTCTAGAATAAATGATAAGAATGATTCTACAAGGATAAATTGTTATTCTACTATATATATATATATATATATTACATATACTAGGATGTTATTGTGGCTCGCGCGCCGCGCGCGCTCGCATTGAGGAACTAAGAATAATCAGGGCCAGGGCCTGATGTTGAACTTAGAATAATTCGGTTTTGGGGTTTCACAGACCCCCCTGAATATTTCTAAATCCCTCAATTCTTGATACGGCGGCGGCGAAACTTTTATCAAGAGACACGGCAGCGTCTTAAGACAAGTATATTTACCTCTCTTTGCTTACGACCGACATTTTCTTTACCGACTGACCAGACGCTGCTGCAGTATCTCTTACTCCGAGCGACTCATTTTTGCAGATATTTTTAGTTTATTTATTTCACGACTTTCTGTTCCTATACAAAGTTTATAGCTCAATTTTTTGAGCCACAGTTTTTGGTGGAAGTATTGGGTTCTACTAACATAAATGTACTTGTCTCAAGTTTTTTGACACATGGTGTTGGGGGGGGGGGGGGGGGGGGGGGGGTATAATATAGAGCGATAATAAATATTTGTATAATGATTTTGTAGTGAAATATAATTATAATCTTATAATTATTGGAGTAGGCACAAGGGCACGGAGCATGAATAATTTTTTCTAAGCTTATAATATACCGGGACGCTTTATACATGAACAACGTGTACGTACAGGTTTTCAGTTAATTTCCGGACTTTTTGTACATATCGGTGATAGGTGTAAATGTTCTTTTCTCAAGTTCTTCACACGCCTCGTTTTCCTTGGATTCTGGATACTGTTTTTCGAATTAAATGTATACCTAATTGTCGAACAAATTAGAGGAATAACAAGGAAACTAATTTCATTATAAAGCAGGCTAAGGGCTTAAGTGCTTATTATTCATCTAAAATTATCATAAGTTAGGTGTCCTATTGACTGAAATTTGCATTAAAATTAACGGTAATAGGAAGCACTTAAGAGATACTTAACATAAAGTTTGAAACAGAGAACCTTACAAACAGGGCGTTGATTGTGCCGAGAGCGTGTTGTATTACGCCACGAAATCGATCTCGTGCCGTGTGTGATGCGAGATAATTAACTCGTCGGGAGAGTCTGATGCTGAGGGCTAGAAAGTACTCGCAATAGAAAAGAGTACCTGCGAGCTCGAGTCAACAATGGAAACGATGAATGAGAACACACATGGGTTACCGCTATAGTGTAGAAAGTACACACTACGCATACTGCCGTGCAGATTGCGTGCGGATTGATCCCTGAGACTGAAACATATGAAAACAACAACTGAACGGAACGACGTGCGAACTGAGTGCAACCTGGAGAGACTGCGCCGGATTTTTGGTTACCTACAAGAGAGCTCGAAATGCTTGTGTGGCCACTATTGTTCTCAGAGCTTCGGTAGCGCTCAGTGCATCAATAATTCTTAAGCTCGTATAGTGAGAGAGGCGTTAAAAGGAATTTCAAAAAATAAAAATTCAAAACTCGACAATTTATTGCGTGACGTGAGTTAACATTTTTCTGCTGGGAAATATATCGAAGCTGCTGCAGAAAATACCGCAGGGTTTTCCTTGTAGTTTTGGTCCTATTTTCTCCGTTATACCGTTGTCACTGCTATCGAAAATTTGCATGGACCTGCGCTTGGTTCCAAGTTTTCGTCGAATACTGTGTGGACGTTTCAATCGGAACTTTAAAAAAAAGAAAAAATACGTACATATATATATGTATATATATATATATATATACAGGAATAAATATTGAAGGCACCAATTACCGGTACCATTGTTGCTGTTCTGAGCGTCCGCTCGTTCGGTGCTTCGGACGACAGGGGTACATTTTCGGGCGTGTTCGCCCGCCTGGCATTTCACGGTCTCTTTTATCTCTCCACTACATTCTACTCGCGCTCTCCGGCTGTTAACGAGCTTTTTCTCACTACATCTCGTGTGACTATATAGACATAGAAAGGTCGTTAAGAAAGGATGGAGAACGAATGCGGAAAGAGGGATGGCGCAAGTATATCGATGTAAGTGAATTCAAGATGCGGTCGGTTAGCCGCAGGATACTCGAACACGGTAGGTTCGATGCTTCGTTATTTTGTTGCTAAGTTTTATGTGTCGAAAGAGTTAAAGATCTGTTTCACTCAAGGCTTTTAAACAGCTCTGTCAGTGGCTTGTTTTTAATGCCATCAATGTCAACCGAGAGAACAAGAATAAGTAAAGTAAGTGAACACTAGGGTAAAGTGGGGTATAGAATGCGAGGAGTGGCACAATTTGACACGACCGATATCACAAGGGATTGTAGTGTGGAAATTGTTAAGGTCTTAGAGATGAATAATAACTTAAGCTGCATTTTGTCAGCAAACAAAACTGCGATTAAAAATAGTGCAAATAGCGTAAAAAATAATAATTAATTTGAACAGCTCTGAAAAAAAAATTTTGCAAAAAAATTTGAAAACCTGGCCTATTTTCTTGATAGGCCAGGTTTTAGGTATTAATTGTTAGAGTAATTATTCGTGCTTTACACAGTGGCCATATTTCTGTTATTATTACTGGAAAAAAATATAAACAATTACAACAAATAAAATCTATTGATACTGGGGTACAATGTGACATTGATTCGTGTTTCTCAATGTTACATCTTTTGGAGTTTTGTTGCTAGGACTACAATATTATAAGCCGAAACTGGTTAAAAAGAGAAATAGTACAACTCTGTAAAGCACTGTTGAAAAGAGAAAGTTGAAAGGGGAGGTTCTTCGAGTGGACAACAAAAAGTGTTGTAAGGCTTATCAAAAAAATTGAAGTTTGCTTTTTTGGTACGCAGTGGATTATGTTTTACATTGGTTATAATATTGTACCCATCTATCTATCACACGTTACCCTACTGGTGGGGCACAATATGACGTCCCGCGAATTATTTTCGATCGCATTAGTTTGATCTCATCAACCCTTCTTAACAATTGATTGGAAATTCTTGATATATCCGAAGGTGTAGAGAAACCAATTGGGATTAAAATCTATCGGTATCACTGTGCTGAAAATTGAATAAATTAAAAAAAAATAGTGTCACACTAAATACCTCACGGAAAGAAATTAGTGGTTACCCTAACTGATCACCATAGTTAAAAACGCGCCAAGTGACAAAATTGGTCGGGAGAAGCAACTGTTGGGTGGCAAAACCAACCAATTTGACGTGACAACCTACCAATTAGGCGTCACAACTAACCACCTGCGCAGAAAAAAACAGTCCAGGATAGAGTCCAGGATGGAGCCCAGGATGGAACCTAGGATGGAGTCCAGGACGGAGTCCCGGATGGAATGTTGGCAGTCCAGGCTGGATTCCATCGTGGACTCCTAGCCGACTTCCGCTTTTAATCCGATCCGGCAGTTGGCGGACTCCATCCCGGACTTTATCCAGGACGGTCCGCGAATCTCGGCGGTCCGACGCCAAAATCCATCCTGGACTCTATCCTGGACGATCCAGGTGACCACCAGGAGGTTGATACCAGGACCAAGCCGCATGCACCTTGGGCACTTTGGTGCCCGGATGATTCATTTTAGACCACTCTTTCTACGTCCACGGAGGGTAGAACCCTCATGTGTAGTTGAATTCAGAACAGCTTTCCAGTCTTATATGCACTCAGGCTTCAAGTTACTTACGAGAAACGGTACGTCCGTTTGCAATCTAGTGGCATCATGCAAAACACTGATACACAACGCTCCGTGCAGTTCAACTGCACACGAGGGTTCTACCTTTCGTTGACGTAGTAAGAGTGGTCCAAAATGGGTCGTCTTGACACCAAGGTGCCCAAGGTGCACGCGGCTTGGTCCTGGTGTCAACCTCCTGGTGTACACCCGGATCGTCCAGGATGGAGTCCAGGATGGTATCTAGAACAATCCAGGATGGATTCTTCCGTCGGACAGCCGAGATTCGTGAATCGTCCAGTATGGAGTCCGGTATGGACTGCGAGACAGTTCAGGCGAGAATCCATAATGGACACCAGGATGGATTCTGGCGTCAGACAGTCAAGATCTGGCGTCGGATAGCTCTTCATGTTAAGTAATGATTTTGCTGCGTTTTCGTGGCAAGCTTCGAAAGCCCGGCCGAGTTGTTGTAAGTACTCAACGATACCCAAGCTCAAATTTTCTAAATTTGGTAACAGCCCCTATGCTTGAATTTTTTAACGTCACGAGCTTGTTGTTGTAATGAGAGCGCACGATTCACTACCAATCATGATGATGTAAATATGGGCCAGTCGATTAATTGGTGGGACCAATCGAGTTTTTGGTTACGCTAACCAAGTGACAAGTTGTATTACAATAAGCTTGGTTACGCGAACCAAGTTACTAGTTGTATTAAAATAAGCTCAGTTGCGCTAACCAATATCTCGGTTGGTCTAACTAGTTCATTGGCTGGCGCATATATGAGCGCGTGGTTGCTCCAACCAATTCATTTTTCGTGTTAGTCATCTGAGAGCCTCCGATTCCGATTGTTTTTTTCGGTATGGCTCGTTTGGCGGGGTACTTGGGAAAGTGGCCCTTAAATCGCAATTGTCGAAATTTGGCTTATGTAGGGTGGCAACTTCGATCTGTCGTGGGCGTGGAACTGGATTTCTGTAGAGTGTCTAACTGGACCTGAGTAGAGTGTCGAACTAGTGTCAAACTGAATCTGGATGAAGTATCGAATTTGATCTGTGTAAAGTGCCGATCTGAGTCTGTGTATTATGTCGAACTGGATCTGTGTATTATGTCGAACTGGATCTGTGTAGAGTGTCGAACTGGATCTGTGTAGAGTGTCGAACTGGATCTGTGTAGAGTGTCGAACTGGATCTGTAGAACGCATCTGTGCAGAGTGTTGAATTATAACAGTGTCGGAATGGTTCTGTGCAGAATATGGAACTAGATCTGTGTCGAACTATAACGGTATGAATTTTTACTGCGTAGTTCAAAACTTCGACGTGTCTGATAAGGGCTGTGACCGTTAAAGATCTGTGGATTCCCGGTTTTGGCATCTACGCTTTCTTCGTATCAGTTTTTTCTGTTTACCGTATTCGTGTGTTGAAATTGATAGAACGACCAGAATTTCATATCGAGCTGGTCAACTTACTTAGCATTGCCAAATTCCGGGTGCTGGTGCCGGAAGGGCGTATCGCACTGTATAAATCTGCCATAAAACGAGCTCCAAAATTGTGAAAGTGTAAAGAAAATGTGGATTCCGTAATATTGGGTGAATTGCAAGATCCCACGGCGCATCTACAGTACTAATTAGCCTATCTTCAAGAAGAGCTCCGGAATTTTGAAAGTATAAAGAAAATGAGGGTTCCGTAAACTGGTTCGGTTGGAAGATTCTGCGGCGCTGCTACAACGGTAATTAGCCTATTTTTAAGACGACTCACTCCGCATATATTTTGCGGTAACACGTTTAAATTGAGGAAAGTCTTGCTCAAATTTTTGTAAATCAATTAGATGTAATATAGTCGGGACTGTGAAGAAGCAAGTGTTCCGTGATAATACACAGGCGATCTACCTAACGATCTTTCGTTGCGTTGCTATTAACCCCTGAGTAATTCGTCACCTATTACTTCCATATCATCTTTCTTCCCTACAAACCTAATCATAATTTATCTCCAAGATCTGTGGGATCCTTATCCCGTTGCAGCGAAGTACTAACTAACACGCGAGAAATGGTGAGCTATTAGTTGGGTGGCGATCAGTTTCTAAATAGATCGAGCGGGCGCCACGTCTGAATTAAAGGAGAAAAGCAGATGTGGCGCAATTTGCGAGGCTAGAGTCTGTCAATACGGAAACGAGATTAACGGACTGAAGTAAGGAAGACAGGAATACCGGTATTGGTTGGTTGTTACGGTTGGATATACGGGTTGTGGCACCGCTGCTTTAGATTTCTTGAGGAAAAGGCGCGAAGCTGGATTATGAGCCTGGAGGGGCAAAAGACTTGGGGCTTAGCCTCAGCGGCTTAAAGCTATCTGGTAGGCGACCAGCTTTACGGAGAGTACAAGACGGTTCCTGGACGCTCCATTCGAGGTAATACAGACGTACAGCCCATATATATCGGGAATTCTGTGCAAAATAGACAGTCACATATTTTTCTTGAGTTTGTATTTTTCTCAGTTGTCTTGATAGTTCAGAAATTTTTTAACTTCGATTGGTCATTTCGATTTTAATATATGTCGCTTATATTCATTGCAGTGATCCGTTGCTACCTCCGTACGCAAGGGAACCCAGTAAGCCAAAAAATCGGTTTCGCTGCTGCTCTATTACAATTTCCTACTCAGCAATGTAACTGTTACATAATACTGTTGTTACATAACAGTTACACTGCTGAGTGGGAAATTTACAATCTTATTATTGGGCTCATAAATAACTCGAGCAATACTTGATTCTCCAGTCGATAAATTGCGAATCAGTTTCAACATTAGAAGAATGATATTGTGTTTCAAATATAACAATAGTTCGTCCTTAGAAAAAAATCATTGTCTGTACATTCATAAGGGTTATTCAACTGGATATTGGACGAAAATCTGGCGTTCAAATTCTTGGTGCTCTTTTTTTTCCGTAATCTGATTCACCAACCAAAAATAAATAAAAAGCCAAAACTTGAATTTTTTTGCGGATCGTTCTCAAAGGAAATCACCCATTTTGGTTTTCAAGTAGGAATGCTTACTTTGAATTTTAACGGCTTACCGAATCGAATCAGGAAAATCCAGAGTTCTATTTTTCGTAGAACATTGTAAAAATAACCCGAAAAAAAATATTCATGTTTCCATTCGACGACATTTTCGAGAACCGAAAGTTGAAAAACGATTTAAAAATACCTTTTCGATGCTCAATCCACCTTTTTTTGTTTTTTATTTATAAACATTTTGTTTATTTTAAGTTCTGAAAATTTGCTTGAAAAGTCCCAATTCTTAACTTACGCTTTTCAAAACTCACTTTTCAAACTGACAGCCCAAAAACGAAAAATTAGAAACGTGAAATTCATCATTTTTCGAACCTCAAATGATACTCAGAGCATTTTATTTGCAATCAAACAGCGCACAACCTCTACTAACAAATCAACTATATTTACCATATTCTATGCCTTATTTATTAGATTATGAATATTTCATTGTACGAAATTGAATATTGGAGAGCACAAGTTAAAAATTGGGTATTCTTAGGCTAATTTTCCGAAGTTATTGAAAATAAATAATTGCGAAAAAAAACCTGGGGCAACTATCAAAAAGTGCTTTTCGAATGTTTTTTAAATCTTGTCTACTCGAAAATGTCATCGAATGTGAACATAATTTTTTGTTTCGGAAATTTCGGAGATTTTTTGAAGACAAATAGTACCACGGATTCTCCTAATCGATTTCGGTAGAACATTAAAATTAAAAATTGCATTTTTCAGTTGCAAACTCAAGTGGACGATTTCCGTTCGGTATGGTGAGCAAGAAATCCCAAGTTCGGGCTTCCTCTTCATTTTGGTATAGTGAACCGAATCATGATAATAAAAGGCACCAAAAATTTTAAGGCCAGACGTCGAAGTCATCCGAACGTGCCCCGGGAAGGTTTGTCGTACGCCGTAGCAGTATGCACTGTGCTGACTTTCACAACATAGCCAATTGGTTGTAGAATGCAACCCCACCATTCTTATCGAGAATCATTAACTGAACAATGAAAAAAAGCGAATAAAAAGTGTTCTAACTAGCGTTGGCCTTCGCTATCTACGTAGCATTAATGAGCCATGGCTTGCACAGTAACGAAGCAATTACATACCTTGACTAAAGGATTAACCCGGCCCGTAACTCAGCATCGGCAATGTGTTCAACATGAAGGACAGAACCAATGGTCCGTACTCTTTTGCCGAATCTCAATTCCAGGTACTGAAACGGAAACTCTTAATCAAACCGTGTATCTCCTGCAATGTATATGAGGCATTCTTTATCAACTGTGCCATTTTTTTGGTCAAGCACCCGGACATTTTTTTCAATTCGTCAGTTTGTTGTACTAGTTGAGATGAGTGCCTGTGATTTTTTTTAGATTTTAACGAGGCGCTATTCAGGATTTACGATTTTTTTTTTAATAAACACTATATCTCTAAAATTAACTTTTAAATACACTATATTTCTGAAAATCTTGATCTCTCAAAAAATTCTTAAGAACATTAAGTTTTCCATTTTTTATCTACTTTTCAGTGACATTAAAGTCATAATTTTCCCAACAGAAAAAATAATTTTTCGTAAAAATAAACCATAAACAATTTTTTACAACAAAAAACACACCTTCGATGTTGCTATTAATTCTACCAGGTATTTTAGATTGTATGAAGATTCTGAAAAAAATAGCAATGTGGGACCTTTATTTCTTATGCGGTAAAATATTACCTATTGTAATTAAATCTTTCTTTTCTTTTTTTTACCGCTTTAGAATTGCAGGTGCTTCATCGGAATTTTTTCCTCAATGTCTCCGTACAATGCCAAATACGCTGTAAAATAAAAATATAATTATATTATAATTATATATTATACCAGATGATGTAATATAATTATATATTATGATATATAATATAATTATATTATATTATATATATATTATTCTGTACCGAGCTAAGATTACAAATATGATCCAGAGTTCAGAGTGCTGAGAAGAATTTACGAAAGCAGCAGAAACAAACGACCAAATCTGATCACTAGTAAAGATTTACTACGAAAATTAATTTCGTCTAGGCAAGCTCGAGATTGCACAGTGGATAATCATTAACAACGAAAACGTTTTGAAACGCTAGCTGTCTTTTAACGCGGCCACGCGTACCATCCGTGACTCCGCAGCGATTACGACGGTCTGAAGTTGCCTTTATAAAACCATCGCCAAACAATTAGAATGCTTAAAAAGTGTCTTCGGTTTTGAATATTTTAACTTTCGATGTGTCACGTCTCTTTTAAGAGCGGATCAGTTTATCTCAGTAATAAATAATTTCTCAAAACTAAAAGCACATCTTCGGCTCCGATTTTTTATTTTACAGCGTATTTGGCATTGTATGAAGACATTGAGGAAAATTTTTTAAAGAGGCACCTGCGATTCTCAAGTGGTAAAAGAAAATTAGTTGAGTACAATTTGTAATTTTTACCGCATAAGAGTTGAAGGTTCCACATTGGTATTTTTTAAACCAGAATGTTCATATAATGTAGAACACTTGGTAAGAATAATGACAACATCGGAGGTGTGTTATTGATTGAAAAAAAAAGAAGTTATTCTTTATTTTTGTGGTAAATAAATTTTCTTCCGTTGGAACAATTACGACTTTAATATCACTGGAAAGTAGATGAAAAATAAAAAAACTTAATGTTCCCAAGAATTTTTTGAGAGATCAATATTTTTAGAAATATCGTGTATTTCGAAGTGAATTCCAGAGATATAGCGTTAATCTTAGAACAAACGTAAATCCTGAACGGCGCCCTTTAAAAATCTGAAAAAAAAAACCACAGACACTAATCTCAATTAGTACAACAAACTGACGAATTGAAAAAAATGTCTGGGTGTCCACCGAAAAAAGTGGCGCAGTTGATAGAGAATACCTCATACCTTGGTTTAGCTCTGAACCCATTCAATTTGTGCCAAAAACAATGATTTTTAATATTAAAGTTTATCTCAACATTAATATTGAATTAATAATTCCAACTAGATACGAACCTTGGAATGAGTATTTATAGCGAAAAAATAATTCGAGTCGTTTTCCCAAAACCTCAATAAAAGCTGGCTGCATTCGCAAGAGTTATAGGGGTCTTCGATCAAACTCGAATATGATAGCATTCAGATCCGCACATGTACACTTTCCCAGTCCAATATCTCGGTAAATCTGTCTGAGAAGCCGAGAGTAAAGATTCGTCTATAAATTTCTATTCCGTTTCAAAAGGAGAGATTACGAATAATCCAGGTGATGCAAAGGAGACGCATCTTGCAGCGCTTATTCAACGATTGAGGAGGCGAATGAGGGAGCGAACGGCAGAAGCTCGTACTCTAGCGTTGCGTGTCTCACCGCCCGTTCGTGCTTTCGGCCCGGAAAGTAAACCCTTCGCAAAGTCTGCATCGAGCTCGAAAACGCGAGCGGCTGAGCAAACTTAGCCTGTAATTCATAAAGTAAAGGCGTCGTCGTCGTTTTCGTCGTCTTGGCGAAGAGGGAGAGCTCCAAACTCGCGGAGCGAGCGCGGCGGTGCATGGCTCGGTGTTGGAGAAGGTGTGGAACGACGGTCGACCCACAGCCTCTCCGGATGACGAAAAGGGGCGCGGACCATTCCAACGGCTACGGAGCCAACGTAGCGTGGGCTGCGCGGGTGAGTTCTGAGGCGAACCCGGTGGAATGGGATGTTGAACGTAAGAAGCAAGAACTCGAGAACTGCGCAGAGTCAAGTGGAGACTGGAGTGGAGCTGCGAAGACATTTTACTTGCTTCAGAACGAAGAGGAAAAGAGAAAGAGACAGTGCAGCTCAAAAGTCAAGTCGAGGGACAGTGAGTTGCTCTCATAGCCGTCTTGGCGATATCTGGAAGCTCAAATAAAGTCCAGGCGTCGCATGCTCCGCTTTTTCGCGGTCAACGTCACTGAGCATCCCTAGAGTAAAACACGAAGAGGTGATACGCCGTTCTAGCTCGGAATATCCGTCATCGGGAGACTAATCGTGTCTCTGCATGTGCTGACTCATCTTAGCGCGTGGATGACATGTCCACGCGACGTTTCATTGCTCATCCCAACACGAGCAATCGCTGATCGCCCAAAATTAATTATGTCAAATTGTGATCGGAATACGACACATCTCGAACAGTTTCATTTTTGAGACGCAGTAAGACGAAAAGTCTTATTAAAGTTCAAAGCGTTTTTGAGATCGCGTCTTGATATACTAAGCTTATTATTGACTAATTGTAATTCACAAATTGCGCTCAAATTAATCAGTAAACGCTATATAAAATTGATCTTATAATTGTCGGATAATTTTTGCCCTTACTATACACGATGCATATTGGGGGCTTATACTAAAATATTAAGTCTCGTAAAAAGAGACTCACTTATACCGTGTGAACTTTTTTAAGAGGTAGTGTAATGAATTCACACTTCTTCGCGATTTATAAGAAATTGTTATAAATTATACGAAACATTGTAAATTTATTTACATATTTTACATATAATATACAAAATTATATTATATAACAATTATATACAGCTTATGCTGCACAAGGTAAAAAAATCTTTGAAACTCGTTAGAATCACTGCAAAGGACCACAGGTTGTTTCGACACCATAGGACCTCTTTGATATCGTCACACTATGGCGCTCCAATAATAACGAGCTTTTGTGTATGATCCATAGTATTGTTATTGTTATTGAAATACTAATAATTCAACAATTACCGATAACTTCATGAATTGCGAGGACAAATGGGTGCATCGCTGGAGGTGCATTGTATGATGACGTTCGCGTTATACCTATGTCCTTTGGTAATTTACTTGCTGTGCCGTCGTTATTTTAAAGGACCAATAAACCAGCATGTAAATCCGCAGAGTGACGAATCCGGCGACAATCATTAACAGGCTTATATGAGCCATTAAAGAGCGCTGTTGTAACTCCTATCGACGTACCCGCCGATGTATAGCTGCAATTATGGAAACGTTTCCAATATGTATATATTGGAAACGTTTTCATAATTGCAGCTATAATATTATTGGACGCCTCCGGCTTATGATACATGTGAAGAGTTATTTTGATGTATTATGTAGTCAATTGCATACACGTCTCAATTAACCGATTACTGGTGCATCTTGCTTTTGAACAAAATATCTCAAACTCAAAATTTATAACATAAACCGAATTTCAACCCCAAAAGGACAGTCTTCGTATTCATGTTTGACTGCTGCTGCATTTAGTCTTTCTGATCACGAGAAAAAAAACGAATCTACGAGCATTGCTTTCAAAATGATGTAATGATGTACGCCAAATGTGGAATTGTTACAGAAAGATAGTCCTTTTTTTCCCTCGTAAAAAAAAAGTCAATGCGAGATTCTCCAAGTATTAAGGAGAATCCATACCGATTCTCGAGGTCGAATCAGTGCTAAATCTTCGTAAGCACTTTTTAAAAGTTTAGTGCATTAAGTAAAAATAAGAGAGGATGATTTGTATGAAATTATATATGCTTACCCCAGGGAAAGATTAATTGTGTTGGGTTTGTATAAAGATTAACTGATTAATTTTTTTTTCAATAAGACATATCTTCTCTACATTTCAGTGACTGATATCTTTCTATCTCGCTTCCTTGAAGGATGCTAATATGATTGATCGTCAATATATTTCATTGTGTAGATCGTTTAACTATTATAGCTTGTTGTTTGTGAAAATATTTCTATTTTTTTTTTTTTAAGATTTTGTTTCAAGAAGAAGATCATTGTTTCTGTGATGATTGATGACCATCTCAGTTTTGGAGAATGTTTAAATATATAAGTTCCCGCAACTGTATCCAATATGTAATTTGCAAGGCCGTGAATTATTGTACCAAATGGACATAAATGTGCTTTAAGCTTTGACAATTGATAATACTTATCGGATATATTGCATTTATGGAGAGAAAATACTTACGCTATACGCGTGTCATTATTTGTTGAATAATATTCATGGGATCTGAGGAACAATTTCAACGAAGTCCGCACACGTACATTTTGTCAGGCGCGGTAGAATACGTAATATATTTTTCTTTAATTTCCATAATAATCCCTTCGCTCTCACTTTTTTATTTGAATTCTCAGAATAAAAGTATGGTATGATACAAATGCAGTAACACTTTTATGATGAGTGTCACACTCACACGAATTAAGGAAAAGTCGAATATGTACTGTAAAACATTTTTCAACGTAGTATGCGTAAAATTCGTTTTTACGCAATGTCTATGGTGTGTGAAATGACTCTTCACACACCAGTATGCGTAAAATTAAAAAAAGTTCAATATCATCATATTTGATGCGGAAATATGTTCTGTGATCTTCCTATGGTATGTTCCGGTACACATGAGTAGTGAATTCTAGATGTCGTCAAAGAGCACTGATCTATTGACTTGACACACGGTTTTCGATCCCAATTTATATTTCGATTTATACTGAATACGGTCTTACTAATCGTCGAGTAAACACGTATTTTGAATCGATTGATTGAATTGAATGAATCTATTACGTTGTAACGCGTTTGTTATTTACTTATTTTGTATTGTTTTGTTTTGTAAAATTTTGTGAAGTTGTATTCACTGTTAATATTGTGAAATTTTATGAGTCATTTAAGAAAGTATTCTCTCGATGGGGGGGGGGGGGGGGGGCTTCTCCCAGGTCGCTTTTCCCCCTGGCCCTCCAGCAGGGCCTGCAGCCCTGCACCTGCTCCGTCTGCCCTCCTACTCCCGCTCAATATCTACATGACGTACATTACTTTCTACACTGAGAAAAAAAATCGTTAAAATCAACAAAACGTGCGTTTGCCGGCAGCGAAAAGCATATTTTGTCGATTGGACAAAATATTTGGCAATGTTGATTGAAACATCTATTAATATTATCACCAGCCGCTTCAATCAATCGAATACTTCTTCCGATCAAACAAATATTTATTTCGCCGCTCGCAAGCGCACGTTTTTTTGGTTCGAACAATTTTTTTCTCAGTGTAAGAATTTTACGCATACTACGTCAAAAAATATCGTATGTGACACGAGCGTACGTTTTTCGTACTCGTAGCGATCGTATAACACTCGTGTCCGGCTTCGCCGGTCACTCGTGCCTCGATCGCTACTCATTCGTAAAATCGCATTTTGCGCACTTGTGGCGTCATATACTATTACTGCACGTAGTGTAAAGTGAATTTCGTCCCGCACAAATCGCTTAGTAATGAAACGTTACGTGACGATTCGGGATGTATTCAGAATCCAAGTAGGATCCCTCGTGGGATAACCTCAACAAATCCCAATGAACGCGGCAACGTATCTCGACGATGGCCCGTTAAATAAAAACGGATATCACTTATTGATTTATGATCCTGAATAAAAAATGTGAAAATTGTGGAAGCTCACGTCACATTTCTGAGTAGCCCAGAGATTAGGTCGTAGTGGATGGTATTATTCTCAGTGCGACGTTTTGTACGTGCGTTGTTTTAATAACTTGTTCAATAAATGTTTTTTTTTTTTTTCTTAACAAAACCATTATGATCTCACCTTGCTCCATGCTTAACATCAATTAACATACTTTACCTCACTAGTGCAGGAGAATGTATCGTTCGGTAATATGAAAAAAATCTACCCGCATAAAAAAGATGCGTCGTCCAGGATGGAATCCAGGACAGACTCTATCCTGGATTCTGTCCTGTGTAGGATCAATTTTAAATTATCCAGGATGGAGTCTAGGCAGTCCCTAACGGAGTCTAAGACGGGCAATGGGATCGGATTGAATCCCATTCTCCATTCTGGACTACCTGGACTCCATCCCGGACTGCACAGACTCCATCCTGGACACATAATCCTTACGCGGGTAATTATCGAAATATCTATGATATTTTTACAATAATGTGTGACGGCCCTACATTGCATATAAGAAGACGATTCGAATGAGAGAAAAGCATAGGTGACATTAGCGCAGTGGTTAGCGCTCTTACTCAGTACCAGAATAATCCGGGTTCGAATCCCGGTGATCACCATATCTTTTCTCTCTTCGATACGACGTCAGTCGATCAGCAATGCCAATATCCACACTTCCCCAAACTTTCCGCTCAGTCATTACAAATGTTTTCACTCGTATTATATACCTAGAGGTCCATATAATTAATGATAAATCAAAACTGGTGCGGTGATCTAGTGGTTAGTGTACTGGCCTCTACTCCAGAGCATCGGTAGGTCGCGGGTTCGATTTTCGGTTCCGGCGGTTTTCTTCGAAAATAAAAACACGGACGCGATCAAGCTCCGGATGTATACATGTGATACACATAGATAACAGTGAGGGTTACATGCACACAACTGTAGTCCGTCTTTACATTCTCTATGACACGTGACGTAGCTCCGGTGCCGTGAGGAGAACTCGAGACCAGCTGTATCGACAGAGGTTTCCTGTACTTTTGTACGGGGGCTGGTCCGAGTAATGCAAAGGTACGAAGAAAAACAAAACATTGTAACCCGGGAAAAATATTATGATCCGGACCGACCAAGTATCGGCCTACCATTATAGGCTTGATGATCATCAGGCCTACTGGTCGACCGGGAGAGGAGGAATTCTAATAAAAAAAAATTGATAATGGATCGTTATCTTATCTCAGTACTGCACTAAGAGCATAAGTGCCCCACTCTTTATTACTTTTCCAATTCTTATCATAATTCCGAGATAGATAACGAATCATTTTTGCAATATAGCAATATACATTCCATTCAGACATTTGAATTTTTGTTTATCTATAGGTAAATAATCTTAATTGAGTTTATCAATTCTAATTTCTGCACTAAATCTTTCTTTGTGTCGCTCCAGCCACGTAACTCTTTAGTTCCCCCAAAGCTCATGTGAGATTCGAATAGCTAGTGGCTGGAATAAGAAAGGCAACGAAGGGGAAAGTATAAAGTAAGAGAGAAATACGACGAGACACAATGGGCAAGCCTTCCTCACTAGGATGCTAGGCAAAACGCACTACCTGCTAAGCCGCATTATTTTGCCTCGCGGAAATGAAAATATCCGAGGAAAACGAGAAAAAGTAATGTGTGGGACGACGGTAGAGCTCCGTTGACTACCAACACAGGCCAAGTTTTTTTTCTTTATTACACCGCTTTTCTAGGTAAATATACAGTGCAGATATAATGCACCGTAACCCGCGAGACACACGCTGCGATAACGCAGTTCATGCCAGGGCGCAGAACCGGTCGTACGTGTCGTATGCATTTGGTCCTGGGTTGTTTATTTTCCCTTCCTCTTTCTCACACGAGAGCCTCCTTCTCGTGCTGCTACGTGGAACCCTCTCGCGAACCTTTTTCTATATCGGCCGTGGGTTGGGCGATACCGCGTGTAGCGGCGATCCAGTCTCGTTGGGGACTTCGAATGCACCTCCACCATTTTTCCAGTGCCGAATGCATACCTTCGCAGTGTGAATTTATGTTGTTGTGTCGAGCCATCTTCACGTCGACAGCGTCGTCGTCGTTGCCAAAGCCTTTGCCTTTTCTCTCTTTTCCGAGCTGATACTGGCAACGCTCGTACGACGTAGGGCATTTTAAGGTGAGAGCGAATAGTCGGAGATGAGAGGGTAGTAACGTAGGTATACGAAACTGGGAACGTTTCGTACGTGCAGACGCCGTTACTCGAAACGCCTTTTACACCCAAGCGCGACGAATTCCGAGGATTTCAGATATTTCTTCTTCTGCCGCGTCGGTCTCTTCCTCAGTTTCCTCAAAGCACACTACAATACGTGGTTTCCCTTATAGAAGATTACTCAAAACCTGAACAGAAATTTGCAAGGGCCTCTGCGACTAACTACTGGCCCGTTATTGGCTTATTCGTGAATGCCAAAAACAGGAATCCTGTCTTGGACCCTACTTGATCCAATAAAGCATCGACAACACATCTTACGGGCACTCTTGTAGCAGCAATACTAGGGGCACCAATACTTAACTTCATTGAGTCCTGTAAATACTAACGGTAGACAAGATTTACATATTACAGTAAAGTAACAATCATAGGGCTCGTATAGGTACTTTCACGGAAATTCGCACGTAACATAAAAACATCTTGTGCAGAGGGCAATTTTTAACATCGAATACCTGTTCGTTGAGAAGAAAATGCGGATAAAGGATACTTACGATAAAGTTTTTTCCACACTGAGAAAAAAATATTATAGAATAGTAGGTCCTGCTATACCAATATAGAATTCCTAGGAAGAAGAGAGGAACGATTATATCAATTGTTCTAGATACTATGTTTTTGATTCCTCGAGATATAATTATGAGTGCAAGCATTATTTTGTGTCACTGTCATAATTCTTAACTATAAGTGTTTTTCCTGAGTACTATACTGTATGGTAAAAGTATAGTATTATTGCTTTCACCGTGTATTTCTTCTTAGTGTCGTTTATATTAGCTCCGATCAATCTTATGCCTTTTGCTGGAACTTTTAACCCTTTTACCGTTCTTCCATTTTTATCAAAAGAGAAAACAACTTTGTATCTTTATCGTTTTACCATCAACTGATTATGAACAATAGTCCATTGTTCGTAGGTAATTAATAAACAGGGAGAGACGAAATAACTATTATTGTGACACTAATTTTCATGGGAATCAAATCAAAAGAATAATTAACACACCGACAGAACAGCAAAAGCTTTCCAATACGTGATAGCATCCCTTGTCGATAACATATCTTCATTCGGTGTAAGCTATTGACTTAAGCTTTATTTTTAATATTTTCCAGTGTCGTTTGATATGACAATTAAATATTATCACCTCATCGAGTTTACTCACTCGTAAAGAGTAAAAATGTAATAATTGAAATACTTAATTCAATACGTAATTTCTTAATTGTGTGTTCGTGTGTTACGTCCGGGCTTATTTTTTATCATTAAAAATTATTAAAAATAAACAAAAAATAATCACGGATTATAAAAAATAAAAATAAAAACTTTCTAAAATTATTGTTATTATTCTATTAAATAAAAAAAATATACTAACAACAATAAACTGAAAAGTATTATTTTTTAACACCCGGTAGCGCTCTTCGCAACTAGATCGCAGACTTTAGCGTTAGTCGGCATTCCCACGGTGATGAGCAGGGCATCGCACACCTACGAGATGCGCGATGTCCTGCATCTTTAATTTTTCGTATTGTTGCGCTGTGCTTTTAGCACAACTTTTAATTCTTACATAGACAGTTCTACTTCAGGGGCTGAGTCCGACGGTCGGCCCTCGAAATTTTAAAGTCGAAATTTATACTTGTAAATTTATCTCGCATTTTGTCATTGTACAACAAAAATAGTTGTGGTTTAACAATTAATACAACGATATGGTTGTTGTAATTTCTTGAATGCCGTGTTGAGAGTCTATTTATTTATTTATCAATAAAAAAAATCACCAGACACCCGCTTCGAACCCTAGCCGGCGCATTCCGGCCTAAAATGAGGCAAAATCGAATTAACTTCGTTGCGTTATTAGTAAATAATAAAATCCATGACGTAACACCGTGTGATTCTGCTTGCGCAAAGGAAGCTTTGTTTTTGAGAAAAAAAAATCAGATTTCTATCTCAGTGTGCTCAGAATACTCTAAGATACACTGAGAAAAACGATTTCATTGACGCCAAAGAAATGGGTGGTGTGATTCTTTTTTCATTGATTTCAACGAAATATCTATTTGATTTCAATGAGATAGTGCACTTAAATTTTAAAGAGAACAATTCATTGCCGGTAAAGAAACATCTACTTAATGGGCATAAGATAAAGAAACAGTTTCATTGTTAAAAAAAAGTTTTCATTGATTTAATGAAAACATACTTGATGGCAGCAGGTGCTGGGAATTTCGTCGTTCAGTGTTAACCGCCTATAGGACTGTTTCTCTTGCACCTAACCTTACTTTTTCGTTTTTCGCTTTTCCCGATCGAAAGGCTTTGAGTTTTAAGGAGCCAGTAGTTTGGCCAATTCCTGCCGCACTTCTACACGTTCTCTCAAAATGTAATCTTTATTTGCCGAGTAGTTTAGGAAAAAATAGGTTTTAACATTTTACGCTGTGGTGGGGGAAGTGCGGGAAAAGAACAGAGACGATTTCTTGGCTTCAAAAAACGTTTCTTTGAATTAATATCACTTCTTTTCATTGAGTTTGAGTCATTCAATCAAAAGATAGTGTTGAAACTCGAGTATTTCATTTCATTGGCGCAGATTGCCGTGAATCAATGAAATAATTTCTCTCGGTGTATCGAAAAAAGTGATTGGTAAAATATGTATGTACGCGTGTATGTCTGTTCAGAGTTTTTGGCACATACGTAAAATGTAGGGAGGCTGCGTCCAAATTTCGACCAAATCTGTTGAGTGGTTCAAGAATTATAAAACTTTGAATTTCTTTTAAAATCACTCATCACGCTCTAACTTCCACATTTTTCAAGATATTGAGCTTAAATTCAATTCACAGATAGACTATTAAAGACTCATAATCGGTACTTAAGTTTGTGACAACCGACTGAACCATTGAAACCTTTTGGGATTTTGAATCTTCCGAATTAAAAAAAAAAAGGTTTAGGTATTAAGTATTGGTTTATGAGTACAAGAAGTTGAGGATTCATATTCAGCGACGAAATTAACATAGGAAATCGTTCTAGCTCTTACAAACTCAATAACTGTGCAAAATATAACCATGCACATTGATTCATAATTATGTTTTGTAGAGTCGGCTTTCTCACGAAAGCAAAACGTACTATCTCATAGATCAGCCTTATGCGGAAGCCAAACAGAATAATAGTGAATAAGAATAACAGAATTTCCAGGTAAACTAGAAATTAATGGGGAAGTAACGTAACAATTCGAATTATAACCTTTTTATGTTCCAATAAACTTAGGGTTCATACGAATTGTTGTGTTATCATTAAAGATTAACGCAATAATACCCTGCCAAAAGTAAAAAAAAAAAATACATTCGGCATACTACATATATCCGGGGATGTATGCCGGGTAGAGGGGGCCCGTACTGGTTTCGACCAGTACGGGCCCTCTGTAGGTTGTTGAGAAATGATATTGGAATCGATCACGATGGACCCGGTGGTTAAGAAAAAAAGATTACCCGAGCACCGTATAGAGCCCTGAAATATAATAAATTTCTGCATGGGAAGCGACTCCACTAACTTTGGATCGTGTGATTAGACCTCCAAATGATCATACCAATCCATTATGTACATTGTATACAGTGCTGTTGTTCAGTATATCAATTTCTGTACACAATGTTCGTTTTGAATGTCCTTGAACGTAGTGACAATTTTCTGTCGCAGTTTCCAATCAACGTCCTCAATGTATCATCGATAGAGAGATATTTATGCAAGCTTATAATTAGAACGTGACAAGTTGATCTGATGATAAAGTGACATGCGTATAAAGACCAGCTGTGGTACACTTGTTTCGGTCAGCATCTGCATATTCGTTGCGTTTCCACGATCTCGTACAAATTATATGCAATTCAGCAAATTCTGTCGCTGTGTCGTGAGTGAATGCGCTAGTGTTCGTATATAACTGCGTGTTTTCATTCGAAGTTATTTATGCATAATTTGTTCACCAGTGGTAGTAATCATCACGTGTTCTGTACTGTATATCGATGGGATTCGTATAATACAGACTATGAAAGGACACTGCTCCGATATTAAGTGTCGACTTTGTCGAGTTTCCACTGCAGTGCGGCAACTTGTTCCACTTTTGATTCTGCATGCATGAGATCCAGCTTAATATGCCGGATAATGCGACTTCCGTGCATCCGACCGAGGAAAATTCAATTAATTGATGTTTCAATTTATCAGTATCAACAGGTTGCCAAATTCAATAAAATTCCGTGACTTACTAATGAAATATGTTTGCGCACTGATTACTAAATAAGGGGATTATCGAAAAAGATGATGACTTTAAATGGTTTTGAATGAATATAACAGCGTCCATCTGAGAGACACGAGCATTTGGGGAGTTGAATGAGCTTGCAAATGAGCTTCCTGTACTCCTCTTGAGTATCGAGGCATTGTCCTGCATATGTCATGTTACGTGGTCGTTTATGCGTCATCCAACCAATGTGCAGTCCCGTTGTTTAGCCTAAGCACGCGCAGATCGCCAATGCCGCAATTCCATAACCCTGTTGACAATGCCACGCTAGTCTGGAATGCCTTCAGGACATCTACAATGAAGCCCTTTCTGTTCAGCTCGCTGATCGTTTGTTTAACAGTCACAATGAGTAGACGGGAGCCTCCAACTAACAGGAGTAGACGACCGATTCGTATGCAAATTGTCCAGCAAATAGCTGTTTTATTGACTGCGAACATAATTTGAATGGTCGCATAAGCATTGTTGGTGAAACGGCTATTCAGGCTACCGTTGAAGACCTCTCGAACGATCTGTGGTCTCATAAAGAAAAACCCCAATGCTAAGTAATATGATCTGAATTGACAACAGCTCTGCCTTCATTGAAAAAGAATATTCCCATCCATTCGCCTCAGCCAATTACCTCATCGAGTATGTCGTAACAGCATAATTTTATTGTAAAATCATAGATGTCAATAGTTTTTGAGCCCTCTGTGTGTAGACTGACTCTTCGACTAGCACAATCGGCATTTTTATTTTGTATTTTTCCAGAATAAATATCCAATTTGGATTTTCCCCCTCCCCTAAATAATCTAGTTAGTATTGGATTCTACCTGGACTTTGGTCACGCAATACGGCAATTTACCTCTGACCAGTAATACATAAGGGTAACTAAAGTATTTGCTTAGGATTGTATGGCGTCCATTATCCTTTGTTAGTTTTGCTTAGTTTAATTTTTATAATTAGGTTAAGGTTTTATTTTCGCCCTTTATCGTGTATTCTGTGGAATCCTGGTTCAAGACGGGTGTCATATTATCCAGTGTATATACCAAAGCAACCGATGCTTTGCACCAGAATTAGCTTTAAGACGTAACACTACTTTAAAATAATTTTAAAAAATATATTTTTTTTTGCTTAAACAACACAGTAGGTCCATAAAAACAATATGCGGTTGGTTGTGCGTTGAAAAAAATATTTTAAATCGTTTTTGCCGAAATATCTCGGAGCGCGGGCTCAGCAGAATTCAAGTGATCGTGAAACTTTAACCGCGTTTTTTTCGCAACCACTTTTTAAAAACTGGTAGAACAGAGTACTTGAACATCGTTGCATGAATTGGTTTGAAATTTCAAGAGTAGCTCCCCAATTACATTCTATATGGATGTACGTAGCAGTTTTTCACTCAGTGTAACATTTTATTGTATGACCGGTGCGGTGGTTTAGTGGTTAGAGTACTGGCTCCTAAACCAGAGCATCGGAAGGTCGCGGGTTCATTCCCGGTGCCGTCAAAAATTTTCGTCGAGAAATAAAAACATGGACGCGATCAAGCTCCAGATGTATACGTGAGATACACACAGGTAACTGTGGGGGTCACATGTATACAGCTGTAGTCAGTGTTTACATTCTTGACGAAAATCGTGACGTAGCTCCGGTGCCGCGAGGCGAACTTGAGACCGGCTACATGGGCATAAGGTTTTTCCGTAATGTTTTCCTATGCCCTTAGCAGGAATGCTATGGCAAATGCGACATAGAGGGGAAAAGTCGGATGCGGCCGCATGGGGGCCTGGTTACTGATCCGGACCAGGCCCTCAGGGGGGACTGGCTACTGACCCGGGCCGACCCTGTAATAGGCGTAATGCCTGCAGACGGGGGGAAATGCGAATAAAAAAAAAAAATTTAATAAAAAATTTATTGTATCAATGTACTACTCATTTGTTTTGCAAGGAAACAATTTTCTTTTCAAGTGCAGTATTTCTACGAAATTTTATTCACCCAACACCCTTTCTTACTTCTATAGCCTATTGTTTATAAATCATAAATTTGTTGGGTTTCTATCCAGGTCTTATACTTTCCGAAAAAACCGTTCTTTTATTAATATCTTGCAAAAAACTACGAAATTAATACAAAATGGCCTCTATTACCGCTATTTTGTGTTAAAGTAATAATACAAAATCTATTTTTCACACTTTGACACGATTTAAATGAGCCCGCTCGAAAGAAATCCTCTATCCCTTTTCTTATACTCCAAAAATAAATCGTCACAGTTAGGGTTTTTTTGTGTGGCTAGAGTCGTGTAACCCCTAAAGTCTAATAAGGCCTTATACACGTTCAGTAAAAATCTTTATGTCGAAGCATTAAAAATATGATAACCGATGTTTTCGGCTTTAATGAATAAACCTCGTAAGTAGTAAACAAACGAAGTGAAGACAAGCGGTGCTCGACCTGCGATTAGTCAGACAAGAAATCAATGTACATCTGCGCATTATGCATAAGGTCTGCCCACGAAGAACACTATAGAAATCCGTCCCTGAAGACCATTACAAATGATTACATCGATTTCATACTGTAAGCCCCTTTATGCGATTGATTTATTGTTAGGGTGCAGCTTTATTAAGCAGTGAATATTAATTTTTATATCAATTTTTGGGTTTCTGTAATTTTCCCCATCTGTAAATTCGATGAATATTCCCAACATCCAGGTCTCGAAATAATTAATCTTACATTGTTGGAAATTCAATGCTAAATTCAACTCGAGAGTTACCCGTATATAGTGAGTATATGGCGAATATAACGATACCGACTATAGTTGAGTATCGTGTGTATATTAGGGTAGTCCTGAAATAGGGTATTTTCAAATTTTTACCATGCTGCCTCTTAAATCGGTTGAGAATACATAAAAACCAACCCTCCAATTTTTTCAGAGTTTTTTCTTCACCTTTCCCCATGGACGTTGAAGATTTTTTATAAAATACATAGTTTTTCAATCATTGCCGACAATATTTCATTGTGGGACTCTTTATCAGTGGAATGATTCGAAATTTACATAAATTACTCTATATACTTCAGTGAAATTTTCTTTAGAAACCCCAAAAACAACTAGAAAGCTGAAGCCCCTGGTTTTTCCCTTTATTTTATAAGGGTGCCAGGCGCTTTCGCACCGGGAAAAACACAATATAATATGGGCCGAGCTGCTTTAGCCGGACTAGCCGCAGCCGACAAAACTTTGTAGAGTGGCGGGATTCAAGGCCAGGTTCTCACACAGAAATAACGATGAATCGAACTTTATTTACGGGAGTCTTCAAACAAACAATTAATTCTTAATTATCTTCCAAAATGATCTCCTCAAATTCCCGTAAAATTCCCGTCTCGGGGAAATTATAGAGAAAATAAAACCGATTACAGATGAGTGGCCTCGATCAGCTGGCACGCTCTCACACACGCAGATCTCACACAAGAGTGAAAACACGGTAATAATTAACTGGAAAGAACGACAATAATTGCCAATTTCCCGATGATACCCCGCAAAAAGATCGCGCGCCTCCACGCCTCTCTTTTCTTTTAGAGGACGCGGTCTATCTCTTTCTCTCTCTGTCTCATACACACTTCGCGGTGCACGCGAATGTTTTCACACTTCGAACGGAGTTTAAAAGATTCCCGACATGAGACGGCGACAATCAATTCTCCTGCGGGAAAAAAAATAACCAGCTACTCGATTCACCGGTATCGAAGTATATCGCGTACACTCTCACTCTTTCTTACTTTTATCACATTCCCGCGCACAACACATTTATAATGAGGGAAAAATAATGGCAAATTTTTCGAAGATCACTCCCGACGATCCCTCTTACTCTACGTTTATTCCCGTTTTAATAGATTCCCACTTATTTTACTGTCGCGTCGACAATGGCCCACCGTAAAGCCTCACGGGACTCTCAACAACTGAAATACCCGCACAATAGAGCTCGCGGACTCAACACCTGCGGGTTACCATCGCCGAACACGATTTTTACAATAAAAAAAAATTCAGATAAAGAGAAAGACCAAGAGGCAGGACTCACCCCGAACATAGCGTCGCACAATCAGTATCCTGCCTTCGATCTACTTTTTGCTTTACTCAGTTACGGGAATATCCTCGTGGGTTTCGAGTCCTTCTAGCCAGTGTGAACCAGAGCTCCTCGCAGTGCCACGTATCCAGGAAAAATGCCCAGAGACTTGTCACTCACGGGAGTCCGTAGCTCCTCATCCCAACCCTAATTATTTCGCCTGCGATCGGTCAGGCGGCCAACCCTGATTTTTTGCGAACTATATAATTGTCCTAAATAGTTGGCGCTTCTAGTGCGCGAAGTCCAAATCGGGACCCCGCAGCGCAGCGCACGAGATGACGGCGTAGATTGATGTTGTCCTACAATCAGCTGGAGGGCGACATATCGTTATGCCGTTCGGGTTGCTAGAACTCCCGGCGATGTAATTCCCGAAGTACAAAGGAAGTCAGCGCATTTTTGTAGCTCGTTGATTGTCCGTAATTCCCGAGATATCCTCCGAGTCGTGGGGGAAAATACCGACGTGTGCTCGGGCGAACCCTCATCTCTCGACGTACACAAATAAAAATAAATAAAACAAGCGGGAATTAGAAATAATATTACAAATATAAAAAGGCCCAATGGATCTGTCGAGAGTCGTTGCACTGCGAGGAACTATGCTCGAGATTTTACGAGCTTATTTGTGATCATAAATTTTAACGTGTTATAGTACATTAGGATGTGCCAAAAAAATCTTTATTTTTTTTGCTCTTCACCCAAAATATCGTGAAATATGTCCTGCTAAAGAACCTGTCAAAAACGGAGTTTAGAATTCCAATTCTAAGAAATCCATCATCGTGTTTGAAGTTTTTCCGTTTACACAACACAGAAAAATGATTTTTTTACATTCTTAATCCAGGCAAGCTAGGGAGCCATTTTTTTTCTAAAATCAATGACTACATCTTATGAACCATTAAATTTCGACCGAACAAACTCGTTGAGTTGAATTTCTATCTTCAACATTTGATTTTTTACAGAGCCTTGAAATTTCTAATTTCGTAAGTTTTCCGTTTTTTGCATTTTTTAGCTACACTATCGAAGTTAAAACAAAAAGTTGATGGACAATTTTGTAGTCCGCCTGACACACACAAAAAAGTTTAACTCCGCAGCGGAATTGAACGGAGGCCAATCTGGCGCACCATTGCGTCGGACCCATTATAAGTGTTTATTTTATGTCGTACTGAGTCATTCTGATTATCAATACCGCTAGTAAGTAGCATTGGCTCAGTCGTCGGTGTAAAAATGATTCCGACAATTGTGTTGAAAATAATACCGAAAATGTTTATCCCTAACATCGTAAAATTTTACACCGTGGATTTCTAACAGTGTACTAGATCCCAGCAACATAAATGTCCGTTCCATTGGAAAGTCCGACTCTTAGTTATAAGATAAGAGAACAGTCCTTTTTTAAAATTTTTTGTTGTAACATCCTTGCACGAATTCAAAACTGGTCCACAAAATCTCATACACCTTGAATTTTCCGAATATTTCATAATATAGTAGACACTTTGAAACTAAACCCTTACTTCCTGTTTTTGATTTTTCACGAAGTCAGAACATTTTGAAACCCTAAGATGTTATCAAAGGCCCAGTGTCCACACCGAAGATCCGAAAAATACGTTTCAAAACGCAGGGTAAAAAATTGCATTGACATATCCATTTAAGTTGAAGATAACTTTGTCACGTTTTTATGTATTGTTGGCTGGTGAGAAAAACTACAGGTACACGAAGCATTGAATGTGTTAATTGTGATTGCAGGTTGCCTGGCTTCGAGTGAACACTCAAACAATTCTGACGATAGCCGGTCACGTTATAACGAAGAACCATAGGATAGCAATCACGCACACCGACACAAGAGCGTGGTACCTCCACATACGCGACGTACAGATAAGCGACCAGGGTGGCTATATGTGCCAGATAAACACCGACCCCATGACGAGCCAGGTCGGCTATCTCCAGGTTGTAGGTGAGTTCGCTCTACTTATCTTAACGCTCATCTATGGCAAAACCCGCGCCACGACCGAGAGAAAATACTTTGTTAGAAGTCCGCGCACTCTAGGGTCGATAGCGATATTATACTGTATCTGTGGTCACCTTAGTCATGAGCACATATCCATCGCAAAATCTTCTGTTTGCAAAGTTGCTACTTGATATTAAAAAGAGAACCGCGAAGAGCTTAACTTTTTGATTGTTTCGAGACTTTCGCAACTGTTTGTATCCTAGCTTAACATTGTCGTTGGGTTTGATATTTGGGCCAAACACTCAAACTATTCGTTTGTACATGCATATTTTTCTCACAATAAATATGTCACCGCTTCGAATTAAGAGAAAGAGAAGCGAAAACGCTGTCGTGTATTTGGATGATTCTTCAAAAGAAACCGTCACACACTGAGAGAAAAATTTGGTCATTCTGAAAATAATATAGTTGGACTGACGATAATCTAACTATAAACTATAATTCTCGGGAGAAACGTCTATATTTTATAGTTATAGCATATATAAGAAGATAGTTAGATGAACGATTAATATAATTCCCACGAGGAACGTCTCTTTTTCATGGTTAGAACAAATCTAATTATAGTAGCTGTTATCAAAATGATAATAGTTTCAAAAACTATTTTAATAGTTTTAAATATGCCGTCTTGTTGCTTATACGATTTAAACGTTTGTTTCCAAAAACCTTACAAGTATCGTCGCTTCAACCATAAAACATTGCAAGCCTTCCTATATTTGTTTTACCATGTGAAACCGTTAAATAAACGGTATGCTTTTCTCTCAGTGCAGTCGTAGACCTCAGGGTCTCGGTTTGCACGAGAACTTCAGGATACAGCAATGCATAATATTTTGCCAATTTTTTTTTCGAATTACTATGTCTCTGCTGTTACACTTAGTCAGAATGACCCCACGAATTCACGTTACAGATAAAACATGTGCTCGCGGTTATTTAAAAATGATTTTTCATTTCGATTTGGCATTGACAATACTTAAAATTATTATTGATCTATAATTTCAAGGAAATAATGCTTGTGACAAGGAACAAAAATAGGAAAAACATCTTCTGTTTACATAAAATTGTCTCGGGTTTGAAAAAAAGTTGGTGTTGAAATAATTTCACAATGAGGATCAGATCTGACATTTGCGTTATACGATAAAGATAAATTTTGATTACAGAGCAAATCCAAAGGATTAAATAATAATACGATTCGTTAAATATTTCAATAACTCCTAGTTAAATTCTTTAAAGTGTCTCAGTTACTTAAAAAAATTATGAGAAAATAAACATACTGATGATCCCCTTTTTGCATATCTTATACGTAAATCGCATCAAGTACATTTAGCCGCACAATAATAATGCTCAAATTTTGTAAACAATTATTTACATATTTAAAATGTAAACTTTGTGATGAAGGCCTCGAATAAAAATTCCTATACTCCAATCATAATGCAAAATTCGATAGATGAAATAAGACCTCAAACACTGAATGTTATGATGCTTCGACGATGCCAGCCTTTAATATTCATTTTGATCGAAGTTCGGCAAATGGTAACTCGGGTCTGAGTCGAACGATGCCGAAGATTCCGTTTTTCTCGATCTTCCTGTATAGGAAAACTAAACATTTGGAATCTATTTATTTTTTTGTCCCTTCAAATTGCTTCATCAATTCGTAAATTGATGAAGCAATCTGAACGGACGATATATTAACAATTAAATTTTAATCGGGAAAAAATATTGCCACAGCCCGGGATCGAACCGGGAACTCTAGATATCCAGCCTAGAGCATTACCGATTACACTACCGTGGCTTTGGCAATATTGATTCACGATTCTTCTAGTTTAACGTCAGATATACTGTGGCAATATTTTTTCACAATTAAAAATTAATTGTTAAAATATCGTCCGTTCAGATTGCTTCATCAATTTACGAATTGATAAAGCAATTTAGAGAAACAAAAAAATAAATAGATTCCAAATGTTTAATTTTCCTATACAGGAAGATCGATAACAACGGAATCTTCGGCATCGTTCGACTCAGACCCGAATTACGATTTGCCGAACTTCCATCAAAATAAATATCAAAGGCTGGCATCGTCGAAGCATCATAACATCTATTCAATATATACATACTCTGCCAAAGTCAAAGAAAAATAAAGCTCGAACACTAAAAGTTGTTTACGTCAAAAATTTTACTTGTTACCCCACACCATTCTGGTTCACTGTATCTGCATAAAAACTGCAAACTTATAATGCTCGATTTGATGAGTCTCGAATGTAAGATTTCTTGAACAAATCGTATTATCTAAACAATCTTCGTTCTTCTGACTTATCATAGGCGACTAGGTCCTGTTGACTCAGGCAGGATAATAAAAATCTCAAGGATGGAACAAAAAATTCGCAAACGTTACTAATCTGCAGTTTCTCAAGAAATGAAAAAGCCTTCAATTCACTATGAAGTATAATTTACCCTAAAGTTGTGCATTGTATTGAATAGATTGTCTTTACTAGTAAACAGAACAAAGTCCGGAAGTTTTGGTTTGATCTAGCTTATTGTTCGGGTAAGAGGGTCGTAGAAATCGAGGGATATCATGCCATAGACCATATATCATTAATCATTTCATTTTACGAATATCATCTCATTCTAAGTTTTGCAATAATAAATCATCAAACATTATTTCACTATAAACGCCGTATAGCCTCAATTTTGCTATTTGGGATTGAGTTGTACCATATAAACGACAAAGTCTAGAGGGTACTTAGCTCACAGCCTCTCGTAAACATTCCACTCGCTCGCTCCAGTGACGGTTATAATATAGGTGGGCGGGGAACCATTGACACCCTCGCCTCGCTGCTACTCTAATCGATATAAAAATCGATAAAGCCTTCGTTGATCACGTTTCGGAAATTCCCACAAATAGAGTGATGTTCTCGTCCTCGGGGTAGTAAATAATCAAACGGTCGATGAAATACGTTATAATGAGTTTTGCACCATACGTGCGCGCCAGGCCGACCTATATAATAAGACATGGGTTGAACTGCGTGCCCAAGTAAAGTTATAAATTCTGGGTAAAATATAAAAAAATATAAAGAAAATATTATACCGAATCGCAATCACTCTCGATATTGTGTACACTGAAATATTAAATTGATTCTAAATGCTCCATATAAGTAGAGTGAAGCTATACGCATGACGGTGTCGCGATTTAGATGGGAGACTCGCAAGCTAATTCCCCTTGCGCGATTTTAAGATTTTTAAGGGGAAAAGATATACAATTACCGCGGTCGATAGAGTATTAGCCGCTGATCAATTACTACCTTTATATCTGTACCTAACATGAACAAACAATAATTTCCTAAATTATCCCGCATATTTAGCGCACGAATATTAACACTGGGTAGAATACATAATGTGAAATACATTCACTTAATTTCTCGCGCACTACAGCTAGAGGAGAATTACCATCGTTAGAGAATTACGATCAACTCTGCATTTCTATAGGGCCCTTGAAACAGATAGAAAAATGTTGCGATCACGCCACGGAGAAAAAAAAAGTAGTTGGGCACACGCAAGAAGTGGTTGCGCGGAATCACTTTTCGCAAGTCCGGACAACCTCGAATTTCGTGAGTTGAGACAACTACTTTTAGATAGTTGCACAAGCTGGGTTGCAGTGACTATCTATTATGGTTGAGTGCAACAGATCAGTGAGTTGACACAACTCACTTGCCAAACAGAACACATTTGACCCGGCTATCGGTAGAAATTGTGCGTATTTATTTTAAAGAAAGCAATGAATTGACATATTGACGATGAAATTAATGCGGTTTGACGTTTTACTTGATCAAATGAATATAGATTGGGATGACATTTAGTATAATTCATACACTCTGAGATGCCTGTTGATGGATCTACGACGGTTTGAGGTTATTGCGTTCGATATCTTATTCCATCTGTCACAGAGGGCATTCTAATATGACTGTGGAATCATGTCTATCGATAACATTTCTTTGTAAAAACATGTCTATCGATAGCATGTCTTTGCTAACAATGCTTATCGACAGCATTTTTTTTTTGCAAAAAGTAGCTATCGCTACCACTTTTTGCAAAAAAAAAAGTCAATCGATAGCATCCACTTAGCTCTATAGGCTGTGACCGAGTGTTTACAGTAAGATTTTTCTTAAGGATATTAAAGATAGAGTTTCTCATATTTAGAATGCGCATCAAGCACCACAAATATATATTTAACTCCGGCCTTTGAACGCGGTGTTGCACCATAGAAATCTCTGGTGACGAGATCTGAGGGCTTAATTGCCGGAATAATTGCATAGGATAATTAAGGTATTTTACTCGCTGGTAAAGATCACAGCTAATAAAATACTTTTTTACATCGTTATTTTTTTTTTTTTCCCAGTAAAAGTGCATTTTAAAATATGCAAGTGTTTTTGAAACCGCCGGGATGTCCAAGGTTTTCGTGCGTGAAGCTAATTAGCCGATCGACTAGCTCGGAAGGCATTTGCCACTGCTTACCCCCTGAAGCCAATCTATACAGAATATCACGATGCACCTGATAAGGAGGAATCAGTTGACCCTTTTTAATGAATCCGATGATGTCCGCTAAACATGGTTTTGCTCATTTCGCTTTTCTCCAATCGATTGCGGATCATGACGAATGTCCAGTGATAAATCATCGTTTCGATAAGCTAATTAGTAAACCTCGTTATGAGGAATATTGCTAGTTAGCGTTCCTCCTACTGTTGGAAATACACACTCCACCGTGCAAGTCGAGCCGTGTGAAAAGGTGTAGTATTCCAAAACGTTAACGCCTGATGATCCATGATCACATAAAATGAATTCTTTGCGAGATATATACGGCACCTCGCAACTGCATAAGTTATAGCAAGAATCTCTTTCTCGGTGATAATATAATTAACCTCAGCTGAGTTGAGACAACGGCTCACTAGTGACACGATTTTATGTTCTCCCTCAGGGCTCAGCTGGTACAATATCCCGCTAATGCACTTATCAGAAGCATCGGTCTGTAATCGACGAGGCACATCCGAAAGGACACGTCTCAACATAAGACAATCAGTGAACGTATTCTTCAATGTTACGAAAGCAATGCTAAGCTCCGTAAATGGTCCAGAGCCATTTACTTTTGCTTTTTAGTAACGGCCGAAAGGGATCTATTCACGTGGCATGGTGAACATACATACACCGTCCCGAGTAGAAATTCTAATACTGGCGTAACAAGGGCGTCATCAGGCAGGCCGTAGTTCCTTATCAGGCAGTGTTAAGGCAACCGGACCAGGGCCGTTAACAAAACGTAACGTTGTGGTTGATTCGGCCCTGATCTCGGTCGTGCTCAGGTCATCGTCAGGAAGCTTTTTAAGGCCGTGAGCGGGAAACGGTTCAGGCCATTATCGGGGAAATTGTTACGCCTTGCTGCGTATTGGACATTCATAAATAAATTGAAATGCGTGCTGTATTTTTGATTCCTTTTTTTAAATTTATTTCAAGCTAATGATTTCCTAATTCCTAGCTGCTTTACTTCAGGATCCATTTTACTGCATATTATTTTGCGAGAAACACAGAATGCAGAGTTAAATTAATTAGCGTAATTACGAGATTTCATCGATGATAACTCGCGCACTCAATATGCGTATAAATGATTCTCACCTCAAGGTCGACGCCGTCCAGCTACCGTAATCACTATCCACGACACTTCGTCAGTCACTTCCCTCTCTGTCCACGAAAATCCTACCGACTCGTTGGACACAACTCGTATTTTCTTCGCGCGCTCGCGCGTCCTTGTGCAGCGTGCAGGGGAACGTCGACGCCGGCGATTTCCTCGGTGAAATTCACTTGATGACGAGACGGGTCGCTACCCTCGAAGACGCGTTGAAAAGACACGCACGGTTAAGCAATTTGACAGTGGCAAGAACGCAATGTCATGAGAGTTCGAACGTGTCGGAGGTGGCCGACGAGCAATAACTGACAGCCACCACGGAATGGGGCTGGGATTGATACGGTATGAAAATGTATATCTAATCAGAGCCGCGTACGGCTTCCTGATCGAAGTCGGCCCGCGAGATGGCGCTGGGTTCAATACGCTAAATCAGATCCCAATGAGGCATTCCGTAAAAAGGCAAACCTTAAGATTTCCTGATCGCGGCCTGACTAGTCGTCAGGCACCCGTGACAGAATTTCTACTCGGGGTGGCATGACGAACATACATGCACTGATCATTTGTTGTAATTCTTCACAATCACGAGGTTCGGAGAAATTACGGATCACATCCAACTTATCCGGATGAGTACGGATTCCGTCCACAGACAGTACAAACCTAAGAAACTCTACTTCCTTGCGACAAAAATATGATTTGTCTAATCGAAGCGTAAAATTCTGGGATCGAAGCTTGCCAAATAGCAAATTGATATGGAAAACCTGCTCGGCGAAGGACGTGAAAGTTATCAGAAGATCGTCGATATAACTTGTCAGGAAAGAATCAAACGTACTTCCCAAAGCAAAATTGAAAGCCCCTATAAAGCCACTACCGGCGATTACAATCAAAAACAAATTCTACAAAACTGGTAAAATTGCGAGCAGTATAAGAAAATCCGCATATGGCCGTGAATCCCCTGCGGGGGCAATTTTCGAACACTTGTTACTAAGTCGGTGGTCGACATATACTTTGTGCCATGTTATTTCTGTAGAGTTTCTGCAATAATAGGAGGTGCTTCGTTATCTGACTCTATAGCGTTGTTAATAAAGCGAGCATCTAAACAAACGCGTATTTTCCCGTCTTTTTTTTTCTACGATTCTTAACAGATTACAAATTGAGCTTTCCAACCTTTCGATGATTCCCGCCGCGAGCATTTCTGTGACATCTATTCGTACCGCTTCTCCTAGTGCGAAAGGAACTACGGATACTACCTTCGAACAATTATCTTCGGATCCTTTAATCGGATCTTGTGCTCGTACTGACCCGCACCCATTGTTTTATACGAAATCAATGGTTCATACCGCAATAATACTTGTTTCAGTGCGTCGTGTTGTTCATCGCTACAGTTCAACAACTCCGCACTTATTGTGTTAACGTCGTCGAAGAAATTCTCATTTTCTCCTTCCATATATAGACTACTGGAAGAGCGGACTTCGACCATCTCAAACCCTCTGTTTTCGAACGTACTCTCAAAATCAGATTCTTTATCTATCATAATTCCCATGTTTTCATCGATTGTTTTTACCAGTGCAATTGTCAGCTCGGATAGAACCGGTGCATATTCAGTGCGACTTTGCTGCTTAATATGGGCTGGCAACTCAAATAAAGCACACGTATCGTCTATTATGTTGGGACCGATCGTTTCCCCTTCGGTGTAGTATATGGGTGTACAGCCGATACTAGGACACTAGTCTCATATGCCTTGGGCCAAAAGCTGATTGGGTTAGCATGAAATCATTGATAAGAGAGGCACTCCCTTCGAAACGATTCTCGAGACCCGAATTACCTTCCAATTCCCTGCTCCTTAATAACGATTCTGAGTCACTACTCCCAACTGACACGTCCACCTGTGGCCTTTCAAAGACTGTTATTCGCTTATTTTCCCCAAGCTCCATCGGAGATTCTTTAAGCTTAGGTAGAGCTATTTCACCGGAAACATTTATGTCCGCTTCGATTTTTCTTCCGTTATTCACTTCCTTTTCCTCCATGCTAGCAACCGGATTATCCACCCTTACAATCTGAATAAAAGTAAAGTCCTCTTCATGGACCACACTGAGACGCCCCGCAGCCTTTTGGCTCAAAGAGATTAAAGGTGGCGGAACGACTTGATTATTTACTGTTAGTGCACAACTCGCACAGTCAATAATTGCACCAGTGCGAAGCATCTAATCACTCCCTAAAATCAAACTGCTGGATAATTTAGGGATTACAAGAAATAACGTATAACGTAGTGGTCCCGATGGTAACATCAAGCATGACTTGAATTTTTACTGGTGTGGGTTTTTCTTGAATTGCAGTAAGCACCACGATATTAACCCCTGGTAAAACGACGAGCTTGTTAAGCTAACTGAGACAATTGAAGAAAGCCTGCGAAATGCACGTTACTTGGCTCCCAGTGTCCAATATGGTGGACATGGGTACATCAAATATGAATAAAATTACGCGAGGGCACGTCAACACAAGAAAATTATCTTTCTTGGAACTGCTTTGCACTCTTTCGTTATGGAATTTGCGAGATCCTCGAATACATCGTACGGATATTGGCGGATGTAAGACCCCGGAATCAATGCGCTACAAACTAGTTTAAAGTATCAGAATTTTTAGCTGCAAGCGCATGCATTAGACCCATCACGAAATGTAGAGCCGGAACTTTTTGAATCGCCAACACTTATGTTAGATGGCGGAACCGTCATATTAGGCCAAGGATACCAGGTGCTATATGACATCCATTCCCCGGATACGATACGTAGGGGATTGTGAAGTGTTGGTACTGTGACTCGTAAAACTGTTATTAGGTGAACTGCTGGTATATCGCGATCCCCCGCTACTCCCACTGTTATTATGCGAACTATTGAAACTCGAGTTGTTACTTGGAGGACTACGTCTAGCTTCCCAACTCTTATTTTCCGCGTAGGACGCGTCTAGCTGAGCCAGTGCTTTTGCAACAATATTGGTGTCTCCATAATTCACCGTGACCAGCGCATCACAAGCCCGCATGGGCAGCTGTTGCACAACACTGTAGTTTATTTCGTATTGGTCAAGTTTCAGATTAAAATATTTCGCGACACTAGCCTGTTTGTGAAAATACGACTGCATAGTACCGTCCAAAAACGTATATGGCCGAGCTAGCCATTTCGCCTTTAATCTTACTCGTGGTTCAACTGAGTGAAACTCCAAAAGAAACGCATCTTTGAAAGCATCAAACTCTGCAAAAGAATCACTCTGAGCCCAGTACCAGTCGGGAGCCCTTCCGTCCAACATTGTCTCTAATACTGATAATTTACTGTCATTTGGTACTTTTTGAATGAAAATATATTTTCCCACCTGTTGCAGATATTAATTTGGGTTAGCCAATAAATCATTCCCAAAACGGGGGGCTTTGATGTTTATATTCATAGAATTTATTCCATGAACCAACCCGCTCAACATTCCCGAATTTCAGTTTCCATCATCACTCATATTAGAATTATTTCTGTGTCGCGCATTCTCTTCGCGTAACTGGAGAATTTCGCGCTCCTGTCGGTCTTGTGTCGCCCGTAACTCGGCTAATTCTCCTACCATTCGTAGTCTTGCAGACTCCCAATCACTTCGCTGCCGTGCGATACGCTCTTGCTCTATCCGTAATGCCTCGGTATTGTTATCCCCCATATTCGGTAATGGCCCACCCATGGCTTCACCAGAATTTTCGGGCATTTCTAATACGCCTGTTACCTCATTTTCCGTATATACCGAGCTATTTAATTTCTTAGTTCTAGATCTAGTATTCATAAATATCCAATAGCTCGAATGTTTTCCACAAATGCCACCAAGCAATGATAGTACTTAAAAAAAAACCAACAACAAAAACAACTCAATGCAGTCGAAGAAATATTGCTCTTTAATCCACAACCAATGTCTCTCGAGGCCCACGTTGGGTGCTAGTTGTAATAAGTTGATTGTCTTTACTAGTAAACAGCACGAACTCCGAAAGTTTTTTTGTGATGTAGTTTATTGTTCGGATATGAGGATCGTGGAGATCGAGAGATATTATATTGTAGACCATATATCATCAATCATTACAATTCATAAAAATCATCTCATTACAAGTTTTGCAATAATAAATGATCAAATACGGAAAAAAATGGGTTGGGACAGACCAAAAGTTAGTTGCAGGGACTCACTTCTCCGAATGAACCTGCGCCACAAAATTAATCGGTCGGGAGGACTCATTCGAGTGGGTTGGATAGCGGTAGTTGTGGAGCCTAACCTTTATGGTTGCCCGCCACTACCAGTTAGGTGGTACAACCACTTCACACGATGGGGGCTTAGAAGGCCTGGCCAGTGAAAGTGCTGGTCCCAACCACTCGAATACTTACACCTGCCTATCGCATTCACTCCTGTATCAATCGAGTGGGTCAGTATTACCAACTGCCATGTGGATTATGCATCGCATGAGGCAATTATAACGATGCTTTATGAATATAATCCTTGCCAAAAGTCAACTCTGAAAGAAATTGTAATCTCCCGGTGAACTTCGGGATGCAATTAACTATGTATTGGAATTCTTCAATTCATCATTTTCGTTAGAACTTTTTCCAAGAAAAATACTGTCGATAGTAAATTTGTCAATGAAATATACTGTCAATGGCACTTTTGCAAAAAAAAAAAAAAAAATACTCTCGTTGGAAGTATCCCAACGAGAAATACTGTCAATGGAACATTTTTCAGGAAAAGATTATTGTCGATGGAACTTTTTTCAGAAAAACATGATGTCGATGAAACTTGTTTCATAAAAAGATAATGTCGATGGAACTTTTTTCAGGAAAAAATACTTTCGATGGAATTTTTTCAATGGAATCAATCAAAGTATTTGATTTGAAAAAAATATTGTACGAAATGAATGTTATGAAAAGCTTTTTTTCGATAGACCATTTTCACAATTCATTATTTTATTCGAAATTTTCACTGGTCAACGCTTTGCAATGAAAAATTCTGTTGGTAGGTAATTTTTTCTTGCATTGCAGATTTCCTACCTAACCTATAAATTTGGATACTGCTTGATGAAAGGTGATAGAACATATCAAGATATGTTCTATCGATAAAAAAATTTATAATCCTTCTCCCATGAATTCTATTTTAACGAAAATATCATCAATCATTTAAAAAACCTTACTAAACGATGGACGACGATTCTCGTTCTAAAACACCCGCGGCTGCACAGGCTCAGTGAATTGGTTGCCGTTACCGACCAACAAGTGGCGCCGACCGACCAATGAGTCGCGACGACCGACAAATGAATTGACGCAACCTACCGGCGAACTACGCGCGTGTTACTATAGAAGTTATGTGAGCTACCTAACTAAAGTGTATCGCGCATCATAGAAGTAGTCGTCACAACCGATTTCTTACGATTCGTCCGAACTCATCGAGTAGGATTCAGGCAACTAATATTATTGATTGTGGAAATTTATTTTAGTAAGTCTTTCCAACTGTCAGCGTTGAAAGGCATTCCAGTGAGTCACGCCAACTAACGCGATTCTGTGTGACAACTATTTCTCATCAACCTACATTAAATTGTTGGCAAGGCTTTACGATGTGGTGGTCGCAACTGAATAAATAATCCTCGCAACCTATTCTCGTCCAACCCATGTTTCCTTAGTTCTCTCAACTAACCATTTTTTTCCGTGAACACTATTTTATTATATACGCCGTATAGCCTCAATTTTGCTATTTGGGATTAAATTGTCCCATATAAACGAAAAAGTCTACCGGGTACTTAGCTCGCAGCCTATCGTAAACATTCCACTCGCTCGCTCCAGTGACGGTTATAATATAGGTGGGTGGTAGGCCGCTGACACCCTCGCCTCGCCGCTACTCTAATCGATATAAAAATCGATGAAGCCTTCATTAATCATGTTCCGGAAATTCCCACAAGTATAGTGATGTTCTCGTCCTCGGGGTAGTTAATAGTCAGACGGTCGATGAAATACGTTATGATGAGTTTTGCAATATACGTGCGCGCCCAGCTGACCTATATAGTGCGATACGGGTTAAGTTGCGTGCTGCAAGTAAAGTTATACATTTCGGGTAAAATATAAGAAAATATAAGAAAATATAAAGAAAATATAAAGAAAATATAAAGAAAATATAAAGAAAATATAAAGAAAATATAAAGAAAATATAAAGAAAATATAAAGAAAATATAAAGAAAATATAAAGAAAATATAAAGAAAATATAAAGAAAATATAAAGAAAATATAAAGAAATTATGAAGAAAATATAATACCTAATCGCAATCACTCTCGTCATTGTACGCCCTGAAACACTAAATTGATTCTGAATGCTCCATATAAGTAGAGCGAAGCTATACGCGTGAAAAGATATACAATTACCGCGGTCGATAGAGTATCTGCCGCTGATCAATGCGCATATGGCGCGACGCGATTATACTTTGAATATTTTCGTCCCTACCTTTATATATGTACCTTAGGCTGTGCCACTTAGAAGCGATATTATTTTTTCCTTGCTCTCCACCCAAAATATCGTAAGATATGTCCTTCAAAAAATTGAAGGAAAATTTTGTCATCCTTCTGACGAATGATACGAAAAACTCGCCAGCGACTTTTTTGTAGTGCGTAAAAACACGAGAGAAACCATTGACAATTAATAATGAATTAACAATAATTAATCATCAATAATGTTTTCCTCATTCCGGAAAACCATTATTATTTAAGCTCGATAAGTACGATACTCGATGATAAGTAGTCATTTTTCACTTATTATTTGAAATAAAAATATAGAATAAGTGGAGGAAAAATCATGATTTTAACTCATAATGAATGGTGAGTGTGAAATCGCCCATTATTTATTCGAGTTTAAATAATAAAACCATTCATTATTCAAACTTGAAATAAATTTAGTGAAAATAAATCTTCATTTAAAGTCAAAATAATTTTAAGTGGAAAACCACTTATTATTAATACCTAAAAAGATAATGAATGGAAACCAAGTCCTGATTTGAACGTGGAAAGATACTAAGTGAAAAACTAAATAATTATTGAGTGAAAAATTATTTAGTATTGAAATCGTGTATTTAAGTACTTTTTCATTTAAATGGGCCCATCACTAGAGTTAATCACACACTAATTTATACTAATTCATTGAATGTTACATTTTTTTAGACAAATTAGTAAATTTATATTAAAAAATTGAGAAGTCAACAGTTTGAGGATAGTGACGCGACGTGCTACGCAACCCGTGCTTGATTGATAATCAGTTGACGAGCCGCGGTCACGCGCTCGCGCACGCATCTGTCAAACCGATTTCAGGCCTTATCCATATTATAGCATTGAAAAGGCAGATCCTCTTGGAACTTATCTCATTAAAAAGAGAAAAAATGAAATAAAAAATATTCACCACCTCAGATTTTTTTTTTCGTAACACGTGGTCATCAGAACCAGACAAGCTTCATATTTCAGATTATAAAGACAGATCTTCTAGCAACTAGTCTCATTTAAAAAATAATAATAATAATAAATATTCACCACCTCATATTTTTCGTTCGCCACGTATTGTCGGAGAAAATACGAGTTCAATCGGCACGTACGTGTGAAGGTACATTTAAAGTAGAGTGAGTTCGAAAATCGCAAAATTTCGCTCAGACAAAATTTTGAAAATGCCGAATATCAGCGATAAAATACCAGATTTCCTTGCGGGAGAGGTCATTTGAGAGAGAAAGGAAATTCTAAATATTGAATCTGATACATTTTTCGATCGCGACTTCTGAAAAAAGATATAACAAGTTGCCATTTGAAAACGGCCGGTGAGTGGCCCCTTCTGAGTAAAATAGAGTAGCAGTAGCTCTTGTCTAGTCAGTAGTAGAGAGACCGCCCAAGTCAGACAGACATTAGTAGATAGAGATAAGTCAGACAGACAGAAAACCATTATTTTATTAACTTGGCGTCGAGTTGCTAGCGCGACTCTTTACTTTGGAGTGAAATAGAGTAGCAGTAGCTCTCATCGAGTCAGTAGTAGTGGGACCGCCCAAGTCAGACAGACATCAGTAGATAAAGATAAGTCAGACAGACAGAAAACACGTATTTGTTTATAACTTGGCGTCGAGAATCTAGCACGACTGTTCACTTTCAAGTAAAATAGAGTAGCAGTAGCTCTCATTGAGTCAGTAGTAGAGAGACCGCTCACGTCAGACTGACGTCAGTAGATACAGATAAGTCAGACAGACCGAAAAACCTTATTCTTTTTTAACTTGGCGTCGAGTCGCTACCGGACTCTTGATTTTGATTGCATTGATTTAAATAATGAATTGAATATATAAGTTGTGTAAGTAAATGGCTTATTTGAAATTTTTTAAGTAAGTGGTTGTTTTTTTTACAAATTGTTGTCGATTCAATTATATATTTCTCTTAGTGCGGTACAGTGAGCACTATCGATTCATCTACCCTAAGTAATGATATCTATATATTTGTTTCGTAGTGCCTCCCGACATCCTGGATTATCCGACGAGTACGGACATGGTTGTGAGGGAAGGCAGCAACGTAACTTTCCGATGCGCCGCAACTGGATCCCCAACTCCGAACATAACCTGGAGACGAGAGAGCGGGGAATTAATACTCCTTGCATCGGGCCTCGAAGGTAAAAACATTTCGGAGAGAGAATACCAGTACTACTTTGTATCCTTGATATACTATAACTAGCTTACACTATTTATAGCGTGCGCACACTGGTCCGTCTACTCTTCGAGGTATTAAGGGGTATCGATTTTTAAGGGGGGATTAAAGTGAATCATGCCTTACGCTATATATGTTCTAATCCAAAGCACGAATCCGTGCGGGCACTCATCGTTGCTTCGTATATGGTATATTTCTATTCGATTTTCTATACGTTGAAAACGCCGGTTTTAATGTTCCACTGGAGGGAAACTATCAACCACTGTGAAAAGTTTAATTATCCAGAAGAAATTGATCAGAAGCTATACCGAAGTTATAAAATCGAGTTTTAACTATAAGACTGTTAATAAACTCAATTTAAGAAGCACTTCCTTCGGGAGATATCGAAGTAGGGCATCCCCTCTCGGACCATTGCATATATTCCGACCAACTGTAACACGATTAAATTTCTAAAGGAATTACCCAAATGATTTTCTATTTCAATTGATTTTGTTCACAACATTCACAATCAAATTATAGGGGAACTCCTAAAGTAAAATGCACTTTAGTCTAGTTGCCAAGTAACGTTTGCTTCGTTGTTTTCGTATTTAATTTGATCCCAGACATCAATGTATTCGAAACTGTATTGAACTCCAAGGGCGATATTAGGTGGCGTAGATTACTTTTTCAAAATTAAGGCCCATCAATTAAAATGTCAACTCTAAGTACACACTAGGGTGGTCGGTATTTGGGGTCTGAACGAAATTCAAGCTTGAAACCCCTCACATCGATGACAAATCACTAAATGAAAATCTTCCTAAAATAAAAAATTTGGATTACAATATTTAACCTTTTCGATAGTTCTCAATTCTGCCGTTTGAGATATATTTCATTACACCGCCATCAATTTTTTTGCTGGGCTCCTACATATTTTCGAATAAGTCTCCAGCTTCGGAATATAAAAGCAATATATGTTACGATGTAGGAAAAAATTTGTGAACCTTCAACGAGATAATTGACCGATCGTACCGCATTTCATTCTAATACTGTTGTTTATCCGGCAAGATATCATATCATAAAAATTACCGAAGCCATGGTTTACGTTCGTTATTGAACATTTATTGTTGTTCGACATTAAAATTGTTGTGCTAGTGAGTCAAATTGCTACTACTGTCACGAACATTTTGGCAAATGTACATTATCGCTTCACAAATAGTCTGGTAAGATCTTAGAACGATGAACAGCGCCATTTGGGAGAAAAAAAATCGCAAACGTTGCAAAATATTGCACTACCGTTGTAGGGAATTCTAAAGATTCTGCCTATTAATGTTATAATAGCTATGAAAATGCTATCACATACATAAATGAAACATGTATAGCCTAAGATTGATAATCACTCAAGCGTTTGGCATCCTTGAAAGACGATCGACAGCACCGTTGTTTAATAACTAATTTATGAGAATTCTTTAACATCCTCGCTTAAAAACTGAATACGCAGCTGTTTCGCCCGCACACTAACCGCACCACACACGGCGCGCCGCCTGGTCTCCCCACCCCAAGCCCAGATAGCAGAACAACCTTAATATCTGCTTATGCAGCTTAAGCGTCGAAAAAGACTTTCGTGCAAATTGTTTAAATTTTCATTTGTAATACCACGAGAGCTTCGAAATTATCGGACATTTCCCGATAGGTTCGATGCAAACGAATTAACGAGTTAAGTTTTCCAGGTAAGCAAATTTTTCTGGAAAACTGGACGAGCTCATTTGTGTGCAGGGAGCCTTGAGGAAAATATCAGATTAATTTCGAAGCTCGAGTGGTATTCGGGGAATTATTTTTCCCATCCAAATTGCAATTTTGTTATATTCATTCCAGTTATTGATTAAAGCATATCAAATTTCTTGTTTTGTTCTCAGTCAATTGTATATATACTAGGGCGATATTGTGGCTCGCGCCCTACGCGCGCTCGCTTGAAGACCACAGAAAATTTTTATCTTTGAGGTCATATAAGCCCTTTTGAGCTTTCGAGCTTTGCGGTGAATTAAGAGACTTAGAATAATTCAGGACTTTAAGTCTCACGGACTTCCCTTTTCCCAAAGTTCAAAAATCTTGCAGTCGGAAACAAAAAATTGAAGCTACAAAAATAAATGAAAAATTGGTAAAACAACTTAAGAACTTTCGTCATGAAAAAAAAAAAAAATCAATTCACAGCACTTGGCGAGTTTGTATGCCAATGTATACATTCAATGATGATCAAGCATGTGGGCTACTTCGCGAACTCGTCTAGTAAATTAATTTTTTTTTCATGATTCTTAAGTTGTTTTACCAATTTTTTCTTTAATCTTGTAGCTGCCATCTTTAATTTGGACTGCAAGAATCTGTTTTGCATTATAACTTTTTTTGTTTTCGACTGACAGATTTTTTTTAGTTTCTGAAAAAAATTCTGTCCATTATATTAATGTTGAAGGGCATGTACTTGACATGCCCCATATATTATCTGTTTATTTCACGACTTTTTATACCTATGCGCAGCTTATTGCTCAAGTTACAAAAACTATTTTCGTTGAGGCATATCGGATCCCACTCACGTAAGTGTGCTTGTCTCAAGTATTTTACACCTTGTGTTTTTTTGGGGGATTTGGCCACTTTTTGGAAAGTTAATATTGACTGACCATTTGTTGCTTCGGCTGCAAAGAATATTATTCTCGAATCCACGTCTGACTTCTTCATGAAGGATACAGGAGTATTTATTGATATTTTCAAGATATCTACGTTACAAAAGAACATTTTTTAAAATTGGGACTAATGATTGACTAATTAAACTAAGACTAATGATCGAGTCAGATTCTAATACTCGAGACTTGAAAAAATAGATGAAAAAAATAGTTGCAAGTTATGACTAAATAGTAAAAACCTTTTTTATGTGGGATGACAAGTTAAACAATGAAGTCTCATCAAGAAAAGAAGAAAATATGCTCTTTTCATGTGATGCTCCTATAAAAAATTGAGTCTAAATTAAGACTGATGAAAATACATTTCGAACAGTTTGGGAATTCGAAAAACAGTGTGAGTTAAGACTATAACTTACAAGACCTTTTTTCTGCAGACTTACAAACTGAATAAAAAAGTGTGTATAAATAACGTCAACCAACGTGCCGTTTTCATGGTAAGGGTTCTACAAAATTCAGCAAGTTTGAACTGCGATAGACGAAAATCCCTAAAATTCTGACTAACTCGAAAACCATTTGAGTCACGACCAAAAGTAATAGGACTTTTTTTATGCTAAATAACAAACTCAACAATGAAGGTCGTATAAAAAAAACATTCGATGAGCTATTTTCATGTTAGAACTGTTACAAAATTTAGATTGTGAACCATATTCCTATGAATTGTATGAAACTCAAAAACTATGTAATGAAAATATGATTTTTAAAAAATACCTGCAACATATATATATACTATAAAATGAGGATTCATGCCTGTTTTTCCGTTTAATTACGGTCAGTTTGTACTATAATAGACTTAATTATTCAATAGATAACTTTAGGAAATTACAGACTGCGAAAACGGCTATTTCGTGAAATTACTATTTAACTGGATTCAATTTTTGAATTTATACTGCATAAACATGGTGCATGAAAAACTGGAGCTTGCAAGATGGAATAAAATTAAGAAAATGATTTAACTCTCTTTTAATATGGTCATTGTTGCACGCTTGTAAAATCCAGAGTATACAAAAATCTAAGTTATCTACTGGCAACAGGAATGGGAATGAGCAATTTCCATAAATTCATAGAAAAACAACTTATTAATCCATAGCAATTAACGAAACTTGTTACATATAAAAATTAAATGCACATTTTATTCTTCCTCTGGAAGTTGTGATGATTATTCACCGCATCAAGTAACACAACATCATACCGAATGATTTTGGGAATTTGTATACCATTAAATCATGCTTGGAGAAAAACAAATAAAAACCACTCACTTTTACCATATAACATCGGAAGCTGAAAAGTGACCAATAAACCAACAAACATGGAAAATCAATGAATGAAAATAACAATATAAATTAACCGTACAATGACAATATGGCTGGACATTGTTGAGAGCTTAGACGAAGAAATAAAAGACGGCTCCACAAAACTATATCACGCAAATCATAGTTAACCATTAAATAATCAACGATCTTATTGCATCTATTCAAAAAGCAATTGCATGTACTTTGAAGAACACACTATTCTTATTTCTGTTATATTATTCGATTTCATCGAGAGGTATACAGTATTTTACTGAAATCCTTACGGAAAAAAAACTATTGGAGTCGCCAATATACTATTCACCCTAAATATAATTATTATTCTTCCTTAGTTCTTACTATGGAATATAGATAGTAACTATTTATATAACTAATCCAATAACTATATATATAGAACTAATGATAAATGTACAAATAAAAAAGGATGACTAAATTTATTAAAACATCAAAATCATGACATAATAGAATCACCATTAACTATAGTCAATTGATGCATAAAACTTTCTATACACTGTAATGATTTTATTTCTATATAAAGACTGATTCCTCAACATAAACAAATTAAACAAAATCTAATGAAACATTACATTTTTAGAACACGTAATTCACACATTTTAGAACAAAATTTAATAAATATTAATATAATAAATAATTCATTGTCGGTAGTCAATGTTAATTAGAATTTGATTTTCGCAATAATTTAATACCTCCAAATTCTATAGAGAGTAAAAATTTTAAAAGCTTCAAACGACCTCCACTACGGGTATACTTGATATTGAAAGTTGCTACTAGCATGACGCGACACGTGACTTTATCATCACGATTGTTACTGGCGTCACGTCAGTTCGGTGACGTTAATTTTGTGATCTTTGTGTTACGAAGTTAGTTTGAGAAGTTAGCTTGTGAAGCTAGTGTGTGGAAATGGTATTATTTATAATTCTCTTAAAATTGCCACAAATGAATAGAAAATAAATGTCATGCTTGATCCAGGAATTATAATTTGTAATAAAACAAAAATACAGAAATGTTAATATTCTGAAATAATTAAAACAATTACCCTGGAATTCTTCTTTTATTTGAAATAACTAGCGTGAAGTTATTGTCGTGGGTTTACTAAAGTATACTGACGACCTGTACGAATGAAAATTCAAAAAATTTCGTAAATGATTCGCAATCTACGTTGCTTGCTTCAATTTATCACGATCGCATTTTCAAATTCGAAGTCAAGCTCTGACCCGCCCTTGAGAAGTCGCGCGCGCGAGTACGTTATTAAGCGTCCGATAATAAGGGATCGGATGCAAAAGGCGAGGACGATAAGTCTTAACTAAAAAGTTTATTTCTTACTTACAATAATACTTTGGCCTTATACTAAAATAGGGAAGTAAGTAAACCACGCGACAGCTTTGGCGGTTGAACTCTCGAAAAAGCTAATACTGGTAGTTTTTATCATTTGGCGTTGGTACGCCTGAAATCTGGGAAGTCCGCGCGACGCTTGCGCTACTAGTTGCGGTTTGCGCCGACGCGCGCAGAGCCGCTACAGTTGGCACCTTCTCTTCACATCTGTATTTCATATTATCGGTGACACTGCAATAGTTTGACTAGCTAATTTGACCTTTCAGTTAGTCGTGTATCAGAAATGTCAAAAGAAGCTTATGGTGTATATAAGGCTTTTGCAGGCTTTGGAATTTATCTACAATGCTATGCGAGTGTTAAACAATGATATGATACGATGCACGTGAGAGTGTTTCCAGTCTCAACTTCATGAGTGTGAATGTTTTGTCACAGATATGATTTGTTTATACAATTTTTTAATCTAATATTTGGTGTGAATATTTCTAGTTCTTGTTGAAAATTGCACAAGTTTATTGATAGTAGTTCTTTTTTTAAACCTCAAGCTAATATCGAAGTTATTGGGCTTTGATTTGATGTATACAGATAGAGTTACCAGCAGATGAGCAGTGAACAAAAATGTATGTGATTTAGTGCAGCGAAGATTCAGTTATTATCTTTAGTATTACCCACATGAAATTTATGAAATCATCAATTGTTAAACGAATGTCTATTAAGTGGATTACGTAAACATGGATTACATGACAAGTCTAGTAAATTAGTACTCAATCCATACTTCAGAATATAGCTATTTCGAACATAAAAATTTGAGAACTTAATAAACTGTTTGCTCTGTCGAATCACATTATTTGGTCCATGGCTCATTTGTTGATCATTCTCTCTGCATATGTCCGACCGACGCATATATTTTAGCTTGCGATCTGAATAAGAATTTTTGAAGAATAAAAAAAACAAATTTTCACATTTAAGGTAAAGTATCAGGAAAATAGAGATTTTTCATTGGATTTCAATGCCAAAACTGAGATTTGAATGCAGAAGGCACACACCAAATTTAATTCCGTTCAATAGATTATTTCCAAATTTATTGTTTTTCCGGTCGGCACAGACGGAGAGACGGACAGACAGACGGAAGAAAACCAGTTAATGTTTTCTTTGGAATCTAGGACACTCGAAACATGTATTTCTACCAAACTCCAAAAGTTGATTCTTTTTTGGATTGCAATATTTTCTCTTTTTACATACTCCGTTTCCGATGAGAAACTAAAAATTACATTTCATTCAGAAAGAGAAAAACATATATTTCACTAATTTCCCGAAGCTATAGATTTCTTGAGAAAAATATAGAGGCCCGACAAAAAATCGACTAAAAGTATAGTAAAACTCCTGAGCAAAAATTTGGACCGTTACATCAGGTATAAATAAGACTCTGACCGGGCCATGAGAAGGCCCTGATGAGGCCTTAGCAGCGCCAAATTCATGCCTGATACAGGGCTTCGAATTGATACTTGGGCCGCTGTATTTAAAATAGCAGACTTAATAAGGTTACATATCATCAACAACAAAACTTATATTTCAAGAGGATTCTGATTTATAAATCTCCAAACGATTTAAGAGGTATGAATCTTAAAAATTTGCCCGAACCTCAAATATGGACCACCCGATTATAAGCATCCAATATTGCAAAAGCTATGAAAAAGCAGCGTAGTCGAGAGATATGTTTTTTTTACGTCCTCATAAATCCGGCTATCCATTAAGACTAGGTAGCTTCTAACCTCAGCCGTGTACTTGCCCCTCGAGCGGGAATCTGGTTCGAATGCTCAGCAAAATTAATATTATGATTATAATGAGGAGTAATCAAAGTCCTGGGTTGCAAGTTTTGAGCAAAATATACACCATCAACGAGGAATTTCCGTTGCAGTGCCGGGGGGTTTCAATCGATTCGTTTGGTAAGCCTCAAGCTAGTTCATGTTCTTCAGCCTCAACTTCAGGCGAATCGACTCTGTTCGGAGTTGAACCCCGGACACGTCGGTAATACGTACTATATGTATTATCCGCAGTGGTTCATCACCTCTCTGCATTCAACGGCTCTACCGAAGCCAACTACACGACTTGTTGCTGCTTGGAAACCTATCCTACCCAACCCTTCTACGAATTCTATTCCTTTCTCTCGCTCTTATCCTAAAACTACCTAGTAATTATACTCAACAAAACAAAGCAACAAAAGAAGGCTATCTACGCTAACGAGAATCTTGTGAATCCACGTGTCAAAGAGAGCCTATTCTTAACACCACTACACGTCGAATCTGTGTCGCCATCCTTTTATTCCACGCGCGCTATTCACACCCTCTGTGGACGTTGCTATCTAAGCGACAATTTTCCCACTTAAACGGCACAGAGTTGATGGTATGGGACACAAGAATATACATTCGGGATGATGGATATTTACGAGATACTCTATGTATATAGCTCTAGAGACGTGAGTTTGAAAGTCATACTAGTGGATAAGAGAGTCAGGAAGGTCCAAGTGGGTCGAGAGGGCAGGTGTCCAATGCTACTCTGAAACACGATTGGAATCTTTCTTTCTTTCCTCGTATAGTGTAGCGTAAATCTCACAAACGAAGTCCGGCAGCAGCTAACATGCGTCCTTTGCTTCATCTGGTCGTACATTACGCTTTGCGCGACCTCATTTCAGTTTAACCGTCGCCAGCAATTCTGGATAACGTGAAAACTAGATTTGATGCAACCAATTCTTTAGTGATTTTTGCATAAAGAAAAATTCATTTACACATTTCAAATCATAGCCTTGTCATGAAGACCTCAAATAAAAAGTCTTATGTTCAATTCAGAATGCACTCTTCGACAGATAAAATAAGACATTGAACACAAAAATTTGTTCACTGGTTTGGTCTAAAAATAACGACAAGTGAAAAAAATTTCATTTTAGCTCATACCATTCTAATATAGTGCTTGTTACTTATTCAATAAAGTTTCAATGTACAATTTATTGAAAGAAGTGCATCATTTTCAGAATCATTTTTTATATAACTCCTTTAGGTGATCGAATCCCCTTAATAAACATTGTAATGACTGAAACGTAAAATTGACACACTTGATGTTTCGGCCGGTAATATGATAACTGTTAGGGCAACCATAATATGACAAAAAATTAAGGGATCATCGCAGTGAATAGAGCCGTAAAATGTATAATCTTGGTGATTTTTATGTTGCAATCGTCAAAATACGATAATCAGCCTGATTTTTCATCAGAATGATCAAATTAATGCACTCATGAAGGATAAAAAATAAATTTTGAATGTCTATTTTACAAACAAAATGTTTAATGCTCGATAAAGACTTTAAAAAAAGATGCTTTTACGATATACTTAGTTGTGGCTATAAATATCTTGTGAAACGAAATTTCTAATAAGATTATTAAGCAGTATCAAAGCCGCTGTTGTGCTATGGGGATTTGGGAAAAAAGAAAAACTCTTCAGAACAATTCTATTATTCTTATATCTACATCAAAATTAGGAATAAGAATATGCATAAAGAATTGGTGTATAACATTTATATACAGTGGCGAATTGAAATAAAATTATAAAAATTATAAAGCTATTTCCAAACGTTTTTCACATTTTTCAAATTTCTTTCGGACTTACAATTATGAAATTTGTTGTTTAACTTTGAAGATTTGCGAGTAAGAGACGCCATTGAAAATAATTTGCAAAAAATTCGATACGCATGTTTTATGTATAAAACTAATGTGAAAAATCGTAAAAAGTCTTCGGCGAAACGAGGTTGAACCATTGGTCCTTTTGGGATGGAATGCCCTGATATACATCTTACGACAGCACTTGAGGCAATTAAAAAGTCGCCAGTTCAATAAAACTAGTACGAGATAATGGGATTGGTTCTCACCTTTGAAAGACCATACGAAGTTAACAGGAGTCTGATTTCATTGCATGTCAGTATAAAACAGATATTGGCACACTTCAAAGTGCTTTTAGTCACTCGTCTTATAGACATTGGCCACCTTGTTAAAATATTGCATGATTCACATACTTCAAACTATATCAACGTTTGAAATATTTTTGTTCATGTGTACCGAAGTTGTACTTTCAGAGTAATGAAATTCAACTTTCTTCCTAGTAATTCGAACCAAAGTCATCTAAAACTTATTGGATCTGGTAATTGATCGATACTATAATGATATATATATATATATATATAAAGATATTGCAGAGATTTTTCTTGCACCAATTGTTCCTGAGGATTTGTTAGTTAAAAATATCAGCCGAAACAAATATTCACCACTTGTATTCGTCAAATATTTATTGTTATGTATTGCCTATGCCCACTTATCAATATTTTGTCAAAGCTAATTCTATTCCTTTAATAACGTACACTGAAAATCGATGTGAATTTTTCAATCTATTAATACATAATATAAGCAAAACATAACACCTGTTTGCTTATCCATCGAAGTTCAGGATCGTAGGCACTAACCGGGAATTCGCACACGGCCTGTCAACGCTAGATAATGATTATCGCACGTAACGACTTAATTATCGTAAATGCTAGAGCTTATCACTTCGTCAATAATGACGATTATTCGGAGATATACTATTCATCGAGGGGTATTCAAAAATTATTCTGTCTATCTTATGTTCGTTTGTCAATTGTGATATCTCGCTATTCTGATTATGGATCATTCAACCAATTATCCACAAAAATTTGTACCTTTCTTCTTAGATTTAGTTATTACTTTCTTAATATTAAGTATACCGTTCGTGGAGGTCGCTTGAGTTTTTTCGGTTTTTTTTCTTGACCACCCTACAGACTCCCTGAATTTTTTCAGTTATTACGATTTTAGAAGTATAATTTCAATCCAGAATTGATGGTTCCCGAAAAATGTGAAATCACGATGTATTCCAATGTAAGAAAATTCTCATAAAAAAAACTGCCCTTTGGTTCCGATTATGTTGAAGCACTGAAAATCAACGAATTAGTCAAAAAATCGTTTTTTTTTTCTTTCGGAGGCCTTTCCGTCACTTTAATTACAATTCTAATTTTGTCTTAAATCATTTTTATTTTACATAACAGATATAAATGTAATTATAATTAAAGTGGCAGACGGCTCTTGAAAAATAGTTTTTCAAATGCTTTGTTAACTTTCACTGCTTTGAAAAACTTGGAGCGAAATGACAGTATTATTATTCCAAAGCTATGACTTTTTTGTCATAGGAATTCGTCGGGTTCTTTTATTTTTTCGTAACCATTAATTCTGTAGAGAAATTATGTTCCTAAGATCATAATAATCCGATTCCTCCAGGGAACGTGTACGGCACTCACGGAAAAATTTGAAAAAATTCAAGTGACCTCCACTGAGTGTATACTTAACAGTAAATAAGTTACAACTAAATCGAAAAAGGAAAGTACACAATCTTGTTAATAATTGGTGGAATGATCTTTATATGGGTAATAGCTAGTATATCCGTGAATTCTGGTGCACATATGCATAGCAATATCTGTAAATATGTATACGTAAAGTATGCTATAGTTAGTTTCATTATCGTGCTTACACACGCGAAGTACAGCGCATAGGTATGTATGAACATATGCTGCATCACTAACTACTTGTTGGTGATGCAAAATGTTAATTAACAAACTATGATCGATACCCGGAAAATCACCGAAACTCAAGGTTGCATGCATCAATGTTTCGCAAATTGTTGCTGCCTGTAAACATAATCATGAAACAACACTTCCACATGCTATAATTTTCCGGCAAACTAATATTGGTATTGATATTAACTTGTCGAGAAAGGTACCCCTTCGTGGCGTTTGAAAGATTTTTTATTCACAGTCTCCACATCACGTGGATGGTGTACGGTCAATAATTCAATCCTATAAGCTTAAAGTCGACGTATGGTTTAACGTCACGAAAATCAACATTACTTAGGGACGTTTTACTGCAAATATATGGCCACCAGACGCTGAGAACTGACCTTCAGCGACTAGTCGTCATAATAGGAGTAGTAACTATTGAGCATCTATTCATTGTGCTCTCGGGAAGCAGCTTTATATAACCAGCGGATTACGAACGTTGCTGTTTATTAATGGAATCTTCGAGCTCTCTTTATCTATATAGTGTACATTAGAGTGGCCCAAATTTTTTTTTTTTTTCGACTTCGCACACCATAAAACCGTCGTTCATATCATTCGATTGACAACGGTAGAAGGGAAACATCGTACGATTTTTTTTAGATGTCGCGCAATGGGTTTGAGTATTTTCCATTTGATTAACACGTGAGTAGTCGTTTTCTTGAGTTTCCAGGGGATTGCTAATTTTCGTACGAAATAGACCGGTATAACAATAGTGACATCAAGTAGTTTCTTCAATTTTTTTCAATTCGGTGTATCGTCGAGCATTTACTGCCACACTAAGAAAAATGAGTAGTTGTGATTACCAATAATTGGTTGGAGCTACCAATATGTTCGTAAGCGTTACCAATACTATGGTTGCTTTAAGCAATCATTGGTAATCACAACTATTAATTTTTCTCAGTGCACATACTCTCAAAGATATTCAACTTTGACTACAATAAATGCGTAGAATTGGCATTTCTTTGCGAATAACTCGGTTTTGTTCTCGTAAGATCAAACTTGATGGAATTATGGTTTAATAAAGTTTAAACTTTAATAAATCATAATTCAACTTTGAAACTTCAATAAATCATAATAATTACATCATAATCATTTCGGCATAGAATACGTTTTTGGTTACTTTAATTGACCAAATCAGTTGCATATACCTGTAATAGTCAATTAATCAATTAAGTCTTTGAACTTTAATCAAGTTTTAAAAGTTAAGAATGATGCGTGACGAGAATAAACGAAATACAATGTATTTCGCCTATTTTCTTCATGCATCATTTTTAAGTTTTGTTCAAGTTTATATATTAGGAACCTCATCCATTTAACAAATACCTGATTAACCGATTGACTATTACAGGTATATGCAACTAATTTGCTTAATTGAAGTAACTAAAAACGTATTCTATGGCGAAAAAAAAATCATTTCGCGATGAGTTATACCTTGAAGTCAAACTTTAATAAATCATAATTCCATCACCTTTGATTTTACCAGAATGATTCGTATGTGTTTCGGAGGTGAACGTATTCTCTTCAAGTTTGGTAGTAATAATTATGGTCGTAAGATCCACTGTGTCTGAGTTATTCGTAAAAAATTGCAAATTATACGCATTTATTGTAGTTAAAGTTGAATATCAACGAATCAAAAAGAATTGATGAAGCTATTCGATGTCATTATTTTTATACCCGTCTAATTTGTATGAAAATTGGCAATTCCCTGGAAACTCGAGACAACGACTGCCTACGTGTTAATCAAATAGAAGATACTAAAAACCATCGCATGACATCTAAAAAAAAAATCGCACGATGTTTCCCTTTTACCGTTGTCAATAAAATGATATAAATGACGGTTTTATGGTGTGCGAAGTCGAAAAAAGGAAAGTTTTTTTTGGGCCACTCTAGTGCACAGCCATACATACGAAAAAGGCTTGGTTGGGTAAACCAATACTTGGTTAGTTTCACCAACACTTGGTCGATCCAACCAATTTTTTAAGCAGGCTCTGTCAAATCAGCCTGTAATGACCAAGCGGAAAGTTTGAGGAAGTGTAGATATTGGCATTACCGATGGATTGACAAAGTATCGAAGAGAGAAAATATATGGTGATCACCGGAAATCGAACCCAAATTATTGAGGTACTGGGTAAGAGCGCTAACCACTGCGCTAACGTTACCTATATGTTTCTCTCATTCGAATCGTCTATTCATATGCAATGTAGGGCCGTCACAAGCCACTATTTTATCAACCTAATTTGATCGGCCCCATAATTCAATATATATATATATATATATATATAAGAACCCCTAAAAGGTATTCTATGTGAATTTTTTTTATAATTTTGAAAAAACTATAGCAGAAAGTGCCCCTTTTGTAAGTGCGATCATTTCGGAAGCTTGAAGTTAGTGATAAAAGAATGTTTCTTCATAAAGTTGTCGTTTTCCGTTAGCCTTTGAGTGGAATGCTCGAAATAATTGTTACATTCCGGTGAGTATGATTTTTTACCGAAAAACAGAGTAATTATTATTCTTTAGAAAACAGATATTGTTTAATTGGAAACATTACAGAGCATATCTGCACAACTAACGATATCTCAAAATAATCGCCACCGTGGCATTGATTGGTGTACTGGTATAAAAAAATGCATTTGTATGACACGTTCCTTCAAACGGGGAAATTATTATAATTTATATTTGCGAGGCGTAATTTTTTTTGGCTAATAATATTACGCGGAATTCACGCATGGCTGCCGATATTGTAAAACAAATCATCAGACTAGCACGGATTGAGGTTTGTGTAGAAATAAATAATTCTCCTGTTGTTAGAAATTTCCACATGAATAATTTGTTTTTAATACCGAAACCTTGCTCCGTGCCACTCGAATGGTTTTTATAATTTTATCCACCAAACGAAAATAATGGCTCTTACGTTGAAAAATAATAATTTCCCCGTTTTTCGGAACTTTCACGAAAATAAATTTTTAATACCAGCAGACCAATTGATGCTACTCTTACGATTTTTTTTTTGGGATATCAGCAATCATGCAAAAACATGCTGTAACTATTTCAGTTAAAAAACGAAATCTGTTCTTGGATAAGAACATAAATTCTCCGTTATTCGCCAAAAAGTCATTTTTCAGTAACTTTAGATTTCCAAGCTATTTGCATTTGAAAATACAAGGGTACAAAGTAAAACCTTAGACATTCCGTCCTTATTATTTTTCGCTTTTTACAAAGCTACCTCTATGAGAAAGTATAATAATCGATGTTAGCTTCCTCATAGAGGAAGCTTTGTAAAAAGCGAAAAGTAATAAGGAAGCAATGTGCAAGGTTCTATGCATCTACCATGCATCCTTGTTTTAAATACAAAATTTGGGCTTGAAATTCAAGTTTTGCAAAAATAAATGCGATAAAGGTAGATTTTTAATTATCCAAAATTTTATAAAATGGGAATTCTTGCACCTTCGTCAATAAATTATGAATCTATATTAGCTGCATATTATTTTGTTCACATATTAAATATGGGATTGATATCTTAAGTTTTCCGCAGTTGATGATTTACCGCTGTTTTTCCCAATTTTTTTAAATTGTTTAAAATACAAATTTTCATATCGATTGTCACCAAATTATATATTTTTCAAGGCTGAACACTATTCTGTACCAAATTTAAGCTTAATATACCAAATAAGGTTTTGGAAAAATTAGCGTAAATTTTTTAATTAACGCAGTGTAAATTTTTCCAAAATTCGAAATTCGGTAAAATCTAAAACACTCGACCATTTTGGCCCAAATTCAATTCCAAACAACATCAAGTGTCAGTGGTCTGATAAAGAACTATTTAGCATAATATACTAATTTTTACAGGAGATAGAGTGACCACGTTTTCAAAAAACTCAAAAAGCAAAAAAATCAAAATGTTCGCATCTAATTAATCAACATTTGCAGTAATTAAATAGGTGCTAATGCTTCAATTGTGTTCTCAATTTGAGCCCGATAGCTAAGAAGATTCTTGAGTTATCACCGACACGCCCGCACACGGACTGTTCTCCACGTTTTCGACAAACGTAACGTTTAGACAGAAGATTCGGAGCTCAAGATTGCAATGATCGATTCATGCAGGCATATAACGTTATAAGACATACAATCCAGAAGAATAATTCATTTGTGGGGTTTGACACAGTTAAATCAATCAGAGGCTCCAACGCGTTTCCTTTTGCAATACGTCGGTAGATGGTGCCTAGATTAGAATTGATAGTCCAGATCAGTAACACGTAAATGTCAATATCGGATTGGACGGATCAGAGTATCTATCGGAATCAGGGAACGTTACTGTAGTGAAACTTGTTGGAGATATTTCCTAGCATCGATGCAGCCGTATTAATGGAACATCGCGTACTAAATCGTTTCATCATGTCTGTTGTTGTTGTTGATATGGCGTTCTATCCATGGTACAGATGAGCGCTCAGTCCATCATGCAGACACATACAAATACTCGAATATACCGTAGGTTGGAGGGTGAAGCACAGGTAGCAGATATCGTGATACGCACATCCGACTCAATTATCACAGGGGTGATAAGCTGGCAGGGGATCAGATACGCTTAGACGCGGTGTGATTCATCGCAATAATTACGTGTGCACGCAACGTACTAAGCGTTCGGTTGGCGGTGAGCTCTCTCGCTTTCTCTAACTCTCTCTCTCTATATATATATATATAGAATATATCATAGAATATATATATATATAGACAGATATACATCATTAACCTTACTGGGCTTGGAAGCTCCGTTTTGCTGAATCAAGGAGCTCTTTCCGGCTCATCTTGTGGACCCTAATCTCTCACCTGACTATTTCTACGTGTACATATTTCACTCTGTTGATCGACCGTCCTGGGAATCCCCTCCTGGTGGGAGATCAACACAAAAGGATATAACCTCTTCAACTACCAGCGTAAAATATTTGTTTTATTGGAGGCGCAGCTATTTATTTTTCTAAATTATTTAATTTACGTTTTGTCCCATAATTTTGGCAAAACTTGGTAAATTGTGAGTTTCTATTAATAATAATTGATCTGAAATTTTAATTCCAAACCAGGAAACATATTCAAAGGCGAAAATTGAAAAAAAAAAAAAATTTTAATTCACCCGCGTTGAAATTATCTTCGGACGCTTGCTATGGTTATATCGGGCTTTCAAGGTGCCTTCGTGGGTCACACTTACACCGAGCTGATGGCGCCCTCAACCGAATTATAACGAGATGTCAGACATGGCCCTGATCAGGCCACTTGATCAGGCCACTTGACCGGGCTATTATAACAATGCGTTGTGAGTGGGCAATAACTAACAAAAGCTGTATAATTTTCAGATTTTCTCGAAGTATAGAATTGTTCCTCACCGCAATCAGAACACAACGTGCTCAGCTTTGGGCAAAGCAGCCTTCCCGATCTGTTCGTTCAGCGAAACGGTTACGCTGCTTTCCGATTTTGAGAAAGAATCGTTCCGCAAGTCAGTAATGCCCTGGTTTCGAAGTCGGGATACTTCGTTCTCATTTGTGTCATAACGGCGACGCGTAGGGCAGTAACGCCGCCAAAGTCCTCCTCGTATTCAAGGACCTTGTTCATGACGAGAAACGTTACAATATGCCGATATATGCACGCTCCGTAGCCCCAAACAAGTAACGTTTCATATGTATGTGTTATAAAATAATTACTCCTCTTTAACGTTAAGAAGTTAAGTCATCGCAGGATAATTGCATATCGCTCGCCCACCTCACAAAAGCTATCATGAATTATTATATTCTGGTTTCATCTAGACGCTAACTCGAAGGGATTCGTAACTTTACAAATAATTTTTCCATTCGGCGCATTATTATTATCATTATTATTATAATTCCTTTTATATCTTTATTGGGTTTTCCGCAGTATGAATTTAGGGAATTTTACTATCCCTTTCTCGTTCCTCCTCATTTCATTTAAAAAAAACCCTATTTAAGTATCGCGTAGGGCCATCCACTACTTACTGATCTACTATATCACACTTGTATAAAGCCACAGGGAAACTGCGAAAAACCTCACTGAAATAGGAGATTCGAGTTTACTGAAGTTCTACTGCATAAGAATATATTTAAAACTCAGAAAAACTGCTATTCGCTGAGCAAGTGCGCAGCTCCGCAGTCACTTATCAAAGTTAAGGCCGCCAGTAGTACTGCTTCACTGTGGAGACTGAGCTGATGCCACACATTGACAACACGTCCATTACCGTCGGTCCATCGAATATGTATTATGATTATTATTATTATTATTATTATCACTATTTTTGTTGTTATTGTTTTTATTATCAATCCTTCTAATTCGATTGGCCATGCCTCAGACATCTATAAGTCATAAAAATGCGTTGTAGACGACACGTCGTTGATGATTCGGTCTAGACTTTTTTTAAAGAAAATCTTACTTAAGCCTCATAACCAAAGGCAGTAAACGCGTGGTCGGTGTGTGGCTTCGGCAGTTCCCAGAGTTGAGCAGCATTGTTTGCGGCCATAACTTGGATGGGTGACCGCTTGGCGCGTAAATCGTTGAGCGGGAGACAGTTTTTCTCAGTTTCTAGTGTATTCTAATACGGTAGTAAAACAGTAAAAACAAAGCCGCCTGTAGCGGCCAGGTTTTCCGCAGTTTCCCTGCTCATGTAGGGTTCGCCGGTAAAGCTGAAACGGTCAATACGCGGGCCAATGTTGGGGTGACGATTATAGACTTCGCAATATTAGGCCAATGATCGGCCAACCATTGACCCGTCAATGGTTGGCTTGTCGATATTAGGTGAATGCTTGGCCGAGTATCGACCGGCCGATTATCGACTTCATAATATTAGGCCAATGCTCGGCCGAGTATTGACTAGCCAATGTTTGGCTTGTCAATATTAGGCTAATGCTTGGCCAAGTATCGACCCGCCAATTATCGACTTCGCAACATTAGGCCAATGTTCGGCCAGGTATTGTTCGCCAATATCGAGCCGGACTTATCATCCAAGACTCGGGCCGATAATCGGGCCATGGCATATGCCAATGTTGGGAGTCTCAGCACCGAGCTTAGGCGATCATCGGCCAAGTCCGGTCACTCTTCATGGGTGAGCCGTCGTGCAAATACGATACAGTAGTGCATTAAAATGAAAGGCTGCGGATAACACTCTAGGGGGGAACTTTCTGTAGAAACGGGGAAAGGGGAGACGATTTACGTAAAAGCCTAAATAAGGCATACGAAAGAAATATCCCAATAAAAAAATAAATAGATAAATAGATAAATAAAACTTAAACCTCATAAAGTACATGTCAGGCATTATAATTGTGCAATTTTTTAGAGACATGCAGTGCACAAAAAAGGCCTGAGGTGTAAAGTAACAATCTTAAAGTGTCGCCGATTCAGACGTCACCTGTGAACAAATTTTAGCATTACATTCTAGGATGAGTGTAGCAATCCTAGATGCAGTACTAATTGGACTTACTCAACTATTTATTCAGTGCGTTGTCAATGAAAAAAAAATTTATTTACACATTAAAAATCATATCGTTATCGAACGCCCTCAAGTCGGAATTTCTGCACTAATCTTATGCACGGACCTTACCCACTCTCGACCGATGAAACACTAAAATTTATTTATCTGTCTGTTAAGCATTTTACTCGTTACCTCACACTATTTCAATGCACCTTATGTCGTTCCAAAATTGTAGAATTATAATGCTTGACAGGTACTTGATGAGGTTTAGATGTAACTTTGATTACAAAGTCGTATCATCTATATATTGTTTCACTTATAACTGTTCTTACGTGACGTGACTTTCTCAACATATAGTCGCAATACTTCCACGCACTCTTGCGTAACACCAATTGGCATTGATATGGGCTAATTTGGTCTTGCAGATTTACACCACTGGGTGGTGTAAATGTACCAACACATAGAAATCGTGCTCTCGATTCTTATTTTCAATAGGTCTCTACTGTATGAAAATGCATCCAAAGCTTGGCAGTTCGGGTGCAAACAAGTACGCGACTGAGCGGTCACCCATTTCGGTTAAGGCTGTAAGTAATGCTGCTGAACTTGGAGAACCACCGAAACCGCACACCGAACGCGCGTATGTGGCTGCGGTGCGTCAAACATATATTAATTTACAGTGGTTGTAGTTCCAATCACGTGTAAGCTGCTACCATTGTTTTCTTACTCGGGAGATCCAAGGTACGCCCTATTTAGGATTAGAAACTTCTTGTTCGTCTTCTCCTATGTAAATGATGGAGTATGATTATATTATACATAGCCTGTGCCACAACGAGCAAATCCAGCGGTTAACACCGCGTCCAACGACAAGACATGGTGCAAGAAGAACTCAACCTACAGACCACAATCTCTAGTACCTATAACACTATATCTACGACATAGACAACGTACTTTTGGTCCGTGAGGTTTTGCTGTATATACCCATTAAGTGGAAATAATAAAAGTTTACGGAATCCTCTTGCTGTGACCCTGATCTCTTCAAGTTCCAAAATAACTTTTCATACCTTGCCTAAAAATACAGTATGGAAAGGGGGTGGCTAAGAGGATAGTTTGAAGGAACGGCTCAGGAGTATTTGAACAGTGTGGCTGAATAGTATAGTGTTGCACAAACGAAAAGTTTCAATATTACTTAAATGAAAAAATAAACTTTCGTAAAAGATATATCACTTAGAGCAAATAATTCTTTATTACTAAAGGTACGTTTAATTTTGTTTGGAATTTAATTAGGACGGAATCGGTAAAGTCGTTTAGATTTAATGTGATTTAGAATTTAAAAAAAAAGGAACTTTTTCGCTCTGGCTTACATAAAACTTATGCAAGTGAGTCGAAAAATTGTACCTCATCGAAATTTTCGGCAGGATAATTGGTGCAAGAAAGATAAATAATTCTGCGACATCGTTATTATCGTAGTTAGATTGAAAATCTCATCAGATCTACTTTGAGTTTTAATTATAATTTTCAAAACTCCTGTGTTGATTCAATTAAGCGGAGCAATTACGGAAGTTGAATTGCTTGGTTGAAAAAAACGAATAGTACACAAGTAACGCCAAGCGAGGTAAAAAAATATAAAAGACTGTTATATATCCACTGTAATTAATTATAATAAAATGTGTTACAGTAATGAGCGTGGACGGACCCATTTTGAACATAACGAGGGTGAACCGGCTGCACATGGGAGCGTATCTGTGCATAGCGTCGAATGGAGTGCCGCCTACGGTCAGCAAGCGAATAGCGCTCATCGTCCACTGTGCGTATATTAATACCCGGTTGACAGTAAGCAGGAGAGACTCCGGGAGTAAGAGAGAGAGAGAGAGCGAGACGGAAGATCCCTTCGAGCGGTTGTCGAAGCAGCTACTCGGAGTGAACGCTTCCTGTTTAACCCAGTACAAACGCGGGTCCAATATGACAGATCTCGTATTGCAAACAATGCGGATACTGGACTGTCATCGCGAATATAGCGGGGAAATGATCGAAAGTTCAACAGAGAGCACATTATTCGTCGAAGCGGGTGCCAAGAGACGCGTAACGACGCTCCCTCGAGTCGAGCCGGAAACAGCCTTTTATTCATGGATCAATTCCTTATTCCTTAGTCACCAGTGGCAGTTTATTTTTTCACCCTCATTCTCGTTCGCGATGACCACCGACAAACCCTTCACCGTTTCTCTACCATCCATTCTTGTGTTCCAACGTTTATTCAGCTCTCTGCAACGCTCGGCAGATCGTAAAAAGTCACACAGAATGACAAAGGTGCAGCGTGAAGTAAAATTATTGTTTGAACGTCGAATTCCCCTTTCGGGATTTCGATTCGAAACGACACAGTATTCGCGTTCGTACATCCTTCTAGATTTAACTTTTGTCCGTGGGTGTACTGTGCGATTAGAATTAAACGCTGCTTTATGTCCTACCATCACGTCACATACTGCAATAAAACGGTTTGCTTATATATCACCTATTTACGTCTCCCTCTCTCCCTCTATCGTTCGCTCTGTCTCTCTCTGGTCTATATCTCTAGATTCCATAATAATTCTTCAATGCCCGGTCCACTGACAGTTCAGCCGATGATAATGATCCCAAATCAACTCATGGGCGTTCAAATCGGGCAGAGAATGACACTGGAGTGTCACTCGGAAGCATATCCACAATCCATCAACTACTGGACGAGGGAGAATCGGGAAATTGTGCCCAACGGTAAATACCTTCTATGATAATAATTGTAGATACCCATTATTCACGATCATGAATACATTACTACATAAATGGGCCGCAGGGTAACCAATGCAAGGATATACCTAAGAGACGTATTAGGGATTAGTACAAATTTTGCCATGTAGGTAAATTAATGTCAAAATTGGACAATGGTAATTCAACTAGGAAATGACAGGTAAATGCTAAAAACATTAACTACGGCTTCAGTATTGCCCATATTTTCCCTAAATTTAGGTCGCCTACTGGAATACAATGCCGGGTGTTCATCAATAATCTGCAGCATAACTCTATGAGCTATTATTATAACAATAGCGCGTAGAGTTAAGAGAATAAGTGTTATGCCATGGGTTTTTGAATAGGACGCAACGAAGGCAATTTTAAAAAATGTTCCTCCTTTTTGAGGCGGAATGTACCACCTCGGGATCGGAGGATGTCAAGTGATCGTTTATAATATGGTTTAAATCAATTTCGTATGAAACCGAAATTCCAAAGACTGCGTATATTAAAAATATTTATAAAATAAAACAATTATTGAAATTTACTCACGATGTATGTAAAAACGGTATACGAAAATAGTTAAAATAATTTTGAAAGTATGCACATTGTATCATTTCGAGGGTCGACTGAAGGGTTCGGTCCGCGGAGGGAATTCTGAAAATATATGTATTACACCGGTGGAGTCACCAAACGTATATTTTTGAAAAAAATATTAAACCTGATCCATTTAGCGTTTGCGACTTTCAGCAAAGATAATTCCAGTTAGAATTTCGTAGCAGACTAAAAAGGGCGAACGTCCAAATAATAAGAGTAGCGCTAGCGCCTCGGCCGTGTAAGGCATTCCAAATTTACTTTTAATACTTGGCGTCGAGACGCTATCGTGTCTCTTGATCTCAAAAATTTACTGCAAGGTGCATCTTACAAGAATCCTTGAAAATCGAGAGCCGGAGGCACAGCGAGGCATTTTTCACGATACATTCTTCTTAAGATTCAGGATATCGCACATCTCATAGATGGGCAATGCTTTGATAATCAGCGTGAAAATGCTAATGAAAGCAAAAATTTATTAGCGGGAAGCGCTACCGGGTGTTACAAAAAACGTAATAATATTGGTATTTCGAGAAGCAATGAATATTTAAAGAAAACTGTATTCCTAAAATATATATGTTAGGGTGGTCGTTAATCTCAATGTTGAGCGATTTTGTCCGGATGCTCCTTCATTTTGTTCGAAATGAATTCAAAAAAAATATAGTTTAAATCTGAGAGCTATATCTCAACGGGAGAACGTGCCTGTAAGCACCAACATTTTCCCATCTAAATCTTATGGGAGTTTTGGCACAATTACTTTGAATTTTTTTCCGAGCCTCACAAAAGCAGGAAAAATCCAAATACTGCACGAATTGTACGTTAAGTAGTTATACTTTGTACACAAATTTTAATGACTATCTCATCATTATATTCAACACATGCGCTTAAGCCACTAAAGTCATTAAAGCCTGCAAGAGCCGTTTTTTATACTTCGAGCTCTTTTCTTTCGGTTGCTCGATGTGCAAAATAATTCCAAACCGTTTAACATTACGTCTTAAGGGTTGCTCTTTTTGATAGTACCATTAAAAAATTTCGGAAAAATTTTTTTGATGACAAGAAAATGGTTTTTTTTTTTTAAGTAATGTGGTTTTTTAAACATTTTTTTTCACGCAGTGACTTTTCAGGACCTTTCAGCTTCGCTATAGAGGTTGAAACCATTCAGATCGTTTTCTTAATGCCTGAATTTGAAAAACAGACTAAAGAAATTTTTGTTTTTCTTGCGTATAATTCAAGATGGCGCCCAGAAGTTCAGTAATTCTTTTGTCAAAGTTTATGAATTTCAGAAATAACCTCTATAAACAGAAAGTGCGTAGAATTAGTCACTTAATATTACTGAATTTTTTAAGAATTCTTTAAAGCATTTTTGAATTTTTTTGTATTCGGCCAATTTTTTGAAAATTTAAAAATTTCTTGAAAAATTCTGAAAAAATTCAGGATCATTCCTCAAATAATTTCCGAGACTTTTTATTCCTTGCACATTTGATTCAAAGTTAAAAGTTTTTGAGTTACACATTCATAATCGTAATTTTAAGTTTCGGCACCATCTTGAATTATACGCGAGGACAAAGAATTTTCTTTAGTCTATTTTTCAAGTTCAGACATGAAGAACTCGATCTAAATGGTTTTAACCTCTGTAGCAAAGCTAAAAGGTCCTGAAAAGTCACCTAGCGTACAAAAAATGTTAAAGCAATCATATTACTTTTCAAAAAAACCATTTTTTTGTGATCAAAAAATTTTTACCGAAATTTCTTAGTGGCACTATCAAGAAGCGCAACCTAAAAAACTTAGTGTTGAGCAGTTTCGAATTATCTTGCACGTTAAGTAGACGAATGAAAAGAGCTCAAAGTCAGTTGTGAAAGAAGGCTCTTGTCGGCTTTAATGACTTCAGTAGCTTAAGGGTGTTGAATATAACGATGAGATGGTTATTAAAATTTGTGTACAAAGTACAACTACTTGACGTACAATTCGTGTAGTATTTGGATTTCGCCCGCTTTTGTGAAGGTCGACAAAAAAGTTCAAAATAATTGTGCCAAACCTCCCATGTTATTAAAATGGGAAAATGTTTGTGCTTACAGGCACGTTTTTACGTTGAGATACAGCCCTCGAATTTCATCCAGATGTTTTTGAATTTGTTTCGAACAAACTGAAGAGGCGACAAAATCGCTGAACATCGAAATTAACGATCACCCTAATATATATCCATTTGGTAATTAATGTTTTGAATTATTTATTATTCTTTAGTATATTCAATAATAAATAAATAAGTGCCTGGTTGTAACGTCAAGAGATGCTGAAAAATGCGAAGAAGTCAAAATCATTTATAAATCAAATTCTCAATTAACAAGATCTTATCATCGAAATGCAACCCTCGTCTGCAATAATAGTAATAGGAATGGAGAAACGCTCTCCAGATTCCAAGCTGAAATAGATTGAGAATCCGAAATCCACGTACGTGTTAAATACTGGTCGGTGCCCCTGAAATACATTCTATAGATGTGACCACCGGGAGAATGGGTGGAGAACGCAGTCGATCGCTTAGCCCACATGTAGATAATGCGAGCAATATATACCTACACGGACTATTAGACAACGGGTACTCGGGCTCTCCATTGTAGCGGGCCACAGTCGGTTTAGTAAATCTTCGCTCGGAGTTAATGAAGCCAACTGCTGAACCGGCTCGACGTCGTCTGGGCTGCACTGGTGATGCTACCGAATGCCAGAGGAACATAAGAAGCTGGCACAGTCTGGTCGCCTCGCTGTTGATCCTCGCGTTCATTAGGCTAATCACCTAATGCACTCGATGCACGTACATCTCGTAGATTAATTTCATAATAATGTCTATTTAATGTAAGGTTTCGACAACTACGATTTATTAATAATGACGTTTTTTTGTTTCGTTTTATAATATTTGTAAACGGTTTTATAACATTACATTACAGATATTTATTTCACTCCGTATGAGAAACACGATTTTGCGCACGCTGCGCATAGATTTCCATTTTCACAAATTGTAAAATTAATTTTTTTTACGATATTCGTGCGATAAACGTTTCTTAACTCATGTGATGACAACACTCACTTTCGGCTCGTGCTGCGACCTGACCTTGTGCCCTTTCTGACCTCGAATAATAAATTTATAGATATAAATTAATAATTATTTATGCACAATTATGTTTATTCCATTGGGCCAACTCAGATAAGGACAGAATATCACTAATGCAAAATCTATATAGATGAATTTGGGAGATTATTCCCTCACGGTCTGACGAGAGATTTGAAAAATTATACTTTTTTGTGACTTTTTGTTAAGTTGAGAGTTGAAACTCAAATTTGGAATTAACACATGCATATACGATTTATTGAAAAAATCACATTAACTTTTTCCTCAAATAACTTTTCAGGAAAAACTTCGTTTTTCCCGCTGTGATAAATAATTACTAAATACTATGAATTAAACTTATACTTAAACATACCCGTGCGGTCGTCTAGTGGTTAGTGTACTGGCCTCTAGTCCGAAGCATCGGTAGGTCGTGGGTTTGATACCTGGTATCGTTGATTTTCGATGATAGTAAAAACACGGACGCGATGAAGCTCCAGATGTATACGTGAGACACGAACAGGTACCGGTGACCGTCACATGTATACAGCTGTAGAGTCCGTGTTTACATTTTCGACGAAACGTGACGTAGCTCCGGTGCCGTGAGGTCGGACTCGAGACCGGCTCTACCAGCATAGATTCTCCGCAGTTTCCCTATGCCCTTAGCAGAAATGCTATGGTGAATGCAATAATAGTGACCTAGTGTCCAAGCCCTCAGGGGTGACTGGCACCTGACCCGAGCCTACACTATAATAGGCATAATGCTTGCGACAAAAAAAATGCTAATTTAAGAAAAAACTTCTATTCAACATTACACTTTTGAGCGTTATTAATTAGGGTGTGCAAAGAAATATCGATATATATATTTTTTCTCTTTGCCCGAAATACCGTAGAGTACGTCCTAATAAAAATCGTGTCAAAAGCGATACTCACAATTCTTTAAAAGTCTGTAACTTTGTGAATATTGACGATATGAAAAACTCGCCAAGAACCTTATTGTAATTCGTCAGACGGACTACAAAATTGTCTTCTAACTTTTTGTCTAAATTTCAATAGTTTAGCTAAAAAATGCATGAAACGAAAAATTTACAAAATTATACATTCCAAGGCTCTGTAAAAGATCGAATATTGAAGATAGAAATTCGACTCAACAAGATTTTTTGTTTAAAGTTCAATGATTCATAAGATGTAGTCATTGATTTTATGAAAAAAAATTCTTCTTAGGTTGCCAGGATGAAGAATGTGGAAATATCACTTCTCTGTGTTTTTCAAGCGGAATAACTTTAAACACGATGATGGACCTCTTAGAATTGGAATTATGAGCTCCGCTTCTAACAGGATCTTTGTTAGAATATATTCTACGATATTTTGGGCAAAGAGCAAATAAAATCGATATTTTCTGACACACTCTAATAATTAATATATTTTTGTTTTCGGGACTGAAACGGTCCAAAATACTGACAACGCACGACACATTCAAGCGGCGAAAACCATATGAAATATGATAGAGCGTATTGCAAAACTGCACTCTTCGAGTCGAAATTGATACTCTAGGAGTAAGCGTATATGATTTTTCTGTTAATTAATAAGTATAGCGCAACAGAAGATTGCTTAAAAAAATTCAAATAACCCGCGTGAAAATAAATATGTCAAATTATGACAATAAATTGACATATCTTAAAAACTGACATTTTTAAGACGCGTTAAGGTAGTAGTCTGGTAATTTGCACGTTTTTTCATGTCTATATCGTGAATTTTTTTTCATGGGAAAATAAAAATAAATGCTCTTGTTTTTTTTTTCGCTCATGATGTTCGACTCAATTTCACAATGTGTTATTATTATTATTATTATTGTTCAATGTCTCAAACAAAGGTACGTGGCTGGCCCTGGTGATTTCGGCTCTTGAGGACATCTAATTTCTAGATCGATTTGATGCCACGGATTTCAACAAAATTGGAGTGCAATTTGTAACTTAGTTTTAGCAATTTTTTATAATAGATATTTCGAATAGCACTGAAGTTAGTCAAACCGTAAGATTATTTATGCATCATAAAATCGTTTTAAAAACTTACTCCAAATCGAATTCCCCCCAACTTAGGCGGTAAACGTGATATTGAATCAATCCCAAAACCACTCTAAAATTTTATCTTAACGTATCTTAAAAATGCCACTTTTAGTCATATGTCAATTTGGGATGTCACTTTGACATAATTATTTTTACGCAGTAAGGTACAAATAAATTACATTCGAAGAAACGGCAGAACGAAACATACACGGAAAATTGTGATGAACATTGAGCATACACAAAAAAAGCTAACTATAAACTTAGCTACAAAAGGAACTTAATAGTCGTCTAAGCATTTCTTGCACAACAACTCTTGTGCTCATTTATGATGTTCACAATAGTCGTATGTCATAAGAACGTGATCAAAATCGATGGGTACTTTAGATTGTACCCTATGGATTATTGGCAAATAGAGTGAGGGTCAAAATAGCGAGTGGTTAAAATAGTAAATTTAAAGATAAGGAACGTCGAAGTGCAGAATGCTTATAATTATGGAGTTCGCTTTTTCAGTCATTCGCAACTTTTATCATTCGCTATTTTGAATGCATTTTAATAAGATGGAGGTCGAAATAGCGAATGGTCACAGTAGCGAATGGCTGAAATTGCGAATTTCACAATGATGACCATTCTAGATTCAGACGTTCCTAATTTCGGAATTTACTATTATAACCATTCGCTATTTCGGTCATCCGCTATTTTAACCTCGACCCGGTGAATAGAGGAATCTCCAAATGGCCACTACAATGTATTGACGATTTTAGCTTTAAACGGTGTAAACTAAATTGGAGACTCAGTATAGTCGGCTATACTATTGTAGCTGCCACTTTGTCCAGGCCATTCTAAGTCCCTCGTCAACAGTAACATCGCGCCTGTCATGCGTTGCCCTGGAGTATTACTCAATCTGTTATACCGCTGCTCTTACTTTGCTGGGCCTCTTCCTCAGCTCCGCCATTGCCAGTGGTGCATTCGTGATCGTTGCGATAGCAAGCTTTACGGTGAAACCTTCTATGTTCGGATATTCGATCTCGCCAGATTCCCCGGATGTACATGAGATATCGCCTGTGGCTCGCACTATCCGATCGATTAGCCAAAATCGACGCTAGTAACAGGAGGTCGACAATGTGCGGCGGTCACAGACGAGCACTCTCGCTCACTCCCCAGCAAAGTATCCGGAGGACCAACAACCTCGCCCTATCGAGTACTACGCCCTCACACATGAACATGACGCGCGTGACGTGCATTGCATAATGACCAAGTACTCTGGGCTGCATCAATGTACATATGGGGTATTCCATGTTATCGCAGTGTACCATTTTCAATTCAAACAGTAATTCCCGTGTTCCCGTGATTTTAGTTTTCAAATACCACTTTTACATAAATGTTGATTTTTATCTTGACGCATTGTATTAAACGACGATTGAGTACTCCATGATTTTAGGCATGAGCGCGTATTAATAATATGCTATACACGATTAATTATAAATGAATGTACGATCTTAATTTCTAATTAGTAAAAGCACCGAGCTGAATATAAATACATTTATATTTTACGCCATTATTGCAGATTGAATTAGCACTGCGTATTCGTAATACGTATGTTTCGCAGTTAACAAAAGACTGTTTGCGGGTACGAACGTTGAAAATTACCGAAAGTTCTTGTTGTCAGCCCGCAACTCTTTCGAAACTGATTGAGCTTTTGATAGGTAGATTTGGGCTATATCATAAATTGCACTTTTGAGCATTTCTATGAATAATCGCAGTGAGTGAAAACCAAGTCAATATCCCCTTGAAATGCAGTGCATATATCTTACTTCCTGTCAAGTTAAGGATAAACAGAATTCTATACTGGAGTTCGTAATAATTTGTATGGTTATTCCTGGAAAATGAAAGCGAGGTCAATGTCTCATCGGACCTTACAGATGATGAGATAAAAAGTTCGACAATACACTCCGTGGGGATCAAATTTTGAAATATCTATTCGTAGTCATCAAAGGATAATATTTCGCAAATTAAATGTTTCTATGTCAAGAGTCGACTTCTTACACACTTACAAGTGTATTCATTTTCCGTATCGCTATGATGGATTAAAAATACACTCGAAAGTGTGTAAAAAATCGTCGCAATGTCAAAGATAAAAAATAACTCATTCAGCAACACACTTGGATTAGATCGCAGTCAGTAAATTTGCTTTATAAATGAAGATATCTTCGATACTGACATATAACATTCGACACTATTGATAAACGGTATTTGTATCTTGAAAACTTTCGAATTTCCGTGAAAATCAATGAAAATGTGGTGCACAGATTAAGAATCTTAAATTGTTTATTTAAAACAATTTTTTTTTTAAACAGTCTTGCTCTTGCATGTTCTTCTTGAGTAATTCAAGCAAAAATATTTTCAACTAGTGAGACTATTTAGGGTCGATACAAATAATTTTCCTAGTTTTCGAGAAGATAGTTAACAAACAAATAATTCTTCAGTGGGAAAAAAAATAAATTAACATTGGGTATGAGAACATGAAAAAAAAAAATCTATAGTTGTATTTTAACGACTTGAAATAGAATCCATTGTATGTATCAACATAACAGAGGTGAAAGCCGACAGTCGAGAGCCAATTTTCAGCGGTGGTCTATGGTTTTTTCGGTTGATTATACCGCGTGCAAGCTGCACTTCCATCGAACGAGAGGCGAGATAACCTGAATACCGATGGAACGTGCGGCTAGCCCGACATTGCTCACTAGAACGTGCAGAATACTCTGAATACGTGCAGTTTCGGTCATAACAGCTGCCTATTAGGGATACTATGGGAAAACTCGTGTTACGCAATGTTCGCGACGAGTACGCTGGACTATAGAGGCTGTAATGACCATAAAGAAAGGACTACGGCCAATCAATTCTCTTCGAGAGGAGACGAAAAATCATTTTTACCTCGAAGCAAACCGCCTATACACTGCAAACAGTTTTTTGTTTTAAATTAATATACCGGGTATGAAGCTCGAACGCATATACTGTATATTAAATTTCACACACATTCGCCATTGACAAATGTAATATTGGAATATTAAAATGAAAATTACAATTCTTACGTACTGTAATTTAAGACCGTAGGACAGTATCGTAGATCTCTTGTACTATTTTTATATTTACTATAAAAGTATATTGGCATAGAACTCATATACTAGATTCATAAATCACATACACTGAGAAAAATGAGTAGTTGTGATTACCAATAATTGGTTGGAGCTACAAATATGTTCGTAAGCGTTACCAATACTACGGTTGCTTTAAGCAATTATTGGTAATCGCACTACTCACTTTTCTCAGTGTACCGTTTTGTATATTAACTGTACTTATATTTTCTACAGTGCAGTTATAAAACAACTACGATGTGTGAATTATGTTTCCAGCAATATTTTATATGATGTGAAGAATATTGGGCTTTCTCATTTGCTCGGTAACTTTCATTAGCACCAGCAGCTTGTGATGAAAAGGAAGCGAAGCGTGCGGCGCCGTCACTTCCGGTCGCGAGGCCAAAGGGTCCCGTATCACGCAACGGATCCCGTATCGAATTACAGGGTGCGAAACGTTTATTTAGCTCGGAGGGACTGACTACCACGCGGGTGTCTCGTGCCTGCGTGTCGGCACACTATGCGCACTCGTTACGTGCAGACTTTATGGGCCTAACTAAATTTAAATGAAACAAGATGATGAATCACTTTTTTTTAAATTTCTTCAACGGATGGGACGTTTTTTTACAATTTGGAATCTAAGTACATATGTCAATGTATAAATGTATAGCGGAATATCCCGTGGTAATTTTCTTTTTGCAATTTGAATTCTAGATACATATCTATCAGTATATAAACATATAGCAGATCAAAGATGATGTGGTTTTTTTTTTGCAAATTCCTTATTTAATTATATACCCGTGAAGAAATAATCAAGGAAGCCCTAAGACAACATAGGATCTAATCGGCCTTTAATGTTATCACCATAAAAGGGATTTCCATATCACTATCAATTAAGGACCTAATAAAAAAATTCCAGGTTTTGCTGCTTAAGGCAATAAATTAAGCCCATTCAGGCTTAATCGTGGTACCAAGAAAATAAACCAATCAGAATTCTGCCAAACAACCAGGAAAGTTTAGGTTTCCATAGCAAAGTTTGATAAAGGCTGGATAGTTTAAGTACTCAAGGGCTCAATCAGTCTTCATTATAATACCAAGTGAACAAATCTTTGATAGTTTTGACAGACGATCGATAGCACTGAATGCGCGGTCGTTGTGTGGCTTCAGCGGTCTTCAAAACTAATAATATTACTCGCAGTCCCAACTTGGATTGGTGACCGCTTAGCCATGCAGTGTTTTGTGCCCCAAATGCTGAGTGGGGATCAGTTTTCCTGAGTTCACATACACTAGAATCTCAGTAAAAACAAAGCCTCCTGTATCGGGCAGGTTTCCCGCAGTTTACTTGCGTGCCTTTGTAGAAATTTAATACAGTGCATTAGGATGAGTGGCTGCGGATACACTCTAGGCCGGTCTTTATGAAATAACGGAGAACGAAGAGACGTTCAATTGTGACAGCTTCAAGATAATTTGATGATGAACAAAAAAATTTTGCAAAAAGTATTGCTTCTTATTTTCTATATCGACACATTGAACTCTCTTCCGCAAATAAGCTCCGGAAAAAAGTAATTGACGGCCTCGTTTTCTAGATATTCAATTTCAAAAGTAGATAGTTTGAATATTGGTCTCATAGGAATACCGGAAGTGTCGTACAGACATCCCAAATCATCTCATAATTTATTGCAAAATATGACCGCAAAAAATATAGCAATCGAAAAAGAACAGTGTGACAAAGCGTACGCGTAAAGATGAAGCCGATCTACCGTATAGTTTTTTAGGAATAAATCATTAAGGAGATTCGGTAAAAATCGATAATTCAAGAGTCAATCTCGACATTTTTTTTCTGTCGCGAAAGCTTTAATAAATGCCTATGCAGAACTTTCGATCGATTTACCGCACCGCTTTCGAGATATTACATGTGAAAGTCGCTGAATATTATACGTGTGGAATAGCATTAGGAGCACGATACATCATAGTCAAATTTTTTCTGATCCTTAGAACCAAAATATGCTTATAAAAAACATACGGTTGTGTTGGTTAAATATTTTCGGTCATCAAGGAAAGTTGAAATGGCACACTTACTCGAACAATAAAGAATAGAAATGTAAATAAAGCAGAGAGAAATACCGAAAACTCGGTCGATGAGATTTATCAATTTATCGCGACGTTTTAGCCACCATCTTGTTTGGCAACGTCGCATACCCGCGAAAATATGAACGGACTTTAAGCTACGTTTGAATATGAAGTAAGAATAAGGTCATGCCAGCTTCGCAAATGCTGCAAAATGTTCGTTCGACTAAACCAACCACTCTATGCATCAATTATATATGCTAGCGCATGAAAAGTCGACTGTAATAAAAAATGAAATATTCTACAAAACCTGAAAGCGTAGGTAAGCTTCGACAATCTGTCGATCGACAGTTCGAAAAGCCGAGCGAGGAGGTATATACCCGAATTAAAATGTAGACCCTTGTCAAAACCTAAATGTAGTATACGCGGGATACACGAAGGTTCCTCCATTCTTTTGACACTGCTTAAAACCTTCGAAAATGGCAGATATTACCCAATCGGAGTAAACCAACGCTACTCTGGAGTAAAACTATTATGTTTAAACCTCCAATTAGGTTGTACAGAGTAAGATGAGGTTTTTAGACCCCTGCATAGACCTCCAAAAGTGGCATATTTTACTCATTTTCATTTAACGAAGGGTGTTTGAAGGGCCTCAATTTCAACTCGGGATACCCTCAAAACGGTGCTTTTTCTTCGCTATACAAATGTTTTCTTTTCACTGGTATATACTTTTCCGGCAGACCCGGCCCTTATCTTTCAATGGAGCTTCTGTTGAATTATTATCATTCTTTTTTCCACTTTCTATTTGATCTTCTTCCAACATCTTTACCGGCTAGGAACAATACGAACTAATGGGACTGCACGGCACATATCCGCCGACAAATGTGGAGATTGCCGCGTTACCAAGCGATGCAAACATGACGTACGACGCGCATCAACTATCGCATCATATGCATATTTATAAAATGGTTAAATAAACGCGGACGTGAAAAATCAGTCCGTAAGAATCTAGCACGAAAAAATAAAGGTTATTGACATGTTTATAACATTTTAATATTGGTGGGTGAAACAACTGCACGTGTGCGTGCCATAACATAAATAGCGATGGCGCTCGTTGAGTCAGGCGTAAGTCCCCGTCGAGATCGGACATGTGAATGCATTATTAATTTATTCGTTTTTAACTTAGCGTCGAGTCGCTACCGTGACTCTTGATACGGAATCTCTATATGTAAAAACTGTGGCAAGCTGTAATAAGACGGTATATTAATGAAATGAATCGATAAATTGACTAATCGATAATAACCTCAATAGGTTATGTATGATAACCTGTTTTAGTATAATTAAAAAACAGTGCTAATAAAATGACTTATGTGAAAACAAATTAAGTGGAAACGGAAAATTATAAAACATTTTATTTGCTGCAAAGCAAAAGGTACAAGTACCAGACTTGATCAAGTACGGGTTAGCATTGCATGCAATAAAACAGAAAACACGCGTCGAGAATCAGTGTGACAAGTGACAAAATAAGAAATATACTTGGAAACCAACATACCTTGTAATGAAGCAAGAAATATACTTTGAATGACAGCATAGATAGAGATAAAACATGAGATCTGTTTTGTAAATCAGCTGAAAACAAAAAAAATATGCTTTGAAAGGTAGCATAGATAGGAACAAATTTACAGTATTGTTTTTCAAGCCAATGTGACTTCTCAACAGATGCGAAATATAATTGAAAGCCAACGTAGCTTTACCAGATATGAGAAATGTAATTTAAAGGCCAGCGTAATTGAAAAAAGTTTAAAATTCGTTTTGTAAGCCGTAGCTTTTGACAAAGTAAACAATATACTTTGCAAGTTGGCACAGCTCGTCACGGTGCAATGAAAGGACCTCGAAGGCCAGCGTAGTTGCAGAGATGGTATGTAAGTTCCACTGTAATTTTAGTTTGTTACAAGCTTTAGAACCGAAACTTACCTAGCGCAGCTGAAAGAAGAATTGTGTCACACGAATTACATTTCATTCGTTCAGAAATCGCGGCTATGTTTACTAATCGGTATTCATGCACCTCGTCTCAGACTCGCCAACTTAACTTAAGCTTCCTCTAGATTGAAAAAAGTCCAAGAGGGCTTTTTTTTTCTTCCGAGCCTAGTTGTTTTTTTTTCCTAACCACTTGGGGTTTTTTTCTTCGTAGCCTTCCAAGATTTTGAAAAGCTCTTTTTCTGTCATTAGCTTTTTTTGCTGGAGAAAATTTGCTAGTGATTCGTGGTTGGCCGATCTTACAATTTAAATTGTACGCCTTCTCTGTTAGGTTATGCCAACAGTATCAGCCGTGAGGCGTTGCCAAGTTGCTACCGTGATTAGGCAAGTCCAGAAAATAGGGGGCCGGGTTGAAGTTCCGAATGGTAAATTCACGAAGGTAAAAAACTCCGAAATTTAATATCTCACATACATTTTAGAGGAAATTCGGTAGTAAACATTTCGTCATAAATAAAGGTAGTATATTAAGTTTTGGAATATTATACTTTCGTGCATTTATTATTCGGAACTTTGACCCCGATTTCCCCGCCTCTCGGAGACGAAGTTCCGAACGGTAAACACTCGAAGATCTAAAATTTTGAAATTTAATACCTCACCTACATTTTTTACGAAATTCGCTAGAAAACTTTTCGTCAAAAATGTCGGTGAGATATTAAATTTCGGAATTTTAGACGTTCGTGATTTTATCATTCGGAACTTTAACCCCGCCCGCCTTCATCTACCTTACTACCTGAATAATACATACGGAGAAACAAATTCGATAGTTTCGCCAAGCAAGAGCTTATAAGAAAATTCTAGTTTCCCATACTGAAGTTTAATAAGGGCTTAATAGGTTAATTGTAAAGAGGCCGGCTAGACTAATGACCGCCAGGGTCAGCCAGATGGTCACCCATTCTAGTACTGATCCTCGGGTCATTCAGTGTCACGCACCTAGATACAATCGAATCAATTGAGGCAAATCGTAAAACGAACAATTTTATGGAATATAGTTAGTAGTTGTATATGTATAATACAACTACCCTATGTGATACCACGAATACCAATTAAAAAAAAAAAAAAAAAAAAAACTGAATGTGTGCGTATTTTTTACAGATCAGACGCAGTCATGTAGATCTATTAAGTGCTGTCCACATTGCATTAATTTTATTCCATGTTACTGTCATTTGGATATATAGAGAAATTGCATATTCATATAATGTAAATGGACGTGTGAGCTAAAGCCCAGCACAAAAACGCCATTTGCAAAGCTCACGGTTCGATGCCCGTCAATGTAAAAAAAAATTTTGATATATATTTTTAGTAATCAATATGTACGATTATGTAGCCGAAATATCTTATTACAAGTGCAAGGATTACTCGAATTAATAAGGGCAAATATAAATACACATTTCGTCAATCAATTTTCTTTATTATTGTAGTAAGGGCTCAATAAGGCATCCTCTTTAGCCCCCAGCACGGAAACCTATGAAGCCCCTCAACATTCATCTAAAAGCTCCTCAATATTTCGTCTCTAAAGGTCCCCAATATTTTTCCTTTAACTGCCCTGATGAAAAAAGCGTGACCATCATTGAAGAAACCTTATGAGATTTTTACTCGAGACCCCTCCGAGAATTAGAGGATATTAATCAGACTTTGAACGAACCCTGATAAGTTTTCTTCACGGGTAAGCCATTGTATATACCTCACCAACAATGAAATAACCAATAGGAGTCATTTGTCATAGATAAATTACTCATGCCATCAGCATTCTGTTTTATAAAATATAAAACACAAGAAAAAAATTCCCCTTACATAAAAAAAATAAACGATAATGATAGGTCTGTATGACAGATATGCATTTGAGCCAGGTATATAATTACCCGGTTCGTTGATTAGGTAATTTGCGAGCTGTGCAACGACTCTATATACGTCGCAGCTGTGCAGCATTCTGTAGCTTAACGCGCGGGCGACATTCCGGAAAGGGGTATAAATTTTGCCGAGGGTGGTTAACCGGGAATGAGGTGTATACAGAGATTTTCACGGAGATGGCTGTACTCCCACTCTTCATTGGGTGGTACCGCGCGCGGTGCCATGTGAATCGCGAAACTACAACTCGCCCCCTGCTGCTGTTATATGGCATGAGGGTTGTGTGTTAGCTTGCGACACGTTTTCCTCTTCGTCTCTCTTTCCCTCTTTTCAACTGATACCATATAGCTATTGATTACACGTGGGATATACTACTGAGAAGGGACATATGTACAAAAAGAGAAAAATAGCGGCGAGATGGCTTGCATGTGGTGAAATGAGGTTTCCGCGTGCGCCCTCGTGTTACCACTTCCACCCTACTTATCTCCCGTTACAATCTGATCGTGACTCGATCGTTATAGGTTCCTTCTAGCGCTGAAGACCATCGAGAGACTGAAGCATAACGTCGCTGCGCAACAAGGAGAGGAAACTCTTGGAATTTCTCTCACTTTCCTCAACCAGCTAGACCGCAGTTACATACAAAGCCTATCTACCTCAGTAATATACGTATACATACAGAATACCGCCCCGAGAGGCTCGTTCAGCGCCTTCGGAAGAAAGGCTCAGCCTTCACATTTCCTGCAACGATGCTCGTGGAGCGTTCACCTGTTCGTCTGGGACGAAAAATGAGCGAAAAGAAAATTCGATGGAGAGCTCGCGGAACGACTTCCCTGTAGGATGGACAACACCTCGTGAATACGTAGGTGGCGTGCTTTCTCCTACTTACCGATGCCATTATAGTCGGCTCACTTCGTCAACCTCAGCAGCACACATACGTAGGGAAAGCTCGTGCGATAGATAGGAGATAGTATGTGCTTCGAATCCCTCGCAAGCGTTCTCTGGCCTCGAGAAGATCCTTCTTTTTCGGATGTTCCCCTATTCTCTCTTCACATATCGCTTCTGCCGTTCGGTTTGTATATATGCGACAGCCTCGACTTTTTCCCCCATTTGGATCTGTACTTTAATAGGCTAATGAATTTTTGTCACAAAGTTCTGTTTCATTTACGCTCATTTCAGAAACCAGTACTACCGGTTTTCGTTTTCTATAAAAGGAGTGCTTATGAGTGTGGACTTCACCGGTTCCTTCCCTTAATTTTCCATAGCAGAAACATTAGAACTGACCTCAGAAGCATGCACGATTATGAATCATACGTATTTTGCTAAATCCTAGAATTTTCAAAAGACATGAAAAAAAGCTATCTCGTACACATTTCCAAATATGAAACTGATAATTTTCTACATCAGTACAGTTCCAACTGAGGTTAGTTTGCGTAGAATTCACTTCGAAATATAGATAAAGTCGAAATGTGCTGACCTTTTTTTAATACTCGCAATTGATTCAACCCTGATAACTTCGAAACGATTGTACCATCATGTTACGTTTCATTGAAATTCATAAAATTATTCGAACATTACCAAAGTGAACTGTGAAGAATTGCACAACGCCGTAAAAGCCCCAGCTCGTAGAAACTTGAATCGATCAATTGGTAACTTTTCTTTTCTTTATTTTGTTGTGACATAGTGGACGATTTGCAAAAAAAAATTACCTGATTAAAATGAATTTCCAGAGAAGGACTAAGTTCAATACATACAAAGTTTCTTTAGACAGGATTATGCGCATGAAAATCAATAATGAAATACTGATTACTCTTTGAGAAAGATTCGCGAAATAGTATTTCTATGTGAATGAAATGATAAATGTTAATATTCTTAGAGATCAATCACTATAAATATTTCCCTGGGTCAAAAATACATCGTGCAATACTTGAAAAAATTCTCACAGAAGCCCTCATTAAAACTTATCGCTGATCTGGCTCGAATGAAGCACTGCGAACTCTTTAAAAAAGTTGAGATATCATGGTCAATCTGGGGAACTGGGAAACTCGTATATAGTTTCTAACTGAGCCATTGGCAGGTTCGAAGGTATATGAACAGAGTTTTTTGCGGTCCTCATTGAAAAGTAAAAATAAAAAAATTAAATATTGCTGGAATTAAAAGTATTATATAACGATTCGTTCGTTCATTATATAAAAAGGTTTTTTTTCTATTTTATTTTCTATATGTTTGCGAATTCTACCTAGTGAATTGTTCGGTCAGGGCGCTATGAACGATGATGGAAGAACATGTATCGTGCAAGCTCGCGGTTCTGGTCTGCGTGTGCTCACTATTCTCGATTCGAAAGGCGCAGAGAGGATATACAGATTCGTATAACAAAATGATGAATCGATGCAGAATGCGGGGAGAGGAAATCCCAGCGCGCAACCTAGCGTCCCTCTCATCGCTTTTGAAAACTGAACAGAGACACGTTTCCGGTCCGTGGACTAACAGTACATGCCTCCTGTTTTTTTTTGCTTTTCCGTTTCTCGCGCCAACGAACGAGATGCACTGAAACGAGGGTGAGACGCATACTCGAGTGATTTGCGCGATACATGTGACGTTGATATCCGATTCACTCTACCGCGCGAGGCTTTGTTCCCTTTCACTCGCTCACTGCCCATGGAATATTTGCGTTTTTACAGATATTCACTGGGTTTGAAGTATATACAGTAGTAATAAATATAACGATCTTTCCTTCTCTATTCCGCTGGTCCATAGCGATGACAAGTACAGTCAGCAGATTCTTTATTCATTAAACACCCATGTAGGAATTGCCGATAGGCTTACCATTGATAGAAGTGCCGTTATTGGCAAACAGTTCAAGGCCAGTATGCCGTGAAATTTGAATCTGCATTGGGCCGATAACGTCTTGTTCACAACCGACGGAATCTTGGCGACAACTTTGAATCGGTACTGACTATTACATATCGGGCCAGTACTGAGGACCAATGCTGGCTAGGAATGCATAGCCAGTTTGGGAGTTGATTATCCACAGTGTAAAATGTCTTTTAGAACGGAACACTTTGCGTAATATTAACAATATGATTTTGTGATTGATGAAAGAAAAAAAGGAAATCATCACCAGATACAATTTTTTCAAGCGTTCGCGTCAAAGTGATGTTGGAGGTGGGGGGGAGGGGTGAATCTAACCGTATATCGAACACGTTGTAGTCTCAAGTTTTAATCGATAAGAATATGATCCCCGTCCTGGAAGAACACTACAACTTGAAGAAAATGAATGAAAATTAAAGCTTGAGAAAATACAATTTCGCCATGGATGAAATTAAGTCTCGTGGGTTGGCAGTAGTCTCTAAGAGAATTTCAGTAAACCCACAAGCTAATAAAATTATAGCTCACGTGCCAAGATCGTCGAATGTTTACGAAGTTCAAGGTTTACTAGGAATGGTGAATCATGACGGGAACTTCATCCGTCATTTACACCAACTTAAACAACCATTCGAACATCTAACGCGCAATAATCGGCGATTCGATAGGCTATAAATGCGCCGCTTACCACATATCCCAAGGCCTAACAGACTCCCAACGGAATGACTTTCAGCTCGCGAAAGAATCTTTTGTACTTATGATACCGATCGAGGGTTTATGCAAACTCGTTTTCGATTCATATTCATCGAAATTTCGTATTACAGACGACAGAAATCTAATAAAATTCATGTGAACAGAAGACAAAAATGGGTTTATGGGAAGGTGAAATATATACTACTTGACCCATGAGTGTGAGAGATAATGTAGCTGTAATGTTCCGAACGGCGCCAGTTTAAGACTATTGTTATTTTGGGTGAAAACATTATGTCACCAGACGAAGAATTAAATTGCTCTTTCGGTGATACATTTCTTTATTTTAAAATGTCTACAGTGTCTCCATGCTACTGCTTACAGTTGTTGTTAACGACTGAGTACATTTCGCCTTGCCTTAAGCCTACCATAATTGCACGACTCTAATGATGGGTTCTACGGTATAATTAAAAAAATGAATACGTTCGGACCCAAGACTTCAAACAAACAGAGGTATTGTTGGGTCTAGTTGAAAACTTTCCGCAGGATAACAGAAGGGCTACATTATCGAGCATCAAAAGTGTAGTATTGAAGGTACATCAAATCAGAAATCTAACTATCAACTTTTTCGAGAAGGAGTTGCACCACAAACTCAAGTACGTTACGAAAGAAGACTATCATGTTAATGCGGTAATAAAAGTTGTATACAACGTCTGTAATATGGTAGAAAACGCGGTAATTTCGGATGATTTCAAAGGACGAAGGGGGAAGCTGTACGTTGTGGATGATCCATGGTTAATTCGTGATAGGACAAGCATACCAAATATGTTGCAAGCCGAAATTACAAATGATCCTCACAAAGGTCACCCTGAGATTTAAAAAATGGAGAACTTAGCTCGAGAATATGTTCACTGGCCGAAAATGTCTGAGGATATCGAACGCGTCGTACGACAGCGCGAACCCTGCACTTTAACGCAAAAAATACCTATGAAGGTACTTCTCAGCCCTTGGCCGATCTGAACCCGACGTCTGGAACGTATGCACATTGATTATGGTGGACCAATGGATAGTCAGTATATTCTCATTTTCATAGTCTTATAGGGTAGAAGTACCGTTTGTGGCTATCTTAGTACCGTATGTGGCCATCAACTTGATCCATTTTTGGCCATACCTATTGCATGTAAATGGCAGCGCTGGCCACAAATGGTGTAAACGGCTTCGAACATAATTTATTAAGCAATAAGGCATTCCAAGCGTTAAATATTCAATGTTAAGTTTGCTTTAACTATTGTAGAATAAACTCATTTAGTAATTTCTATAGGTTGAAGTAATAATGAATTGATCTATATATTTTTTGTGTGGCCACTAATGGTACAGTGGTCACATATGGTACGTCTACCCTAGTGCTTGTAATATTATCGATGTAGGTTCGGCGATCGCCCGAATCGTACTGTCGTCTCTCGACTCGATTGAAGAGGTACCTCGTATGAGGCCGAGTTCGATTGTCCCTTTACTGTTACCGATTCTCGGGATTTTAATTACAAGAATCGGTTGTTAGTGAGATTTGGTTATAATTTAAAATTTAATCACTACACGATGATAATTTATGACATTAGGCAAAACAGTATCATACCAGATGATTTAAAAAAATTGCATACCACGCTTAAACAAACACAAATAAAAACCACTCAAGTTTCCCATATAACATCGGAAGCTTAAAAGTAAATAATCAACCAACAAACATAGAAAGTCACTGACCTTAGTATATAAGTTGACAATATCGGTAGATGAAGTTGACAGCCTGCAGTACGAAATAAGAGACTGCATTACAAAACAAAATACGCATATCTTAATTGATAACTGGATAGCTACTGATTTTATTGAATTTGTTCTAAAATAAAATGCATGCTGTACATTAAAGAACGCATAATATGTTCTTATTACTTCTGTCATAGTCCTCGTATTCATTTTCATCAAGAGGTACAATATTTCACTGAATAAGATTGGAAAAAACTGCTAAAGTTGCCATTATATTATTCACAACAAATAATAACTCTTTCTATTGTTATAAGTTCTATTATTAAAAAATATAAACGATACAATCACTCTTCTATGACTTTTCCCATCAAATAAAGAAATTCGATGGAGCACAAGCAAAAAGATACGACTAGGAAGGTCTGATATAACCTTTGAATCTAAGTGAATATAACCACTGAATTTTAAAAATATATTAAACAGTTTACGTATGTTTTCCATTTTATTAAGATTTCGGTTCAGTGACGACGAATCTCGATCCTACGAAATTTAAGTTCCTGGTCTTGCGAAAGATAGTACCACGGCCCTGCGAAAGAAACATCTTTTTTTAAAATATTCCAGAAAAGTTCCAAGACAAAAATAGCAATATCAGTGCACTGAGGGAAAGTACGAAGGTCGTTTTACTTAGCCTGTTAGCATGGACAGGTAGTCTCAGTGATGTAACGAGCGCGGACAGCCTTGCCACCGTACCAAGCCAATCCCGAGTTCGGAGCACCCTTCGTCAGGAAAAGTCCAAACAAATTGAAACCAGAAGAAGAAGGATGTCAGAAGAATCGTTTTTGCATACCCCTAGGCTTTATCCGTCTTAATACGTTTGGTAAAACCGTGAAACGCGGCAACTCGTCGTTTTTTTTGTTTGAAGCGACACAGCGACGTCACTGCGAGATTGATTGACGATTGATTGTACCATTCTAAGTTTTATACGAAGATAGAAAGGGCGGATACAAGCTCACCCTCTTATTTCGTAGCACTATGCATGCCATCGAGGTTTGCGAGAGTTGAAACTATCTATCGGAGTGACACATATAAATAGTAGCAGTAATAAACGATTTTTGTTGGCTACAGGTGCAGAACTTATACGTTATTGCAAGTACAAATTGATAGTACCTTCAATATTGAGTGTTACAATTTACGGGCCATCATACGAGATTCTCGAGCTTTAATACCAAACAAATTATTCCATTCAAAAGTTTACAATCAATTCATGGAGAAAAAGAGGCTTGAGGGTGTGTTGTTGATATTATCAAACTATATTAGCAAAAAGACACGCACCTGACTGCCTTATGTGACATTATTCCAAACCAAAACTGTTACAACTATAATTTATTTTACTACAATCGTGGTCAGTCTGAGTGGCTTGGCAAAAATGTGCACTGAGAGAAAAATATAATTGGATACATTACATTTTCAAATAAACCATTTATTTGAAAATATTGAAGTGCAAGGTTTATTTATACTAATTATATATTTAATTTCTTGAATTGTTAAATGAAATAAAAATTTCGTTGAATCCACAAAGTATTTTTTTTTTTCTAATAAATATTCTGTTGATTCAATAAAACTATTTTATGAATACGTCAGACAATATACACATTCAAATTATATCGTCGATGGTATCAAGTAAATGTATCGTTAAATCAAAACAATATTTGTTGCCATGTAAGGAATATTTATTTAAATCATTTTAATGCTTAATTGCTTCAATGAAGTGGGTTTTCGAATGAAACATACCCGATTTATTTTTGAAGTAACTACTTGAATCAATTAGTAGTGGGCACGGGCAAATACAATTACGTAGTTCACAGGACACAAAGACATAGGGTAGATGTACCGTTAGTGGCCACTGTAGCTATTTTGACTATTTTTATCATTTTTTTCTTTAAATTTTTTTTTTTTTCACATGATTGCACGTTGATTTTTTTAACAAATTCATGTCAATTCACTGATTGACCTACCTGACGTTTTTTTAAAAATCGATTATATGTTTTGATTTATTCCTTTGAATGTGATGGCCACATTGGTCCTAAGATGGCCAAAAACGCTACGTCTACCCTAAATACATTATGTTATACTCGAGTTTATCGATGAAAACAGTTCCGCACGTATACAAGTTTAACTTAATGATTTCATTGATTCAAATAGTTATAAAATCCATACAATAATTTGTTTATTCGACTGAACGAAATATATAGCTACTTCGATTGAACTGGTTCTTTTGATTCAAATAATGCGGCTCTTTTATATAGTCCATTCAACGCAATATATTGGTATTTGGACGACACGTATAGTTGCTTCAAATACAGAATAATTGAATGAATTATATATATTTTAAATTAATGATTTGGTGTATCTAATTATATTTTTCTCTCGGTGTGCAAAATCACATTTTTGATGTGGAAATTCTAATTTCTCTTCAGCAAATCTACAGTTGTTAACTAATTGCCTAAATTATCAAGGCGGTATAATAATCAACCCTCGATTCCTTGAGAACCAACGCCGATGTCGAAAACGTTGCGTGCAGCGCTTTTCATTTACCCATCACTCTAAATTGTTTAGTATTGTGGTCAACAATTATGAGCTCTACAATAATTTTGTATACTGAATCAGCTGTGCCAGCGAGCATGCGTACGGATTAGCAGATTGAAACTTCTGTGTTTTGAATGGAAGTGTTCAGCACCCAGCAGAAAGTCTAGTTACATGAACACGATCATATATAAAATTATTCGTTTTTTCTAGCTTTTGTACTTTATAAAATAATGTTATCAATAATGTTGCATTATGGTTCTCTGAATTTACTTTTTGTTATACTGAGTATGGTGACATAATGTTCAACTCATGCAGAGAAACCCTCACTTTTCGGTCTGATAATGATAACAATTTATATCGTTATTCATGGCTTACAGAATTATTCCATTCTCTTTAGATTCATTTATTCAAATGATTTTTTCTTTTGAATCAATGCTTGTTAGTATAACTATATTTTTATTTTACAGACGGAAGTTTGTAAAAATTTTTAATTTAAAATATTTTTTTTATACTGAACTGAATAAATATCAAGCAGTGTCAGCATGTACCTTATTTATAAAATCTATCCGTTATAATTTTGAACTAAATTTTCTTACCACCAATTGTTGAGGAGTTATGAGACCTAGAAACAAAGTTGTGCAGTAGAGCTCTACCTTTTTTCGGACTTTTCCGCATAAACATTTCATAGTCAGTTTTTGTCCTAGATCCTGTGCAAAACTTGGCTGTGCAGTTTTTAAAAGTGTTGAACGCTCAGTTTCGCGAGTGTCAATGACCGCGTCTGCTACTAGCATTGTCACGGCAAAACCGGAGCTGGTCTGCACTCCATCGTGGATATAATTTTGGCGCTAGCGACTTTACCACGCGAGAAAGTAGTTTTATTCCGCATTGAAGAGATTCCGGCGTCCGAAGGGAGCCGCAAGAGTTCGAGCTTGGGCACTCGTGCGCCTCCCGACGCCCTATCGCCACCAAGCAAAGCTTAGATCGTAGTTCAACGTCGTTAAACTTTTTCATCTGCTTTTCAAACTCTAAGCCGATGAAAGTTTTTCTTCCGCTTGGTGCGAGAGTCTCGCGGCCTCACCACCACTTCATAAATGCATTCTCTCTTGCAGTCGAGGAGGGCACCACTTGCGATAGAACTTTTTTTATTTTTCACAAAAATATACCACTTTGCGCTCTACTGGCTCGAATCATTGCTATAGCTATATATTTTTTCAACTTGGTTTCAGCTTAGCTTTCCTTACTATTATTCGTACCTACTCCGAGAACGACAGTTTATAGCGCGATTCTCCTCCTAACTTCGCGTATTATATACGCGAATGTAGTTGTACTACTTTACAACATCCTAGAACGTTAAGCTGATAAACAACAAGATCCGCATCGTTGTTTACTTTCCAACTCAATCGTGAATCGAGCCCGCATCGAAGTACTCCACCGGTCAACGAGGCTGCTGCAAAGAGAATCAGTGAAGAAAATCCGTGGTTGGAGGTCGACAGCACGAACTCCGCACGCGATACGACCACTCTCATATCCACTAGTAAACTAAATGCCGTACACCAACCTGCCGAAAAATCTGATAACGTGGATCATATATTCTGTAAAAAAAAAGAACGAGCTGTTTTGAAAAGCTATCAACTCTAGAAATGTTGGCTTTAACAGAAACTAATTCTTCCTGGATTCAATGTGAGATGTGTAGGAATTGATGCTGATATTTAGAAGCTGCAAAGTGTTAGAAAATTCAATATAAAGCTGAAAAATATCAATATAAGATATTAATTTTGAAATACCCATACTGTTCAGAAACAAAATGAATTTCAGCCACTTACAGTATACATCAAGCACTATAATTGTGCAATTGCGTGCAGTGGCATGGTGCACCATAAGATTATGGGAAGAAGTGTAAGTTTCTTCATTTGTCGTAAGCTTCAGCTCTAACCGAAATGCGGAGAATGGGTTTTGATAAATCATTTCGTTTCTAAAAGAAAGCATTCTGGATTGGACATACGATTTTTTCCCGATTTGGTTAATTAAAGTTATCAATTCTATTATGTAAAAAACTTTTTATTTTTTAAAAACTTACCGGATATTAAACTGTAATTAATTTAATTTTCACTGCAGCCCCAAATCCTATATTAAAACCGAAATGCCTTCTCTTAGGAACAAAATAATTCATCAAAAGCCATTTTCTGCCATTAGGTTTCATCTGACGTCAGTAACCAATACCAATAACAATAACCAGAGAGGAATGTAGGTATCAGGGAATGGACTTCAAAGTTTGCTACAGAATCAAATTTCTTATTGACATCTCTTCAATGCTGCATATTCCCTAATATTTTCCTTTACGTTGAATGACTGTCAGAAAAGATATTCAAACTATTTGAGCAAAAGTTTTTAATTGAAAAAAAAAGATGCAATTTGAATTATAGATTGTTAATTTCTTGGTTAAAATATATTAAATAAGTTAACACTTCAACGAAATATAAACATAATACTATCTCCCACCATTTTATTTCACTTCCGAAAACTTTCTCTGCAATATAAACAAAAAAGTGTATAAAAACAGTTAACGTCGTTGTTACACATGGGTTGTCATACTTCTAATTCAGTATGTACACGAAACTTGGCAAATTATTTTGGAACGCTCAGTAGAGCAGTATTCACAACATAATATCAACACCACTCCGTCTCCAGCATGCACATGATGATTTTGATGCATGCACCAGCGGCGAAAATCGGAAGTGCATCGATTCGTGTTCGGTCGGTAATAACCGGCCGCACACAGCACATTTTTATTCATATCACGGTGGCGCAAGTCACACAATGTTGTGTTTTCATACAAGTAGCTAGAACGTCAAATATCGTCAGAACACGCTCTTTCACATTTACGAAATGTTCTGTATTATTAAAAAAATTTGTCAAAAATTTGGTAGACATGTCATTCCCGTAATATAGAATCTAAATAAAATAAAAATAAAAAATGATTATTCATATTTCTCAGGTGACTTGGTCTGCTTAATCTAGAAATGAATATTCGACGCTTGTGGCTATTTTTCGCCTGCACTGAGAAGAAAATAGTAACAACCTCGCTGGAAGGTTGTTAAATTCGTCACTGATGCAAAGGAATTCAGGTCGAATAACATTGAACCAATGAAATCACTTTTTTGCCGCAACTACTCCACGATGTTATGCTTCAACTGAAAACTTACTTCACCGAGCCCCGAAACTGCTGAAAGAAGCCCAGTGAATGCTGTTCGAATGAAATACAGGATTCGAACAAGCCATAGCCAGTACTTAATTAGGGTGCCATGAATGATTGGACCCCTAGCACTCTTAACAACCACGGTTTTACCGTAAGAACGACCGGGTGGTTTTTTGCAAAAAAAACCGAAAGTTGGTCGTAACGACCGTAAAAATAAATGCCCTAGAGTGTCATGCGTTCGTTTTTTTTATTTGCCATAGAAAACCAAAAAAAAAAAAAAATGATCGGATAACATTTTGAGGGTGGTTGTTTTCGCGGTCGTTACGACCGATTTCCGGTTTACTTTTTGCAAAAACTGAACCGGTCGTTTGAAGGTGGTTTTTACGGTGAATTCGTTGAAAACGACTGTCGTCAAGATTGCTAGGGACGAATTACACTGTCTAATTCAATGATCAAAATGATTTTCAGGAGGCAAACTCATAGACATCATCGAATCAACTTAAGTGTGCCCTTGAGCATACTGCTATGTATAGAATCCAGATAAGCCAGGAACTCGATTCAACTCCTTAAAACAATTGACACAGCCCCGATTAAGCACTGGATTACATTTGTTGTTTCTCTGATGCAGTGATATATAACGTTGTGTGTAATAACAGATTTCCACATTTATGGGAACTGTGGTATAATCGGATCTTATTAAATAAGTTGAGTCTATGAATCCGTTTGATTATCTGAGTGTGTTAGGATGTGCGACAACCTTACATTGCATATGTGAGGACGATTTAAATGAGCGGAATACATGGATAACAATAGCACAGTGGTCACCCAAAATAAAAAATTATATCTAGTCTGATATGAAGCATTTCATATAAATTCAGCCAATGGAAAAAAAAAAATTTCCAAAAAAAATCTAAAGATTAGATCCAGTGGTTACAATAGATGCAACAAAGTTGAATTTTGTTGGAATTTTTTCCTGCCGAAGTATGCCATGCTTTTAATTTTTTATTGAACCCGTTTTTATTCCCGTGTAATATCACGGGAAGGATTAATCGGCTCAAGATCTCTAATGAACGTAAATGGGCACTTGTATAGCCCTCAAGAAAAAATATTCTAAATCAATTGTGTAATTCGAGGCTATATTTTACAGTAAAATAAATGGAAATATTATTTTGTTTTAAAAGACTTCGAATATTGGCATCGGAAACCCAGTAGCAAATTCTGTAAGCAAATGCGCAATTTTTAAATTTATTTTTAGATTTCATGAGACTCGTCAAAGCTCATGAGTCATAACACACTGTATAAAGTAAATATAACATCTAATCATTCACATAGATTGATCAATTGGACAGTTCACGGTGACACTTTTAAAATATTTTATTCTGTTTACGAAGGAAAATTTTTTCGGTTGATGCAGAATATCGCTTTGTGATTAATATTTCCGTCGACATGGATATGAAATTGTGGCATTTTCAGTTCTCGAGATGGCCTTCGCAGCCGCGAATTTCTGTTGAAGCATTTTCTTTACATTGTTGTGTCTTTCTCTGTCATGAAATTACTAGTGTGAAGTGTTTACCGTGGATTGACTGCATTATTTTTCCCATCCAAATTTCGACCAATAGAATTGCACCATGCGACGTCACGTGGGACAACCTACACGGAATTATACTGATAATTTTTTGATAATTTTGTCTGTTGGTTGCTATATGTACAAGACAAAAGATCATTCAGCCAGTCGCGTTAACCATCTGTCAAACAGACAGATTGAATACAATTGTGACAGTTGAAGGATTTTATCAAACATAAAGCGTAATTTTCGTCGCATGGTGCAATTCCATTGGATGCAATTTGGATGGAAAAAAATAATCACCCGAATACCATACGAGCTTTGAAATTAAACCGATATTTCGAAGCTCTTGTGGTATTACAAATGATTGTTCTGCCGAACCGTACGAATACTAATTTGAGCAATTTTGTACATATTTTGCCTTCTACGTTTCTCGCTGTAATTTATTACGATCGCGGTTTCAAATTCGAAGTCAAGCTCCGACCCGGCCTTGCGAGATGGCGCGCGCGAGTACGTTCGTACCTTCTCTTTACAACTTTCTTTCGCTTAGGTGGTATTATCCGCGATGCTATGATAGTTCGACAAGTCGAATTATCGTTGCAGTTGTTCGTACATTAAAAGTTCCGGAGCTTTCATCAATCCTATGCGAGTGATGAAAAGTGATATGTTACGATGCGCGTATGAGTGTTTATAGTCTCAACTTCATGAGTGTGAATAACGTTAAATATGTTAAACAATTTATAAAGCTAATATTGAGTGTGAATTTACATAGTTCTTGTTGAGATTCGCGCGAGTTCACTGATAGTAGTTCTTTTTTAGACTGCTAAGCTAATATGAGAGTTATTGGGCTTTGATTTGATGCATACAGATAGAATTGCCAGCAAATAAGCAGTTAACTAAAATATGCGATCGAGTTCGGTTAAGATTCTGTTATTATCGTTTCTATTATTCACATGAAATTCATAAAATCATACAGTTTTAAACAAATTTCTATTAATTGAAACATAGATCTAGTAGACACCGATTTATTAAATTAGTACACAATCCATACTTTACAAAACAGAGATTTTTCATGATAAATGGTTTCAAAAATCATATGTGAATGACTAACAATTTGAGAATTTAATCTGTTATATAAATGTCATTAGTAGCTTTTATATGAATAACTGTTAAATAAGAGTGATGATTATTTTGTGTATCTGTAAAACAAACCATATTGTACCTTACAGGGATTTTTTATTATTAACTAGAAAACCGCGAGTAGGTGATGTGTGTCGCTACAATGCTCTTGTATATTATCCTTCTCTAAGAAGTGTATTGCGAGATTTTATCGAATTGCGAGTTGGTCCATTGAATAAGTATATAATATGGAAGTATATATTATCCCATACTGATGAAGAGCCGATTTTCGGCTTGTAGAAAAATCTAATGAATAGATGAGTCTTAATATATTTTATATTTATGCATCGTTCTGTCCAACTTCACTTGTCGTTAAATTTTAACAACATCGTTAGTATTTAGATTTAAATCTTTGTGTCAATTTCAGCAATCGTATAGTCGGAATGATTTCGAAGTTTATTGTATGTTAGCATTGCGATCACGGTATCACGATAGCTTGCATTGCGCTAAAAGCATTCTAAAACAAAATTCGAAAAGATTAATCCTCTTGCCTCTATTTATTTATTTATTCATTTAATGAAAATTATATAATTATCATTATCCTCACACTCACCGTTCTAAGAGGTTTCTGCGGCCTGGAGAATATATGAGGGGTTATCGGTACCACATCGATGATATTCGGCATTTCTCTTCGCTAAGTCGAACTTCACGGGTGCTATACAAGAGCACGTACCGATTAATACGTATGCAACCCTCAATATCAGAGTTGGAAATCTTTTTTAATATAAGAAATGTGGATAACCGCATGCAATATGGGCAAGGTTACAGAGCTCACTTGCCAGACTGTCAAAACGTTCACGTGACAGCAACGAACTCGGTCCCGGTCGCGATCTAATCTCGCGCCAACTTGGTCTCCATCTGATCTCGCGCCAATTTGGACCAATCACAGCGCGAATAACGTGACAACAATGGACCAACTCGCATCTCGATAAAATCTCGCAACATACTTTTTAGAGAAGGAATAATTCCACAAGTTTCATGTGAATGAATAAAGAGTAACAAACTGTTTATTCTACTGGATTCCGATACCAATCCATACCAAACGAGTTAATGTGTTTTTAGGAATCTGGGACACCCAAAACACGTATTTCCAAGAATCGATTTGTTTTTGGTTTGCAACACTTTCTCTTTTTACATACTTCGTATGTGATGAGAAAGTCAAAAGAAGAGTTAAGCCCGAACACGCCCACCCCCTCCTTAAATCCCACGCAACGTTATATTATTTGACGTAAGCAGACATAATCGAAGGGTAGAAATGGCAATGGGTAGCAAGTGGATGGGGGAACAGATTACCACGAATAATTCGTTTACAGGATTGGGGTGTAATCTTCTCGAACGAGACTCGACGTACAACTAAGATCAAACTTCATATTATCGTTTATCATTATTATTGTTACGTCCCGCAATTACGTAGAATAAGAGCTTGAATGAACTCACCTACAGACTCTGGTTACGACTAGAGATACCTTATGATGCGTACACGCACCTGCTTATAAGACCACTATACTCGCCACGCACGACTGAGAGTGTGTGTATACAGCGGCGAGTCGGTGTGAAAGCTCCGGGTATTGAGAGAAGAGCTGGAGCTCCAGTGTCCGAATTCTCTGCCTAAATAATTGCATAAACATCCGGAGATTGACTCTATATGGTTGTTTAATTTAGAGTCAAAGGATTTTGGAAGCTGTAACTCTAATATTTAATGAGGTGGTGTTCGAACTGTGACCGGGAGTTGTCAACAGACATATGGGGGGCCTCCGAGCTGCGTGACCATCTCGACATGGACGAGTCTGTTTATTGTTGAAGAGATTAAAGTCTTGAAGTTAACACGAACAGGAGCTGACGCTGCGTTGCAGCGTAGCTGCCCAGCAGCAGCGAAGTTCTTAAACGAAGAAACTCTATGACACGTGCGTTCGAGTAGGACCCAACATAATGACTATCACGCAGCGAGAGAGAAGACAACCCAAGGGCTTTGCGTTTGGCAGCCAAAGAGGAGGGAGCGGTGTAGATCTCCCGCTATCCACCCACGCCTGCGGAGGAAGGGAGACCGTATGATAAAGCTCCAGCTGGCTGACGGACAAGGAAGGAACTAGCCATGACAACTCTCCTCTTTCGTTTGCTGATTCCCTCCACTCGGGTTCCACCTAAGATGTTTAATTTATAATTTAACCATTGGCAAGCAATTATTGTTCCCAATCTTAATATTATTAGACAACTGAATATGGTAGATCCCCCTACTACCTTTTCAGATCCGATTATAATGTTAAACAAATAGATAATTGTTAATGTTCAAACTAATCCTGATGGGACAGCGATAAATCAATAAACTTGATCCAAAGATGACAAATAAGTTGTTAACCACCCGCGCAGAAAAGACGAGTCCCGGATGGACTCCGCAATCTGCGCGGAAGTCCCGGACCAAGTCCCGAAGTCCATGATGGACTTCGGCATTGGGTTCGGGACTTCCGCCTGGATTCCGGAGTCCATCCGGGATCATTCTTTTCTGCGCGGGCAAATATGAATACGATTAATTATCATTATATATAGATTGAATGAATTCAGAATGTAACGAGTGTTCACATTGTAACCATTATGATTAGATACCTCGTATTATTGGAATAAGTTTATAGCAAGTTGTCGTTGTAGAATATCTTTTGTCATGGTTTCAATAATTAATCGTGGAGTTCAGTAAACCACATTAAAGTGATCCAAGAACCGAAACTGGTTGCTCTCAAGCGAACTAATGATTGAAACCAATTCAATTGAATAAATAATAGGGTTATATACGTATACATAGATGGTATGTGATTCGATGGATTTGGTGGATCATCACTCGAGGGGTCAACTCAGTTTAAAAAGAAGGGGGTTTGAGGGAGGGCACACGTGCAAACTATTGCGTCGGTCGCATGATTCCCCTTTCGCGGCTAAGGCCAAAGGAGATGAAGAAATGTAGTTGTGGTAGAGATATGCTCCAAGAATTCGATAAGAAGCAGGTAACTTGTACAATTTTAATGATCGGGAGTGTCGGGTATCTCAAGTTGATGAAGCTAGTTCCGCGAACCGCCGAATGACTGTTTAAAACTAGAACGAAAAATAATAACACATGAACGATGGCACGTGGCCCCCTCTACTCGGGGTACTCCCAAGTGACACGTTCGACAGTCTATAAAATAAACAGTCCTTGAGCACTTGGCTCTCTTTAAAATGTTTCTCTTCTCCTTAACGTTAGTCTACGTCTCTCCATCCCGAGGAGCACTGTCGGAAATCTTTTGTTCATTCTATTCAGTCACCCCATTCGGAAATTTATTGATGTAAATTGTAATTAATTCACTTTTGTGAAATTGTGCGGTTATCGTTTTGTGGCCCAAATTCTAATTTATAATCAATAATTGTGTGGCATATTGAACTGTGGGTGTTCACTATTTTCATCATCCTCATCCTTCTTGGATTATTACGTCTACGTTTCCTTGCTTCACCTTTTCACCTCAGGATCATCAGTGTGTTAGAACTTAGCCACCGTCCTCAACAAAACTGTTAAGTGATTAAATCCACTACTCATTTATGTCTAGACAGAGAAAGACAACTTTCCGCCCTATCCCGAGCTTTTGCCTGAAAGGGTAGGCTCGAAACTGGGCATCACACCCATTCAATTGTTTAAATTAGCCTGTATCTAGTGTAACAGGGAGAGCCTCACTCTCCTTTGCCTAAAGTTAATTTATTCAAGATATTTTGAATCGGTACCGTAACATTATCATTTTCAGCAACAGACAATATAAGTGAAACCTTCGCACACGGTGTAACAACACTTTCATGTTAAAGAGCAAAGTTATTATAGATGAAGCACTGCTACGGCGAAGTCACTCCTCCTCGGATCGATAAGTCTGTGATAAAATTTTGCAGAGCGATACCTTTGGCAATTTCTGATGACGTAAACGTATGTCTCGTACTGCGTTCCATAAACGTATCTTCGAACCCGCTTTCCTTTGATGAGGTCGTTATCCAACGCCTTATCTTCTCTGAAGTTGCAGTCTTATACGGTTTTCTTGTAGAAATCTACAACGTAAGGCAATCGCCGTGAAGTAATTTCGATGTATTCAATTAATTAATACGCCGTAAAGTAATTTCGATGTATTTATCAAGCGTGCGTGTTATACAAAGAATCGGCTTCTCGTAAAAAACTGGGAGCAAAAGCAACTGCTGGTGAGCTCCGGGCCTTCATGTTTAATTAGATCGGGAATTCTAATCTCATAAATGTTTCCTGACCGGACAATATTTTCAAGGCTTATGAGGGATAATGTGTGCAATTTGTGGGCTATCTCTAATGTTGAAAAAATCACCAAACGCTCAGTGAGTTCCCGCAAATTCAATGTATCTACACTGGAAAAAAAAATTAGATCAAATAAGTATATTTTTTAAACTTTTAATTGGTTGACTCGACACATATGAGTCGAAATAACTAAATATGTTTCGTAGGAGACAATATAAAGGATTAAATCAACTAAATCAAATAGTTGAGAACGCTTAGTTGAATTGACACGTCATTGAGTGCCGCAACTAAAATTTATGAGTTCACGAAACGTCTATTAAAACAACTGAAACTATGAAGTTCTAAGGAACAGCAGAGGTTTTTTCAAAACAACTGAATATTTCTTTTCGTCAAACACGCAAAGTTACTTCAATAAACAAAACGATCAAATAAATAATTCATAAAATATTTTGATTGATATAAATGCAACCGTAGTTGATGCAACAAAATTATTTTGAGGGGAATAACATATCTATTTCAATTAATAGTGCGATTTATCTTATCGACGTTTCGATTTTCAGTTGAATTAAATAATTTTATCTTTGTAGTTCGCATCATAATACATCAACGAATCAAAATGGAACATTCAGAAATTCAAATTGGAGGATCAAATATGGTGCGCCGAAATGCAAAAAGTGACTTGATTTCAATAAATTCTGTATTTGGATAATTCAAATTCAGGAATTCGTAATGGTAGATCCAATATGGCGGTCCGCAATGTATAAAATAACTCCATTGGAATGAAAATCGGCGCTACGGGGTTTTTTTTTAGGTCGCTGATTACGAATCTGAAGTCGATATTCAGAAATTCAAAATGGCGGCTTAAATGCGAAAACTAACTTAAAGTGCATGAAAATCTGCATCACGAGGTTTTCCAGGTTGCTGATTACGAACCTGAACTCAAAATTCAGAAATACACAATAGTGGATCTAATATGACAGACCAAAATACAAAATAAAAACTTGATTTGAATGAGACTTGGTTACCGGGACGTTCACTGACTACACACGCGTATCGGTGACCTCAGAACCTTCCGGGTACCAAGTTACAATCAAATTAAGTCATATTTAAAAATTTTGGTCCGCTATGTTATATCCGCGATTTCTGAATGTTAAGCTTAAATTCCGGATTAGCGATCCCAGACACTCGTGTTTTCTATTTTCATTCAAATTAAATCACTTTTTAACTTTTAAATTGTAGTTCAGATATGTAATCAGCAACCTTGAAAACCCTCGAACACAGATTTTCATTCATATTGAGGCACCCTTTGCTTTTTGGTCCGCCATCTCGAATTTTTTGATTTCATGTTTATAGTCGTAATCAGCGACCTCAAAAACTTCCAAATACCGAATTTCATCCGTATCACGTAACTCTTTATATTTAAGTCTGCCATGTTGGATTCGCCACGTTGAATTTCTAAATTCTAGGTTCAGATATGCGGCGTTGTCGACTAGCAATAACATTTCACAATCCGTCAGATCCTTTGTAAGAGCATCTCAAGGCTAAGCCAACTGCAATCAGCTCCAAATGATTGATGTGAAGTTGCGTTTAGACCCGGATTAAATTCCACCAGCGCCCTCATCATTACAATATGCGTCCCACCTCCTTGTGCAAGCACGAAACAAAAAAATTTTCTCTTGAGGCAGACACTTGTTCGGAAAGATTATAGATTAAATCGCCACAACTTAAAATTGTTTTGCAGATCGGCAGATAGCCACATTCGGGAGTCGTAATCTCCTCCGCTAATAATTAACGCTAGGTACTTTTCTCTTTCGAATTTCTTAGTGCACGTCCAACCATATTCGATTGCGCGACAACTACCGATCGATTTCCCAATGCCGTGTGTGAATTCCCGTATCGTACATAATTTTTTTCCTTTGAAAACTCGAATTTATTTTGCGATATTATCTCGTTTCTGCTGTGGCAGTTCTAATGTTATATTCTGTGAATTAATTACATACCTCGAAAACTTACAGCTTGTATTCGGGACAAACTTACTTATCTTTAGATTAATAAAAAAAATCCTGAAGATTCCGACAACGGACGGGTTTTTCCAGTGTTCGTTGAACCCATAACGATATTCACGCCGATACAAAGTATGTCATCTAAATAAAGGGTTGAACGCGGTTGAAGCATACCCTCTCAGTAGCAGGTCATTAATTACGGATTTAAAAAATCTAAGTACAGATAACTGATGTGGTGCACAGACCGAGTGGAAGGCAAACTAATTTAAAGAGTCTACCTTCGAAACGAAACCTCAGAAATTAGCGGGACTTGTGGAATTGTATGCATCGCGATCAGAAAATACGTGTCTTGTATATCCATACTACACATATAATCATGTCATGAGATCAACTTGTTGCGGTCCTAATATCTTTAAGTTTGGAATGCTCCGCCGTTATAGCTTAAAGAAGCTCGGTGAGTCTTTAAGTTTAGCATGAACCATATGGAACCGTCAGACTTAGGTACGAGTAAATACGTCGAAAAAAACTGACCTGTGCGTGCATTCTCTAACGGCCTTTGACATCAATAATCTATCAATCGCTTGATACATTACTTCGCGGGATTCTGGCAATTTCAAATTGATAGGTTAAGCCACAAATTCTTGATAAGGAGGATAATTGAAATCAATCTTATAACCATTGATGCAATCTAAAGCGAAACGATTGCTTCTACTCGTCTTCCACGCATTTAAATAATTATGAAGACAGCCTGCAATAGTCGAACCTTTAACGGTTCGACCCGTTCCAATGCCGAGGCTCAGATCGAGAACTCTCCGTTTGCTGCTTTGTCGGTGATCGCTTGCGTTGAAGTTTCACATATTTGGGGGCGTTATTCAGGTTGATGCTCCCCTGAACATCTCCACGATAAGATTCAGCAGGAGGGTACTTTTAGTTGCTCGCCCTCGAGGGATTGAGTGAAGGTTTCAGTGTCGGTGGCTGAGCCTTCAGTTCGGAACCGACTGTTTCAATCGATTTGGCTTCCTCAATCTTATGAGCAAGGTCGGTAGTAAACAAAAAGGAATCTGTTTTTATTCCTTCCAACAACGCTTCAACTGTCTTGTCAGGTGAAGTAACAATGAAGGCCTTCCCTGAAATTGAATCTAGACAGTGTGCTGTTGCAAATAGCCTGCCGACATCGGCCCGATGCGCAAGTAACTAATGGTGATCTACTTCCTCATCCCAGCCACTAAAGTCGCCATGGCTATGCGCGTTCGCAAGACATTTATCCCGTTTCATGGCGACTTTAAACAGAGACGTAGCTGCCTCGGAGTTTAATTTTGATTTTTAGAGGCGACAGTTGCCAATACTCGCATACTTCGCCAATGTCTCGGCCTGGAAATTTAGTTCCAGACCATTCGAAATCCATTCCTCCGTATTAGCTGCTTAACTTGGATGCAAGTGCAATTCCTGCATGTCCAAGTTGACGTCCACTCTAAGGATTCGCAAAGTTTCTCTGTCAAACTTTTAAACAGGTACGTCTGATACTACGACGTCAGGTCCTATCAAAGTCAAGGCTCAGTCTGCGTCTGGGATATTTCTAAGATCAGTAGACGCTCCATCCACATTTTCTTTGCTCTCTCTATTTAAGTCTGTAACACAACGATTTATTTATGTACACGTGCCAGACGTTCAAGATTTTTTGATCGGCGATTTTTAGATATAAGATAGTAAATATAAAATTTACTATCTTCGTACAGCCAAAAACTGCTAAGTCAATTGACATCATCAATTCGGGGAAAAAAAGAGTGGCCGACACGCAAGAGGTTCCAAAAAGCCTCCTCCCACGTACGACAATGCCGTCGGGTCAATTATCTGCGATGTGTTGCTTCTCGCTAACCGAATAGATTATATCAGGTCAAAGTCAACACTTGAAGAGCTCGAGCCCGTACGCCTACGTCGCCAAGACCCCGGGGAATAATCTGAAAACATAAATTGGTAACATCGTAAAACAATTTGCCTCTTGTCCCAAAGACCGATCATTATAACGGCTCTTTCCGCGAGGATAATCGTCGGCTGAAGAGTTCGACGATGATTGCGGCATGACTTCCTGAAATTTTATAAATAATTTTTACCATCACACTTATGACTCTTATGCAATTTACTCGATTACTCCATAATTAACGCTAAAAACTCAATGATTCAACTAAATGCTTTTGTTCTTAACGTGCGTTACCACTGCGCATGAGAAACGTTATGACTTTGCTTCGGGATCGAACAAGGGGCCAGGCTTCTTTCTTCATTTAGTTCTCTAAATGCGATGCCATCGTGTGTTCTACAATGTGTATTCTCGAAAGCGAGACTCGTATATATAATTATAACCACTGAACCTGATTTTTAGACTTTTTTGTGATATATATTTTTTTTTGTGGCTGATTGTATAAAATCCATATATGCCCAATTCTATGTGTACAACTGTATATATTATTTATATAGACATTATATAATTTTCTTACTTGAGTAACGCTTTTACTCCGGACCTGAATAGTCCGAGATCAATAGCCGATGATCATGATTTATTGATTCCTTTCGACGATATACGTCAGACTAACCGCACCACCCACACACAAAGATAAACACTTTTCATATTCTATTCTTTTCGAACGTAACACATAAATGAGAACGTGTATTGTCTCCGTATGGAAAGATATGTTAAAACTGCATGATCCTATTTTCAACCGTGTAAACTATCTTCATGCTTAGGGGGACAAGCTTTCAGTTACCCTGTTTGACAGATTTATGTGATTTTTCATGAAAAGTGAATGGAAGAATGGTCGGCTCTGACTTTAACAGTGTTGAAATATCATTCTTGGTTAAGGGGACCCGCTCACCCAAAGAAAAATCATACGAATTTTTAAAAAATGGTTTCCTTGCTACAAAAATGTTAACACTTGAACCTCATTAAGTATACAACAAGCACTATAATTTTTTAATTTTGTAAAGACGGACAGTGTATACAAATGTTGTAATGTCAATTGGTGGATCCAATCGGTGAACCAATTTTAGTGTTCAACGTCTTATTACGTCTGTCGACAAGTGTATTCTTAATTGAATATAGCAATTCTGGCTAGAGTGAAAATTAAATTTACAGTAACCAATGTTTAGTGATTGTTATATAGAGAATGATCTATTCACACATTCGGAGATATAGCTTCGTCGTAAAGATCCCTAATACAAGTGCCTATGTCTAATCCAGAATGCACTCTTTGACAGATAAAATACCTCACCCATTTTACCTCACACAGCTCAGGTGCATTGTATGTCGTTATGAAACTGAAAAATTATAATACTTGCTATGAATTTAATAAGGCTTTAATTTGAGATTTCTTAAAATACATGCATAATTCAAAGAATTTTTTTCGTTATACTTTTTTTTTTCGTCCTCTTGAGCCAGTTATTATCATTAGACACAAAAATTCGCATTATCTCTGGCTCGAATAAAGATTGTACTTATATTACTCTTTTATAACAAAAAAAAAAAAAAAAATACTGTGACGTTACTCATTAAGGAAGAAACATTAATTTCAGAGGAAAAATATTGACCTTTGCTGAGACCCTGCGGTCTATATCACTTAAGACATGCCCACAGCACAATAATATATCGTTACTTTGTAAAATTTCAACTCAATTATATTCTCAATAAGCTGAAGTCACAGATGACACTGAGACTGAGATGCATTCAAACACCGGTACCGTTATCTCAATAATAAATATTGCATATCTCAATATTATGCAAACCCTAGAAGGCGATCGATATACAACATCTTCTGAGCGAGCGAATTTCAAATACGAAAGAGCAGAGGAAGATAAGCAGTGAAAACGCAGCCGGTGTAGGAAATTTTGCAGTATTGGTAAAACATTCCGCAATATTCTCGTGTTTTACGGATTCCCTCACAGAGGCATGGAGTGTATTTTCCAAAGATGCGTTACCGTTTGCTGCGTTAGGCACGGGGATCACAGCTCGCTGCTTCCAGCGAAGTAAACTGCAGCTCGTAAGAGAAAAAAAAATGGAGAACAGAAAAAAAAGATGTGGTGCACACACGGTTGTCGGGATCCTAGCTTCCGTGTGTTCATAGGTTCTCGTCGCACGTTGTAAACGGAAAATGCGAGGAGAATAGGGCAGGACCCATAAAACGCTGTGGCGGTGGGCCGGCGACCACTGTACCATGTTGCAGTAAATTTTACTTGATTCCATACTGCGCCAACATAGCGGCAGCCGCAGTAGAGGGAATAGTCGGGAACAAGGCCGGCACAACGTATGCTTACGTTTAGACATGTACGGTCGCTCTATTGGGGACCACCGATCATGACAATTAATTTCCATTGTTATAAAAGCTGCAAATACGAACTGCAAATATGCTATTGATTCTCCTGGTAACTGCATATAAAATTATTATGAAATATTTAGCGAAGTAATACAGCTGCGGGACTTTGTACGATAAAATTGCCCACCATAATGAAATCGCCCGGGGCACTGAATAGTTCCGCCGAAAAAAAGTTGAAACAGAAAATGTTGGGTTTTCATTTAGTATTTTAGTGATTCGCTTCCTCATAGCTCTGTTTTCATGAATTTTCTTTTTTACCGATATTTTCATTTTGGGATACTTGGAATGGTCCAAAACATCCAGGAAATCGATGTAGAAAAAAATGTCTGTATGAATCTGTGTGTGCAGGGCTTAACAATTTCAATCACATGTAACTCGAGAACCGTCGAACCGATTGAGCTAAGATTTAACACGCGAGTAAAGTAACTCTTTGTCTTTAACGATCATAATATTTTACCAAATTTATTCAGGAACTTTTGTTTAATAGATTTTTCATTTCATTTTCAAGGACGTAGGTACTTTAGCTTCATTGCAATTGATGATATTTTGTTGAATAATTCTTCATAAGTGCAGGTATTCCTAATGTTGTTTAGGATTGAATTTTACCGAAATCGGAATAGACATTTGGATCATATAAGGTTTCGAAGTTTTCGAGATATTCACATTGTTGCCTTAACTTTCACAAAACATGAGATAACTAATTCAAATTTTATACATGAAATCGGTACTACTTGGCGATGATGCTGCTTAGCATCTTTTTGTCATGATTTGCAATGTGGTTCAAATTTCGCAGTATTTCAACATCAGATTTGCGAAATTTTTTATGTAAGAATAATGCATTATTTATTATGAAAAAAACTGATAAGCATTTTTTAATTCTATTCTTTGCATGGTATGGTTTCAATTGCCATTACCGTCCTTCCCACCCTTAGTCCTCTCACTCCCTACTCGGACTTCACTAAGCTAACCTAACTTCCAGTGCGTTTGCAGCCGACTTAACTACACTGTACAGCATTCGCCGTGGGCACGGGGAAACTGCGGAAAGCCCATACCGATACAGACGGTTGTTCATTTTCCTCACTTCCCGGTGTGTACATGAAGGAAATTTATTTAGATATATACACCGAGGCCTCAGAAAAAGATATCTCCCGCTCACTGGTTGATGAGCCGGTCGGTGCACGGCTTAGCGGTCACCCATCTAAGTAATGCCCGCAAACAATGCTGTTTAACTCGGGGAAGGGCAGGAAGGTGGAGGCAGCGCCACACCCCGGCCACATAACTACCAGGGTCCGTTAAATTGATAAGTAATGAATAAGTAATGGAGCAGGGATCCGCCAACTATAACTTTTTCATGGGTAATGAAACTCACATTCATTATAACCTATTACTTTTTTAATGAGTAATGAAACTCATATCGTTCACCCATTACTTTTTTAATGGAAGTATGATAGTTCCATTACTTCAGAAAAATTTGCTTAATAAATGGATATATGAATGAATAAATCGAAAAATCGTTTAAAAAGATCATAAATAAGTAGATAAATCGCGAAATCGTTTGAAAAATTAATCAATCAATGAATCAATATAGTATCATTAAAAGTCTGCGGTTAAAACAGGTCCCGATAGACGGGCGATCTCTGAAAGATGATTTGCAGCATGAGCACGACTTCAAATACATGGTACGCAGGCACCCTTGCACACACCCACACGCCCACATACTCACACCCATTCACACACATGCGCACTTGTATATGTACATACTTGTTCATACTCACACATACTAGCGCATGTATTCATACACGCACTCTCACGCCTGTACATACATACCTGCTCATACACTTACACACACACAAGAGTTCCCGTGTGTGTGTGTGTGGGGGGGGGGGGGGGGGGTGTATGTGATTGTGTGTGTGAGTGTGCGCGGGGCCGGGTGTGGAAGACCCTTGCACATTGCTTTTTTTAATCATTTTTGGTTTTTCATTACTAAGGCTCCTCTAGGAGGAGGCAATTTACGAAGTTCTACTTTGCAGCTTTTTCGTAACGGAATCAAAGGTTGCGTGATCCGAAATATTGCAGTTCATTACATTTTGCAGTTAAAACAATAACAATAAAACACAGTTGTGAAAAAAAATTAATTATAAACTGTGCTGAACTACGACAATAGTGGCCCGATTATTTTTGTCGATGTGATTTATCCTCCTGACGTTATCTTTGATTTTATTTTTTGATTCCTTATCCTATAAATCGAACACATTCTAACAATGAAACTCTGAAGAAATTTACAGATGCTCCATCTAATGTAATCGATAACATAAACCAGTTACAGCAAGATTTTAGTCTTGCTGTTCTATGTACACTTGAAACAATAAGTAAAACAAAAAGGTATATAATATATTTTTTTCTTCTTGTTTTCTTCAGTATCACCATTTAAAATTTCTGGAGTTTGTGTTCAGATTTTTAAACAGCAACCTTAAACCTTACCGAATAACTAGTCTTATCTAAATCCATCTGTTACACTCGTGACTACTACCCTCAATTCCGCTATGGTGGCAGAGAAGTAAAAAATTAATGTGGTCGGTTTCATCTTCGCATCTTCAAGTGTTGGGTAGGTCGATGGATTGCCTTTTATCCCTTAATATTTGAAAATTATCATTATCAACATTTTCCTATAATCACCGTTGTAAACGACAGCTACTCAAATTCCTTGAATTAATATAGTCATAAGCAAGTATATAAACTCAATACAAGTGCACGTAGAATCGTTTACTGAACAGATCCGAATGCAACGATAACAAAAATCAGTTATACAATAAGAATCGATATTTTTCTAGTCAACTTTCGAGATATACATTTCAAATACGTTCAGACGTAGTTAAAATGATAACATTCATTTTTGTAGCCCATGTAATGAGCACCTTATTGAATCGGACGAGTTTTTTTTTCTTTTAACGAAATTTTAGTCAATTCCATGGTGCGCGAGAATGGCGGCAACCGAATTAGAGGGAACAATCGGGAACACGAGGGAAACAACGTTCGCTTACGTTAAGACATCTACGGTCGCTTTATTGAGGACCACCGACCAGGACGATTCATTTCTACTGTTATAAAGGCTGTATATACGAACCGCAAATATGATAATTGCGTACAAAATTATTATGACATATTTACCAGAGTGATACACCCGCAAGGCTTTTTCCGATATAATTGCCCACCATAATAAAATCGCGCTGTGCGCTGAATAGTTGTCATGGGTGAAAGTTGACCGAGAGTTCACGTGCGGTGTTCCGAATGTGCTACCCAACATAACCTTCCGTCAGCGTAATGCCGTGCTTCAATGTGTTACGAGGCTGTCGTAAAAACTTATCTTCACGAGTCGCGCGATATCCACGGGGCAAAAAATATTACACTGACCGGAGACCTCTGGTTATAGTTTTATGTACCGCAACGCTATAGCTTTCTACCTCCGGAAAGTCAACTGCTCAAGATCGCTGGTGCTTTCCTCTGCTCCAGTATAAATGCCGCTTAAGTGGGTCGTACTATTCTTTAGTAACGCTAAATAGTGTTAATACATTTTGTAAAGTAAGTTGTAACGATTGGGGCTATTCATACAAACGAACTAGTCAAAACCCATGAATATCATTGATTGGGTTCAAGGTTAGTGAAAATATAGTTTTCAGAGTGTACATGAAAGTACACGAGTGTCAATTATGCACAGATTTTTTTTCTAACGTTATATAACGCATGAAATATGTGCTTGTTTTTTAAATTCTGTATCCACGTACAGCGTGTTTATTAGGGTGGTCGTTAATTTCAATGTTTAGCGATTTTGTCTAAGATGCTACTTCATTTTGTTAGAAATGAATTTTTTTGAATCTGGTTGAAATTAGAGAGCTCTATCTCAACGGAAAAACGTGCCTATAAGCACAAACATTTTCCCATTTAAATAAGATGGGAGTTTCGGCACGATTACTTTGAATTTTTTTTTTTGAGCCTCACAAAAGTGGGAAAAATCCAAATACTGCATGAATTGAACGTCAAGTAGTTGTACTTTGTACACAAATTTGAATGACAATCTCATCATTATTTTCAACACACTAAGGCGACTAGAGTCGTTGAAGCCGGCAAGAGCCTTTTTTACAACTGACTTCGAGTTCGTTTCATTCGGTTACTTAACGTGCAAAATAATTCGAAACAGCTCAACATTATGTCTTACGGGTTGCAAGAGCACCCTTCGACTTATTGGCACCTTTCATGGTGCCAATAAGAAATTTCAAGAAATTTTTTTTGAACATACATTTTTTTTTGTTTTTTTTTCAAAGTAATATGATTTTTGAAACATTTTTTTTCACGCTAAGTGACTTTTCCAGGACCATTTGCTACATGAGTTGAAACCATTCAAATCGTATTCTTAATATCTGAACTTGAAAAACAGTCTAAAGAAATTTTTTTTCCTTGCGTATTGAATTTATTTTGAACAAAATGGAGGGGCGTCTCGAATCGAAATTAACGACCACTCTAGTGTTTATGCTCGTTTTATGCGCTCGATTCAACTGGATCGAAGTAACCATAGGTTAATCGAAGTATTAGGACCATATCTTCAATTTGAGACTTTTTTTGGATCGGAGCAGCTCTGCCCAAATTACGTCTCAATTTCTAAAAAATTGAAATATTTTTTTTAACGACCTATTTTTTTTACATTCTAAAATTCGGTATATAAATCGTACAAACCATGACGCGAGGAATCAAAATTTATGGGACCGGGTTTTCGATTCTTTCTCTAGTAATTTACAAGTTTTCGAGTAATTTAATTTCCCGTGTAGCAACGTTACAGGAGTAACAAGAAAGAAATGTCGATTTTAAAATATCTCCTGATGTAGAGGATCTAAGTTTAAGTGCAAAGTTTGAATAAGTTGATCTTCATGGATTTTGCGAAATAATTTTCACGATCTTTGAATCTAATCGATGATATTCATTGTTTTTAATTAGTTGATTCCGTACAGAATGACCCTATTAATAACATCGAACAAATTTTTTTGTCACCAAATTCCATATTCCAATCATAATTCAATATAGAGGATAAAATTGTGCGGGACGAAATCCGTTTCGTGCCAGAGAACAATGCAAACTAAACCACAAAAATTAGTGAAAAATCGAGAGGATGAAATTGTTCAAAACGATATTTGAATTGTACCAGAGAATAGCGTTAACGAGAGAGTACCACAGCACGAAGATGTGGAATTACGAAGAGTATTCGGAGGACCAAGAATAATTTGTACAGGCAATCGGGGACGACCGAGCACGGAATATAAAATGATCGCAGTACACGCACAGAACGATGGAGATTTAAGCGAACAAGTGAAACAAGATAACGAAGAAATAGAAGCAAGTGATGAAGATGATCATATCTTCGATCTCGAACTCGTTAAAGAGACGGCGAGCATCGCTGAAATATCAGTAAAAACGGCAATGGCCGGTCTAAGGTATCGCGAATGGATGGTGGCTATAGCATCGAAAGTGAAGAGCTTGCTGAAAAACGACACTTGGGATATAGATGATCGTTTGGCAAATCGAGTAGTGGTTTGAAGTTGTATGATATTAAATAACAAATTCACATCTGATAAAACACCGGATCGAAGAAAACTAAGGTTTTTATAGAACGTGAGGGTATCAATTTCGTGGATACTTTTTCTCTCGTAGCTAGACTTGGGTAAGAATGTTGGCAGCGCATATAGTGTGTGAAGATGTAAAGATTCATTAATTAGATGTTGTAATAGCCTGAGCAGAAATTGCCGATGGCCCGACATCAGATCTACATAAGACACTATCTTATATATCATGTGGTCCTGATAAGTTACATTATCAGGCCTTGATTGGTAATGCAATGCAGTGGCTCTATAACGTACTGACAACGTAGCCCGATAAGGCCCTGCTGTCGAGGTTGGTGTGATCGTGATATAATTCTGTCAATACTAATTTTACGTTAATGATATCGATTACGTTGATCATATTCTCATGATATCATAGGTATCGACAATAACCGAAATCAAGGGAGGGTTACAAACTTTTGTCCGTAAAGGATGTCGGTAAAGCTCAACGTTATCTGTGATCTGAGATCAAAAGGCAGGGACAGTAACGCTTCCACACAAGGTTCACACTGGAAATATTTGAAATAATGTAATCAAGATCGGCTATGCCTCCAAATCTGAAGGGAAATTCAGACAATGAGACGAAAAATAGAGACGGGACGGAACAAGATAAGCCACATAAAGAATTGATTCGATCTCTTATGTACCTTGCAATAATCACACGTCTGGATATTGTATTCATAGTCAATCAATTAGCACAATTCAATGACTATGATAATCAAGAACGTTAGGCTGCCGTGAAACAAATTCCGCGATAACTTTCACGGACTTTTTATTATGGTCCGATATATAAAGCTTCCGAAAGAGAGTAAGTTTGAAATGTTCGTGCGATAAAAAAAATTCTCAAATCTCCAAGCTTATTCAAGCTTCCGCTCAGGGAAATAATAAAGTTTTTATTTTTATTTCTTTCGTCGATATTTCTACAAGGGATGGTTAGAGAGAAAAAATGTATGTGTTTTTTCATTCTCATCTTGAAATGAATTGAAAAAAATTCATTAAATTCATTGCAGGAGTTTAAACACTTTTGAAAAACTATTCAACAATTCTTTGCGCATGAAAATACCATGTCAATCAGTCGATAGTTTTCTTTTTATTAATTTTGCTTGCTCAAGAAAAAGCCTTGTTTTTACGAATTTTTTCTTTTTCGAGATTTTCATGTCAGTACAGTTAAAATGGTCCAATACGTCGAGAAAAGTGGTAGAAAAATGTGATGAAAAATGTCTGTATGTATTGTATGTTACACACCCAAATAATTAAAAACCTTTATAACTCGGGAACGTCTTGAGATATCTAGCTGAAATGAAATAAATAGAGGGGATGTTTTAAAATCGGAATGGAATTGTTTTCTGGATATGACGTTTTTTCAATATAATTTTTTTTTAAATCATATATTAAGAGGCATTCAATTTGCCACCAGGTCCTTTTGCTGAAAATTTGTTCGCGACGTGACAAACGTAAAAAGATACAGAAACAATAAATACTGACTGGCTTGCGTTTTTTGGAAACACAAAATATAATTAAAATTTGTTGCGTTGATAAGCAACAAAGCTTAACAACCGAAATAATCGGGAGACATCGACTAGTTTTCGTTGCGTTCATGCACTAAAAATCGTTTAATAATTCTTTTGAGGAAGCATATTTCAACGCCTGCTGTCAATTTATTTAATTTTTTCTAAAAAGCGAATGATAAAACACACAATACTGTCTTATGTTTAATTTTCAACGAACAACCCTTGCAGATATATCGTCGGAGACGATAAAAATAACAATTCAAGTTTTTCCTCTCAACGAATGTTTGAAAGGGCTTAAAAATTTCTGAAATTATAAATAATAGTAGAATCAAATAAATCAATTTATTTGACTTGTAGGTGGTTGATGCAACACAGATAAAGTCAGAACAACAACAACGATTCAATGGACTAACATATTCAGTTGACAACGTGCAGTTGGATGGGTACGTCATTACTTGCCACAACTAAACGGAATTGTTAAGTTCACTAAATGACTGTTGAATCAATTGACTTTACTAGGATTCAAGTAGCATGAGAAATTTTCTTTTACAACTGAATATTTCCTTCCGTTAACCTAGACGAAATGCTTCAGAAAACAAAACTATATCGCATGAATATGCGATGTTTCTATCAAAATAATTGCAACATTAATTAATTAAAGTATATTGTTGTTAGGAAAACTACAAATGTGTTCCAACAAATAGTTTTACTTATTTCATCGATTTTCTGGGAATTTGACAATCATCATGCTTTATACTTCAATTCAATCAGTTGAATTAAATTATTTCAACATTGAATTATCGACATGGGTCAGATTTCGATTATATAATGTACAATCTGGCTTGTGATAATTTACTGGTAGATTGACGACTCAAGATTCAGTGTATTTTACATATTACAACGTTATTGATCAGAACTATTTCGGAAATGATTCCATTTACTTGATAACGCCTAAGCCTTTCGAGCCAAAGATATTGGTTAGCTGATTGTGATCTCAGAGATTTTTGGGTCTGCTGATTAAGAATCTGGACGTAAAATTCAAAAATTTAAAATGGCAGACCGAATATGGCAGACTGATATGCAAAAAGAGACTTAATTCGAATGAAATTCGATATTCGGGGAAGTTCAATGATTACACATGCATAATCGGTAACCTCCAACACCTTCAGGTACCAAGTCACAACCAAATCAAGTCAGTTTTCGTATTTTGGTCTGTCACGTTGGATACGTCATTTTGAATTTCTAAAAGAGGAGTTTAGATATGTTACCAACAATTTTGTTGGTAACATATCAACAAGCAGCCACAAAAACTCCCATATACCTAGTTTCATCGGAAGAAGTAACATCTTATATTTTCGTTTATTAGTATTTATTTAGTATATATTATTTTAATTTCAAATTCGTAATTAGCGAACCCAAACACCCCCGAATACCGTTCATAATCCGAGCCAAGTAACTTCTTCTATTCAAGTCTGCCGTTTTGAAGCCGTTATGTTGAGTTGCTGAATTCTAAGTTCAGAAGTCTGTCTGATAACTGCGTTGATGATATCCAATGATGCAGCTAATGTGGAATTAAGGTATACGGAGATCACATAGTCAGTTTGGTTCAATGGTTGGTGTGCTCGGCTTTAAGACCTTAGGTAAGTTAGGTAGGTTGATAGATCTTAGGTTCGAATCTCCAAGACGTCATTCCTCTCGGCGAACGGTATAAGAGCGTGCCTTTTTTTTGCGGATTGTTATGAAATAATATTATTGACTTATAAAGCCTGTCAATTAAAATAATTTTCTACAGTTTGTAAATGAATTCTATATTATGTACTTATATCTTGTGAGATTTAGGTTATTCAGTCAGCTCAAGCATTTATTCAGTAAAATAAAAAAATATCGACCGACAGCAGTGGACGCGCGGTCGATGTATCGCTTCGGCGGTCCCCAGAGTTAGACAGCATTTTTTGAGGTCATAACTTGGATAAGTGAACGACTAGCCGCGCATTGGTTTGCGCGTAAATTGTTGAGCCCGAGTTTTTCTGAGTTTCTAATGTATTCTAATACGGTAGAAACTTAGTAAAATAAAGCCGCCTGTATCGGCCAGGTTTTCCGCAGTTTCCCCAAGCCCTCGAGCAAATGCGATACAGTAGTGCATTAACATGAGTGGCTGCGGACAACACTCTAGGCGGGAACTCTACGTAGAAACGGGGAAAGGGGAGACGGGTTACGTGAAAGCTTGAATAAGGCTGTTACGTCCCGGCCTACTTTTCCCGACAGAATTGTACATAATTGAATATATTATTATATATTATTGGGGTCGTTGCACGATTAAGGGATTGAAATCCCAGATTTTGAATAATTGCACGAAAAGAGATGTGTTTTCAATATAATGATATTTATTAGGCGAAACACATTGAATTCTCGATGATCACAAGACAGTGATAATATTCGTCGACAAATTGTTTAAAGCTGAAGATCAAATATTATTTATTGATGTAACGCGTTCAAAATATTCAATGCAAAAGACAATAAATTTGGAATCACTCTACGGAGTACTTCTCGTGAAATTCGAATGGGTAAAGTCGCTGAGCTATACTTAAAGGCGACTTATTCTAAAAATTGATTATTAGCGGAGTAACGACTCGACGCTTCGGAAAGGGCCCCGCGGGTCGCGATGAGTATGATTTATATATTCATTGTAGTAGATTGGAAATATGACTGATTGGTAGGAGCATCGGATGAACCGAATAAGCATAGGTGGGTGCAAAGGAGGTGGAAATTTTGGTGGTTGTGCAAAGATCACGCGATGCTGACGGCGCATTCGACGCGCGGGCAGTCAACTTTACTTAGTTCGCGGAATACGTGAAAAACTCATGGAGTTTGTGCTCGGGTACTCGCGGTCATTCGCGAACTAATATGACTCGATTGAAATTTGAGACAATCGTTCGATGCGATCAGAAGGTTCGCGTCGGACGATTTATTCTATTTATAATATTTCATGGTTAATATTTAGAATTGAAATTTAGTAAGGAAAATTCAATGAAATCGAGGAAATAGTTATTAGAACGCAGAAAACGGATGGAACAATGGGTGGGACGTAACAAAGGCATACGGAAGAAATATCCCAATAACAAAAATATCGTTTAGTGGAATTTGTTCGATTAACTGTACAATCTCCTGACAGACGGAGACCACCAAATTTAGTCGAGTGAATAAAATTTTCAATACTTCAATCTTTTTTTTTTCTCAGTAGTACTTCAAACTTACTTACTTGCGGATTTTGATTCTACAAATTTAGAAATTGAATGGCACGGTACCGTGGAATACTTCCTATACGAATTCGAAAGATTCCATAAAAAGCTATAAGTGGATGCTGACTGGGAGCGTTTCTCGATTCTCGGAGATCATACACTGGCTACGGATTTGTCTTCAACCGCGCTGCAGTCAACTGGAAATGACAAGAACAAAAAACAGTAGCTTATTTTCTACCGAGGCAGAGTATATGGCTTTGACTGAATCTGTAACAGAAGCCATACATCTTTAACGACTTATAAGATAACTAGGACTACAGGATTATAGTTATATCATTGTTAATTGACACAGCCGTGGTTCTATGCCCCTTGCAGAAAATTCATCGCTTATTCGTGCTTTAAACATCCGTCATATTAACATCTGAAATGATCTTGTTCGCCATGGATTATAAACTGGAAATCTTTGACGAAACTTTCTGTCTGCCAAAGAAATGTCGACAGATGTTCTCCCGAAAGCTTCGCCTGAGGCAAAATATAATCGTTCCAGCAAAACTCTGGTAATGAGCATAATTAGTTGGGAATTCGACATTCGAGCTGAGACGAGCACATTGAAAATCCACATCTAACTAGAGCGACGAATTGCACATCATAATGCTTTTGTCATTAATCGTGTCTTGTATTTTTCGATTCATCAACAAACCGTCATTGTGTCATGACACAATTTTATACCTTATTGAAATATCGTCACATTATTCGGTTATTTAATCGTACTTCGACGTTTAAGTTCATCTACAATTTCTATAGAATCTCTTATCGTTTTTCGGCTTTTTCGCTCAAGACTCATAAAAACATATTTCGGTGCACTTTTCATCCTATATTTCTACATAGATACATAACACCATTGATAACTAGTAATTGTTTCTATGATTATTTGTATCTGTTCTGAAAACATTGTAATAGTATACAGATAATAATTAATATTACGATACAAGTTTTAGCTCTATAGGCTGTGACCGAATGTTTACATGAGATGTTATTGTATGCGACGATTGGCAGTCAAGTTTTATTTTCGATGGAATGTCTGCGGAGCACATCTCGGGTTTGAGACCATGATCGCTAGATTCAAAGAGCGCGAAACTGAAGCCTAATTTGAATTTCACTAATACGAATCATTTTCACAAGTGTCGATTATAGCTGTTCAATGAATCTTTTTAATAAATTAAACAAATTCTCCAATTAACCACAATCGACGAATTTTTATCTCAAAAGTAAGCGAAAAAAACTCGCCATGTACTGAGGTCTAATTTATTAGTAATCAACTTTTTATTTATTTGCTAATTTTATTTTTACAGTTGTGCCGCTGTGATCGCAACTATAAGTGTGCCATGAGATTGCGCCTTGAGGTGTGCGTCTATTTTACCGAAAGATGCGAAACATCCACGGACCGACAAACGGCCGCATTTATGCCAATGTATTTTTGCAGACTTACAAATTGGCATTTTCAATATCATTATAGAGCCACTGGAGCCACCTGTGCCCAAAATTACGATTTCTTCCATTATTCTTCCTAATAATGTACCTTTTTAGTTAAGGGCATGTGAGACATTCACGCCGAGCCAGTCGGTATCAAAAACTGTAATAAACCATTTTTACGCGTATTTGTATTCATAGCTAAACGAAGTAATCCATTCACTGCGTGGGTAAAATCCGCAGTAAATTGATTGTTTCGTTTAGCTATAAGTGCAAATATGCATGAAAATCGTTAATTACAGTTTTATAACCGCGATCGACGTTTCATATGCCCTTAACGCGATTAAATGACAGTGCAAGTGAATATTCTTAATCCCAATGAAAAGTTTCACAATCAAATTAAACTTTTTAGAAAAGACATTTCTATATCATTATTAGCTAATCAGAAAGTTCGAAAAGTTTTACAATGAATATAAACTTTTTTTTAAAGACATTTCTGGATCATTATCATTATTAACCCCAGATTTAATTACTTCCTTTTACGATGAATGTACTTTACGGATCACGTGGGGTTCTTCTGGATCTTAGTCGTGAGTTCTAGGGTGAATTTAAACAGGAGACGTGACGACGGCCTGCCTTATTAATTGCGTGCTGCCCAGTTCCGTTATATGTTGCCTCTCGAACGTCTATCGCGGTGTGCGAAAAAGCAGGGAGGAGAGACGAAAACAAAAAATTACGATTTTGAGGTCATTGATCAGGTCATATCTCCGACATCCTAAATAAATACAGTATTCTTCCTGGTATCAATCACAAGATTTTCAATTACTGCTTCTAACGGGAGCAGGCGATGTACCCAAAACTCTCTACATATTTCTATTTAACGATGTATGCCAATCGAAATGAGGTTAAACACGGTGTTTCCGGTAAAAGAGTCTTGGAGCGTCTCGTCTCGGTCGGTAAAGTTGTAAATGTACATCTTTCGAGCCACTACCGCGTCTCTCGATTAACCTAATTCTCTGTAACATATTTTTAATATACGGATTAAATTATGATCAATTAATAAGCGAGAGCAGTGGCCGAGTGGTTCGGGTCCGAGCTCATAGGCAGTGGGTCCCGGTTCGATACCCGGCCGAGCACCAATGGATTTTTCTATGTGCTTTCTGTGATCCCGATGGTCCGGAACCTACCATAAAAATTGTAGGTCCAAAGAAAAGGGTTAGCGCCTTAATGTGGTGATCAAAAGACTGGTAGAGAGTCCACGGGTTCGATTCCCGAGACTGAGGTCTCGCAGGTGTAGGCAAATCGGACTAGGTCGTAGCTCCGGCTATAGGATCTATGAACTAAGACTATAGCCATATGTCCGAGGCCGACAGCTAGCGGGGCGTGGCGAAGCTCCAGATTCGAGAATTGAACCGGTAACTCAACGGATAAGAGAAGGCGGGAGAGAAAGGATGTTAGGAGCCCGTAACCCCTAGGGAATCGGTGTACAACAAATACCAATTATGATTAATTAATACATATATGTATTATAACGTGGTGTTTTTCTGCACACCACGTTCCTGCCGCTGTCGTAAGCCTTAGGCTTCATCATGACACTCCGTCTGCTGCCGAGCTCTTTCCAGGGCCAAAATTTGGATTTAACTTAGGTTAAGAATTGTAACTGTAGTCCTAAGTTTTCATAGGTTAAGTTAGCGGTAATATTTTTCGTAAACTCCGATTTCCTCACTGGCCTCTTTAAGAACGCGACCTCCGAGGGAACTTAGAGAGATTTGAGGCTGCATATTCGTTCGCTGTCGTCATGCCGTCCCGTTTTCCTAAGGACGAGCATGAGCCCCGAGGAAGTGAGGATCCCAAGGGGTTTGCAGTTAGCTCCTCATTAGCCCCGAGGAAATGAGAAACCCAAGGGGTTTGCAGTCAGTTTTCCACCTTCCCACGGAGTGGACGTCAACGGAAAGTAGGATTTCCCGACGAGATCGTCCACCTCGTCGAAGAAATCCCTTTGAGGTCGAGGGTCGTGGACGGAAGGAGCTCCTGGCCGTCACCACTGCTCGACCCACTTAGAGCAATGGATCTCTACGATTCAACCGCCAAAAATTAGGAAAATATGGAATACCGAATGCTTGCTGGGAAAATGAGTAAATACTCCGGAGCAGCCCTGGACTCCGTCAGGATGCAGAACGCTATCGGCACTTGACTGGATCTACCTTTTGGCACTCTCGAGCCAGGAGTCGGCACCTCCACCACCAGAGATGCCCACGAGATCCACCAAGAATCAGCGTTGGGCCGAACCACGGATACGTCCTCAACGCGGGCTGAGACGGGGCTTCTTTCCTGATGTACATTTCTTGACACAACGGCGCAGATCCACCACATGCGTTTCTTCACAGTGCCGATACTACACGCCATTATTCCCTCCAATTTTTTATCTTCACGCGCTTTTTGCTCCACATGCCGTTCCTACACATTTCAATCCAACACATTCTTTACTACACAATGCGATACTCCACACGGGCATTACAAGACGTTTCAGTCCCACACAACCGATCCAACAAAAACTTTTCCAACAACTTTCGTTCCTACACATTAACTCTGTCGATTTCGAAAAAGAGAATATCGCGTGTTAGTAAGGTAGAACTCCGAGCAGGCAGTGGTTCTCACGCGAGGACGACTGTCTCACGCAAGTCCGTATGGTGGACGTCCGGTGATACCATACGGACTCGCATGAGAATCATTGCTTGCTCGGAGTACTACCTTACTGACACGCGGTATTCTCTTCGAATGCTATCGACAGAGTTAATGTGTTGGAACGGAAGGTGTTGGAAAATTTTTTGCTGGATCGGCTGAGGTGGATCTGCGCTGTGGTGACAAGAAATGTGCGGGAAAGGAGGGCTGCCGGAACTTTTGCAACTTTTTTAGAGTTTGAAATGAGTGACAGCGTAACGAGATGCAGCATTGAAGCCCTAAGTAACGAGCAAGGGAAACAGTTGGCACGTGTCGTCGATCTTCGGCGATCGAAACCATTGAGTAGGGATTAGTCTCTCCAGTTTTCGGATGACAAAGGATCGTCGCCACCTTTTTGCAATCAGCAGCGATCGACGGCGGACGTGGACGTGGACGTGGTCGAAGGCCTCGCGGGTGCGATCGATCGGCCTGAAGTAGATACGGCGGACGCGAGTCTTAGCGATCGACCGTCGATTGTTTTTTCGCAGCCGCTTTCTGTCATGCATTTCCGAATTGCTAGATGACAATCTGTGAAATTATGATTGCCACGAATTGAGAATTCAACAGTAAAGTGCCGGGGGATTCCGTACGTCAGGAATCATGTCATTTTTTTATTGCCAAGATTCGTGAGACGAGTGAAACTCGCTTCGACTTTTACTCGTCTATCACGAACTATAGAAAAAACAAAAACATGCCAAAATAACTGGAACACACTTCGAATTTTCAAAAAATCCGAGACATTAATATCTGGAGGTGACTGATTTGATATGAAATGACTCGTATATAAACGATTTAGTGAGGCTGTCGAGATTCTCAGCATCTTCTCTAAAGAGATTCCACGTACAATGACGTCGTACAAACATAAGAGTTATAGCGGAGAGAAAATAAAAAATTGAATTCCCACTGTGTGCCAAGGTAGAAATTGCTACTTTCCTCTTCCATTTCCGCATCGAACCATCAGTTTTTGCTTCTTAGGGGTACATATATTCAACGAGTATACATAAGAGCCATGTCGGTGATATCTGTTGGTAGCAACGTTTCTTAAGCACTCGGTTTTTATATATTTTAACAACATTTCTTTGTATTTTCACAGATGAAAGAATAAACGTAACCAACGTTAGCCTCGACGCGTACAAGGTGCAGATGAAATTAACGATACACAGCGTCATCTCCACAGACTTCGGGGCTTACAAATGCATTTCAAACAATTCATTAGGACACACGAACGGAATCATCAAGTTATACGGTAAGTTAAGTAAGCATGTGAACCAGCGTCAACTATATATCTGTATCTATAATCTACGTTACTACCAGAAAAAAAATTTGAAAAAATTCACTGGCATGATTTATTTAACACTTAATCATATTAATAAACGAAAATTCGTCCTCCCCACAACAATTATGCATGCATTGGATTTTTCGGCTTCTCTATTTCGAACATATTTATTTATTCGAAGACACTCTCACTGTGCAACCGCTGTTGAAAAAATATTTTACTTATTGCTCCTAAATATTTTTTGAATCCGGATAAAAGATCTAATTAAGATGACTAAATACATGTATTAGATGTTTTTAAATAAAAATCGATTAGAATGTTCGTTTAATCTAATCTATATATACTTTCTTCAGGCATTGGACATCACTTCTCTATAATATATTGATTTATTCAACTCGACGTTTCTTTGATATAAACTAATAATGGTCTAAACTTAATTCCAATACACGTTATTGTTTATCCAATGGAAAAGTCAAGTCATTTGTATGCGTAATGAATTTTATTTGACGAACTGCAAATGTCTCTAACTACAATATTTATCGATTTGATTTAATTCTTGTCGTATATTAATATAAAAATCATAAATCTATATCGACAACAGTGGACGCGCGGTCGGTGTGTGGCTTCGATGGTCCTCAGACTTAAGCAGCGTCCTCTGTGATCATAACTCGGATTGGTAACCGCTTAGCTGCGCACAGGTTTGCGATCGAACGGTAGAGCGGGAGGCGATTTTTCTGGGATTCTAAGGCATACCGAGGAATATCCCATTAAATTGATGCTTCCGTTTCTTTTTTAATGAATGTTTACATACCCGCGGAAAGAATTATTAGGGATGCCCTGAGATGAAATAGAGCTCTACAGGGTAATTCTAGATTTTCATTCTGGAATCCAGTAGGGATGCATTAAGGCGATTAATTAAGGGCCCACCCCAGTGAAAACACCCACCAATGTAGCCACCGTGGAACCACGTTGTAGCCACCTATGTCCTACGAGGTGTGTATTTGCCATGTAACCACCACCGACTTGGCGTGTTCCACTGTGTCTTCCACGACGAATTGCGGCCCCGATCATGGTGGGATTCTGGTGTATCCAGCCGTTATTTCACCGTGTTTGCCACTATTTTTGAGCGGACCCAAAAATAGGCCCTAGGTGGAATATATGGGTAAGCGTGAATGCCACTGTGAATGCCACCAAGTATTTCACGGCGTGTTTTTCTCCGTACTCCTACCGTAGCTGGACGGTATCGGAATATCATTTTTTTTTTCTATTAATTCTTTGGCATCCGAATTCCAAGTTGGGGAGAAAGAGAATCTGATGGCGTTCCTCTCCTCATTGGAGGAATACAGAAACTAACATCGAAGAACAACGCCTTCAGAGGTTAGCTCCCTCCAGTATGTTAGAATCCTAAATATTTTCGCATTTTTATAAACGCTTTGGCTTGAAGTCGCTTGCGAGAAACGCTTCAGCTGATTGCCATCTAGCGGCATTATGTGAAACACCGATGCACGATGCAAGTGACGGCGCATCGGCGTTTCGCATAATGCTGCTAGATGGCGAATCGCTAAAGCGTTACTCACAAGTGATTCGAAGCCGAAGTGATCATGGAACTGCTAAGATATTTCGAATTCGACAGTACTTCAGGTAGCTATCGTCTGAAGAATATGCTCCTTAGAGTTAAATTTCGTATTCCACTGATGAAAAGGGATACGTCGGCAGGCTGACTATTTTCCTTAACGCTGAATATCGATTTCAGATAATCAATAAAATTAAACCTTGATATTCCGATACCGTCTGCTACGGTGGGAGCACGGAGAAAAACACACCGTGGACTACTTGCTGGCATTCGCGGTGGCTTAACCATATATCCCATCTAAGGTCCATTTTTGGGTCCGCTCTAAAAAGTGGGAAACACGGTGAAATAACGGTGGGATACACCAGAATCCCACCGTCATCAAGGCCTCGATTCATGGTGGAATACACGGTGGAACACGCCAAGTCGGTGGTGGCCGAATGGCAGGTACACACCTCGTGGAATACCTAGTGGGTCAGATGGTGGGTATTTTCGCTAGGGCAGTGGGGCTTTATCATGGGACTATGTAAAAAAATCAATAATAATTTAGCCAGATAAAGGTCTTATAAGCCAACTCTAGGTTTCCATATCGAATTTTAATAAGAGTCTATTACCCAAGGGCTCTTTCAAGCACAATCATCGTATCAATCAAATAAATCAATAATAATTTCACCCGAAATGAGCCCTATAAGCTAATTATAGATTTTCATAGAAAAGTTCCGTCAGAGCTTGGCCATAAGGTCATAAGGTCTCACGCGAGACCTTATGGCGGACGTCAATACGTATGGTGGACGTTAATACGGACTCGCGTGAGAACCGCTGCCTGCCCGGAGTTCTACCTTACCGGCACGCGATATTCTCTTGGATTGATATCGACGGAAAGAATGTGTAGGAACGAATTGTGTTGGGAAAGTTTTTGTTGGATCGATTATGTGGGATTGAGACGTGCTGTAATGTCCCTGTGAGGTATTGGATTGTGTAGTAAAGAATGTGTTGGATTCAAATGTGTAGGAACGATATGTGGAGAAAAAAGCGTGTGAAGATTAGAAATTTCTAGAAATACTGGCGCGTATTATCGGCGTTGTGGAGAAACTAATGTGGTGGATCTGCCCTGTGGTGAAAAGAAAAGTGCGGGAAAGAAGGGCTGCCGACTTACACATAAGGCCCATATGTACTATGAAATGAGTATCAAATGAGTATGAAATGAGTATCATTTCATAGTACATATATTTCCTACTAATTTTTTAAAAATTATTTCAAGATAATAGAAGCCTATTAGGCCAGCATTTAAGCAAATAAATTTATATCTGATGGGTAGGTTCTATAGTCCCGTTAACTCGAATTCTCTTTCTGGGTGTGGAACTCAAGTCGAATAATTAAAGTTAAAGAAAAATACACCTCACGAAATGATAATCAGCCAATTCCGCCTCAGTGTTTGTTCTGTACTTTAGAATTCTGAAGGATAAGGCGTAAAATAGAGCCTTGCACGGAATAGAAAAAAGGGGTCGTCGACAGTGCGGAAAAAGCTTGAGTATCCGGTCGGTAGAGACTGCTGAAGGTATGGGGACCGGATGTAACGTCGTCGTCAGGGTTTACGCGTCGGTAGACATAGTTAATTCCGCGTTTATCAGTGACTCGAAAGAGCAGCGCAAACAAAAAATGTTCATGAGCGGAATTAAAACAAACAAGGAACGAAAAAAAGGAGAGAAAGAAAGAAATACAGTGGAGTATATCGTTGGCCGAGTTCCAGGAATAGTGTGAGCTCGCAACCACATCGATGCATTTTTTCGACGACCGCGTGCGCTATGTGAATAAATGCATTCGTGCATTCAAGCGTAACAGAGAGTAACCTGAGTATGGCTCGCGGAGAATCGTCGTGCGAAGATAAACGGGCCTCGTCGTACGGTATAAATCCCAACTAATTTGGCAAAGTTATGCGCTCACCTTCGGCTAATTTTAGCATATAGCAACAGCTGGTTCGTCAGTTGCAACAGCCAGTGCAGCAGCAACGAGGGACTCTGTACACTTCTCTCATCTGCCCTCACTCGCTCAACACGCCAGTTATATGGCATATTTGGCTTCGTACTGCCGTACACTCGACAAGCCGAGTAATACGTTTCAGCTCTTCCCCTGCTGTGATGCTCTTCTAGTCCGCTTCGTGCAGCTCCGCTTCCTCTTGGGTCGCTTATTTTTCTCGCTGCCATACCGCTATTCATTCATTCTCTCTGTTCTCTTTCTTTATCTCTCGTTTGCGCTCTTCCGACTCTTCTATATATAGCTAAATTAAATGCACACACAAAGTGAGGAAGGAGAGTGGTAGAGCTGTTGCTCAGTTAAGTCATTAATAAATGCTCGGCTGTTGGTAACACCTGGCTAGCTAGACTCCATGCAGCTCCGCAGGACCTCATCCACACCCAGGAGCGTTCATTTCCCTTCTGAATTTATGTTGCGAATTTATTCAACGAAGCATATTCATGCTATGGTGAAGTGAGGCGTTTAGGCATACTGTATTACGTCGGGACTGCATTACATTGAGGTTCGAAAGAGGGAGGCATTTTCTTCAGCTAATTAACAAATTTCCTTCAGCAAATTGACGTTTTCCGTTACACTTAAATTCGAATTAAGAGAAAAATTATTTTTAAGCTGGATAGTGACTATTCCAGTTTTTTTTCACCGTCGGTAGCTCCACTCCCACAAATGAGTTACATCTACCCCAGTGAAGGAGTTCTCATTTTTATCTTGAGAGCCACTGAAACGTTATTTTATTATACTGTTTGTGATTTTTTCATATAATTTAACCAAGCAGAAGAATTACAAATATTTTTCCATGTAATTTTACGAAGCGAAATAATTACAAGCAACTGTTGTTTTCGCAACGCTGCAGATGGTAAGTGTGCCTCGCAATGAAATAAGAGGTACCAGCTTCATGAATTTGAACGTAGAAAATTTAACTAGACTATATAAGATATCTATTTTGACTGAAAGTTCAACGTGCGTGTTGTTAAATTGAAGTAAGCTTTCATTAGAAAGACGATTCGATTAACAAATTTAGTAGAATTGTTCATCTATTGTACGTTACACTCGTCATAAGATTGCTATATCCGTTTCTGTAAACGAGCTTCCTATACTGTGTAGTAATTTTACCTAAGCTGTTCAAACAATGTATAATCACAGCTAAAAAGATTCATTATTTGCAAATTTATCCCCAGTGAACAAAGTATTTGACTTCCGACATACACAATTTAGATTCACGATTTTTTTCTTCTCAAGAACGGATTGGGCAACTGCTGTAAAATTCTGAATCGAATTTGAATAGAATTAATTATTCTTAATACTTCGTTTTGTAATAAAACACCAAAAAGTTTATGCTTAATATAGAGTTTCACATTCTAAGATTTTTTAATTTCATTATTCTTGCACGTTGATCACACTGCATCATCGCGAATTCGATAAGATTATCGTCATAATACACTGCTGAAAAAAAAGTTGGTAAAATAACTAGATAGTGTAGGAGCTCGTTTACGGAAATGGGTATAGACAATTTACTACATGAGTATAACGTAAAATTAATATACCAATTTTCTAAATTCATTACGAAAGTCCTATTAATCATGTACAGTTTGCTGAATTCGTTATAGAAGCCGTATTAATAAATTGACAGTATACCAAATACGCTATGCCGGTCCTATTTTTAATATCGAGAAACGAGTATAGAAAATTTACTACACGAGTGTTACGTGAAATTTATGTGCAATTCCGCCTCAATTAGTTACATGAGTCAATTTAATTTGTACAGTATCTCCTAAATTCGTTAATCAAGTCATGTTTTTAATATAAGTTAACTTCAATTTTACCACACATACAGTGAATTTTTATTTTCGTACATAGATTAGATTGAATTTCATACACGTATTCAGTAAAAATACATTACACAGGCTCAGTATAAATTACCATACGAATTATATATGTGTATGAATTTCCCGAATATTCTTACAGTGATAAGGTACGCGTACACGAAAAAATATTCAAGGATGTTTTTATTTAATTTTTAAATCGATATTTTTTATCAAAAAATATTTATTACTTACAAATATTTTTCCGTAACCTTGTTTGGTACTTAGTTCTTGAGCCTGGAGAATGAACAGAAAGTGCAAACATTTCTCGATGATATTAAAACCTCAAAAAAATTATGCACATTAAAGGTACTAAGAAATTCAGCTGGCATGATAATTATTATTACATGTTATGAACAAATCGATAGAAAGAAAATTGTTCAACAAATTTCCCAAAAACCCAACTTTTTTTTTAATGAAAATGTTTTGGTAATTTTTTTTATTACTGCAGTACACGGAGAAAACGGGGGTCGCTGAATTAGCACTAAACACTGTCCTTTTTTATATTATGCTATAAATATACGAATAAGTACTGAACGGATAACAATTATTACTATGCAACGTACTAATAATTACGAGATCAAAATTTTCTTAAACTATATTGTTCACAGCGTTATGCGAATAGTAAATTATGTTTTGCTGGTTATGGTTTTACTCAGAGTGGATTACGACTGCAGTTGTTTCGTTTCACGTTTAGTATAATATAAGAAATTGTACATTTTCTATAAGAATCTATTCAGTTAATACTATCCGTTCAACGGATTCGTATCATGTACATGGTAGATTGTGTAAGAAAGTATTATGTGTACTGTATATCGGCATACTGATGTTGCCCATTATTTTCTAACTCAAATCGCAGTGCTATGTGGCATAGTAAAAAGCACTATGCAGCGCAGCGTTCGGTCTGTTTATTATATACGATGGGTTTCCTTGTTACGCAGCATACTAATTTTTCTTGATCACCGTAGTATATATAAGCAATCATATAGCGAATGCTACTATGGTTGTAGGAAATCACCCTATATCTGACTATTATTGCTGAAAACGTGTCGAATCGTGTTCGAAAGACGCACTCGGCAGTTCAGTAGCGTCCTGACGACCAACGAGGCAGTTAGTTTTGATCTTTGAAACGGATCGCGCAAGTTCTGACTGCAAAAGCACACCAACAGGAATGCTGCGACTTTCTGGACTCCTTAATCACTGAGCATTTGATGTTATTGAACGAATTATTTCCAAAGTCTCTTAAACCAAAACATCATTTCTTTCTTCGCTATTCTCGAGTTATGAAGTTATTGGGTCCATTGTGGAATATGTCTTCGATGAGATTCGAGAGTAAGCACAGAGAGGCGAAAGTTACTTCACATGTTTCGATTAGTCGTACCAATATATCTCACACTGTTGCACTAAAGCATCAACTGAAGTCGAATTATCGATTAATTCAACCTGAAGAATACTCAGGGTTCGAAAGCAGTCCTAGAAAACGCATCCTGTTCCGCTCACTGCCCGATTATGACAAATTCTGCGCTCCACTGCCACACAATCCCGCCGAGGAACACGTCATTGAAATGAAGTGGATAAATTACTTAGGTAATTTAATAAGGCCCACCTCTATTATAATTAAGCCTTGCGAAAATGGCCCGAGTTTTTTTAAATTGAAAAACTATTTTACAAGAAAATGGTAATGTTCACGCAATTACGCAGCGTTTCAGTTGTTATTATGAAGTGCATTTTGAAGCATACCGCGTAGTAGAGAGCAGCAGCCCAAACTATGAATACTTATCGTGGGCGACAATACGAAGTAGTTTCATAACTTATAAAACGCGTTTAGGTGACGGATATCAGTACGTCGCAAAATACTTTCTGTAAATTGGAATAGTCAGCGAATAAATAACAAAATATCTAGAACCGATGTATTTTTTATTTGTATGCTTCTTATATATTTATTCCTCCAACACGCGTATATTACGTGTGAACTACGTTCATACTACTTATTTTTAAGAATTGAAGGATATATGTATTTAGCATTATATTTTAAGCTAATATTCACATTGTTACATTTAACAAATGTATATTTCTGTCTGATACAAGAATGTAATTTATTTAATACCATTTCAATTGCTGACTGCGACACTGCTTATGTTATTTCAACTCTACGCATAATTGCCAAACGTTCATGTAGCATTGAAACAATTAAATATTCGATTGGACATTTAATAGTTATTGTTTCAATCTGATGTGGAATTATAAGAATGACATGGAGAGTAGAAATGATAAAAGTATTTATGCAGTCCGCAATCGAAATAGTATTAAATAAATGGAATTTTTCGTACAGGCCAGGAATATATATTTTTTAAATATAACAATGTAAATTAGTGTGAATTACAGTGCTTTATACATTTTTCGTAATTAACCGTAACATTTATTGCTTTCTTTACAGGTCTTATTGCTTTCTCAATAGAAGAATAATTACTATGTTCGTAGTTATATAAAGAGATATTATGTAGTAGTAAGCTCAATTCTGAGGGAATTTTTGTATGGGGAATAGTGAAAATTAAAACCATGATGTTAACCGTCACAATAACGAAATATATCTTAATGCAACGGAGGATTCTGTAGTTTACTATTCTGCATTGCGTTACTAACTACAGAATTTATAATTTTTACTATGCTACATATGATCCATTCCTGCAATGAGCATTGTGAGCAACGCCAAAAATTCAAACAGGTTCTAAATTACTTTGCTATTATAGTACTGAGAACTGAAATTTCTAGTACTAAGCACTACAATTTGAGACCCTCGTTTTCTCCGTGTACTGCGTAGCTATGTCGGCTAAGGACGCATCGGAAGTTAGGTTAGCTTATCGAAGTGTGCGAGTAGAGAGCGAAACGTGAACGGAACAGAAGCGGAAAACGTGAAAACGTAATAGGGAGTACGATGGAACGCTAAAAATAAAAATAAAAAAAATAAAAATAACTTCCTCTGTTGATTGTGGCTTCCTTCGAGAAGGATGAATAGAGGAAGCACAAAGCTTCCTCTATGGATAGGAAAAATCAGCAAGCAATTTATGGTTTCTTAGGAGCCGAACTGAGCAACGTACTGTCTTGTAAAGACATCTTTGTAGACGACAACCTAAATGTCATGTAAGAGCAATGTGTTAAGTTCTATCTTACCTCACATCTCTTGTGATTATTTATATATGTGATAGTAAACGTATAAGACGTATAAGTCAAATGTTTTTTCCACAACAAAAAAGCGGATTTTTATAAAAATTCGTGTCACCAACGTTAAAGTAATTAGCAATTCTTTTTTCGCATGACAATTTTCCAAAAAAAAATGTCTGCCAAAACTCCTATGTTTCTATTGCCGGTTACAATAGTGCTTACATCTGATAGAGAGAACTCAGTTACCTAAATAAAATCATGAGAAAAAAGAATCTTCAAGTCTTACCCTTCTTTAAACTAATGTTACACTCAAACCTCGTTAAGTACATAATATGCAAACAGGTGAACCAATTTTAGTTCGATATCTCATTTTATCTGTCGAGAACTGCCTTCTGGCTGAAATTTAGTTATTCTGGATGCAGTGACAGAATACATTTACTGGATACATTCACTGTATACGTGAAATCATGGCCTTGCTATAAGGACCTGAAATAAAAATTCTTATACTCAATACAGAATGCATCTTTTGGCAGATAGAATAACATATTGAACTCTAACATTTGATCTGAAAGCTACGACAACTGAAAACATTGTACTTTTACCTCACATGACTTTGAGGATTTATTTCGTTTACAAAATTGCTAAATTTCAATGCTTGTGATGTATTTAATGAGGTTTTAATAGAAGATTTTTTGAATAACGTGTATCACTTACAGTTCTTTTTCTTATGGCTTTCTTTAGGTGACTAAGTCCCCTCGATAGTCCCCTTAAAGTATATCCAGTATTTCGGTTTTACTTTTAGCTTGGAAATAACTGAGAAATAGTTTTCTTATCTATAAAGCCCGTGTTTTCATGCCCAGCGATAAGTAACTCTTTCTATCTCAAGATGGCAAGAGCGGCGTGAGGAAGTGGTGACAGTTTTTACATGCCACTCTTCCCGTTCCACTCTGGTTTCGCAAGAGGTTGAGGATTTGTTTGGAAAGTGGAAGCTCGTCCGGGCATTCTTGTGAAGGGTAACGTGACGTTTCTTGCGAGCTAGTGGTGAGAACGATGGGGAAAGCTCCTCGCGTGTTCAGTTAGAAAAATGTTGAATAGTGTAGGGTTCGCAGTGCAAGCGAGTCGAGGGTGCCACGGTGAGAGTACCGCCGATCGTTCGAGGCTCAAAAGTCGATCTATCCGCTTATCTCTTCATACTGCTAGGCGACCACTTCTTTTTGCGAGCCATCTGAAAGCCCGTCAGGCTGATAAGACATTGGCGAAGAAATGCGTGTGAATCGTCTCGTTTTCTCGACACATCTGAGACGAGCTTCGAATCACTGGATGGCAACGACTGCAATAGCACTCAGGAGATAGAAAAACAGAAAAAAGGAAATTTCTTCAACCCTGTTACTATGGTCTTGCTGCGGGATGGAAATAAAAAAAGGATAGACGTGGATTCGCAACCGTTCCTTGGTACGGATATAACATGTAACCAATGCGAAATCAAACGCTCAATCAATCCGTCAAAACCAACGATAAGCAATCACATGGTCCTAACTAATGATACGTCCCTTGGTACTTCCACATAAGCGAAGGAAATGCGGGTTATCAAAAAATAATGAAACTAGTACGTAGGTTGGAAAATCAATAGATATAAAAAAAAAGGGGAATGATACATTTTTGGCTAGTGATGTTCGAAAGACGTGATCTCAGAGTGTTAGGGCCGTACTCAGTTTGAATCCGTTTTGTGATAGAAATTGTTAAGCGATCAGCCGTGACAGACGGTGTGTGTCTATGGGACGAGGAACATATATTGCTAGTATGAAGTCACTTATGCCGTAGTCAGGAGCAGGTATGGCCCGCGCAATGCCGGCAATAATTCACGTGGGTCGGCAGCGATGAGAAAAAGTAGGATAGACAGATGGAGAAAAAATATCCTTGTGTCAAACGGATTGATCACTAATTGGTATTCGACGCTTTCGATTATTTGACACCTTCTGTGCTTATGTGTTTTACGTTTAAACACTGAAGTGAGGTACTTTCATGAGGAAAAAACGCTTGGTTTTATATGCGCTTGCCGTTTAGTTGCTTGGGCTAATCGAGTTATTGGATAGCGCAACCCAAGCTATTGGGTGTATGTAATACACCCAATCACTCGGTTGATTGCAATAGCTTTATTAGTCTAACCAATTTATCGGCAGGCGTATATTTAAGCAAGCCTTTTTCCTCGCTGGGTTAGATGCTTGAACACTCAATTGAAGGTACACTGTTAGAATTTCACGGCGTAAAATCGTACGGTGTTAGGGGTAAAATATTTTCGGTGTTGTTTTCAGCACAATTACGGGATTTATTTTCACACTTGCAACTAAGTTAATACATCTATCCGTGTTAATATTGGGATTTAATACTTATACATGTCAGGACCAATAGTGGGGCGGATTGAGGGACCGAATTGGCCGTTTGAATCCGTAACGGAGTCAGACATACTCTAGCGTGCTGTTAATACTCACATGGCGCTACTATTTTGCATGAGAGCCGACTCAGTTTCACTCACGTACGGTGTGCGTATGAAACAACGAACATCCAGAACATTTCATCTCGCCAGATGCCTGCTATTCAGTCAATGCAATTGGCGGAAAAAATAATCTCTAAATCCCAGTGCACGTGGATTGATGGAAGGTTTTTGTATACACCGAGCATGAAAAAAAAAGACCATTACCACGATCATACAGGAGACGTCTTGAAGTTACGAATAACTCTTAATGTATCACAACTGTTTGATTTATATGGGATATATACGTGCTATCTGAATGATCTTAAAACATGTGTACGCTGGAAAGATTAATTTCATGTCAATGTCGACACGGAAACAGTGTAAAAAATTTACCACCTAATAGGAGTCACCATTTTGACACAAAATGTGTGTTCCCGCAACCCCAACGATCCAAGTAAAATCGATAACTTAACACCGATGAGTTTATTTCCTGTAAGAATTTGCCTGATGCTGTGCACCTACATATACACTTTTTCGACCAACTTCGGGGTTGAATTTAACACAAAATTCCTATCAGTGTAGAGCCGATCTAAGATTCAATTTTGACGAGAATTTTGACAGTCTCGCTTGATCTCGCTTGCATCGTTCATTGTAATTGGAGACTCGGATCGATTACTTGATACGACTTTCAATCATTTTTTTGGCCCGAAATATCTTGAAATAACAACCGAGAGCGAGCGTGGATTTCAAATATTGTTATATTTGGGACAATCTGTTTATCTACTTTCCCGCATCGCGCTCGTCAACCATTAATTTTTTAAATCTCTTCCGTGAACTCTACTACAATTTGAGGTATAACCCGAATATTTTCATTCATTTCAAATCCCTTGCGAACAATAAATGAAATAAACTATTTACGCAGTTACAATCTCTGTGCAACGATTTATTGCAGAGCCTGGAAACCTTCTATTTTTCTTCAAGACAAAGAAATTACGGATTGGTATTTAATAAAACTTTTTATTTACTTCCAATAATCCGTGTCATTCATAATTGAACAAAATAATACTGATACATTCTTGAAATTTTTGAACCCTCTTGAGGAGCAGGATAAATAGAACGCCTAAGCGAAGTAATAATGTATTTGAAATTGCTGATGGTCCTTCTCGTTACTGTTCTTGCTGCGAATTATTGTCTCCACAGACTCGTTTTTCGCCTCTTTTGCCAACGTTATCTATTTTCCGAAGTACTCAATAACCATGAAAACCCAAAGCTTCATGTTCGCATCGCTGCTGTTTTCAATGTTTATTAAAGCAACATGCAAGACTTTCGATATTCAAGATTCTGTCAAACGCGATGGAGACGATACAAAAGTTTGACCGTCGAATCAACAAACAAAGATTCACTACATTCATTATGATGAACTCAAAATGCTAGCTTGGCTTGTCAACGGCGAGAAATTGTCCTCGAACTCGACATATTCTAGTATTGCTCCGTCTGATGTACCACTAGAAATATGTTTCTTCCTTCTATTTCATTTTTAAAAAATGATCTTTTTTTTCTGTTACGGAACGTTGCATCTTCACTACCTTCAGCGTAATTGTTACAATAAGTATTGTGAGAATGTACATGGGTCAATAAAATTGTGACCGAGAAACTTTGCAATAATCCCGAAGAACAAGAGAGAAGGCGGTAGTGTTTTATTGAAATCCGTACGTACTATGTTTCATTGTCCACAATCGCCTCGAGTTGTGAGGGTAACACCTGAGTATAATATAGTATTCCGATGCCTTTAACCGTTATAACTTGGTTGAGCCCGATTGAAACTCCCGAGCGAATAGAGGCCACACGGGTCGAGCACACAAGACACTTTGCCGTCACTAATAACATCAACAGAAACACAAGAAGCAAGGCGCAAGAACACGGGAGTTGCACCACGTTTTACTTCATTCTCTTCCATATCCCCGCCATTCTACACGTCATTGTTAAACTTTCTTAATGATAGCGATTCTTGCCGCACTTTCCAGTAAATAGTAAGCAGGCGACAGCGGGGCGAGGAGTACTTTGTTTCTCACTGTTAGAAATGGAAGGATTCGATGGATAAGTACTAGAAACTTTCCCCGTTCTGCATCACGAGATATTTCCTCCTTGCTTCTCATTCCTCTTCGCACTCTCTGAGGAGGTGGTTGCTTGTCTCGTTGAAGTTCGAAACCCCTCTCAAAGCTGTAGTGGCAATACGCCACTCCACAAAACAGTTCTGCATCTACTATCGAAGTAGATAAGCGGCCTGACGTTTTTAAATTGAAGACATCTCAAAACGGAAACTGAGTAATATTCGTTGCTGACTTTTAACTTCTTTGTCTTTACAGACAGCACTTTTCGAAGAACGTTGAACAATTAAAGAATTTGCATTTGTATCTGCTACGATTTTTGCAACAATTATTTTTATTCTCCTGTTACTATCTGTGTATGAAATGTGTCACAAGGATTGGTCATATTGATCCGGCAGCTTCTTTGCCTATCTTTACGCGAAGAAAATAAGCAGCCTGTCAGATTTTTGAAAAAATTTGTCCGTGAGTCCTAAGATATGAGATACTCTTTCTGAAATGTTCACCAAAATGCTTTCCGGAAATCGCATAAAAAATCGTTTTAAGATTCTTTCACCATGTTTCAAAATAACTAGGTGAAGGGTTTGGTGATATGTTGATTTTAGGATTTCTTGTTTATTTAACTATAGTGCAGTGTAGCGGCACTTCCTGAGAGAGTATACGAACCATCACTACATATTCAGCTCGTGACTAGTTACTTAGCTAATTTGCCAATAACGTAACCGTTCCTATGATCCATTCGGTTGCAGAACCAAATAGACAGCGTAAAGTAAGAGCAACTATATATAGTAATACAGTTGCTAAACTGAAGAATACATGGACAGAAGTAATTGGTTGTCTTAAACCACTGATACAAGTAAAGACGCTGTAAGCGAGTAAATTAAATGGGTTAACCAACTTTTTCGTTCTGCTGATGAATAAGTTGATTCTGCCCCCTCCCCCTCCCCTTCCCAATCCGATGATATCCAACTTATTGATCTGTTAGCCTAACCAACTGATTTGTCGCTCCACTCTTTGTTGTCGTAACTAATCAGTTTATTGGCCTAACTAATTTTGCCAGCCGGTAAAATTGGTTTGTCAACTATCTGATCAATTTATTTGCGTCCGCTAGAGAGTCACTATAAAAAGTAATTATATTCATTATGTGTTTGTGGTGCTGCGGCCGAATTTCGTGAATGATGAGGATGGGTAATCGGCTATTGGCGGGCAAATTAGATAGTGTTATTCTAATATATTAATGAATTTTTATTGCATACGTTTTGACCTTTGGTGTGGGTCCTTTTCAATACATACACATGACTGTATTCATATTTAATTGTATTTAAGTGAGTATCTGGTCACCGGTATCTCTGGCTTATGTGCATTATAATATCCCTGGCTTATGTGTATTATAATACACATAGACCAGAGATATCGGTGACCAGATACTCACTTGAATACAATTAAATATAAATACAGTCATATGTAGGGTAGACGTACCATTCGTGACTACTGTACCATTAGTGGCCACACAAAAAATATATACATCAATTCATCATTACTTTAATCTATAGAAATTACTAAATAAGTTTATTCTACAATAATCAAAGGAAATTTAAGATTGCGTTTTCAAAGCTTAGAATGCCTTATTAATTAATAAATTATGTTCAAAGCCATTTACACCATTTGTGGCCAGCACTGTCATTCACATGCAATAGGTATGGCCACAAATGAATCAAGTTGTTGGCCACATACCGTACTAAGATGGCCACAAGCGGTACTTCTACCCTATGCATTGAAAAGGACTCACACCAAAGGTCGAAACGTATACAATATAAATTCGTTAAAATAATGGAATAACACCATCCAATTTGGCCTGCCATCTCATCAGGAGCCATCCTCATCAGTAATTATGTTCATACCCGCCTCTGCGCGTTATAGTCGATATCATCCCCCAAAATGATCGATTCCGAGTCCAATTTATCAACAAGATCCAGACAGTTCAGCATACGCTAATTTAAGTGTTTTACGTTTTCAGAAATCATTCCGCCGACGACGCTGCCACCGCCTACAACGACAACGCGCTTTCCAACAGTCATCAAGAGTGAGTATTGCTTTTTTAAATTTATAACTGTGATCCGTTCTTCTTTTTCACCTTCCACTGTACCCTTTGTTTTGTTTTTTTGTTTCAGTTGAAAAGAAGCCAAGATCGCGGCAGAAAGCCGTGCCGAGCATAGCACCCAGCACCAACGAAATAATTGATGTCTCACAGTCGACCGTCAACGAAAAAGGAGGTGAAGGAAGTTTTGTCGAAAGTATACAATGGTGATTGTTGTTGATGCTGCTGCTGCTATTCTACTGTCGCTCGAGCACGAGCTTAGTCGTCATACTTTGATACAAACCGGTTTTTTCGTAACGCTGGTTTCACATAATGCCACTCGCTTTATCACGAAACTGATAAAGAAAGAGAAAAACCAAAAGCATTGAGAAATAATGCAATGGCATTCACTGGCTCTCGTGGTGCTTACTGAACGGAAATTCGCACGACCGATCGAGCTGTTCTGTATTTAATAGTCGCTTCTATCGCTGCGGATTCCATGGACAGGGATAATCCTTGGCTTTTCCGATAAAGCCCTTTTCCATTTTACTTTTTTTCACCAGATGCTCTATCTTTGACTCGACTTCCGTCCTTTCTTCTCGATCCTGTTAATATATATTGATACAACGTTCAATAATCTTCACGACACAAATAAATAACGGTTGCAATTCTCCCGTGATGTACAGTGAAGGAGATTAGATGTGTAGAGTCTGATGGAAAGGATATTCCCGGTGAATGATACATTTTGTATCGACATCCGTGGACGCGCGGATGGGTATAACTTTGATGGTCGACTGGGTTAGTGGTGCACTGACTTACGGGCCAATTGCTGAAAGAGTTTTTCTGAATTTCCAACGGGTTCTTGTACAAAGGGAACTCGGAAAGAATATAGCCACTTGAATTGACCAAGTTTTTCGCAGTTTTCCTGGGTTCTCATGCAAATTTAATGCAGAACTGTATTAATGAAGTGTGGCTACGGATAACACTTTGATAGAAAGCGAGAAATGAAAGGAAGTCATAACAAAAGTTGAGCAATACTCAATAAAAGATCATAAAAAATTTGTATCCATTTGGCTATATTATCGCTGCTTATTGGCTTAATATAGTTTAGATTAATGTTTTTGTAATACTGATACGAACTATTTTTAACCGTCGAACATACACGGAGAAAAGAAAAGTAGTTGTGCACTCGCAAGAAGTGGTTGCGTGGACTTCCTTTTCGTCAGTCCGTATAAACTCGAATTTTGTGAGTTGAGACAACTACTTTTAGTTAGTTGCACAGGCTGTATTGCAGTGACTATCTATTATGGTTGAGTGCAACCCATCAGTGAGTTGACACAACTCACTTGCCAAATAGAACGCATTTGACTCGGTTATCGGTAGGAATTGTGCGTATTTATTTAAAAAATGCAATTAATTGACATGTGGACGATGAAGTTAATGCGATTTCACGTTTTACTTGATCAAATTAATACAGATTGGGATTACCGGTGGTATAATTCATTCAGTCTGAGGTGCCTGTTGATGGAATCACGACGGTTTGAAGTTATTGTGTTCGATATCTTATTCCATCTGTCACAGAGGGCATTCTAATATGACTGTGGAATCATGCCTATCAATAGCATTTCTTTGTAAAAAAAATATCCATCGATAGCATGTATTTGCAAAAAGTGTCTATCGATAGCATTTCTTTGTAAAAAAATGTTCATCGATAGCATGTCTTTGCAAAAAGTGTCTATCGATAGCATGTCTTTGCAAAAAGTGTCTATCGATAGCGTTTCTTTGTAAAAAAATGTCTATCGATAGCATGTCTTCGCAAAAAGTGTCTATCAATAGCATGTCTTAGCAAAAAATGTGTATTGACAATACTTTTTTTTGCAAGAAATGGCTACCGGTATAATTTTTTGCAAAAAATGTCAATCGATAGCATTCATTGTCTAACAATGTCGATGTCGTGACAAACGTGGGATAAATTGAAAATAAATAAAAATCCACTGCGATTAAATGAAGCTTTTTTAAAATTAATACCATTCAGTTACATAAAATAAATTTTATTTGATCGAACGAAAATTCTATCATGCTAGCATTCCAACGAAAAGTTTATTTAATAGCTGGCACACTAGAATTTTATTTCAATCAAATACAAGTTTATTGCATACAAATAAATTTGTATTAATTGCAAATAAAATTTATTTCATCTGAAAAAGTTTGATTTTCTGTTTTTAATAGATCCCATATTCTAATCAAATAAACCCATTAGACCGATTTCGGTAGGGAGGTTTAAGAATACTCGATAAAATATCATAAGCAATTTGTACGAATTTAGGGTAATCACCGCTTATTAGCTTGAAAGAGTTTGATATAAATGTTTTCAAAATGCAGATACTTATTATCACCTCGAGCCGTTAAGCTGACTAATCGAAAATTTTTGTTGAAATAACGAAGAAACAGCTTGTAAATATGCGCTCGCTAAGCTGTGTTCCATTACAAGCTCCAAGTAAATACCATGATAGTCGCATCTCCATCTGGGACAGGGTTAATAGCTTATTCAATGTTTCCAACCAAGAGGGACTCTAAGTGTTCGAACACATTTCGCACGCCGGTGTTCAGCTACATTGAAACTTGCGGTAACACGCAAAAATTGAATTATCCTCGGCACGTAGTCTAGGCGGAGGGTCGTCTGGTAGTCTTCCTTTGGATAGCAGCGCTTGTCGTTATAAGCCGCTCGGGATTTCATCGAAATCTCCCCTCGCGTTGTACAGAGAGTTCGGGTTGAGTTTGTCGCGCGAGATCTACATTCGTTGGGGTAGGAGGAAAGCTACAATGGCAAGTTGCTTCGAGACCTCTGTATAACCCACTCGGTACGAAACTTTTGTATTCTATGCACAAAGTTGGCTTCCACGGTCCATCTAACCGCGCACGAAACGTACATATAGAAACAGCAGCACCAGCAGTTGCATCACGACCACTAACAAAATGATTTACCCGTAGTTTCGATAAATTTAAGAGAGAGACGCTTCGATAGATTTATGTGAACTGACGCCGCGACATCGCGTGTCTCTTCTCTTTTCAGATGCTCAACTTCGAAGCAGAACGAAGAACGGTGGTGGCCACGCTTCGGCTTCCGCTGCTGCTGGAGTTGGTAATCCAAATGGCGGCAACAACGCGGACAGCAACGACATTCATCGAACAGACAAGACCGCACAGTCAATGTCCTCGAGAGGAACGTCTACCTACTCATTTATCAACTCTAAAGCTGCCGCAGTTATAATTCTGCTCACAGCACTTTCGTAGTAATTTTCATCATCCTCCGATGCGTTTCGTTTCTAACCACTTTCTGAATTTTGGAGCAATCCCATCCACCGCGAATAGTTTGTAAGCCGAACGATTAATCCTACGTTATGCAACCCAGAACTCGAGAAGGGATTGAACATTCGGATGATCCTGGTTCGTCAGTGTCACAAGTTTTGTTAGGCCAACCAATTTTGTTATGATCATACATAACTCCAATGAGTGAACGATATACATCACCTTACAACCAATTTGCATTCTCGAACGATTATTAGGGAATCATAAATTTAGTATAAGTAGATATTTATGATGATTGTCCCCTACCTAGAAATAGTAACGTTAAAAAATTTATTTTAATTGAGTGGATGAAGCGTCATTTGAACGGAGTGGTTTCGACTTGTATATTTTTCCCACAATCAATCATTCGCATTATATAATTCTGTAAATATTAATGATAATGTTAGTAGGCGATGTCGCTCAATTATCGTTGCGATGCGTTATGCCGAGGAAATTATAATTGTAAATATGATGATACTAATAGTCAGTTACGGCGACACACAACTTGTGACCCATAATTGTTGTAGAATGTACATATTAATTAATGGGCCAATCAATGTCGGGAGAAATTACGTTGAACGTTACGTCTGTGCTGTAATGTGTGCTTGATTTGCGATAAGTGGAACATTTGTAAATACCAGTATAAAAAACTACGGATTTCGTGCTATACGCTGTAGAAATTATTTGTACTCAACTATACGTACTATAGGAATGTCAATGTCAATCCAACAATATCGTTAAGCATCGCGGCGAGCTCATTGAATGTTCGCGTGTCAAACGAAATACGATAAAGCGACAAAATCCTCCGGATTTCAATCCACGCGTTAAAACATTTTTTTTGTAACTCAAAACCACCCAATTTCCGGAAATCTTCAACCCCTTCGTTTTAACAAATGTTGTTCCCATCCCAGTGACGTTACCGTGAATTCACAGACCAAATATGGAAGGAAAAATTGATTTATCACATTTTTGCTATTATATAGCTGCCGAATTTTATATTTTTTGTAATTCATGCTAAATATCTTACTGAAAAATGTTTGCAACATTTAATTATAAAATCAATCCAGCTTGCATCTGGAATAAAGTCAGCAGAAATAATTGAGTAAGTAGACCGAAGGGGTTATCGTAAGATCGAAAAAAATAATAATAATAAGTTGAGAAATCCGCGAATTTCTCTGATAAATCTTGCCTGCGAACTACACTGCAATCTACTGGAAAGTCTGTAACCAATACCGTTCCATAACTTCATTAACGTTAAAAGTAATCTTAAAGTAATGGTTATAGTTAGCGAGCGGTGTGAACGCAATTGCACGCATTACCGTACACCAGAGTGCACCAGGCGATTGGATGAGCGGGTTTTTGGCGGGCATTGCAGTGCCTCGAGAACAGAAAGGACCTTGCTTATCTAATCGCTTCACACAATTGCTTATTATCACGAGATTATGAGCCAATTAACTGCAATCTACTCTCCATTGGGTAGTAATGTTGACTCGTTTCCTCGTACGTAAATACTAATTGCGCCTACTACGTATTACATATTACTAAAAGTGCGAGGCAAAAGCAATAGAAAATTTGACGATTGGAGGCATTTAGCATAACGAAGTGACGTAAAAGTCACGAGAGATAAAACAAAATTACACTCTGAGATTAGATTATAATTTCTGAGAGAATATAGAGCCCGTGCATCAGGGATAGGCAATATTCGAATTAAGGGTTTACGCTGCCTTAGCGCTTAGAAAAAAAGGTATGAAAATAAATCTTTTTATTTTACGCAGTGATCAAGTATATAAAATGAGTTTATTTTTCATATACACATAGTAATTTCACGAATAGTTTTGGAAATAACGAATGAAAGATTCAAAATTTAGCACAGATATGAACTGACAAATAAGACTCTCTTTTGAAAATTCTTGCTGATAGTGTACTTATTTTCTCTGTCACGCATTGACTGAAAAATGAGAATGGAACATTTTTTTATTTCGAAAGGAAATAGCTATGGCGCGAAGTAGGGAAAGTAAAAAACAAAAAATTTGTAAAAATGACAGTTATTTGAAACAACACACTAAAATTATTATCGAAATTCTGAGTTATTTGACTCAGAATTGACTAAATTCTGAGACTTATGAACATGGCAGTCAATCAAAAAAATCCTACGTCACACGATAATATTATGAAGAATACGTGTTGTGAATCTTAACGAAATTGATTGAGTAGAGCTTGAGATATTGTGTACATCAGTCTCAAAGAAGTAGTTTCCAGAAAAATGCAAAGAAAGCAACAATACGGCGTCAGTGACACTCTGACGTGTTCACTGTTAATTGCTATAACTTTGAGAATAATTTGAATTTTGAAATGATTAAATGTTTAAAATATTTTTGAAATTTTAAAGTATAAAAAATCTGAAAAAGCAATGAATGGTTTTTTTCAATCTCAAGGTGGCGTAACCTCTTTAAATGGATGCAGAATAAATTTCCATTCGAATAACTGTCAATAATTCTTAACTAAGATCAATACTATGATTTTTTTTCCATGCATTAATTTCATTTACTTTTTGTGACTTAAGAAGTATATAGTACTCATATAGTCATTGAACACGTACTCATAGTTATTTGGATCAAAATGTATTTTGAATACAATTTTATTCGAATATTGCCCATCCCTGGTCTGCATTATCTCCACTGGCGTGGAGGAAAGATCCACGGGAGTTCAGAATGACAAACTTCCATGTGAACTCAGGTTAACAGAAATTATAATTACGTTACAGTTGTTCAGTATTTCGTAATATTCATTCTTATCGATTTTTGCGCAAACATGATAATATCATCGAAATAGCATTAAATTATGTACGAGTCCCGAACATTTGTTGTGCACAACTTAAAAAAACTGCGTTTTGTTCATACGGATTGTGCCATACCTCAGCAATGTAAAATATCTGTCATCGAGACACAATTCGTTTTTTTTTTCTTGAAGAAATTACTGAGTACCCTTTAAAGATCTTCGAACAAGGCTCAATAGATTTCATAATGTTTTCTGAATATTAATATAATTATTCCAAACCACGGAATCAAGAAAGCTGACTCTAAAAATGCTATGCGGTATGTAACTAATGCCAGGTATGCAACAAGTGTGAAGACTTAGATTATCTTAAGTTGAGCAGTCTCGATTGCCTAAGATGTAATGCTGAAATTTTTTTTACGATGTCAAGTTTCTTGCAAGTCTTTGCTTGTATCCCAATTCAGCATATTTCTGAACAATTAGCACTCGGAAAAAAATGTTATCTAAGGTAAAACTATGGATTGTCAGTCTCCTCAAAATCCTCCTCTTTGCCAATAGAAGAATTAACAAAAAAAAAAAAAAATTCTAGAAAGCCTCCATAAAAATCAATCAAGGAATACTACCGTTGGGTATATGAATAACTGAACAAATTAAGCAACGTTACTATTAAAGATAGACCTTTTTGCAAAATCATTTCATTATATCAGCCATATATATTTGTGTGGAGTATGAAAATGCGTGAGATACAAAATGCCTGCGGCGTGTAAAATATTTTTTCCCGGAAAAATGAGATGTATTAAATTGTACTGTAATATTGTATAATAATAACAATAATAATAATAGTAATAATAATAACAACACTCATAACAATAATAATACTAATATTAACACTAATATTAATAAAATACCAACTTTATGTACAACGTAAAGGTGCAGGATTTTTGGTCAACTATTATCGACTATGTAGATCATTTGCTAGTCCATAAATTTACCGAACCGTTACTGAAGATCGTTATAATATAACGATGTCGATCGACAAATTGTAGTAGCAATATGAATGATATGCAGAATGCTGCCACTACACTTAACTCTTTGCCACAATGGATAATTAACTCCAACACCTCGGGAGACTGAGGATCAGGAGGCGTGATGAAAATTCATTTGAAATTGCTATCTGCACGACAGGGACATTTTATGGCGTAATATGTAGGTAGTTGGCCAAAGTGCGATAAAGTCTTCGGTTCACCTTGAGCAGAAAGCTACGTATCACATCGCGAAGCCACAGGGGCTGAGACTGAGCGACGACCAAGGAATTCTCTTTTTCTTGAATCGCTGTATCTTTCGTTACTTATTTCACCATATCTTTTTTTATTTATTGCTTAAATATGAAGCATGCTCCACCAACTTTCCCACTTTTTTCTCGACCCTGTCCAACCTGTTTAATAATTGGCCAGATATTAGTACTACTCAAAAGTACTTTCTATGAATTATTATAGATTTTTTTATCCACACGTTTCGGAAATGAGTTTTTTGTTATTTCCGTATATTGTAGAAAATTAAAGGCCGCTGAAAAAAAAGTTGAAACGAAAAAGTTATGTTTTCCGATAAACCATATAATTAAAAATATGTTATATTTATTATGGAACAAACAAAGTCATGTACCCTGCTCAAAACAAAAGAAAGATGTTTATTTCCTCTCTGGGGGAGACTTCTTATTTTGCTGTAGATTTTACAGAATACTTGGCACGATATTCAGGGCGTATATAATCATCGGCATCGTAGGACTCAAAATTCTTGAAAGTAAAAAAAATATGTTAGAGAGAATTAAATTAATTCACACATGTTTACAATATATGTACATGTATAAATTAACCATCAGGTAATCAGAATATGAAAAACATCTTACAGAGAATTAGAGTGCGTGTATAATACATATATTAGTTAATCCGTTCTTTGCGTAATATTTTTTCAGCTGTCAAGATTTCTGTGTGTCACGATGCCGATTTTTGTGTAAGCTTTGAATATCTTGCATAATAGTCTACAAAATGTAAAACGAAATAATAAGTGTCTCATTCAGAGGAATCATAAAATATTATTCATTTTTTCGTTCAATTACAACCATAATATGTTGTGAATTAAACAGTTCAAGGAAAACGTAACACGTATGCTTCTACATTTTTTTTTGCTGGCCTCTAATCTTAGTAAAAAACTTATATGACGATTGTATGAAAATTATATATAAAGATCTGGATAGAAGTTGTATATGTAATTGGACATATACATTTTCTATATGTTGTATACAATACATATACAGATTCTAAAAAAATTATATAAAGTGCAATATAATTTATGTAAATTTAATATAACGGTTCTACAAAAATCGTTCTATCAAATTTGCAGACTATATATAAATTTCATATAAACGAAATACAGTGTATAGTTAATCTATCTGTTCATTTTCTTATACAGACTATATATTTAGCGTCGCGACGCTACCGCGTCTCTTGATATACTGACTTAAATATGAGTTTTTCACGCGGGTCCATGACATACAGACAAGGAAAAACATTATTTCTGAAACGAGTCGATAAAAAAATCTGAAAATATTTACAGACAGTACATTTTAGTAATACTAATTTATGACCAATCATAGAATAGATCCGACAGGGTCGAGAAAAAAGTAGCCGAGTTGGTTGTGAACGCCTTATAAGTGCTTTACGTTGGGGATTGGGTTTATTCTCGAGAAAAGAAATCATTAATTCGAATACATTTTATTTACAGCCTTACAGTCTATCAGTTGTACAAATATAATAGTGTGTTTATATTATTTATGCGAAGGTACATAATTCTATATCGCCTTTTTTTTATCTAGAAGGAGAACGCATTCAACGTCGAAGCGTTACGCTCCCTCTCTGTCTTTGGATTATCATTTTATTTGTTCTCTACAGTACATTTTCATCCGCGCGTTGTCGTGAAAATTATAATGCGTGCTCCTCAATGGAAATGCAACATTTCTTCCTACAAGCTTCGTTCTTTGACTCGACTCCAGAGTTTTTCATGATTATCGAAGAAGCAATCTTGTCATCTTCAAAGTTTACAGAACGAACGTTGCACAATATGCAGATAAATCAATAAATAAACGCTTTACACAGAAATAATTCATGCACGTATTACGTTGACAAAAGTAAATAATACGAGCTGCTTAGTATGATTTTTTGTGAATTATTTGCGTGTGTTTAATTACGAAGCGTCGTACGTCAGCACGTAATTATTTAAGTTGCCGTTATGAGTTTTTTTTTTTAAATCATATTACAACACGTATTCGCTATGACTCTACTGACAATGGTACGTGAATACAAGAATGACATTTCTTCTTGCTTCTCCAACGGGATTTCTCTACCAGGTCTTCTTTCATGCTCAGACAAATACATAAGGAAACGCAAATGTTTATACAAAATTTGGCTTGTTGCGATACAAGCCTTCTCAATATAGACTAGCATTGTTGTACCGAAAAAGTACACCGACGGCCCAGCTGTACACTAGAGTACTTTAATTACACAGTAGTTTTTTTTTCGATTTATTGTAATGTTTTTTGCCTTCTTGTTTCTCAAGGGAAAACAGAATATTCGCGTTGTACTTCTAGATATGTAATTGAACCTTCACGGTAATTTATCACTTGTTAAGAATGTACTACGTTTCCGATCGTATTTACAATGATGACGCACAAGAGAGCCTGTTCAATGATTAACGAAATCATTCAATGCAGTTCAATTATTTTAATTGTACTTGAATAGAAATATTGAATTTACAATGAGTTTACGTTAAAACATAATCGTCTTGTGTAACACGAGAAATGATATTGATCACGTGGACACATTGATTTTCGTAACTCCAACAAAATTTTATCGGTCGAACTATTTTTGTTAGCTATTTTTTCGTTTATGTAAAGTTTTTCACTAGTCAGAGTAGAAATATTAGTCGGTGAGGCTTGATACGAATTTAAATCATAAAAATAGGTCTTGGGCCCGTTGTAAGGGTATATGCGATAGCAAATAGACAAAGTGCGACGTTGGCAGTGTTTGATGATTTCAACGTAAAACTCGTAAATGCATCGAGAAACTACAAAAAAAATGATACCATCAATGCGTACCCAATATTTTAAAGAGATATCTTAATTTATCATCACTTTCGACACTTCTTATTAATACATCCCGCAAGCTTTACATAAAACAAGTTCTATCGAATTGTCGGACTACATTTAATAATCGGTGATGTAGCGCATTATCTCCAGATATGAATTATTCGAATATCATTCGATTATCATATATATGAGTATCGAAATGCGTAAACATAAAAGGACAGTTGATTTTTCCATAAGAATGTGAAAAAATACCATGAAAATTTAACTAACCCTTACAGAAAAAATATACTGGCGTCGCCAAAATTTTATTAAGACCCAATTATTACTATTTACTTTAAACAGTGAGAACTATTAGAAACTAATAGTTACTGTTTTGTCTCAATAATAAATAAGCGACACCAATAGTTTATTTTCTGTGAGGGAATAAATCATGTATTATTTGACATTATCTATTAAGCATTATTTATTTTTCTACAATCGATTACTCATCAAGAGACGTGTTCATCGTCAAATATTCGAAACGTAAATTTAATTGCAGTCCAATTTGTATGGAGAATAATTTTGTTCATGCGCAGCTGCCACATCCCATAGTTTTCCCGGAGGCGAACATGCCGCGGTCACTTCAGAATGGGTACTCGATTTTTTTTAACAAATATATGTTCCAGATCGAAAATTAACTTCTCCTCATAGTTTTAACCCAATTTTGCATTTTCATTTGTATGTCATTTTTACTGTTTCTATATGGAGAAATACGTTGTTGTTGTTGATAAGTCGATTCTACATTCGATTAATTATAGGATATTTTCCCCAAATAAATACCATCACATTTTTCATGGCATAAATTAAGAAACCGGGTGTTTTCAAAGAGAATAGAATAATTAGAACTCTACAAAGAACCCGATTGCTCCAAATACATTTTTATATCCAGGCTGCGTTACTAATATATTTCACATTCAATATAAAGTCTATGTTGCTTTCGGTAATCAACATAAGGGACAACCAGAAAATGTATTTCAAGAGAAAATAATTTTTCGATCATCCAGTGATTTAATCTGTAATATACGAAACGATTGACTAATCATTCCTCCGTTAAAAATGCCGTGTGGTGGATGCGGTAACAGCGATATGAATGCCCTCTATACCGTAGGAGATCAAACGACACCTGGAATTCACCCTGTTCGCAACAGTGAATACCACCGGCGGTCAGTTTCGAAACCGAACACCGCAATCTTATCACGGCTGAAATCACGGACCAATATTGATTGAGCTATTGAGATTGCGGACCGTAATTTAGCACCGAATAACAGTAGAAATTAAGGGCCGAGTGACGGCAATGTGAAACGTAGAGTGATTGAAGCCATGATTCTTAAAAACGCAATCATTCGTAAAAATTTGGAGCGTTACATCAGGCGTGCATCTGGCGCTTTTATGGCCTTGCCCAGGCCTTTTGATGGCTCCATCAAGAGCGGATTTTTGCGGGATCTAACGCTAAAAATGTTTGCTCGGGGTAAATTCCGGTAAGCCGTTATTCGGGCCGTAATTTCTACGGTCATTTATTGTGATGCTACGGTCTGCAAGGGTAAAAGCTCAAACGTTAAAGAGAATGAACCGTGATTCCTGTGTGACTTCCACCATGATTCGACCGTAGTCCGATCTGCTAGGGTATTCACCAATGATAAGAGTCTGCTTTGGCTGTACATAGAAAAAGTGCCCAAATTTTCAAGGGGCGCTTTGAGGCTCATTTGCAGTCCCGTGCGATTTGAAGCATTTTCACTCATTCAAAGTACGCAAGAGCTTTTACAAAGAGAAGCGCCACGGCTACTCAGTTAAACCGTACGCATTCAATTAACCTTCCCCTTAACGCTGCACATCATGCTTTCATATACCCCTTCATCGCTTTTATAACCAAGATTCTTTTTTCACAGACTTTTTTTTCACGTTTGTACAACTAATCATACACATTCGGGAGGGCCGAAATAGCTTATGTTGTCAACATTTATTACAGCTTTGTTAAACTACTACAAATTTAATATTACTTTTGTTTTGTTTTTATAATACATAGCGCTGTCTCATTCTCTCGTCCTCAGCAAAATATTCGCTAGTCTTCGACGAGACATTCACGCACATTGGCGGTGAAGCTGCTCGATAAACACAAGTGTATACAGTTAGCAGTCTTACGGAATGTCGTTATCACGCTCAACTTGAATGACAAAAAAAAACATAAGATTTTTGCTCTTGTGTACATCCCATACAGTGCATCCCTTACGGAAAGAAAGAATCAGGTTTCCCAAAATTAATATTTCAATTTTATAGATTATTATTCAAATTCTTTAGGCAACTATACAATTTTAATTATTATTTTGGCGACTGGCATTTTTGTTTCCGTAAAGGATTGAGTTGGTATTTCTATTCTCACGCTCTAATAGTTATTAAAAGTAGTACATTTCTCTCTTTTGATGCATTTTAGTATTCAACGTAAATGCCGTTGATATTTCATGGTACAAGTACGGCAAGTGATGGTTTTGGTGGTGTCGGTCGCAACTTGGTAGTGATACCCGAACGGTTCCTATCCGCGTAATTATTTCGCTGAAGGCAGCGAGTCAAACGAGTTCTTAGAATGTTGATAATGTCGAGAAAAGCTTATATCCGGTATGACGATACAGTCGAGACGAAGGTTCGTGGTTGACGATGATGAGCACTTGTCATCTCAGGCGGGATGAAGCGTTTGCAGCTGCGGATGGTGGTGAAAGCAAAGAGCAAATGCAACTCCAACGATGACGAGGCTGGTGAGACAACTTCCCGTACGCGTCGTTCCGGAATCGTCGTAATCTTCACCGTCGCCCTCGCCGTTATCCTTGCGCCCGCGGAGTTTTAAGTCTGCAAAACAAAGTTTTCCATTTCTTGTTTCTATATCACTTTATGTATACTCTCTTTCTCGTTTCTCGCACCGTGAAATTTAGTTTTCGTTTCTCGTAACAGCGATATGTCTCGCACGCTACTTTAACTCTGGGTTTGTATGTATATATATACATATAAATATATATATATACATTTATGTATAATTTAAATCCGTTGAACTCCAAAACTCGCAGTCTATGCAAATGAATTTTCGCTAAAGTTCACTTCAGATTTCATTGTTTGATTATCCTCGGTGCATCTCGGTACATAAATACTCCAAGCCAAGTATTATGATGGACATATTCTTTTACGATAACTTTCAGACAAGATATTATTGTGTATTGAGAAGGTTCAAAGGGTGGAATCAAGAAGTCTCTTACCCCTCTCTTTCAGCATATCCTGGCTTCCCTCGATGATATTATTTCCAGTGTTTTTCTTCAGTTTGCCTGCAACATCGTGATTGTCCTGGTTAGATTAACAGTAACCGATAAGAGCTCTTGTGGTGAATACATGGCGTGACATGGTAATAAACCGCAAGTACCTCTTTATAAATAATCTATTGGATTCATTTTTATGCTTGTACTGACAAATGATGTCAATATGAGCCTTAATAAAATATACTACATCAATATAAATGTATAGTAAGCGGCTATGGAGAATTCGATGTTCAATGGGTATTTTTTGTGTATCAAGAGGAACCTCACAAAAATTTTCCAAAGAGACAATATCTCTTTAGTCAGTAGAATCAAAAACTTGATTCAAACATTCGGCGTCGAAACGCTACAGCGTCTTAGTATATATTTCATAATGTCTCTGACTAAAAAGTTGGTGGGTCACGAAAAGATATCTCGAAAATATCGAAGATTTGATATTTACGTTGTTGCCTCTTTATTCGTGCTATAATTGGTCGTCGCAGTCGTTAGACCGTCTGGGACCGGAACCAAGTCACACATTGAATCTTTTTGTTTGTGCCAAATGTCAAAATGGACACAAAGAGGCTCGCGCGTGTTAGTGCCCACGTAGGGTAACCGTAGTCCTATGTTAAAAAGTTCATGGATGATAAATGCGAAATTCATTGTTAACGGTTGCAACATACTCTGATTCGTCGGTGGTGTCATCAGATATACTGAGATCAAGACCAAATTCATGCATTGAATTTGTTTGTTTATGTCAGATGTCAAAACTGACAGAAAGAGACTCGGGTGTTTAAGCGCCCGTGTTGGCTAACCCTAGTTGTGGTATAAAATTCATGTACTTTCCCAGTAAAATTAAAGAAAATTATTAAAATTTAAATACTTTTACTAAAAAATTAAAGTGAATCATTGAATATGATGTACCATACATCAATTTTGCACTACACTTATATGCTTAATTTCATATACTAGTTTATTAATAAAAACTTCCAATGAAACTACACTAAATTTCAAGCCAACAATAATGGGACGATTATCGAAGTTCTTTTCTGTTCCTATTAGTCCCGTTCGTTCCAAAATGTTTTTGTAAAAGTTTTTTCGCAACAAATCAACAAATTCCATATTTTTATTGATTTAGCTGGCACATACTCGACTCAATTACTCAAATTACTGGACTCGATCGCGGGACACATCTTAGACTGAGGCGCCTACGTACATACAGCGGTCCCAATAAGGGGACACAAAAATGACATGTAATAAGACATTATACGTAATAATTACAGTATTATACAGTATAATCGTAAACCTTAAGCATTTCCCAATGGGAAACCCGTATGAGGAGTCTCGAACAAGGTATAATGTTTGTGGTAATGTAATGATTAGACTTGTGAATATTCCAAATATTCTTATACTGTATAGTAATTTAATGTTTTATATTTTTCCTAAGCTTGTGTAGGAAATTCAATTTCATATAATAAAGAAATACAAATAAATGAAAACACAATTTTATCATCAAATTTAGGAGACTGTACATCAATATTGATATACTGCGTATCAACAGTACGACTTTTCTAACAAATTTCGCAGAATTTTACAGCTATGTTATGTTGTATTCGTGTAACAAGTTTTCTATCACCATTGAATTAATTTAATCTTGAATCTTTTTAATGGTATATCAAATTATAGGAAAGTTAAAGATACCTGATATTGAAAACATGGCGCGGTATGAGGTATTTAGTGAGACAATTAATACGTCTTCTGTGACGAATTGACTGTACATCAATTAATACGATCATCTTAATGAACTCAACAGTATCGTACATTAATTTTACGGTATACCCGCTTAGTGAATTTTTTATACCCCTTAGGGATATGCTCAAAAAGATTGGGCGGCATAAAAGCGCTAATGTATGTAAGTTCTGAAATTCATGATGACTACCATACAAATTTCTACCATATGTCAATTTAGTTTAAGAGACGTGAGTGTGAGAGTTACATTCCATGATTTATTCATTAAGCTCTCAGTAACTGCAAATATCCTTTTCATGACCTGTTACAAATATTTTAAAAATCAATATTTGTATTAAAAGATCTTTTGTAGATACGGTATATTGAACCTCATTGAATACCCAGATATGTTGTACAATTCCGAAAATTATATTATAAACACAACCATCATACAGATTTTAGTATAACCTATTTTAATTTCACAACAATTTGTTTACATATCGATTAATATTTGTAAATGAAATTTAATGCACATCATGTATTCGCAAAAACACTTCCATCACTTTGTACTAATTTTCATATGGAAAGGTTAACCGTGTATGCTTACCTCAAATTGACGGAATATCTACAGATCTGATGTATTCACGAATATGTTTCCGTTCTATGTAAGATATTTCAATTAACGTTATAGAATTCAGTTGCGTTATCCTCACTCTTCTCCCAGTATACAAATCTTCAATTCGGTATTGTCCATCACACGTGCATGTTACAATTTAGAAAAAAAAAAAATGAGTGTAGAGAGGAACGAATGTCCCTCGAGGATCGTTTACGAGTAATGAATTGTCAGTGTGAAAAAATCACAGCGAATTGTAGTTTTGCAGTCAGTTACATTTTTTCATCGTCTGACACTATACACGTATAGCATAGCGCGGTTATATGCAAAGCTTATTACATATTTTCTACGCTGGCCTGCCCGACCTTTGGCCCGACTCTCAGTGAAAACTACTTTAGACCTTTACGATCCTTGAATAATATAACTTGGGTCGTTGTGGCAGCTCGCGTACCACCTTAACCTCAGGTGGACATTCGCGTGACGAGAACAAGTGCCCCCGGTCACAAAAAAAGTTTTGAGTAAATTGACCCTTGACTGGATCATATACCGAGGCTCTGTATGTAATTTCTGTATCGATTAACCCGCGGCTGACTCCCACTTCGTGGCGGCGCATATTCAAGTTTAATTTATTTAGAATCCGTTTATTTCTTCAATGGTTCTCAGTAAACAGCTAAAGCTCCCGAGTAAAATGACATCTCGGTTCAATCATGCATCAAGTCTAAATTTATTATGGATTTGATGGAACGAATGAACTGGAATCAAAAGACGCGATAGCGTCTCGACGCCAAGCATTAAAAGAAAAATTCGTAATGCCTTACGAGACTCCTCACGATCGAGACGCTAGCGCTACTCTTATTATTTGGAGGTTCGTCCTTTTTCGTCTGCTACGAAATTCTCACTGGAATTATCTCAGTCGAAATGTCGCGGCCGGCAAATGTGTCAGGTTCATAATTTTTTATTTATTTTTCTCTTTCGAATGAGCCCCGGTTCAATGAAATCGGTGCCCGCAATGCTAATATCTGGCCACTTACAATTTGGACTCTGTCGAAAATTTTTCATTTTATCACACTCACACATCGAATTTGTTCGACGATATACGTGCACGGCGCGTAACAGCACACTCACATGTCGTCTGTAACTCTAAATATCTCAGGCAATACATCGTGGACGCTAAATTCAGCGCCAATATTTTTTTATTTTTTCCTCTCGCTTTAATGAGACCGGTTGCGATAAAATCGGTTCCCGAAGTGCTAATATTTGGCCAATATTCCACATTTGTCCGAACTCACACATCGAAACAGATTTGTCCGATCGCATATACGTGTGCATACGTGTGAAGAAAAACGCATACATAACACAACCGGTGGCGCCGAGCACCCGCAGCGGCAGCCTGCAGAACTTGCGGCGATGGTTTGCTTGCCGGCTCGCAATTATAGTAGCCACAAGAACAGTCTGCTAAAAACTTGTATTTGTGTCACATGAATATAATAATAACCTTGTAAAAATTTGATTAAAGATTTTATGCAGAGGAACAATTAACACGAATAAGTAAGTACAAAATACAATGACACTATTTACGTTTGAAGACTTAGAGACAATTTTATTTTCAATTAGCCATAAGTGGGACGTTCAGCCAAAAAGGATTTTTTTTTCATGAAGACCACTTTCCCCCTCACAAGAGGATAAATAACAAATTATCGCTTCTCTTCAGAATAAACCTAAAGCATTTTTTTTGTGAATGGGTCAATCGATTAGGTTGTCATTTACAAATCCATCGACAGGCTTGTTCTGAAAGCTCCTGCGAGTGCTTTCCATTCCACACTGCATTAAAACAAGGTTTGTTTATCATAAGGGTCACTTTCTCCTTCACAAAAAAAAGACTAAGAAAAATGACCTGCTTTCAGGATGAACCCAAAGGATTTTATATAAGTAGATCAACTGATTGGGTCAACTGGTGGCTTTGAAATGGCTGCGCCAGGGATTGTTCTTCGCTAGGTGACATTCTCTTCGTAGCACACACCATTCCAGTAGAGCATTTTTTTCAATGGTCCTTAAGGGGGATGAGAAGTCAAAAAAGTTTTTTTTTGCTTATAAGGACACCTTTTACCCTCAGCGACGAAAAAAATTATAAATGTCCTCCCTTCAGGATCACACTAAAGGGTTTTGTTATGAATCGACCAGCCAATTTGGTCAATCGCTTACTTTGAAACCAGGTTCATGAGTTTCACACAGTGCGCAGGATCTGGAGAACACTGATTTGAGGATTGGCCTTCGCTAAAAATCATTGTCTTTGCAGTTGCACTGCACACCAATTCAAAGTACCAATTTTTTTCTTAATCCTTAAGTGACCCTTTCACCTACAAATCTCACAGGTACAAAAAAAAAAATAAAAATGATATACTTCTTTTAAAAAATCTGACATGAAAACATACATAACAAGTATTACAATTATGCAATTTTGTAAAGACATACAGTGTATCAGAATAGTGTGAGGTAAAAAATAAAATTTTTCACGTGTCGTAACTTTCAGACCAAACTGTTGAATTAATTTTTTTGTTCAATGTCTCATTTTATCTGTCAAAGAGTGCATTCTGGATTGAATATAGGAATTTTTATTCCAAGTCTTTATGACAAAACTATGATTTTAAATGTGTTCATAAAATCTTCTCTATTAAAAATTTACGAAAAAATTTATCACAATATATGTAATTTTTACTGCATTCAGAATCGCTATATTCAATTCAGAATACACCGTTCAACAGATAAATGTAGACATTGAACACCAAAATTGGTTCACCAGTTTGGTCTGAAAGCTACAAGTGAACAAATGTCATTTGACCTCATACTATTCTTGTGCACTATATGTCTTCATAAAATTGCAGAATTATAATGCTTGTTATATACTTAATGAGGTTTAAGTGTAAGATTTTTAAAGAGAAATATGTAATTTACAGATTCTTTTTATTTATGACATTCTTTAGGTGAATCGGCCCCCTTCAGGCAGAGTCATGGACAAGAGTATAAAATGCCAGAATAATACTGGCAAAGATCTTTGAAAGTGTGACCTGTTGAAAAAATTGCCTCACTTAATTGGTAGGCAGTGAATCTTCAAAGTGGATGAGACCTAGTTAAGGCCAATCCCTGAAGCAGAGCTCTCTGAATCGCATCGAGATAGTAAAATATCATGAATCTGGTTTCGAAGCAACCAGTTGACCTAATTTGCTGATCCATTTTTAAAAAATCCTTCGGGTTCATCCGGAAAGAAGGTAATTATTTTTTATTTTTTCTTGGACAAAGAGGAAAGTTGCTCTTTCAATAACAAAAAAAAAAAAAAAAAAAACACTTTTCCAGCTGTACCGTTCAATTTAAAAACCACTCACAGTGGCTTTCAGATCAAGCTGGTCAATGGTTTATAGGTATCGATGCAGAGAATATTCAGTAAGTCGAAAACCACAATTAATTGACCAGCGCCATCTGAAAGCCACTGCTGCTGCTTTTTTATTTGACGCTGCTTGTGATTTCCGTTTTCGACTTAGTGCATATTCTTCAAATTACAAGCAAAAGTCATTGAATGGTGCAATCACAAGCAGCTCTAAATGGAAAAGCGAAAATAGTGACGCTCAGATCAAGCAGGGTAATATAATTGTTAATGTAGCAAAAATGCAGATGAAATCTCATTGAATACATAACAAACATTATCATTCTGCAATTTCGTAAAGGCATACTGAATACAGAATCGTGTGAGTGTGAGAACTCATGAATTTACAATTTCAAAGCAACCGGTTGACCTAATCGGCTGGTCCATTTACAAAAACATCCCTTGGGCTTATTCCGCAGAGTGGAATTATTTTTTTATGAGGGGAAGGGGGTTCGTCTTCATAATAAAAAAAAATTTTAACTGACGTTCCTCTTATGTCTAGTTGAAAAGAAAACCGAAAGGAAAATAGTATTTTTGGATTGTACTTCCTTATTGGCCATATATTGCGCCTGAGAAATAGATCATCAATCAAGCTCGTTTTTGTTACAAATTAAATGACAAATATCTAAAGAAATGTAACGAAAACAACAATGAAAACTATCAGCATTGAATCAGTGCCTACATTTTCGCAGAAAGTCAACAATCATAATTACAAAGATACAAGTGTGATATCGATTATGGTGAGAATGAAAATAAACAGGATTCACATTATACAACAATGATGCGAGGTAGAGGCACTGCTCAAATAGTCGTCGACAATTCAACAGTTAAGCAGGGGAATAGATATTGCAACTCAAAAGACGCGTAGATATAATATTTAGAATAAACGAAAAAATGATAACGTTGCATAACACATTGGGAATCCTCTCGGCGCCTACACAGAGTCTGTCGTTTCAATTATTAGACGAAGCATCTATTAAATTCCTACTGCAGCCTGTATACATTTAATATATGGGCTTCTCTGTTTAAACATTTACGAGAGTCTACTTACCTGTATTTACGGTAAATTAACTTTACCGTTTTTTTTCATGGCGTTAAGATTTTCAAAAAGATGGTAAATCCTAAAAAATAATTGGTACGCCAAGCATTAAAAGTGATATCATCCCATTAAAAAATCACTTGGAATCAAAAAAATTGTAACTGAAAAATCCTAAAAAACAAAATTGACTTTCAAAAATATTCAACTGAATCTTATTAGCCAAGTAAAAACCCTTGGTAGACAAGTAATATCCCATGAAAAAATCACTTTGAAACAGAGAATACATCGTTGAAATAACTGTTATTGTATAAAAAAATGAATGCTAAATATTTAACTCAATCCTATCGGCCCAGTAAAAACTCTCGATAAATGTTTAACAGATGAGGATGTTTCTCTAGAAAAAACTTGGCGTCTCTGTGACTAGCTCCCGTGACCCAGTATAATTACCGTTTGATTTATTCGTCCCAGTATAGAATCAATTCAAATTTCCATAGATAGAACAGTTCCTGAACGATTTACTAAAATTATTAAGTTGTACATTTAATTATTAGGAGACAATTGTCAGATTTAGAGGATCGAAAGGAAAAAATAAACAGAATTTTCTTTGTTTGCATTTATTGATCTCCCTATATTGTAAAAATATCTCGCCACTGCTATGTACGATATTTCCCTAAAATCAGATTTACCCTAAGACCCTCTGACCTGTTTCTATTTCATGGAAAGATTTAGAATAATAGTTGAAGGCAGGGGCCGGTATTGCCTTAGTTCATCTACGAAGTCAAAGGTTTTGGCTGACTATTTCGCTGTAGACGACAACGTAGGGTTAAAAAATGCTCAACAATGTTTTCCGGACAAAAATAGTTACCGTAACCATTTATAAGTTTCAACGAGTTAGTAGAACTAGAAAAATTATCTCATGATCTCTAATTAGAAATAGGCTCTTAATAGTCGTGCTGACTACCAAGATTTCTGTGATTGCTCAAGGGTGAAGGCCACATTATTTATAGAATATTTATTTTCTCACCAGAGAGCAATACGAGCGGTGCGAAAAAAGACCATTGCACCACGCTCGTAAGGAACTTTGCGCGAGCACGTTAAGACATCGATTAACCATAAAACAAGGTCTGAGCGTTATGCTGAAAGTTTTCTCGCTGCGAGATTGAGCATTAAAGTACAGGGTGTACTTATAGGCTCTCTATGGTATACCAAAGTATAGTACGCTGGTTTTTCTCGTTCTCTTTTACTATGTGTGGCTCTCTTAATATGCGAAGAAGATCGACGAAAGGAATCGCAAACGTTTGCTTGCCACAGAGTTACTGAACTATCGCCGTAAGCTCCACAGTCATTGGCGGGCCAATAATCACGGTTCTTGCTCACACTTTAAGTATCTCGCTTTTCCAAATACATACTATATGCCAGTCACTGTACGACTCAACCTATCAAAGGCGTACAGTACTTCCAGCTATTTATAAGTAATGCATCTCCTTATCCGATGGGCGGGCCCCTTTCTCGCTACTATAAATTGACCTAATTTCTGTTCTGTTCATTTCGTAACTTTATTTTCCGTACTTTATCAATCCACAAAAAAAGAAGAATTCAGATTTCGGCAACGAAGTTAATTTACATTTGCGACGTTCCGTATCAGCTCAACTTTTGTTGATACAGAAAACAGTTAACTGTATTCTGTACAGAACTGATACTGAAACTGTGGTTGAACTGATACGAAACGCCGATACGCTAAAAACATTTTTTTCTCATAGTGTCTCTCAACCAAGTGTTACGATATCACTTAAGTCGTCATGTTTAAAGCTTATTTAAATGGGAAAACACTGTGGACAATAGTTTTTTTATATTGCTTGTACAACTTATCGTTGCCTATGTACCACTGAGTGGATCGAAAAGATGATCCCGCGGCGCAATTCGCCGAGAGAAATGATTCCATTGATTCACGGCAATCTTCGCTAATCGAACGAAATACTTGAGATTCAATACTACTTTTTCATTGATTGATCTCGAGCTTAAAGCTGCGAAAAGTAGTGACATTGAATGAAGGAAATCGTTTTTATTCTTTTTATTGATTCAACTAAAGAGGCAGCGGCACTTCTCCCACCAGAGCTCATAATCTCAAGACCTATTTTTTCCTAAACTACTGAGCAGATAAAGCTCAAATTTAGAAACAACGTAATCAAGTACGGCAGATATGGGCTAAAGTATGGGTTTCTTGAAACTCGAAGCTGTTTGTTCGGATGAACCGGAAAACAAATAAAGTAAAGTGAGTTGCGCGAGAGACTCTGTACGTGTTTAACATTGGACAATGTAATTGTCCAAGCAATTTATGGTATCGAGTATATCTTCTTAATGAATCAAGAAGACCATTCCTTTTAATCAATAAAAACTTTTTCACCATACCTGCGCGGAAAGTTCGAATTCCCGTCCTAGGGGTTTTACGTAATTCGAACTTTCCGCTGCGAATATGGTGAAAAATAGTATACGCCACTCGGGAGTGAAAGTAGACTATTCCCAACCGCGTGTTTACCACCCTCGCCTTCGGCTCAGGTCGTAATCTTACACGCGGTTGGACATAGTCTACTTTCGCTGCCTAGTGACCTAATATACTATTCTTCACATCGGCGAAACTGTTTCTTTATCATATGCTTACTAAGTAGGTGTTTGTTTCCGGACAATGAAATGTTCGTTTTGAAATTCAAGTGCACTGTTTCATTGGAATCAATAAAAACAAAATCAACCTCCCCATTCACTTAGCGTTAATAAAATCTTTTCTTTCGACGTAGTTAACGAGCCTAAAAATATAGTTAATTTGTTGAAATCATGAAACTCGTTATCCTGTATTTCATGTGAGACATTTTTTTCACTTCCTCATAGAGCAAGCTTTGTTTTCGTGAATTTTTTTTCGAGAGTTTTATGTCAGGATACCCAGAATTACCTCAAATGACGAGAAAAGTAACTTCGTATTCATGCGTATCTGTGTGTGTAGCCAGCATGTAAGATTTAAACTTAGATACCTAACTGACGGCTCGATGAAACGAACTGAAATCTTGCACACACGTGGTGGAGAGCCCTTTGTTTGTGATGATTTTAATAAAGCCATGCTAAAAGAGTATCCGTATGGAATTTTAGATGTATCTATACATAGACTTGATTTTTATCGGATACCAAAATTTTCGAAAAATGTACATTTTGCGGTAACGTACGTAAAATATTGAGTAATTAATTCAAATTTCCTACAGACTAAGAATATTGCACAGTGCTTCTACGGGCCAAATTTCGGAATGATCGGTGAAGCGGTCTGGATTTTGTAGCATTTTGAATACTTTCTTAAGCTTACATTTTGCTATAACTTGGGTAAAAAGTCATTAAACAAGGATCTAAGGTAGAACCGTCCATTGCTTCCATATCATTTTTCTTGATTTACGAATCTTCCTATATAAGGAAGTCAAAATTGATTAACAAGGAAGTATCCTCAAAGAGGTAGCTTTGCAAAATGGAAAGAATAATGGAGAAGCAATATGCAAGATTCTACTTTACATTCTAGTTTTTTTATCTGAAGTAGGAAGCCTCATAGATAAAACGCCTTTTGACTTCGAAAGTCGTACACGGAGAGAAGAGTCTGGTAATCATTACCCGATTTAGTATAGTAAACTCGGTTTTTTCAACGCTTCTGGCGTCTATTATTATATTTTTCTATAGAATACTTTGTCGTGTTTTACTGTATGTTGCACGCCGTACAAGAATCGTTACTATATTTCGGTTCTCAAACCGTACTGTAAATAATCCAAAGTTTGTAAGGATGAATACGCAAAATTGTCTCGAAGACATCTTAAAGCTTGACAATGGTCGTGACTTCCAACAGACAGTGATTACGATTCGCAATATATGAAGAAATCCATCTTTTAATTTACTAATAGAATCTATAGTTACGGAATTGGTTCCGAAAGAAGTACGAACATTTCACATATACAAAATATCAAAATCTGATATCCTGATGTAGCTAACAAGACCCTGGGTCTGGGAATCATTCTCCATCTACAGGCTATAGTTCTAAACAGTGCATTAGCTATACACGAAAGACGCGCGGTGACCGCTATACGTTTGGCCCCGGCTCAGTGTGTTTACATCGTCAACGGTGTTAGCCCATTGTGTCGACAGTGTAAAGTGCGCCTAACAAAAAATTGGTAAAATGAAAGCATGTTAGTACACATCTTTTTCAGACAACAAGAAAATCGTCGAATGTTATCGCCGTTGTAAATTGTTGCGTAACCTGCACTTTTTGCAACGCGCCATAAACATAACCTTCTCTTTAGTAACACCCGTGATCAGGATTAAGAGTCGTGATGGTTTTAATAGAATCCTAAATTCCGAAAAAAACATTATTACTGTCGGTTTTTGAAGCAGTACGAGGTGATAGACGGTAAGCAATGAGTTCGACGAATTCCAACGCGATTTGATATAAGGAGAATTAATAAATGTTTAATGAGTAAAATAACATATATATTTTTTATGCATTTTTGTAACCTATCCCTCCTAACCTACCGTTATATACCTTCGCTTTCTATTAATTTAAGTATCATTTTAACTGCATGTATTTCCGACATTGACTGGTATACGATGCAGAAGTAGGCACGTAACCGGCCTAGCAATCTTCACTATGTTGCGTTTAATCAGCAATATATAACGTTGGTTAGTGACTCGTGAACACAACTGGCATGGTTTGCCGTACTGTATATTTGATACGAAAAATTCGTATTAATGAACTGCCGCGCATTCATCGCCAGCCTGGTCGAATAAACCGAATTTACTATGCTGCATGAGAACCATCGTCAAACTTTTTGAATTGTGATCACCAGAAAATTCTCTCCGTGTAGAGAGATGGATCTTTCACCTTTTTCTTTTCCTTACCTTTTCCGAGCAATCGCGAAATAACAATCATCGGTGCTTTTTATGCCGCTTATTTCCTTCCTCTTTGAGTGAACTATTCCGTATGTCGTAGATTCAGTGTAAATGAAAGCCACGCTCAATACACGTGTCGTTACCGGTTATCATTATCGGAGTTGAAAGATGAGTCTGTGCATACATATATCGAGCAGTCAACAAAGTGCCTTCGATAATGGAAGGACGAGGGTCGTCGATATCTGTGGGAGCCATGTTAAGGTTTCCGGAGTGACGCGTGCCTGCAGGGGAGTGGTCGATGAATTTGGCGTGCAACATTGTGTGAAGGATTCAGAGCTACCAAGGGCGCTACAGAGTACAATACATTTGGGCGGGAAGCCGTTGAGACTGACAACGACTCGGAACTTCGCACAACTCGATACAGATCTCGAAACAGGGAGATTCAGCTGTAGCTGAAGTCGAATGCTGCATGGTGAGTCATTCAACAAATTTGTCATAGTCTCATATGAGTGACTCTGTGAGCCAAGGGTGAACTAGGTCCGCATATAGGACCGCTAGTCATGCATTATTCTCGCCACGTGCCACACGTTTTGATGTAGGATTCAGCAGTGAAGAGCGCCGTGGAAGAAACGAAAGAACGGCTGCACCAGAGAAAGAATAGGAAGGGGCAGAGAAAGGTGCATGGTTAGGGTCGCTCAGCAGCACGAGCCGGTAGAAGCTTTGTGGGACAATACGAGCCCGGGTCCTCAAAGAGGCTGCTACCAGCCTTGTAACCTGAACCAAGTAAATTACATATCACTGCACGCCGGACAGGGCTTACACTACTGCACAGAGAAAATATACCTACGAGCTCCTAACTCGGCCGATGAAAGGACCAGAAGTAGCTGAGTATCGGAACAGTCTCCGGGTAGCTTTGCGTACGCGTAGGGAAACGTGAATAAAAAAGAGGACGAATGGTAAAACGTATCCAGTGCAGAAAGAGCGTATGCAATGCAGAGAGACGGTCGGCCAGGAAAGAGCGTGCATTGCCGGAAGCACCGACGTATACGCGCCCACTCGTGCTCGCCACCCCTCTCCAAAATGCTATTCACTGCCGAGCAGGTTTTCTAAAAAGTCTCTTCAAACGTCTAGTTGTAGGATGGTGGTGGTATCGTGCCCCTGGCGAACCTATCTTCCTGTGTATGCTATAGACGGACTAGCTCGTCCTCCTGATGCTGCTGCTACTGCTGCTGAGAAGGGCGAAAAGTGTATTCCTCTATTTATCATTGCTACAACACACAGGTACGTTGCTTGCGGCCTGACGATCTCGAAAGGCAGCGCGTGAAGCCTCATATCCACAAACTCGCTACTGTACCGCATAAACTTTTGTGTGCAGCTACCGTCTATGTATCCTCTCACCCCGTTTCTCGATCTCTAACCATTTCGCAACGCATAGACGACCGACAAAACCGCGAGTCGAGATGTTTTCTACACGCGTCTATCATTATGTGGGCTTGTGTGAGTGATAAAGAGATCTCCGACATTTGGCCATTCATTCGTTACGATTTTCGGTTTTTTCGCCCTTGTCCTCTTCCTTGTAGAAATACTTTTATTATGGATTGCATAAAGAAGTTTGAGCCCTGTGCTCTAAAAGCGTTTATATTAGGGCGATCTTTATTTTGGGCGAAGGTCAGATATCGTCCAGTCTTGACCCTTTAAATCATTCCATTGTGGTGAACAAAAATCTCTGTAAAATGTAAAACCGATCGGATTATGACCATCCGTGCCTCCAAGCGATTGAAGGCTAACATTGTTCTTAAATGGAAAATTAAGAACCGTTAAGTTCTTGCCACATAACTCAACAGAGGAATTCCATCGAGAGTTGCCATTTACAAGATTTCCAACCTCAGTTCTGGAGCATATAAAGAGCCCGTATAGAGATCCAATAAATATATCGATGCTAAGTTATAGCATTTTGTGTAGAAGTAATTTCTATTCCAAATTCGGAATCTTTTCAATTATTCTGAACTTTACACATGATATTTATTCTTTGCACATGAAATACAGCATCATCTTCTATGGTAGTCCTTCCGAAACAAATGAGTCTAATCTAAAAATGGATGTTATAGAGCCGCGTTACAATGTGTGTAGAAAGCGATTTGGAAACAGTCTAAGGAATCACTATTTGACATAAATCTAGGGTTGCAAAATATCTCTTAATTATCTTGTGAATATATCATTGTTGCTCAATGGAAAATATAGAGGAAGATATAAAAATTTTATCTCCCTCAAGATATTCTTCAGCCATTTAGTTATGAGATAGATATCCAAGAAATATTTGTCAACTATAGATTAATGTCAAATAGTGATTTCTTAGACTTTTTTCCAAATCGCTTTCTACACTGATTGTTGTAGAATTCGGCTTTATAACATCTCGTTTCAGTGTAATTGATCTCGTTCGCTTCCTAAAGACTACTACAGTAAATGCTGTATTACTTGTGCAAAGAACAAATATCAAGTATAAACCGTGAAGCCATTTAAAAAAATTCGAATTCGGAACAAAAACTACGAATACAAAAAATGCAATAAATCAGCAACTTAATAACTTTCCGACTTCTATATGGGTTCTATTTATCTCATCTTTTTAGTTCATGAACTGCGGTTGAAGATTGTGTAAATGACGACTCTCGAGGGAGTTGTTCTGCTGAGTTATGTAGTAACAACTTAACGGCTCTTCATTCCCCATTTAAAACCAATCTTAAGCTTCGAGAACTTGGGAGTACGGATAATTATTATTCTGTCGGTCTCAAATTTTGCACAGATTTTTTCTCCCGCAATAAAACGATTCGAAGGGGTGCGTCTGGACGAGTTTGTACCATTGACCAACAAAAAACCACCAGAGTTAATATATAATATTTCGGTGAATAAGGATTCTAGGAGCAAAAATCGCTATCGGGCTGACGTCAGGTCTATAAAGCACTGCATTAATTATCATTACTGTCACTGGGCCACTGCGTAACATTTATAATTAGAGCCTGATAAGGTACTGAGAAGGTAGCCCGATACGGCTCTGCTGTCTAGTCGAATGCAACCCTGATATCCTGTGTATAAAAAAAATTGCCTGCGTTATAGAGAAGCAGTAGACCCACGAATAACCATATACGTGGACTCTATCCATGTCGACTATAATATATTTGGGATACACTTTGCTATTTCGTTGCCATATCTACAAAAAGTTTGCTCCACTTGCAGTGTTTGTAAGCATACTTTCGCAACGACGATTGATTTTTTATGAAAACTGCAAGATTACGGACTTCCAGGTCGAAGACAAATCGTTTACTTTCTATAAAGGATCTGTTGCCGTCGCGAAAATATACCTATCGTTAAACGCTGTACATTTTCCAACAAAATGTCGAAGTCTATTTCACATCTATAATAATCCACATGGATAAACTCTGCGTAGACTCATTTCCGTAGAGTACTGCCACTCTCTATGGACGAGTTTATTTTACGTAGGTAGTTACGAAGAGGACGATTCTTGATACATGTGTTGCAAGAAAAGTTTTCTTCTTTAATGTTAAGCAAAACTTATAAGTCGACTTCGGAAAAGTGCCATTTCCGCGCAGTGGGTACTTTTCTAAATTGGATTCAAAAACGGTACACATACAGTTCAATTCTAGGATACTTACCATTCATATTCAAACTAAAATCTAAAAGTCGTTTTCAACGTTCGATCGCAATATTTTTTTATTTTGAATCCTTCGCAGTTAATCAGACAGTAAAAATAACATCGATGGTAGATGGATAATAGATGGATTAGCTAAATCTACATTAATTATTACGCTGTCGACAATTCCACACTTTATTCAGGATTCGAAGGTAGATTAGTAACACTCTAGTGAATGATAAGTTAGATATAAATCTACATTTTCAAGCAATAGCGAGATTTTTCAAACTGCCATAGATTTTTTATAAACTTATAGCAGTTATCTAATGTCAACTTCATAGACGGCAAGAAAAATCGAATGAAAACTACCAAATGCTAGAGTAAAAGTGATCAAGCGCGCCAGGTATTGAAAAGCCATAGACCGCCTGCACTCAGAGAAAAATATCGTAATTTAATAATTTTAATAGTTAGTCCGACGATAATCTAATTATAATGTATAGTTGCCAGGTAAAACGACTACATTATATGGTTATAGCAAATTTAAGAAAATAGTTGGATCAACCATTAATATCATTCCCAGGAGGAAGGTGTTTATTTCATGGTAATAGCAAATATAATTGTAGTAGCAATTATCAAAATGATAATATTTTTAAAAACTATTGTAATAGTTTTGAATATGCCGTTTTATTGCATATACGATTTTAACGTTTGTTTTCAATATACTTGTAAGTATCGTTTATTGAACCATATTATCATCACTTCAATTATAAAACATTGCAAGCCCATATGCTTTTCATCATGTGAAATCGTGAAATCAACGATATGCTTTTCTCTCAATGTGATGAAAAATACAAAAACTATGGGAATTGCTATCATATACATACATTTTTCAATTATATTTCGTGGAAAAAAATTCTCATAATTTCGGTACTGCTCTGTACCGGGTATTTGCGATACTTTTTACTAGATATATTGTAAAAAGTATCAGATACTTCCCTCCGTGTAGTGTAAGGATTCAGAATTGGACATATTGATGGACTATACATAGATTAAATCCCCTCTAACAGTTTTAATAGCTGATTTTAGGCAATAATGATATTCACGAGCGACAAGAAGAATAATGAATAACACTAATATTGGGTAAAACTTTTAGATTTCTCGCTACACATAAAGTATATCTCATGTCGACAATTTGAGGCAGTAAGAGGTAACACAACGAAAGTGAACTCTCTTTAATCGTTTACAAATAAACAAGCCTAATCTGCGTGACACTCTCGAATAAATCTCGACACTTTTCAGCCGCCGTTCATCGGTGGCAAGAAAGAAAGAGGGAGAAGCGATTATAGGGTCTTACAGAGATGGTAGCTTCGTATTGCTTGCAATTAGCTGGCAAGCAAACTATGCAGCAAGCTGCTCTCTCTCTCTCTCTCTTCCACTGTGAGGTAGGCCCCGTATGCGATAAAGTTGCGGGTGTTTAAGCCGGCGGATGCAGCAGCAGTAGCAGAAGCACTGACGTACCAACGCTTTAGCACCCTCGCCGTCCCGAAGATTAATTGTGGCCCTCACGTGCAAGAACATCCAACGTTAGTCCTGGCTGTGCCTCGCTCTCCCGACTAACGCTAATAATTTTCAGAATATAGAAGAAGAAGGCCCTCCCTATTCCGCCCGTCGTCGCAATTCCATGAACACGAGGTCCGACAATTCCACCCCCTAATATTTCGTTTTTCAGTAGTGTGTACTCACAGCGTGACTAAAGCCCTTAACGTTTATAAAATACAAGTGAAACATAAAAAATGTTGCCCATATATTTTCACGGAAAATATGCATCCCAAAAATAGTGGTCGGAAAAAACCCCCTGCACGTTCTCCGGAGTTTTATGTCCGCTTCAGCTGCGGGATTTTCGATTCCGGTGGTTTTTCATCCGGGATTCGTAGAGACAATGTTGGGATGCATACAAAATATTAAGCAATATCAATTTATCGTCACAGATAGTGAATTAAGAGTAACTGCCATCCTAGTTGTCATAACCTAATGCGTTTGTGGAAATATTATCTACAACATTATTGCAACTTCACTTTTTAAGGTGACTTGTCAATAACATTTTTCATAAATCCTATTAATATTGGTCGATTTTGAGGATTGTACACTTTTGGGTTATCAAGGTGTCGTAGTCGTAGTCATATCTTCCTCACTCAGTTGACTCTAATAGGGTGAATGCACCAGTAATTGAACAGTCAGCAGCGAATGAACAAGTCCATGATGAGTTTTGACGTACGTAACAAAACGTTCGATTATTAATTTGACTATTTTTAGCTATTGATTGCGATTATCTCGACGCAGAAGCCTATTTTTGACTAAAAGTGGAGGAAACGTTGGCCAGCTCATTTACTGGTGTTTTTGTATTTCCATTATGAAGTTATTTTCCATATACTTTGCGATAAAAACAAGACAATATTTTAGTTTTATCAGATAATTCGAAATTCTGGTCATTCAACAAAATGTTCGACAATAGCCAGCAAATATTAGATCTGATAGAAACCGATGATAAACATATAGTTTGGCTTAACTGTTTATTCACTGGTGACATCGACATGATTTTGGGCACTTCCACCGCCTAATATTGCATTATATAGTAGTATATACTCAAGCTGTAAATAGAATCCTCAGCGTCCATAAGATGCAAGTGAGACTCAGAAAATATTGCTCATATATATTTACGAAAAAAAATGCATCCCAAAGATATATTGGGATACTGAGCAATCTAAAATACTGAGCAATCTTAAGTCATCGTGGAATACGGTGAATGAAGTGTAATTGCCTTACCCCAGTTATTATAACCTGTTGTGTTTGGGAAGATATAACGTACTTCGTAGTTGCAGCCAATATTTACTTTTTTAGAAGGTTTCTCTGACATCTTTCATAAATACTTTTAATATTAGTCAATTTCAAAAACTCTAAACTTTCGGCGCTAATAATTTCCAGAATATAGAAGAAAATTTCTCCCCATTCCGCCTACCATCGCAATTACATGTTGGAGGACGAGGTCCGAAGTTTCCATTATCTGATATTGCGGTATACAGTAATGTGTACCCAAGCAGTAACTAGTATCGTTTTGTTGCAAAAAAATATACCAGAAACTTCTTTTTTCATTTTTTTATTCATGAGTCGTTCTACGAAAAACATGCATCTGAACAATATATTAAGGATGCTTTTAAGTTATCGGGAAATCTCAAGTCATCAATGTATGGTAAAAAAAACTCAAACTGCTCCATCACAGTCGTCACACACCGAGAGAAAAGATTTCATTAGCGCCAAAGAAATGGGTGCGTTGACATCGTATTAATTGATTTTAATGGAATAGTGCACTCAAATTTCAAAGAAAACATTTAATTGCCTGTAAGAAAACATTTACTTGGTGAGCATATAATATGGAAACAGTTTCATCGTTTTAAAGGAAAAGTTTACATTCATTCAAAGGAAGGGTCTCCTTGACTCATTGAGAAGATACACTTGATGACAGCAAGGGCTCTGAGAATTTCATCATCCAATGATGAACACCTACGGTAGGGTGGCCCAAATTTTCGCGACATTTCTTCATTTTTAGTCTCACCGAATAAAAAAGATAACTTCGATGAGACAGCAATGCTCGCAAAAAAATTAACTTGCGAAAAATTATTTACAGGTCGCACAAAATGTTTGACAATTTTCAAAACGATTTTTTTTCTTTATTCATCTCTTAACCCTTATATTATCTTGTTATCTCATTTTTAGTTTATGGTCAAAAAAAAAAAAAAAAAAATTGTCATTAAAAGGTTGGTCAACGACAAAAAAGATTTTGGAATAAATCAATGTGGGTTTTCTTATTAATTTTCCCCAGCTCTCACATCAGATTTTATCTAGTTATCCAACGCTTAGTTTATAGTTGAAAAATATCCCAAAGTTATGATTGACACAAGTATTGAATATGCAGATGTAGATATCTTTAGGGTTATGAAAAACAACTTATTTCGTTGAATGACTGCTTATCGTTAAAGTTTTCATAATATATTTATCATGCTAGAATAAGATATTATGAATATAGTGGATAATGAATAATAAGTTAAATAATGAGAGAAAATCAACGGTGACGGTTAAAAAAATAAATAATGCAAAACAAATTGATTTATTTGAATATGTTTTGCGTCGCTGAGCGATATATTGATAACAATTTTTTCTTTCTAAACTGAGTCATTTTAAATGAAATTAACCGATGTTGTAAATAGAAAATCCACGTAGGTAATACATATTTTTTATAATATACGTAGAGACAGCGAGCAAGGTATAGAAAAAGCTGGCAAGGCTTATTAGACCCAAAAAACTGTCCTCTGTTGATATTGACATGCTGAAATTTATAATCCATTTTGATTATGAAAATAATGCTGATAGCATTCTGCTCTCACGGACATCCATTGTTATGGATTCTGATGGTTCTGGGGTCAACTAAAAGGTATTGAACGCATGCTTTTGTTAGCAATGGCAATTTCGAATGGAACCTATTTACAGTGAGTTGTTGCATTTTATGTGTGTTTCTTCACTATCATTTTTCTCTAATAGCTATTGTTTTTTATTTTTATTTACAGTAGACATTCTACAAGCTGCGATCTTTAAGCACAAAAATTGGCCCAGAGTTTTTCTCAGACTAGACAATAAAAATTGATATTTTTTTCCGAATGCAGAGTACAACATTCCAATACGCATTACTTTCGGCTGTTAATGAGCACTACTAGCGAACCGGGCACTACGATATCATATGTTCGTCCTTTGCTTCCCGCTGTTTCATTTACCGATTGCCTCAAATACCACTCACATATATATGAGCATTTGAATATCCAATTGTCAGCAAGAAACTCATTAGAATTTGTGGAAGTCAACTTTACTGAAATCTTATCACGTACGATGAATGGTTAGAAAATATTGGAATAGTGAAGAATGCGGCTTTTCGATTTTTATGGAATCATGTGTTATGGATATTCTAGAGCGTAAAAAAGCAGTCTTTAACATAAACGATTTTTAACAGTTGAAACAAGATAAGATTTATACTATCTTAAAGAATAAAAAGTATTCCTTCAAAACTGTTCTTTTACGCTGTAGAATATCCAAAACACATAATTCTACAAAAATCGAAAAGCCGCATTCTATCACTATTACAATACTTTCTCACTATTTATCGTACGTGATGAGATGTCGGTATAATCAACTTCTACAAATTCTAGTAAGTTTCAATTAGATATTTTGAGATATCTTGAGAGATATTTAGAATAAAAGATATGTAGTTGATCCATAATCTTGGAATATACCGGACATATACCAAAATAATCGGTAAGTGAAGTAGCGAAAAGCAACGGACGTACATATGATATCGTAGTGCTTGGTTCACTAATAGTGCTCATTAACAGCCGGAAGGACTGCGTATTGGCACGTTGTACTCTGCATACGGAAAAAAGATTGATTTCATTGTAAAATCTGAGAAAAACTCTTCCCCAAGTTTTGTGCTTGAAGATCGTAGTTTGTACAATTTTTACTGTAACTTTCAACATAAATATAGCTTCCCGATTTGAAGTAAATAGGTTCGATTTGAAATTGCCATAGCTTAAAAGAAACCTATGTTCAATACCTTTCAATTGACCCCCGATCTATCGGAATCCATAACAATGGAAGTTCAACGGAGCAGAAAAATCATCAACATCCTTTTCATAATCAAATTGGATCGTAACCTTCAGCATGTCGGTATCAACAGAGGAAAATTTTTGAGTCCAATAAACCTTGCCAGCATTTTCTTTATCTTGCTCGCTGTCTCTACGTCAATTACAAAAAATATCTACGACCTATGTGGATTTTCTTCGTTGAAAATCGGTTGTTTTCATACGGAATAGCTCAAATCCAATAATAAATTAGGAATGACATAACAAAATCATATAAGGTATGAGACATTTGTTTTGCTGTTCTCCCGAACAAGTGGTCTTGCGTTTCAAGGGGCTCGTACTTGAGCTCATTTCTGCCTTATTTAAGCACGTTCTCTTAAAATTTGAGCTTTATCTGCCAAGTAGCTTAGGAAAAATAGGCCTCAAAATTTTGAGCTGTGGTGAAGGGAAGCGCCACTGCCTCTTTAATGAAATCAATGGAAAAACAGTGACGATTACTTTGATTCAACATCACGTTGCATTGGGTTTGAGATCATGCAATGAAAAGGTACTATTTGAACCCAAGTATTTCTTTTCAGTGGCGAAGATTGCCGTGAATCAATAAAATCTCCTTCCTCGGTACATAGCCCAGGGTTTTCGAGGAAATACTATCCACCTCATCATCTGCAGCCATTTTCAGAACAGTTTTCGATAATATTTTTATTTATTCAAATTTTTTATCAATCTTAACGATTTTTAACTTTTGGATGACTGTCATTTGTTGTTGCAATCAATTATAGTATATTACACTACCAGGGCAGAAAGTTTGCCATTCCTACACTGCACGTCACGATGCCCTCGGCTTCGCCATCATATCGCGCAATCCAGGGCTGTCAAAGTTCTGCCCGTGGTGTGTACTATTTTTCTTTATAGCCGGTCTTCTTGGGTGAAGTTTCCGATTCAATAATTGATTGCGCCTCTGCATCAAAATCTCTTTATATTTCTTCCTCGTCCATTGATTTATCCGTTGAAATCATTTTGATACGAGGATTTGTGTCTCCAAAATAAATAAAAATATCACGTAAGCCGCTTCGTGGTTACGTTAAATGATATACGTGCGCGCGTAAATATAGTCAAGTGACTGACATCAGCGGAAGCAAACATTTTTTTGCTCCCGCTAATACAGAGTGCGTGCGTGTAGCTTTACCGATGCACGAATTTTGGACTTTCTGCATCAAAATTGCTGCCGAAAGTACGTACTTTTGACTGAGCTATATAGGAAAATCAATTTATTTGCTGATTTTGTGTATATTTGTTTTTCGGTTTATATTTTTCATTTTCATATAAAAGGATTTTCTCTTTTCTACCCATAACATGAGAAGCTTTTCTGAAGTTTCCAAAGAATTTATTGTGTTGATCTATATATATATATATTTTTTTTTAAACTTATTGAATACCACGCGCATAAGTGCACTCGTTAGAAGTTTTCCTCACCGTGTTTTTTTTTTCTCAGTGCATAGCTAGATAAGACATGAGATTAAAGCAAGAACGACATCTGTGCTAAGGAAGTTATAATTAGCGACACTTCATTCGATGTTAGAGTTTATTCCTCGCCTGTGACGGTTAAACAAATCATACTATCATAAATTTATTTTCACGTATAATATTCGCTTTTGCATGTAATAGTGTAAGGTACGTTATGGCTCAACGCTAATCGGATTAAGTTAGGATTTGCTTAATCATAAACTTGCATTGAGCATGCAGGAACACCCGGCGACTGCGTTCATTCGCTTGTGGTTCACCTTTCAGTGCATGGAGAGATTCAAGTGCCTCTTCCGCTGGTTTGCGGGACGGTACGCAACGTGGAGTACTCTCAATACAATTACCCAAAATGTAATCCGATCAAGAGGTCAAGCTTAGGGATGCGGAAACAGTAAAACAGAACGAAAGTTTCTAAATCTTCCGGGGTATGTTATCGTTATTCACACAATCCCAAGTTAGCCCGAGTGGCAATATACATTATATTGACCTGTTTGTCCCAAGAGTATTTGTGGGCTCCATTGTTCAATGCCCAAATATCTGAAATCTATAAAAAGAAAAGAAGATAGCGGAGAGATCAATGGTAATTGGCGGATTGAACTGGTGATAGGGAAATTATTTTCAGCCAAAATTAAGCCATTATATCTGTGAATCACTTCTACAGAATGCCCCAGTACCATCACTGGTAAGTAAATCCCGCTATTGTAATGGCCACCGAATAACTAATGCTGCACATTTACGTAATGTGCCTAATATTCTTTTGTCGACAGCGAATGAAAATGGAAGGCTCGTGAGATAACAATGGAAATGAACCAAAAAAAAGGCTGGCAAGAGAGAGAGAGAGAGAGAGAGAGAGAGAATCATACATGAACACAAAGCACGTATGCTTGATCTAATTAATCAGCGATCCGGTAATACACGGGGAGAGGACTTGGGTACACATAGCCAGAATGACACGCTTCGGTATAGTATGTAGAGGCACACGCGGGCTTTACATGCGCTCACCGGCACCAAACGTCAAGTACCTTTCGGCGCAAAGCGGCTAATAAGGGATATACTCATTGATTTCCGGTCAATGGCGGTACGTCGTTAGGCAGCCCCTTTACAACGCTGCCAGAAAACAATAATTGTTTGCACTCTATATACGGCACTAGAGATTGCAGGAACAGATGTGATGCATATAGCTGCATGGCTAAACTGTTTTGTTTTCAGATCACTCGATGTCATGTTGAAAAACAACGGTGTTTTATTGCAGGATTGAACAAGAGCTATTTTGCACGATTTTTGTCAGTAAAAATCGGAGGATTTTAAAGTTTGCTACTATTAAGGAAGTGTTATGTATACGACGGGACATCCCATCCCGATTTGACCTGGGTCTGACCCTCGACCTTCTCGATATGGCTCGTAATTTTTTTTTGGACTGGCTACACCCTCAAATGCTCCAGATTCACTTATTTCTACTTTTTTATGCACATTTCCTATCGAATGCTATCATTCTTTAAAAATCTCAAACACCCTGAAAAATACTTTGTTGAATTTCGGAACAGTTTATAGCCAAAGTGGACAAGATTTTTCTTCTTGTAATTTTTAAGCTTTTAGAAACTATGATAATTAATATTTAAAAAATTATTTTAAGAAAAAAAATAACCTACTACATGCGGATTCTTTCGAATTCAGCCTCTATTCCAGCGACAATATGGCATTATCAAAAAAAATTTAAAGATATTTCTCCACATAGTTTTTACGTATTTTTGTTTCAAAAAATATTTAGAAACAGAGAAAAAATCAATCTACGATCGACGACTTTTCAAATATTTCTGTATTACATATATAAATCTAAAATTTCTAAAAATCTGAAAAAATACTAATAAAATCCGGCTTTACATTGATGCAAATACGAATTTTGTTTGTCTTTACATTTACATAAACATACTAACAGAATCCGTCCATACATAAATGTAAAGACAAATGTTGTTATAATTTTTTCAGTTTTCTAGGAATTCTTCAAATTTTCCCGGACTAAGACGCTGTTTCAGCACCTTACAAGCGACATTATAGCACTGAATACTTAACAAACATTTTTGTATACATATATACAGGAATGTTTGATAAGTCGTCTATTGTCGATTTATTTTTTCTCGATTTCCAAATTTTTTTTTTAAGACAAAAATACTTTAAAACTATATAAAGAAAAATCTTCAAGATTTTCCAATTACAGCATGTCAGTGCTGGAATAGAGGCTGAGTTCGAAAGTATCCGACAAGTTCGTAAAAATTTGATACAATTCTGAAAAAAACCCGGTCTTACTCAAATAATCGTTTAACCAGTGACATGTAGTAAATATATATATTTCTTTTCATAGATAATTTTTTTCTTATAGTTCTCAAAAGCTTTACAATGATGAGAAGAAAAATCCTACCCACTGTAGCTATAAGATAAAATATTTCGATATTCAACAAAGTAGCTTCAGAATATATGAGATTTTTAAAATAATGGTATTTGAAAGGAAATTTGTATAGAAGAAATATAATAAGTAAGCGTTCATTTAAACGTTTGACTGGTCACTTGTGGTAGATCACTTCGTTTATATATTTTTCAAATAGTTTTTCTTCTTAAAAAAACTTCTAAACTATAAGAAGCAAAATATTGCCCACTTTGGCTCAAAGGCAGATAATTCCGAGTGCAGGTTGAAGTTACGAATAGAAAATACACGAAAGTCTAAAATTCCGAAATTCAATATCTCACGTACATTTTTGACGCGATTCGCTAGAAAACTTTTCGTCAAAAATGTAGGTGAGATATCAAATTTCGGAATTTTAGGCCTTCGTGCATGTATTTACCATTGGGGAATTCAACCCGGCCCCAAAATAAACAATTTTTGAAGATGTTTGTAAATCTGATAAATATAGAATTAAAATGTCTAAAGATGATAATGTGTGTTCAAAAAAATGATTATCCCATTTGATAATCGACTTAAAGTATGGTACGGAGTGACATCACTCTAGAATTTTTAGAATAATAGATTGTTTTTTCGCTGCAGTTGGTCCTATAGTAAAGTAGTAGCTTACTATTGTCGAAACTTTTTTCCGACGCGTGTGAGTTTGCAGCACTAGCCGAAGGCGAGTGTTGTAATCACACGGGATCAGAAGAAGTTTCTCGCACGAGTATCGTATACAATTTTATGCCACTAGTGCGAGACGCGCCTATTCCACGCACGCGAGCGATTTGTCTCCTCATCTCGGATCGCGCGCTCAGCGTAATCGTAAGACCTTCAACGTAATTTTTTCGGAAGCACTATTTAAAGACTGGAGGGTCAGATTCCTTGAACACATAGTTACGTAGTTACATAGTTACATAGTTGCATAAAGCGGTTAAAAATGTCTACAGTAGCCTTGCGAACATTCGCTTTAGTAGTACCCAGCAGCTGTTTAATTAAGTGTAAGATTTTTTTATGAACAATTCGCTGCTTTTTTTGGAAACGAAATTTTGTATAGAATCAATGATAGCAAAAATATATTTTACTAACAACATAGTTCGCTGGTCATTTTTGTATACAACAGAATTTGGATGATATCGAATTTTTTTATTTAATTTTCATTCTGACTCCCTCGTCTTAAGGTAATTGTAAAGATGTTATTCTAAAGTGTCAACGATCAATTGTTAATTGACCTAATAGTGCTTAGTTATACAAAATATCACATTGTTATCATCACTAATTGTAATTACTTATTATTACGAGTCAATCATCGCAACCATTCAAGTATGGTCTCCTAAATAATTGCAAGTACAATTATAATATATATTCTATTTTACGACAGAGAATAAAAAACTTTGGTATTGCTCTAAGAATGATGGTGACCAGATGCTTACACTGGAAGAAATGTGTTATTGAATGGACGAAAATGTGCTAAAGAACCATTTACTTCAAAATTTTCAAATGAACCATTAATTTAAGCCAATTACATATTTTTGATTGATTATTTCGTTCAGTGAAAAAAAAAATGGGTTTAATTTTATTTCTACGTCGGCGTACCATTAAGAAAAATTAAAACCCTGATAGATAGGGAAATATATAAGGTTTAAACAAATTTTTTTTCATAATTGCCCTAAAATTGTATCATGGTTAAAAATTGAAATTGAAAGAAAAAATAAAATTTTACAAAGATCTAAGGAAGCTATATAGTTCTTAATTGTCATGTCTAGGATCTATTATCAGCCTCCAAATCATATAAAAAATTTAGATTAACAGGTTTAATCAACCTTGAAAAAAAAAATTCCGTCCTTCACTAATTTCGCTATTTCTCGAAATCCAATTGAATTGGGGATCCACAACTTCGAGGATCTTTTCATTCTATTAGTACCTACGTATCCTTTGAGTATAATTCACATATCTTTCCGGGGCCAATTCACCATGCATATACCCCTAGGGCCTGTGGTTGACTTAACGTAATATTTCGTTACTTCAGTTAATTACAGTTTAATTACTTTAGTTGAATGGATTTTTAAATGAAGCATATAACCGATTTCCTTAACGCGAATATCCATATATATATGTATTTTTTTTCTTTGAAACATAAATATATTCTAATTCATATATATATATATATATATTTAAAACACATACAATCATTAATTCATTTGACTCAATGAAATACATAGTTGCCTCGATTGTACTGATTCTTTAGATCAAAGAAATTCTGGTGTTTTTATATGATTGACTCTACGCAATATATCGTCGTTTAAACCATACGTATAGTTGCTACAAATACCGAGCTACTTGAGTCAATTATATATAAGTTAAATAAATGACTTAGTACATTCAATGGTTTTATTTTTCGCACTATACTGACCAGAGTTATCCCACAGCAGGATAAATTTCGTTATATATGTCTATGGAGTATGCGCTCGGTTAATCTTCTCGCAGTACCGACGAAGCGTGCCCGGCGAGGAAAAGGAAAAGTTTCGGGGGATCGATAAGCTATAGCGATAAACGGATATATCGGGTGCTCAGCGATTGAAGTATCCCAGACGAAGGCATTCGGCGAACATTTTATTTACGAGTATCTCCGTGAGTACAGGAGAGAGCGTCTGTACTTGCTGTCGAAAGACGAAATAAGTAAAGCGACGGTGGAATATATCGCGCGTTTTAAGGTCAATCGTAGCAGTTATAGTATTCGAGGAAAATTCAAGTGGCGTTTGAGAAGAGTACGGAATATCGTATTTCGTAGCACTGCATCGAATTACGATATCCAATCATAACCCATATTGAGTTTGGCGTTGCTGTGTAGCACGGAAGATATAGCAGTATAGTCCGTTGGCAGTGCAAGACTTATCGGTACTTAAAAATTCCTCTTTCTAAGATACGACATAATATCACGTGTACTCTTAATGAGCTTTAACGTCAAAACTCTGGCCACTCCAAGTAGACACTCTTCGCCTAGTATCGAATGGTTGTTAAATATCCACACCCGCATAGTTTTGAAATTGTATAAGCTCATCATGAGTCTGAGGGACCTCAAGTAACGTGGAGAGTAATAATGAAGAAGAGGAACTTGAAACAGTTTGTAGGTATATAGTGCACGACCGCCGAAGTGTACGCAGCAATCGAATATACGCTGATGACATCCTTTAAAAGGCAAAACGAATCACTTTGAATAGTTTCTGCTGCCTCAAGAAGCTTTCCTCGGGCGAAAAAAATTTCTTTCCAGATTTTCGCGCAAACGTGTTTACAGTGTTCTAAAACGTCAAACAATCATATTTAAATTAAATGTCCTTTCGTATGAGTGTATTTGTGGGTACGTACGCATAATTTTATCTCAGAACGCGAAAAAAATATCAGTTACTCAACTAAAATTTATACAACATTTTGTGGAGGCAAGTCTCCTTACTTGGTCCCATTTTCACCAGAGATATACTGTCATTTTGTTTTAAAGCAGTTTTCAATTTTTTTTTCATAAATTTTTGTAACTGCCACATTTTCTGAGATATTAATACAAAATTTTGTACAAATCGGGACTACGATCTGTATTTGATTGTACAAAATCGATCAAGCTACTCCGTTTTCATGCAATTTTAAGTCTTTTTTCATTAAGTCCTTGACGCACTCTTACTTCACGTTTTTCAAAAATACTGCCTTGAAATTCGAAATGAACATCAGTTATTATGAACCAAAGCGTAGGATCAAATCTGACGTAAGTCTGTTCAATTGATCGATTGAGTCGAGAACTGATAATTGTAGTAACGAATTATAAAACGAAGCTTCTTGAGGAAGCCACAAGTGACAAAGTACTTTTCTATAAACAGAGCTGGGAAGACTGTGATGAAAGAACAAAAAGAAGCAAAGTTTGTTGTATAAAAAAGTAATTCATTTAGTAGGTCTACTAACGGAATAATTTTCTCATCGAGGGTTCAACAATAGATCTTAAAAACCATTACGGTCTAGATGGACCATAAATGATCAAGGCCCTCGAACTGCTCCCAATAAAATTCGGAATGTGACTTTTATTCGAAGCCTCATACCGAAGTCTCATTCGAAGTATGAAGAATATTATTCATAACGCTGTACACGGACTTCAAACATAGTGGAATATGCTTTTTATTCTACATGCAATGTCCACAAAACATCTGTGTAAACCGGTCAGCCTAATAACATTTTATTTACACGCAATGTCAATGAGGATACGCAATTGTTCATGTGAAATATTTAAAATTTGCTGTCGTCCCCAATCAAAAGTGATTTATTGATACACAAAATTTTTTTTTCTCATACTTATGTCTCGGGTGGTGAAGTGATTGCGCAATTGAGAGCCAAGCTGGTAGTGGAATCGGCTACACCCAATTTGATACTTATAACTATGTCCTGGTAAAAATATTCTACCAAAAATATCTTCGGCAAAAAATATCCCCGTAAGGTGTACAAGAAAACACTAAAAACATTCGCAGAATATATGTTTTCCAATCTATGCTCGCAAAAATATTACTTTTACATTCTGAACGGTTCCACGTAATATCAGATCTCCCTGTCACGTTAATTCATTTCCGGTTCGGTGATGAATACTCCTCGAAATCGGGTTCTGACGACATTCAAATTTAATCGTACAACTGCACAATAACATTCAACAGACACGCACACGAATAATATATTGGGCATTCCATACGAGTCCGGCTACCTTAAAGAAAAAAATTCAAAAATTTCGCAACAAATGACAACAAATCATTTGATATAATTCTAACAGATCCACGATTCCAATAGGTCCATTATCAGTTACTTTTTTGTGTCATTTCATTTACAATTAATACAGTCAATACTCTAATTTCGATAATCCGTTTCTAATTATTTACAATTTTGTATTGGGGGGAGGGGGGGGGGGGCTTCGCCCTCCCAGCCCCCCAGCGGAGGCTTCGCCCTCTGCACCCCCTTCAACCCCTCCTCGCGCGTTCGACCCGGCCCCATAGTGTTTATTTATTTGCGTGGTTATTTTGATTATATTATTTTTAAATATTATATGTATACTGTATCTATTTATGTCTTTATGTTATACGTTACATCGAGTATCCGGAGCGTCTCTCCGCTGATTGAAGAACCGGCCGCAATATTTTCAGGACATTTTAGAATCAGGTCATTTTTGCCGGCGGATATTTTTAGCACAGGATATTTTTGCGCCAGGACATTTTCACTAGCGAATATTTACTGTTAGGATAATTTCCTAGGATATTTTCGTTATGGATATTTTAGCAAAAGATATTTTTGGTGTTACTATGTAATCGTTTCAACAACAAAAAATTCGCTGTCTTGTATCTATAAGCAATAACGTTTTTCTTAACGAAATAAACATTTATAAAAACGTTTTATGTAATCAAATTCATTGACTATTCTCTAAAAACTTACCTTTATATTTAGTGCCATTGGGATACGGGTAGTGCGAGCCAGACGATGAAGATATTTCTGAAAATTAAGATTCGCTATTGATAACGTGTAATTTTAGTGAAGATGGATTTATGGGCATATTTATAACCAATAGAAAAGCCAATGACAAAATTATGTCACGCGGAAATTTAATATTACATATGACAGATGGTTGATATTCAAAGTTTAGAAGTGTTCATCAATGTTATTTTTAAAAACTCACTGTAAAGCTTTATACTGCCATCTGTGTCACCCAAAGAATTTCTGGATACGCATTTGTATGATCCGTAATCGTTCTCAGTTACCGAACGTATCGTCAATTTCATACGAACTTTGTACGCGTTGTCAATGAATTCGGTTTCGTATTTTCCACCTGTAAAAAAAAAAGGTAATTGTACCATGGAAGGCTCATACGACATCGTGACATCTGGCAGAAACATCAAGAAAACTCGTTCTCTATTGTCTCTCTCATTATTTACTATTGTCAGACGCTTATTTAATTGGATTCAATATTCGCATTCTATTCGCATGTCCATCACATGGAGAATCTCGTACAAGAATATCGATCATTCATTCAAACCAAAACGAAGTTTGTCTGCTGTCGAATCGCTACCGATATTAGTCATTCCCCATGGAAATAAAAACTCATATCAACATTGGAAAATTTAATAGCAAAATGCATTTGTAATACAAATATGCTTAGTAAGTGAGGTAACCCATCCGGTTTCGTCATGGGTCTGACCCTCGACTTCTCGGATTTCATCCACATTTTAGAGAGTGTTCGATTTTTTTTCCCATATTCTTATTAAATTTTGATTAGATACTCTTTTAAAAGGAATAAAAATGGCTGACGTAATTTATAAGTCTGAAAAAATTATCGAAAATCTCATATCAGAAAAAAAATATTCAAGCGTAAGAATTGCACAGAGCAACGTTCGAGTAGCTAATGGTTCGGCAGCTGTCATTTTCTACGTTGGCTACGTTTAACCTCATTTTTTGATTTCCAACGTAGGAATGAAAAATGGGATTATATTCTTATAAATGTAACTAGAGCACCAGTAATGAATAGAAAATAACATTTGATATAAATCGATCAATTTTTTTTTTCTAATCACACCAGGGCCTTGTGCGAGCTAATTCGTCTGCGAAAGTGTTCTACAGAACCGGACGAGATAACATGATTTTTTTTTTTTTTTTTCAATAGGGCTGTCCACATCGGAAAACTTTTTCTACGGACAAGACTTTGTAGATATCAATCGACGAGAATATCGCGTGTCGGTAAGGTAGTAGGCTAAGCAGGCAGTGGTTCTCACGCGAGTCCGTATAGTGTCACCAGACGTCCGCCATTCGGGCTCGCGTGAGGCACTGGTTCTCGTGTGAGAACCACTGCCTGCTCGGAGTTCTACCTTACTAACACTCGATATTATCTCTTTCGATATCGACGGAGTTAATGTGTAGGAACGAAAGGTGTTGGAAAAGTTTGTGTTGGATCGATTGTGTGGGACTGAAACGTCTTGTAAAGCCCCTGTGGGGTATCGCATTGTGTAGTAAAGAATGTGTTGGATTGAAATGTGTAGGAACGACATGTGGAGGAAAAAGCGCGCGAAGATCAGAAATGTGAGAGAATACCGGCGCGTAATATCAGCACTGTGGAGAAACGCATGTGGTGGATCTGCGCCGACGTGACAAGAAATGTGCGGGAAAGAAGAGCTGCCCTTTAATTTATACAAAGAAGGCAAAAACTCTGAAATTTTTATTAAAAATGCTGCAGCCACAACTAGCAAGGAATAACCAATCAATTTAATGATTCTGAGTTTCATTTAACGTTGATAAATAGTTTTTTTTTCGTTGAGAAAAACTCCGAATAAAAGAGAAGCAGACGCCTAATCTACGCTTAATCGCACATCTAATCTGGGTTTAGACTTAACATCATTTATATGTAATACGAGATTTTTAGGAATTCTTTTGAATTTTTGTATTTGGGCTAAGATTATTTTTATTTTGGAAAATTGTGATTAACTTAAACTTAAAAACAAATAATCGGAAGTCAATTTCAAGCTCCCTTTCAGAATCAGGGCAATAAGATTATAAGTCGTACATAAAATCCGAGACATCCGGAGTCAGACTCAGGTCGGGACCAGGTGGAATGCTCCATATATTTGTTCAAGAGTGTATTTCCTACGATATGTTTGGTGTATATATCGTTACGAATATAAATATTAAGAATAACAAATAAATACAATATTACAGAAATGACTATGAAGTAGCTGAATAACTTGACTGATAGCAAATGTCGACGATGGCAGATTTCACCGAACTTTGGAAGTTTATAAACGTTGACAGATTGTGATTGACGTAATTAGGAGTTAACTTCAATGAATTCTATCTGCACAAAAACAAACATAAGCCTTCGTTACTTCGGTCGCTTGAAACAAAAATATATCATATTTTGTTCATTAGTGCTAGAAATCTTAGCCGGAAGTGTGAAATAGTCCACGATACTAGTGCGGCACGCGCCGAAGACGAGTGTCGCAATCACACGAATTTATCGCACAAGTATCGTACGAAATTTTATTTCGCAAGGTATAAAAATAAAGATTTATGCGCGCGAAGCGTGCGTAAAACATCATTTCCCGCACATAGTGGAAAAAACATATTTTGTCCACTTATGTTTTCATGTGACATACCTTGCGATCAATAAAATTATCATTCAAATACATAATTTTCAGCAATACACATTCCGTGGCAACAATTCTTGACGCATAGCTATATTGGCACCTGCTAATAAATATGACAGGTAAGTGAAGATGAGGAAGCTGTTTCTTAGCGAATGCTTCTCTAATGGGCATATATTGCAATTCACTGCACTATGAAGCTAAACTGGGTTCAACCGCTTGCTCGTGTCCAGAGAGCAATAAACGTGTAAAATTGACGATGAAACGTTGCTCTTTGTCGTGGCTTGACGTTCGGCCGTCACAATGGTTCAATCAAGTTAGAAGATGGCCTCACCCTATACGCGTGTCTGCCCTGGCTAACTTCGGTATTCGGCACGCGGTGTGCGCCTAAGTAAACGTGATTTCTGTTTAGATCGGCACCATTCAGACATTTCCGGCGCCTTACCTTTAGAACCTCGAGCTACAACGACTACGGCTTATGCTGTGGCCTCGATGGGAAGGGAAACGACCTGCGGAAGTAGATAGTCACGGGAATTTTCGTCAAAGAAAAGTAACATCACCCAGAAACGAAATCTCTTCAAAAGTATACTACATTGGAACGTGATTCCAGGTCGATTCGGTGCATTACGAATCGCGATTCATACCGGTAAGATATTCATCAAACAATTCACTGTCATCTTTTTGTTTTTCTGGTTCACATCGTCGATTATATTCAATTGTTGGTCTGATTCAAAATACAAACGTAATATATTGATGCTGTAACCGTAGAATATATATGAGGCATTCTTTATCAACTGGGTTACTTTTTCCGGTCGAACACCCGTACAGTTTTCCAAATCCGTCACTTTGTTGTACTAGTTCTACACATATCTCTGAATATCAGTTTTAATATACTATATTTCTGAAAATATTGATCGCTCAAAAAATTCTTAGGGACAATGAGTTTTTCATTTTTCATTCACTTTTTAGTGACATTGAAGTCATAATTTTTCCAATGGAAGAAAATCAATTTTTTGCAAAAATAAATAATAAACATTTTTTTTTAAACAAAAAACATACCTTCGGTATATAATATATTATAATATATTTATAAAAATAAAATATTATTTTGTACCGAGCTAAGATTACGAATATGATCCAGAGTCTAGAGTGCTAAGAAGAATTTACGAAAGCAGCAGAAACAAGCGACTAAATCTGATCACTAGTAAAGATTCACTAAGAAAATTAATTTCGTCTCGGCAAGCTCAAGATTGCACAGCGAATAATCACTACCAACAAAAACATTTTGAAACGCAGGCTGTCTTTTCATGCGGCTATGCGTGCGATACGTGACTCCGCAGCAGTTACGTCAGTCTGAAGTTGGGTTTATAAAACCATCGCCAACCAATTAGAAAGCTCGAAAAGTGTCTTCGATTTTCGATATTTCAACTTTCGATGTGTCACGTTGCTTTTAAGAGAGGATTTAAGAAAGGATCAGCTTATCTCAGTAATAAATAATTTCTTAAAACTAAAAGCACAGCTTCGGCTCCGGTTTTTATTTTACAACGTACTTGGGATTGCACGAAGACATTGAGGAAAAAATTTCAAAAAAGCCCCTGCGATTCTGAAGTGGTTAAAAAAAAAGAGAAAAATGACTTAATTATAATTTGTAACTTTTGACCGCATAAGAATTGGAGGTCCTGAATTGGTATTCTTTTCTCAAAATCTTCATACTCAAAAAATTGTTTATTGCTTATTTTTGCGAAAAATTGATTCTCTTCAATTGGAAAAATTATGACTTCAATATTATTGAAAAGTAGATGAAAAATGAATAACTTAATGTTCCTAAGAATTTTTTGAGAGATCAATATTTTCTGAAATATAATGTATTCAAAAGTGAATTTCGGAGATATAGTGTTATTTTTTTTTTAATAACGTAAATCCTGAACGACGCCCTTTAAAAATCTGGAGAAAATCACAGACACTCATCTCAACTAGTACAACAAATTGACGAATTTGAAAAAATTGCCGGGTGTTCGATCGAAAAAAGTAGCCCAGTTGATAAAGAATGCCTGATATGGATGCTGGATCACCGGCTTCATGTGGCCAGGTTGAATAAAAATCCTTGTTTTGAACGTCTTGCCCCTGGTCCGGGTCCTCATCATTTATTGAATTATACTAAGCTATAATCACATTGTGTCTGACATTCTTTTGAGCTGCTGCGCTTTTATAACGAACACTGTAGCGCCCGTCTTGTCCTTATGTCAAATATGACACCAAATTGAACTTGTTTATCACGGACAACCAATTTATAGCAGGCAATCATAGGGGGCATACAACGATGAAAATGTTTCCCTTTACTCATGGACTTTTTAATGAAAGACTAAAAAGCAAATACGCGCGGTAACGCGCGTAACCGGAGGTTCAACAGCGCTCATTACGACAAACTGTAAAATCTCGCGCTGTTTAACAACGATCAGCCGGTCAAACGACCGCCGACCAATCAGAGTTCGAGTTATATCGACAACAATGGTCACGATGGCGCGAATTACGGACGCTTTAATATGAGCTTCATCGTGTCCATTCATGTTGCTCTTCGTCTGTGTTTCGTGATTTTTTTTGTGTGTTGTTCTCTCTATTGTGCCTAGTTTTCTTAAAAAGATAGTGTCGTTATTGTTTTTTCCTGCTCGCCAGGCTCTTTGGGCGAATAAGTGATGAAACGTAGTACATTATAATGAAAGTGAAAATCAACAACAATAGAAAGATAATCTCCAATAACACGAGGCACATGGGCCGGAGAGTCCAGCAATCACGAGTTTCTAAAAAAAAATTTCGATGTCCAGGTCGATATCTTCATGGCGTTTGGAATCCAAGTCGATATCCCCATGGTTTTTTGTATCCAGGTTGATATTTCCATGGACTTTCGTGACTAGTTCGATATTCTTATAGTATCCCAAGTCTGGGTATATTTTTCAGCGGCTTTGACAGCTGAACACAGACAGCCATAGGACGTTGACATGGACACGAAAAGCTATGGAGAGATGTTGACCCAAACGCCAAAAGCTAATGGGAATATCGCCCTGGACGCCAAAAGTCATGGGTACATCAATCGGGGCACCAAAAGCCATGATGACATTGACCTGGATATATGCACCATTTTTGCGGCCGTTGTCAAAACTAACAGAACCTCCTAGACCCTAAAGAACCCAAAGGGCATGAAAAATATAACCATTCCAGATTTTTCGTAAGATCATACTTCTAACATTTACGTAACATGTGGCTTATAATATATTTTTGATGGTTTTTTTAACACTTTGCACCTATGTACACATGAAGTTTATCAATATATCCCACCAGATCAATAATCATCCCTACTATCATTCAAATCACGAACACAGGATACCAAATACATTATAATAGAAGGAAATCGTGACAACGGAAACTCTCCTCTACGGTTCGAGTATCTATTAGGATATAGTTGCAGAGTGGGCAAAAAGATTAAAAAACATTGTGAGATTTTGTCGTGTGATCAAACCTACGTGATATTTCATCGTGCGATAATTGTACTATTGCATCGTGTCACCGTATGTATGCACTTTCTATCGTTACCTCTCTAGTCGCCACAGTTATTGCGATATCGGGTGGTAACTTGGTTTGCAAGTGGAGTGCACTTACAAGTGAAGTGAAGGTTAACGTTTATCAATCGAGGGGTTATAGTGTTATTCCACTCCAAATATTATTATAAAACATGTAGTTCACGCTCTTACCGTCGCAAATGTCGGGATATTGGGATACGATTGTTTACAAAAGTTAGGCTATCATTGAACAATGATTCGTAAAGAATTTTATAGGAGTCGATCGAGTGGATCAAATTTCATAGAAATATGAGTTTTGGAACTTTTATTTTTTCATTGTGGTTCCACTACACATCCTGAGCTAGTGTATACCGAATTTAAACTAACTTACGAAGTGGAACACTGGCCCCTCATTAATTTCTAGCTTAAAAAAACAACTTACTCCACGAGTAAGCTCAATCCGGCATCAAGCTTTTTCCTAGCTTTGTGAACGGTTGAAAATAATGAGGAAGCAATGCGCAAGATTGTACTTTGCAAGCACCTATTTAATACCTACTATGGAGACAATCCGATGTCCCTTGAGCAGGCTTCAGGACCAAAGCCTTAGAGTAACACGATTCTAATCAAAAGGCTACGTATTTGCAGTTACAAGAGTATCCCACTTATAGTACAGCTGAGAGAACGGGGTAAGACATCTGTACAGTATATTTGCTATAGACGTGGTGATAACAGTAAGATAGACAATGTAACAGTAGACAATGGTATAACCATATTCTGAACCAGCTTGGGTATTACACGTGCTGTATCACCAAAATGTATGTTCCACGGGAGTCATAACGAATCTGTAAACCATCAAATAAACGTAAACTTGGTTTTCCGCATGCGAAAGCAAATATACCGCGATTGTTAGGACCAAGATGGGTGCATTGTTACGGATTGTTATTGGTCGTGATACAAATGCAAATATATGGTACAATATTATATTAAGGCTCGAGAGGATGCAGCTTTTTGCTGGCGGCTCCGTTCACGTCCGAGAACACGAGGAGGGCCCATCGGGCTATCTCTGTTACCACCCATACTCTTCTCGTAACCGAAGCGCTCAGGTCCTACCTCATAAATGCCAGATAAAATCACGTTATATCTCTAACGTCGTACGAAAGCGCTTTTGGTGTTCCTCCCCCCTCCCCCTCTTCGCATTCATACATTATTCAGTAGCTAATTCCGTTCGAATAACCAGCTGGAAAAAGAAGAAGGCTTTGGAGAGGAAACGCCTGAATATCGGCGCGTCTAATAGGCGTAAGGGAATTCGCACAGAAACACGAGCGGCATGCCGCAACGAACAAGGAAAAGCTACAAGCAGTCAGATAGCTGCGCAAAAGAGAAGAAGATTCCCCTCAGGCACGTACTTACTTGTCGATGGATTTATGGGCGCGTTGGTAGGTTCGTACCTTTCGTAAAGAATAGTACCGAATTCATCTCATTCTGAGCATATACACTCAACAAAATGCTAAATCTTTTATTAGTATTCCATGCCCTACCGAATGCTGGACTTATCGATAAACGCGCGAACACCTGTTACAATGTATTCTGTAATGACTATATTAGACTGGTTGAAAGGGATGCAATATTTTCTTTTATCAGATTGCTCATGTCTATTCGAGTAATTTCATTTGTAGAAGTCCACGCGAACAAAGAAAACGGTCTAAAATACATAGCCTACACTCTCGAAAGTCGAAGTTTTGGAATATATATAAGAGAGGTTTTTTACGCTGTTATATAAAGTAGAATGTCGCGGGACCGTTCACTATGTATTTTGTTTCAGTTATATAATCAAATTGAAGTTCTTATATAATCTTAAGACCCTGCGATTTTTCGATCACTATATTGCAGAATTCGAATGAGGACATTGTTTCCTGATCCGGTTCTTGGTTGATTTTATTAAAACGCTTCTAGTTTATAGACATAAGTATGTGAAATATTTCGGCTAGATATTGAGATATTGAGTTAAATCGCTTATAGACTGCTGCCCATGAATTGGGGTAAAATTAATTTCAGAGTCTTAAGACTGTATAAACATTGCAATTTTAAAATCAACACCGTATGTAGGGGATACTTTTACCATATCTATCTATCTTTTATCAGTACCGTTAAAGGAAGTAGTACAGATCAATTAGAGGGAAAAGTACAGGTTCTTAACAACTCTTTTGTTGGAGCTTTTCTTTTGAGTGAAAGTACTTAAATCTTGAAGTGCAACGCGAAAAAAAAACACGGTCTTTCCTCGAACAGTCTTACCTATGTAATAAGTGAGGCCAGGGTAAATAAACATTTAAAGAAAGTGAAATAAAAGTTCAGATCAAAGTTCAGTGAAAGTGATGAATAAAAGTTCAGATCGCGTCTGCATATCATATTTGTATCAAGATATTCGTATACAAAATATTATTCCGTTTACTACAGCAAAATTGGAGATTACTTTGCAGTAAGGAAACAGTAAAATAACTTGTTTACTTACTAAAAGGTTGCTATTTGTAAAGTAGCAAAAAGACGGAATTTTGGACGAGCCCAAAATGCCGGGAGTTCATACGAGTCAAGAATAACCTACTACCGCCGTGCTGGTCTAGGATGGTCGTTATCTGGGACCCGGACGAATTCTGATATTATCGCCGCTCACATTGAAATATAAAATATTTATATTTATCTTTAACTCTTCTGATTGAGGCCTCATTTTTCGCCATTCTAAATAAATGGCATTTGCCATTCAATAAATGGTAATGGAGTAATGGAGTTACAACTCCATGAAATTCTTTGTCGGGCGCCATACATGTTTGCTGAGAAATCTGTACTCGCAGGATTTAAGTGACATATGTGTGACTGCGTAGACAAAAATTTGATTTCTTAGGATTTTGTTAATATTAGTTTTTTAGTACCGTTCTGTTAGTAAGTTAATTTATATGGGCAATTATGAGTGATCACTAAAGTAGTATTTAATGATGTATTATTATTCAAGAAGAGTTTGTTGAACAAACATACGTAATTCGGAATAATCAATCGTGAAGAATTCCATTCCTGCTCGTTGGTGAAAATGATTCATGGTTTCTTGGTTGAAAAATACTCGGTATAAACTTTCATACGAATATTGACTATTTATATTATGCAATATGTTGAATGCGCATGCCACATTCTGTTAACATACCTTGAGCAACGATTTCGTTTTTGTCCCTCGTCCAGTAGTTTATCGACTTTGGATATGCTTCGGAGTGACACTCAAGTGTCATGGCTTGTCCAAGATGAGCACCGACCAACTGGTTTTGGATTCCAATCATCGGTGGAACTGCAATACGCAAGAGTTTTTCCAAATATTAATATTCTCTAACGTTGCCAATTTATCAAGATGCTCCAAGCGACTCTCTTACTCAAACTCTTACGTCTTGACAGCGCTTTTTTCGATGTCAACACCTTCGAAATTATGGGATAAGTAAACTATTCTCAGCTACGGTTGCTTAGTTTGGATTAAAATATCTGACCTAAGAGACGCTGCCGCAGATTTTATTATCGGCTTCGTGTGTTAAAAACTCATTTATATATTCTGATTTCACGTCTTTGTTCATCACCTGCTTAATGGTTTACGTGTCTGCAATATCAATACAAAATATTCAAGACGTTCACACTATTGTTGTTCCAAACGTACCGGAAATTACAAAAATAGAATATTAACGATCGTTCTGAACCCAAAGTACCTGTGCAAAATGTCGAGACTATCGATTCATTATGTTATAAAAGTTCTTTCAAGTCTTTCAGACTCTACCGTAGACGATCCACGAATTTCGGTGGTTCAGTCGCAGAGTTGATCCTAGTGTACATTTCGGATTGTCACCTGGACTGTCTCAAATTCCATCCTGAACTCTGACCAGGACGATCCGTAAATCTTGCCAGTTCCATCGCAGATCCATTCCGTTCCGATGTCCATTTTGAATTCTCATTTGGACTCAGTCCTGGTGTCCACCAGGGTGTCCACCAGAACCATACGGTATCCGCGTTAGTCGCTTCGGTGTTCAGACGGTCGATTTTGGACCATCAATAAAGGTACACCCTTCGTCTGTAGTCAAATCCAGAACAACTTTGTAATCTTATAGACGCTGAGGCTTCTAGCTACTTGTGAGAAATGCCTCGACGGCTTGCCATCTAGCGGAACACTTTGTATCATTAATTTGTATGATGCCACGAGATGGTGAACAGACAAATCGTTTCTCACAAGTGGCTTGGCACCTCAGCGTACATGAGACCTGTCCTGAGTTCGACTACAGACGACGGGTCTACTCATCGTTGGTGGTCAAATATGAACTGAACTCTGCTATGGAACCGTCAAAACTTTTAGTTCATCCAGGGTGGGGTCCGGGATGGATTTTAAGACAGTCCGGGTGACAATCTACAATGGATACCAGGATTAACGCTACGTCTAAAGTGGCGAGATTCATGGATAGTCTATGGTAGTGTCCGGGATAGAAGTTAAGACCATCCAGTTGAGAATCCAAAATGGACACTGAGATGGACTCTGCAAATGATTCGCTGATCGTCCAGGTGTGATGCCCCGGAGAGTATTTGGTATCCCGTATGATGTCCGGGATAATTTATTGATCCTGGGCTATTTTTTCTGCGTGGGTTGGCACCGGTTTATGTTGTCACAAAACAGACATTTCTCTCCATGCATACGGATCTTTGATAGACAAAATCGTGAGTGCCAGAGAAGAAAAGCCATTTAGGGTAGAACGCAAATGAGAATAACAGAATAGTGTAACGCGTCACCTCAAGCAAATCGGATTACCCACGGCTTAGACCAACCAAGCTATGCTCTCGTATGATGATCTCTTTTATTTGCCGCACACGCAACGAAGGGCTTGGTTGCGCCGACTAAGGGGCTGAATTGCGCCAACTGAGTTATTGGTTAGACCAACCAAGTTATTCGTTGACCAACCAAGTTATTCGTTGAACAACCAAGTTATTTGTTAATGGACTAAGTTATTCGTTGACCAAGCAAATCATTTGTTGATCAACCAATAACTTAGTTGAAGCAGATTTAACGAAGCGCCTTCGTTGACCCAACTAAGTCAGTTTTACTCTGCAGTTGAATAAGATTATTTTTAGAGACTAGATTATATATATCCATTTACATATTTTTGTATACGTACACTGAACTATCAGCATGACTCTTTTACTGACAGACGGTGGGACTCCATTTGACGCAATGCACAAATACGATCCCATGTGCAGCCGGGTCAGTTTGGTAATGTTGAAATTCGGCCCTTCCACGGTGTTCGCTGCAATCAATACATGACAATAGCCGATAATTACTTTTCACTACACATGCAACAGAGAATACAAAAGTTCGTTTTAGCGATGTTCCGTTGCATATCGAAGAGAACACGGTATGTACTGAAGCCAAAAATGTTACCCAACTCACATGAGCGCACAATGTATACTGGAAAAGTAATTACTTTCCCGAAATATGAATCCGTCAGCATCAAAAGATTCACGATTATAAGTAATTAACTTCTTTTGTGGTACTTTGACAATACATTAATTCACATGTCCCGTCAATAATTATAAACTGCGTTAAAATTTAAACGCTTCAAATACCTCTCGACTTTGTAAAAAAAATTTTGTATAGAGTCTGGGACGCCATATCAGTCGGCATCGTGATATTACCTTAAAGTTACGAGTGCTTATTACACTACGCATTTTATAAAATAGACACCGTGAGACAAGTGTGACAGTATCTACAATCGTTGTGACAATATTTTGTACAATGTATTGTCACTCCCAACAGCTCCAGCCATATTCCCTGAGCGACATGGCAAGACCTGCTATACTGAGACGTGGCCGCGTAACAGGTATAATACGTTTTTACTCGACAGTATGATAAAATTCCCCAAAATGCCGGACTATTTTTAGATAACAATGTGGTTGGGTTCAATCCCTCTATTTTTTAAGAGATGATTCTCAAAAAATTCTCTCCGTGTATAATATCTCAAGTATAAACTATTAACCAGAATTAATACTACAAAATATTCGACTTCACTATTGGTTTTCAGGGTCTGGGTAAATATATCCACGGTTTTCGGTATCCAGTTCAATATCTTCATGGTCTTTGATGCCCAAGGTGATATTCGGGACGTGCATGAGCGCTAGATGCTCAAGCTCGACGGCTCAGCTCGAAGATATTCGATTCAAGCCCGCTTGAGCGTAATATGAGCGCTCATTCCCTTAAACGCTCGCCTGCTTTGAGTGCTCACGTGCTCTGTGTATATGAGCGGCGAGCCCGCTCAGTTGATTTAAGCAACGCACACGCTTGTGGTGATACCGTACTTGAAAATTAAAAAAAAATCGTTCGGACTTCTACCTAAGCTATTTTTTACTCAAAACTCCCAAAAATTCCTTTCAGAAAAAACATCATATTTTATTTATAATTTTTATTTTAAAAAAAGCTAGTTTCTCTATATGATGAATTCTTCTCGAAGTGATGATACTCCCAGTTTAACAAAAAATAGGGTTATCGTAAAACTAATATCATACTAATTAAAATGAGGTACTGAGACTTTAATTCGTACTATACAGCATTTTTTCCCGATTAACATATTTAAAGTTATGGTGTTTTGAAAATCACGTTTAGCTACGACTTCGTCACTGAACTTTAAACCTCTCGTTTATCGAACAATGATTCATCAAAGAATCTAAAAAAATCTCTCAAAGTCCTTTGAGATCTCATCTATGAGATTATTTACAGGGAATTCAGAATTATTGTGGTTTTTATTTTTTTAGTAACGAAATACACAACGTTACGATCTTCGCTGTCAATAATATTAGAAAGATTTTGAGACCGACAGCAGTGGACGCGTGGTCGGTGCGTATGGCTTTGGCGGTACCCAGAGATAAGCAGCATTGTTTGCGGCCATAACTTGGATGGGTGACCGCTTAGCCGCGCACTAGTTTGCGCGTAAATTGTTGAGCGGGAGGCAATTTTCCTTAGTTTCTAATGTTCCTCTAATACCGTACATAGGTTTTAGTATATAGTTATGGAAACAAAAATTCAAATACATTAGTTCACTTTCATGAATTTCAACCCATTTCCTTCTCTAATTGTGGGATACATTCTTGATCCCGTTTTTTTTTGACTGCCGAAAAACTTCATGATGCTGAGTTTTTACAGAAAATTAATTATCGAATTCAACGGGTGGTTCAAACCAAATGAGCAGTTCACGTGTTCGTGTCAAATGAGCGGCTGGCACGCTTGAGTCAAACAAGCGGCTCGGACCGATTGAGTGGCTCAAGCGCTCGCTTCAGACATTTGGTTCGAAGCGAATGAGCGCTCGTTTGTTGATATCTTCTTCGCTTTTAGTGTCCAAGTCAATATATGCATAGCTTCCGGTGTCCGAGTATAGCTGTGAAACTAATAAACCGACCGGGACCCCGAGAACCATGGAGATATCAACCTGGACACTTCGAACTTTGGAGCAATCGACCAAGACAACTAAGACTATGGACCAATCAACTTGGACATGGAAAGCTATAGAGATATCGACCTGGACACCGAAAACCACGCACTTATCGACGTTGACCTTGAAAACTAGTAATTTGATCTAATACTTCTCTGTAATAATTAAGCCCAATAGATAATACTTGAGATATTATACTCTTAATACCGCTTTCAATACTGTTTTAAAACTTTTTTCTTTGCACGGGGTGTCAAAAAGCTCTGCTCGCTAGACGGGACTATTACATTCAGGTTTTGAAGTCAGTCTACATTTCAACTCAGCAAATGCCATTGCATGAATATAAAACAAGCGATACATCGGGAAAGCAGCGTATATGGGAAACGAAGAACTGCATTTGGAGCAAAATATCGGCTGCCTTTTCCGCACCTTGTACTTTTGCTTTTTGTGTTTGGCCTACGTATATATACTGTCGTTTTATCCAGTACCGTAGGTGAGTTCCACTTGCAGTTTCGGAGCGTCGGCTATTTGTAGAAAGCCGTAGGAGCACGTACACCAAGTACCTAACACGATAACGTTGGTTTGATGCTGCGTCTCCGCTCGAGCGTAAATTTAGTTTACTTATCGGGAAGTCGGAGCCTGTGGACTACGTACAAGCCGCGAACACCACCTGATATACCCCACCCTCCAAGTTGACCACAATTAAATCCACCTAGAATATTTGTTCAGCGTCGACTGACTAAATGTTGGTGAATACTAGCGCTTGGGAGTCGTAGGAGGCACAGACGAAAGGATTTAAAAACGTCAATTGAAGTTCGAAATTACATATGCAGAATAAATCGGCGGAACGTGAGGATTTCCCCCAGACTCTTTGTCTCAACATACGTGATGGCAAACGCTGGGAAAGCTCTAGGTTTTGAAACAACTCGTATTCCCATGCCATTCTGAGTTTGTTTTATTTTCTTTTAAAAAAAAAGTCATGTATTTGTTCATACACGTGACATTTTTTTAAACTTCGATGACGTTGCCAGTAAAAAAAATATGTGATTCTCCCGTGTTGACACGCTCCAGCTTTCTGTTTTCCTTTTCTCCCTTGTGGATGACCAGGTGGTTCACTAATGAAGTATCCAACGCGAATAGTGACCCCGATACAACCTACATGTGGACGATAAGCCAAAGCTTTACGTTCCAGCTCCTCCGTCACTCCTCTTTACCCTGGCCAGAGGATGCTATACATGTATACAACATCACCAACGTGAAGCTCTAAAATTAACGTCCCGACTTAATTTGGACGTCGAGCTACCGTGGTGGGACCTTTACAGCAAAACAACTTGATTTACCATTGCGTTCACGCTACGGATATTTTGGTAAAAAACAAAGCTTTAACAAGCAATTTTTAGGCACCGACTCATTAATTAACAAAAAGTTGCTATTGCACTTTCTATTTCCTCAGCTGTTCGTACGATGTCGTATCTCAGGAACCGCTCCACCAAGTGGGTTTTTAATTTATGTGATTTCTTATTTTCACATTAACTTAAGTCCCACGAAGTTAACAGCTGCATATGTATACAAGTAAATCAATACAAGACAGAAAAAAAATCCATTTGTTTTCAATGAAAACACAACTTCAAAAGTCAAAATTGAGTCATTGGAAATTGCTACATATGCCAAATTAGATCATAAGCCGAACCCGCCGAAGACCATTCCTATTCTCGAAGGGACTTATGTTTATCAAACTTCTAGTTGGTAAAAGAGAATGCTCGAATAAGTTTCCCGAGTTAAAATTTAGACCTTTGTCAAAACCTAAATGCGGTAGACACTCAGGGTACACGAAGGTTCCTCCATTCTTTTGACACTTCGTATAACCTTCGAAAATAGCAGATATTAACAAATTGGAGTAAACAAAGTCTACTGTAGACTAAAATTATTATGTTTGAACCTCCAATTAGATTGTGCCGAGTGAGATAAGGTTTTTAAGCCCTTGAATAGACCTTCAAAAGTGGCATATTTTGCCCGATTTCATTCAACAAAGTGTGTACCGTTAATGACGGACTCAAATTCCATCTCGAGATTACCGTCGTCGTGGTGGAACTATTACACTTTAAGGTAGTTCTGTCGCCTAGTGTTGATTTCATATGAATTCGAGAAAGCTGATTGCAAATATTTCTCGAAGGTATGAAGTTCTATGAAAATTCATGCATATAAAAGGTACTGAAAAGAATCATTTTAAATAATAATGATTTCAAAATTTTATTAACACATTCATTAAAAAAAAAAATTCACTGACAAGTTAACAAGTATCCTAATTTTTGTATTACTCAAATGATTCATTAATATTTCTCGATACTTATGAATTTTTTCCCAGATCTTGAAATTTGCTCCGACTTATGTGTTTTTCTACATATTTATTCTACATTTAAAAAATTCAAGACCAACTAAAAAATCTGAAAAAATGTATATTTATCAAGGAAATTAAGTCAGTTAAAAAATGTCAATGTAAAACATTAGTTTAAAAGAACCAATACTGTTTACAAACATATTCAATTTCAACCACTTACAGTATATATCGACCACTATTATTGTGGAATTTCATGCAGCAATATGGTGCACCATAAGATTATGGGAAAAAGTGTAACTTTTTTCATTTATCGTCAACTTCAGATCAAACCGCATGGCAGAAAATGGGTTTTGATGGATTATTTTGTTGCCAAGAGACGGCATTCCGGATTAAATATAGGATTCGTTCCTGATGCTGTAAGATAAAGTTATCAATTTTAATATGGAAAAAAAATTAAATTTTACAAGAATTTACCTCATATTGAGCTGTGATTTATTTCAATTTTCACTGCGGCCCAAATCTTATATTCAATCCAGAATGCTTTCTCTCAGGAACAAAATGGTCCATCAAAACTAATTTTTTACGATTCGGTTTGATCTGAAGTTTACGACAACTGAAGAGAAATGTAGGTATCGGGGAGTGGACTTCAAAGATTGCCACAAAATAAATTTTTTTATTGACACATTATACATGCCACATCTTTTCTAATCTTTTTTCTTAGTTTCAATGTCTGCCAAGAAAAGTTATGTGAACTATTTTTCATTTTTGTCGTATGTTATTTTTTCTAATCTATGGGATCTGAATTATAGTTTATTGATTTCTTGGTTGAAAGAATTGAATAAATTAATACTCCACCGGAATATACCTGAGAGTTCTTCTGACGGTTTGCTGAGAGGTTATTCATAATAACGGTCATCGCTAACACTTTATAAAAAAGTATTTCCAGAAAAGTAAACGTTGTTGTTTACATGCGTTGTCATACTTGTAATTCAGTGTGTATACGAAACTCGGCAAATTATTTTGTAACACTTACTAGACTGGTATTCACAACATAAAATAAGCCCCGCTGCGTCTCCGGCACATACACGATAATTTTGATGCACGCGCCGGCCACGAAAATCAGATGTACATCGATTTGTGTTCGGTCGGTAATAATCGACCGCACACAGCACATTTTTATTGTAACCCGGTAGGGCAAGTCACACGATTGTTGTATTTTCGTAAACTCAGCTAAAACGTGAAATATCGCCAGAAAACGCCATTTCACATTTACAAAAACATTCAAATATCTGTAATTTTTCAATTTTTTGGAATTTTAGTCTAAAATTTGGTAAGTATGTTGTACACATAATACAGAATTCAAATGGAAAATTAAAAAATGATTTATTTTTTATTTTTAAGGTGACTTGGTCCTCTTAAGGAAAATAAGCGAACAATTTTTATAAAACAGAAAAGATAGACTTCCGGGGAATTTGTTGCCTAATATTTATTTTTATCAATTTGGTAATAACATTTTGGAATGTTAATCATGCAAGTTCAATTCTTTTAATACCTTTAATAAGCATTGAATTGTTCAGGTTTTTATACCATTGAAAAGTATTTGCAATTGTCTCACATTTTTCTTGTGAAGAAAAAAAAACTTATACGAAATGAACACTAAGCGACAGAACTTCCTTGAACCACGCGATATTTTCTTTTTCTATATTGAATGGCCTAAATGCGTCTATCATCTGTATGAACCCACCTTTGAGCCCATTGTCAAGAAGAATTTTTTGACCATCTTCACGTCTCCAGATGATGTTCGGTGGTGGAGATCCAGTTGCCGCGCATGATAGTGTGACGTTGCTTCCTTCCCTCGCAACCATGTCAGTGCTCGTTTGATCGTCGATTATGTCAGGAGGTACTACGCAAAAAAAAGAGCATTTTTTTAAACATCACGAAGTCGATGGTGATACACATTTTGACTTTATTTTGGCCTTGTTCATAAATACGTCAGAAAGATAAATATATCTCTTAACAAATATCTATTAGATGTTCTTCGTTTCCTCGATAAAAATAGTTTATGAAATTGATACAGCGAATATAATTTTTCATTCATAATAAGACAACGTTTTTTCATTCCTGCCTTCGTGAATTTCACGCATACGTCGATCAATATATATATGTATTCAATTCCCATTGAACCGTGTTATATTATTTCAGTATATGTCGAGAAGCGAATAATGTCCACAGCGGAAGCGCAGATACTGCTGAGGTTCTGTGATTCGTTCTGGGCAGCGAGCGTATCCGACATAAATCAGTGTAGCTACAGATATAACTTTCACCAGTGAGTTCCAAAGTGGTATAGGCCTGGCAGAGTTAGCCCGCGTATAATAAAGCAGAATGATAACGCGAAACGACGTCCACGAAGTCGTATCCGGTGGGGAACACGTAGCGTCCCTTGGCTGAAGCGAGGAGTTGAGCATGGTGGGCAGTTACGGTCGACAACAGAAGCAACAATGCACGAAGTCGAGAATCAGTATAAGAAGCAGTACGCCGTGGCATGGGCGTCTAGCCCTCGGCCGTAGTTTTAACGTGAACCCTCCATTCTTTTTCCGCTGTCCACCCTCTCTTTCCTTGCTTCTTTTCCCTTGAGTCGATTGCGATGGTCGCGCACCATTAAAGCAGCCACACAAAGCATGTGCCAGTAGGTCGTCTACGTCGTCGTCGGCGACGTCGCGTTCTCACCTCGACGTCGTCCCCGGGCGGCAAGTAAACGCGTCCCTCGCGGATAATGTCTTTCCAGGGGGCAAGGATAGTCGATGGTACATGCGAATCAACCGGACAATGTTACAGAAGGGCCGTGAGGGGATGATCGTATAGTACTACGATGGAGGACATCGGGAAAGGGGTTGATAGCGATACTCCAGCAGGAGAGTATGGGCGATTTTATTCCGCCCCGCGGCCGGAACTCGATTTGCGGTTGAGTGTCCGTATGGGCAATGCTGAATTGGCTGGTCAAAGCCGAGCTGCCTTTCTCCCTTCTCTTGTGTTTCTCGCTCACGGTGAGGCGCTTCTGCTCTACCACCTCCTCATCATCCCCTATCTCTGGTGCTACATTATTGCCGCTCTCTTTTCCTCTTTTCCAATTTCTACCATGCACACATAGCCTTCTCTTTCTATCGTTCACTGCCGCACACTTTTCCTATTTCCTGTCCCTCTTTCCAGTTTTCTAATGGCTGGGTGTCCGGAACTCCAGCTACCACCATTGTTCCAACGGGTTTTTCTCTTGTGCCTATGTACGGATTAGAGGTTAACTCAGAGAGGAATCATTTTTCATAATAATTTTGGACTTTTTAACATAACTTAACAAAGAAATCTCAAATTTTTTTTGGACTTGCTCTCGGGTAACCTACAGGTTTCCTAAAGGTATTGGATTGTTGCGATTTTAAGAACATCTTATCAATATAGAATAAATGGTTCTTGAGAAATGTAAGATCACGACCTATCACTATGTAAAAAAGTCAGTTTTTCAAACAAAACAAAAATACTGTTGCTTGGTTCTGGATTTGTTACAGCAGTGAAAATTAGCGAATTACTCGACAAATATATATATATTTTTTTTTGTACCTTCCACTACTTCAATTACAATTTTGTTCATATAAAAAATAACTCAACATTTTTCCACATAACAAACGTGAGAGTATGCCAGAGATTACTTAGAATAGTCTAAAACATCGCACAAGCTGGTTTAGAGAACATGTACCGATAGATGTATATGTGTGCAAATGACATAAGCAAATAAGTTGAAATTTGTGTCACCGCTAAAGCAGCAACGCTCTTTTCTGTATATGAATTTACCATGAAATTAATGTTTTCTTTCAGATCTTATAAGACTTCGAATTTTTCGAAAGATATCTGCATGTTCTCCAGGTGGCGGAATATTTTAGCTTATAATTTCAATAGTTTCTGATACGTGAAGTAATTAAAAATGACAGTCGGTATTGAATTCGAGCAAAGTCCATAAAGCGATTCAGATTTTATAGAATTTCGAATTTCCGAAAAATTGACGTTGTCGTTATAACTTAAGTCACCTTCAACTAATTCAAAAAATTTTCTACGAAACACGGAATGTTCAAATTTAGCTCCCTTCTGAAATAAAACAGAAGTAAGTTTAAGTACAAATGCGCACAAATCGATGAAGTGGTTCAAATATTGTGAAACTTTGAATTTATAAAAAATTGTCTCTCAAATTAGAACAACTCTGTATAGTGGAACCTTGCAATTTATTTGCTCATTATTTTTTACTTTTTACAAAGCTTCCTCTATGAGAAAGCCAAACTTGATCACGATACTTTCTTGTAGAGGAAGCTTTGTAAAAAGCAAAAAATAATGAGCACACAATTGCAAGCCTACTTTAGAGGTTTTTCATTTTTGTGGCCAAAATCAAAAACAGCCCAAACCAGATTTGACGTCAAAACACATACTGATCTATGTTTTTTTAGTCTATCATTCAGTACCATTATTTGTCTACACTCTTGAAGATGCATTCAATCATATAAAAAATGAAGAATTCTCAGTTTTTCAAAAAAAAATTGGGTGTGTAATCAAAGTGGCAGAAAACCGTCAAAAACTTTTTTTTACTCATTTGTTGGTTGTCACTATTTTAACAAATTCATGAATGAACCAAAGTATTTTTGTTGGAACGCTGAGATCTTTTGTTACATAGGAATTGATACATCGAGCTCTTTCATTTTTTGGAAACCACTAATTTTGTATTGAAATGACGTTCCTAAAACCCCAATAATTCCGATACCTTTAGGGAACCTGTAGGGTACTAGTGGGAAAATTGGGTGACTTTCAGTGAGGATATATGTAGCATGAAAGCGGTTACAGCTAAGTCGGAGAGGGAAGGTGAAAACTCTCATCAATGATTGGTGGAATGACCTACATATAACGTACGATATAACTAGCATTATTTCTAGCCCAGCTTTATAGAACCGATTGAGAACTGCTTATAGGGACTGCAGGTATTAGTATAGTAATATAGTGCTTAAAAAAAACTTTAATGTAGCCAGAAGTTGCATGCACAATCAGTCTTCATACGAAAACTATTACTAGTCATCGTACCTGGAATTGCCTCAGCTATTATATACATATACCATGAGAACATGTGGCGCACAGATCCGAAGTTGGACATGCGTTTCGCATCAATCTGAGCGCTTCACTGGCTGCGCACATAGCCTCTTTATATGTCTGTACTGATTCGTACTACAGATCACCCCTTTAACCAGGGGAGCCTAACGAGTGTTGGAGCGTCGGCGCGCGTGCTATCGAAACCATCCCTTGGTCTTTTAGTCTTCGACCCCATTCGTAGCATTGTCTGCAGAATCCGTTTCGCTCGCCCCAGGCAATCGGAAAACGGCCAACACACACACATCCTGAACAAAACGTATCGGGATACCGTGGGATGTTTCCTGCTTTACCACTGTGAGACATCCTTACTCCACCGACAATCCGACTTACAGCTTTATTCACTTGCATAAATCTACAAATACAAAAGCAGCTCGAGTTGTAATGGTAGATGAAATATAACGAACGTGGAACAGAAGTTATTTTAATGCTGTCATTGAAGTATTTAATCCCAATTCTCGCAAAAGTAATTTACATTATAACAAGACCTTCATGGTTCGTGATAGTATTGTAGCTTTTTAACTAAGCCCGTATAATATATTTTTACCAAGCCCGTGTATGAAATTCAATTTATAATGTGCGCGTGGTAGAATTGAAGTGTATTTCTATTGACAATACGACATGTTGAAGAATTTTGAAAAATCGTGCATCAATTTTACCTAACACTCGTTATAGTAACATTTCGGTATCCGTTCCTGTTAAAGAACTTGCTGCACATATGTCTAAAGATTTTACCTTCAATATATTCGACAGTTACCTAGGGTACTTATTATACTGTTCATTGATCAATACGTCTTCTGTAGCGATTGAGCGGACTTTACATGATAAATACGACTTTCATAACAAATTCAGATAAAATTTACATAAATTTAGCGTTATACACGTAAAGTAAATCCTAAACTTGTTTCTGTATACGAGGTTCCTCCAAGGTGTAATAATTTTACTGATATTTTATTTTGCAGTCTGTATATGGGGACCCCAGAATGATTTATCTGTTTTTTTCGATAGTAATGATGGCTCAGTGCGTTTAACGCTTTATTTTATACGGACAGTATTCCTCCCGTAGAAGAAAAACTAACTAGAGAATGGGGCGTTTTAGGGAGACGAGAAAGATGGAAACGAATTCGGTCATAGATAGAAATAGTTCGGGTTGTACAAAGAACTTATTAATGTGAATTAAAGGCTCTTGAATGAGTTTGATATATTTGAGATATTTTTCCACCTATTTATACAGAGGCCAAAATTCAATATATTGTTACTATTATCATGCTGGGTGTAATCATCGATATTTTCACAGACCGAATATCTCAAATGGAGCAGCAAGGGAAGATGTGTTGTTGGGATTTGCCACAGGAAAGCCTCGATACCCTTGCACTAAAGGTTTCTCACATGGGAAATTCCAGAAACCATTACATCGCATATGTGAGCTCCCAACCATATCCCAACAGCAGAAGGATCTTCTATATCTTCATCGGTGTACGAGGATTCGTGCACTGCAACTACCGCAATGCACGTCAATAGTATAGAAAACGTGCGCTTTGCAAAAGGGAAAATGCTCTTGGGTGTAAGGTGATAACCACACATGGAAAAATTGATACGAAAGTCGATTCGTACCGTCCTTCTGGATACAGATCCACTTTTCATTCGTAGCAGGTCTTCTCCGTCCAAAGATTTACGAAGCCATGCGAAATGCCATAAACGTAACAAAACTATTCGAAGTCTTCTCAGTCATTGGTTCGATTACCCTTAAAACAGAATTAGCGTAAGGGCATCAAAATGTTAAGGTTCGCGTTTTTATTCGAGTGTACCGTAGGTTCAATAATTTAGGATTTCAGAAATAGTGAAAAAATATGCGATTGGCGTTTCCTCATAGCATCCGGTATACAATGTATATCCGTTTCAGGTCCATAATTTGAAAAATCTATCCAGTATATTCTATGGATATTTGTTTAGTATACCCGCAAGAATATGCATACATAAATGTCCAAAACACATTCTACATACTCGAATTATTTAAATGTCAACATCGGGTACCGATATATTCGCAAGATATTCTATGTATTGTAACCGGGAAATTACTCGCCGGCACCTCCGTCCAATTTTCCGCGACAGTCTCCCAGGGCGCCAGCCACCACGAGACAGCCCTACTTAAATATCCACCGATTTTATTTGGCTGCTAGCTAATTTCGACAGCGCAGAAAAAATGATGAGCATTAGCCACTGGCTCAGAGTCTGTAACGGTAGAGAGGCGGGGCCGACATGTAAAACACAAATAAAGAAATTAACTCAGTAATTAAATTAAATATAATAAAAGACAGTTTATTAATTTAAAAGAAGAATTCGTTGTTTGACATTAATTTGCGGAAAAAATAAAGCTTAGAATAAATTTAAAAAAACGGTATACAAAGTGGATTAATTTTACAGTAAATACGACAAATAATTTCTTGTCACCTTGGTCTCGAAAACGTCTATAAATTTCTCAATTACGGAGACCAAACGCAAAGTTTATTACTATTCAAGGGATCGAATAAAGGAAAATCAACGAACTTGAAGAACAATAATTTGGCCTATTCGTCGACAGCTAAAGTCGAGCAGCGTGCAGATCGTCTTATCGCTTGATAATGCTAACGTAACTTAAGCTTGGAATTAACTGACAGAAAATAAGCTGAAAAATACGCTCGATCGCGCCCGTCAAACTAAAGCATCGGCTGAGAGTTAACAATACAGTCGTTCTGCTCACGTGGGAACAATCTCCCAATACGACAGCGCGAAATACGATCGAAAGGCTGCTGTCTAATGCTAAAGTAACTTAAGCTAGTAATTAAATGACGAAAAATAAGCTGAAAAAGACTCTCGATCGCGCCCTTCAAACTAAAGCATCGGCTAAGAATTAATACTACAGTCGTTCCGTTTACGTGGGACCAATCTTCCTATACGACAGCGCGAAATACGATCGAGAGGCTACTCACTAACTACCTCACTGGAAGAACTGACCATTTTCTCGAAATCCGGCTTAGGATGGCAATACTAAAAAACGCCGGTATTCTCAGCCTGCGGCTGGATCCGGCACGACAGCACGATAATCTCGAGAAAACTAATTCCCTGATTTCCCTAATTAATTGTCCAAATTACACACGAACGCAGACGAAGAGAAATAAAGAAAGATACAAAAATAGGCGATATAGAAAATAGACAGTAGACATAGGAGTAGAGAATAGACCGAGACAATAGAAATATACCTAAGAATAGATAATAGACCTAACAGTAGATAATAGACCCTTCGCGACAGCCTCCTCTCTTCCAGGGCCTACACTAACGAATAACTCACTCAAGAAATAATTAAAACTTAATAATTTTTACAACAACTCACAGTCTCCGGAACTGACAACTCTGAACTCCGGAATACGGGTGATCACGGTCCTCTCTGGTACTAGTCCTCGCGTTGATACTCCAAAGATCCTCTCCGGTGGGTCCGGCAGCTGGTTGTAACGAGAACGAAGTCACCAAAATTCCGATAGCACGAGACACGTCCGCACTCGATCGATGCTAATCGCGAAGAGCGATGATGATCCTTCGCTTTACGAAAAATGGAGCGAATGATCCCCACTTCTAGTCCTCGACCGCCGAAAATCTACGACGCGTGCCGATCGATTCCCTTACTTCTTGATTTCTGCCTCCGCGCTGCTCCTCGACCCGCTGATTTTTAATCACTAAGAAGTATGCGTGATTAATTTTGCATCCTTATTTATTTCTCAGGGTGTCCGAGAAGTTTCCGACAACGTTACACGGCCCCGCCTCAGTCTGCGGTGCGGTGAATTCCGTGAACCGGCCAACGCTGCTCGAATGGACAACTCGTGGGCCTCTCGGATGATGGAGGTGCCGCCTCATGGCTCGAGAACGCCGCGAGGTTGTCGTCCATCGATAGGATAACGTCCATGAACTCCAACGGAGTCCAGGGGCTACTCCGGGGCATTTAATAATTTGTCCCACCAAGCGATCGGTACCTCATCTTATTTTTGTTACGTTGGCCGTCAAAATTTGGAGGTCCAACACTCTAATCGGGCCGAGCGGGCACGACGGTGAAATTTCAGCCGCCCATGCCCCTCTGCCTCAAGTTTGTGGAAAATCGTCGGCGAGGTGGACGATCTCGCCGAGAAATCTATCCTCCACTTGGAGTCCGGTCCGCATGAAGGTGAGGAATAAATAAACCATCCCTCGGGTTGGGTCCTTGGGACCAAGACAGCCTGACGACAGCGGATGAAGATGACAGCCTCAAAATACTAAAGTCCACCGGTGGTCGCGTTCTTGAAGGGGCCAGTGAGGGGCCGGAGTTTACAAAATTATTCTTATCTTATTCTAGAAAATTTAATTATATTTAAACACGCATAATTGTCGTAACGTAATTTTAAACCTAATTTTTGCCCTGGAGAGAGTTTGACAGCGGACGTGTGCGAAATTATAGCCCTAAGGTTTTCGACAGCAGCAGTAACGGGGTGTGCAGAAAAACACCACGTTACAGTATATGAGTTATTTCTGGCCAACACAATAAGCGTTCAACCCTGACACCCGCTAATTCGCTCCATATATATTTATACTATTCTATATGCTCGAAAAAACATTTCGAATTTTTTTTTAAATTTTTTTACTGAAACTTTTTGTATCGTGTATATTTCAAATAAAAATTTTGTGCCCTAATTAAAAAATTTAAAATTATTCTCAAAAATCCTATACTAGATATCAACATTTTTTAGCTGTGATCCTGAGTGGGCAAACATTTGCGTCGATTTTAAAGCTATTTCTCGATATGAAAGGAAAATCATTTATTAAATAATGAAACGTTAATTTACAGTTGAAAAAAAAGAAAATAATCATAATTCCAACTCTGAGCCGACAATGGTTAGCTGTTGGTTGATTTTTTTAAACCGACTATAAACCACTAGCCTTATGTAACCACCAATGGTTAGAAGAATCAACCAAAAGTCAACCATCGATGTACTCAGCTCAGGGTTGGAATTATGATTATTTTGTCTAATTCAACCGTTAACCGACGCTTCATCATAACTAAGAATTCTTAGTTAATAATGAGATTCATGCAAGAAATTTACAAATCGAGAGTTAAAAATGCTCACTCCATTTTCTATTCCGACATTCCATTATTTAATACATGATTTTATTCACATCGATAAAAAAAACTTAAGCTGAATTCTAAAATAATCTTGAATTATATATAGAATGTTCACACAACAATCAACCATAGGCGGCCATGTAGTTTCATTTTTTTTTAATTTCTAAAGGATTTTCTTTTTTTTTCGAAAAAACGGCTTTAAAAATCGACGCAAATATTTTTTGTATGGTATGGTATGGTATCGCATTTTTTAAATGGATGAGAATCCTACATGAACTTAAACAAAACTTAAGAATAATGCGTGACGAATATAAACGAAATACAATGTATTTCGTACGAGCATCATTTTTCAGTTTTAAAACCAAATTAAAGTTGAAAATCCTGATTGATCAATTGACTATTACAGGCATATGCAACTAATTTGTTTAATTAAAGTTACCAAAAACGTATTCTATGGCGAAAAATAATCATTTTGCGAGGCGTTATACTTTGAAGTCAAACTTTAATAAATCATAATTCCATCAAGTTTGATCTTACAAGAATAATTCTTACGAAGTTTCGGAGGTGAACGTATTTTCTCTAAGTTTGATAGTAATAATTATGGTCGTAAGATCTACTGTGCCCGAGTTATTCGCAAAAAAATGCAAATTATACGCATGTATTGTAGTCAAAGTTGGGTATCTTTGAGAGTACGTGGCAGTCAATGCTCTATGATACACCGAATAAAAAAAAATTGAAGAAGCTATTTAATGTCACTATTTTTATACCCTTATATTTTGTACGAAAATTTTCAATCCCCTGGAAACTCGAGACAACGACTGCTTACGTGTTAATCAAATCGGAAATACTAAAACTCTGCGCGACATCTAAAAAGAATCGCACGATGTTTTCCTTTTACCGTTGTCTAGAGTATGATATAAACGACGGTTTTATGGTGTGCAAAGTCGAAATAAAACAAATTTTTTGGGCCACTCTAATATATATTGATTTTGTATATTACTGTCAATTATTAAATTTACTTTTTTTGGCGTTCCCGAATTTTGTGGAGAACGCACATAGGTTATTTATCTTCATCTCGATTAGGCGTACATATCCCAGTAAACACGTTGTTAAACGGCAATGTCACCTAGAAGTTACATGTGATTGTAACAATGTTACCCTTGCGATATGACGAGGATATGTAACGTAGGAGTAACTCGTGATGTTGCATTTGTTATATGCAGGTAATGTTATTATTATGTAACATATTTTCGTTGCCGTTGCATAACAAAAAAATGAAACTGCAACGCAACGTGCGAGTAACAATAGGAACGTCACTTTTGTGACAGGAACGCACTGTTGTAGTGTTGTAACGTGGCAACATAACAAGTATATTGCAAACAATACGTAACATACATATTACAGTGGTTATATTACACCGTGAACATTCACGTTGTGCAACTGTTAAATACCGTAGTTCCGTTCCACTTATGTAACGAAAGTGTGTAACTGTAATGTAACATGTATGTAACGACTGTAAGTCACTGCAGCGATAGTGCGGTCATGTTACAGTTACGTAAATGTGGTAACGTTACAAGAATGTTCCAAGAGTATGTACATTTGACGTTACATGCATATCACAGTGGTTATGTTACATCGAGAACATGCGCGTAACGTAACGGTTATAAGCCGTAAATGTGTTGCAGTTATGTAACTAAAATGTGTACCTGTAATGCAACATCTTTGTAACGATTGTAATGTAACTGTGGGGTAGTCCGGACATGTTACAGTTACGTAATGTGATAACATTGCTAGAACGTTGCACAAACATGTAACATCTACGTAATGTAGTTTCGTTACAGTCATGTAACAAAAATGTGTTATGGTTACGTAATATGTGTATCGTGATGTGATGTCCGCTAGATGGCCTACGATTCAAACGTTTCTCGCAAGCGATTCGTGTCACTAACGTATATAACTCAGCGTAACAGTGCAGGTTCATAAACACACCAGAGGGATACTGTTTGGAGATTTCAACCGGTTCGCATCATTTGCCAATCGCTTTTTCTACTTTTAATAGTAGCAGCTACTATTTTTGACTCCCAAGGGTAGCAATTTAGCAACCCTTGAAGCTCTTTTGTGGACTGTAAGTCCACAAAAGTAAAGCTAATGTATTGTCAATATGACTATACTTTAGCAATATAACGAAACAGTAACAGCTGTGTGATTCAAGTTGCACAACACAACATAACTAAATTGCAACGTTTACGTAACACACGTTACATAACACATAGTAACATTACTGAGCGGGAAATAGTAAATTACATGTAAGTCACATGTAAGTTACAAACAATTTTTTTGATTATGTTGCTGTTACCTTGCAGTAATATCCTGCAATACACTACTAACATTGCAAGACCGTAACGGTTATGTAACACACGTTATATAACATTTGAATGTTACTTGTTACATATCTGTTACACTACGAAATATACGGGCAACGTAACTCAATTGTAACAGTTACGTAACACATGTTATATAACATGGTAACATTGCTGAGTGGGAAATTGTAAATTACGTGTAACTTACATGTAAGTTACACGTGAGATTACTTGTTACATTGAGTTACATAGCCGTTACGTTGCTGTTACAATACCGTGTTTACTGGGATGGTGCACATACCTTTTATATACTCATGGATTCCCAGTGTACGTTCGATTTCTGTGAATTAGAGTTTCCTTTGCAGATACATTTCATATACCTAATACATCATATGAAGTGCATATGTACATTAGATACTGTATATCCACAAATGTTTATGCAGTCTATATGAAATGTATGTAAAACTGTTATATATGAGTTGTTACTGTGACAAAAAAAATGCTGTTAACCTCGGTGCGCGCAGAATTTTCGTTGTGTCAAACGAATATAGATTAATCTCGTTTTGACGCAAGGCATTCCAAACTCCAAAACTTTATTTTGCAGTACGTTTTAGCTCGAACATTAAACTTTACATTCCCGAAATATCAGCGCAGTACATAGATCATCAGATAGAGGAATTGATTTCTAGAAATCGACATTATTAGTATAGCGCGCACTGAAAAAGTAGCTGAATTCACTTACAACTCTAGCACTATCATACTCACATCAAAGATGCAAAGAATATAACCCACGTAGAAATCAATATGGGTGTCGCAGTTTGGAACTCAATCCTGGTCGGGATTTGCTCGGGTTTCCCTAAATCGAGTATCTAACTTGGAATCCGAATTAGTCTTGAATCCCATGTAGGGTTTGCTGATAAAGCTGAAACGGCCAATACGCGGACGAATGTTGGGTCGACGATTATCGCCTCTGCAACATTAGGCCAATTCTCGGCCAAGTATTGACCCACCAATTATCGACTTCGCAACATTAGGTCAATGCCCAACCAAGTATTGACCCAGTAATGGTTGGCTTGTCAATATTAGGCCAATGCTTGGTTAAGTATCGACCCGCCAATTATTGACTTTGCAATACTAGGCCAATGCTCGGCCAATTATTGTTCGGCAATATCGAACCGGACTTATCATCCAAGACTCGGGCCGATTATCGGCCAAGTCCGGTCACCCTTCATGGGATAGACTTTCAGTTTCGCACTGGATGACAGGTTTTCATTAATCAGGCTATTGCTCTTAAAATCAAGCATGCTGCACGTGTATTATTTTCTATCTTTTACATAATAACGACTCTTTATATACTTTCAACACACTTGCAGCACGCTTGGTTGTCGGGGGTTAAGCTAGGGCTACGGTTACCCTAAAAGGGACGTCCTATATGGAATTGGGATTAATTAGGATTGCCCTAGAGAAGATCCTAGTTAGATTCGAAGATAGAACAGATCTTGGATCGTCACCTCGTTACCAAATGATTTGTGGGGAACTATTCTGAGTTCACACTTAACTTTACACTCGTGACATTGCAATACTTCTTATAAGAACTCTAACTGCACTTGTATGGTAATATACTATATCTTAGAGATTGGATGGAAGAAGTAGAAATGAAGATATCCCTATGGAAATTAAAGGGTATAATAGTACATTGTGATACGAGTACGGAAAATTGGTTGTTCCGCATAGGCTGTGAATTTGGCTGCACGAGCCGGAAGTGAGCTGCGAGCTGCAGCATAAATATACTTTTTTTATTGTAAATCCCAATAAAATTAAACAGTTCCGCTGCTTCGCTTATGTTTGACGGCGTAGATTCAGTGTCGTCGTTCATTGTGACGATAGCTCCCTCCCAATTTCTACTGCCGTCACGAGGACGAGTAAACGACAAACCGTACAGCTGTGATCAACTTGCTTCTAACTTTCACCCATCAGATGGCGCACCGGTAGAGCCTCGGCGTCTCAATGCTTGTTCGGCAAGAGCGGCGAGTGAAAAAATGTAGCGGAAGCGTGGAAAAAATGTGGCGCAAGCGTGAAAAAATCTAGGACTGTAGTCCTTCTGCGCATGCGCTGGATATTCTTTCACTCTTTACTACAAAAGGCGTTTTCGCACACACTTTTGAAGCACGGAATAGGGCACTTTTTGTGCATGTGTTGAAAATATATTTTTACCTATCCTACCTCAGCTGCAAAAATGAACATGGGGAATTTCATAAAAATGATTCCCCCACTACCATAACGTGACCCATAAATTTCATCAAAAAATAAACAGTAAGTAATATAAGTACAGCTGCGGCCGCAAAAAAGAATACTCAGGAAGACTACCAGTGCAAATTAGTCGAGACAGAAGTATGAAAATCTTCGCTATACCGCTTCTACTTGACAAATTAATGCAGTGCAAGTATTTTCTTACCATAAATACAATTCACTCGATGAGTATTATAAATTATCAAATCTTGAAACACATTTAGGTAAGATCGGTATAGCGCGAACTTGCATACAACATATTAAATACACCTACACGAGCTAATATAATTCATCATTCTCCAACAGTGAGATTATCGTTGTCCAACACAAAGAGTGTTTTTATTAAGCAGTTATTATTGCAGATTCTGCCGCAGATTTTAACAGAGTTTTTTTGTTATCACAATTTAGTCAGCTATCGGATCGGATCCTAGTTCGAGATCCCTATCGGAGTCCAGTTTCCGCACATTAACATCCTATTTTTGGACCAGAAAATAGTGCATAGTATTGGTTACTAAATAACGATTTCATCGAGGTAATCGAAAATATAGGTCATAGGACATTCAACGAAGACACGAGCGTTACAAGCAGATCGCGTACATGCCACATGAGACCACTTACTAGTAGGACAGGGTCCGCCTTATAACATAACTACCTTATACCTTACGTTGCGTATGTTAAAGGAATAAAAAAATAATTGCATAATATTTTTGGCTTCCTCCAATAAGGAATAGCTGGAAATGTATTGTAAGGATATTATCGACGCGTAGGTAATGTTCACTATGATTGCATTTTTATAGATATTTCCAAGCAAAATTTAGAAACACACGTTTAATAAAATTCGGCGCTCCACTGGTAGATGCCGTTCACGCTATGTTTGTAGTACCCCTATTCTCGTTTTATGTTTTTATCGTTTTCTTTCTCTCTTTTCGGTCTCTCGCTCTCTCGCTCTCTCTCTTTCTCTCTCTCATTGAGTCCTCGTTTCTGCCTCGTTCACTGCAAGCCACGCTCGACGGTGCACAGAGAAACATCAAATATTGGAGTCAACTGAGCGCTTATTTTCACCCCTCTCGACCTCTGTCCCTTCCGCCAGTTGAACTATGCCCGCCGGACACAACAAATTGAATTTATAAAACAAACTTGACTTCTTTTTAGTTTATTTTTTGATGTACAAACGAGAGACTGTGACAAAAGCTCTCTCGTTTCGAGTGCGGTCGGGCGACGCGGATGTCTGGGACCCGGAGGGGGTACCCACCCCGAGAAAATGGTGCATTGGTAGCATTCGGTGTGGAAATTGATGATTAGAGCCTAACTACAATGAACGACAGCGTATGGGAGTGCTATGTGCTTCGAGGCTTTTCCCTATGCGTGTATTTCGTCCATGTGTGAGTGCTGTACTCTGATCCACTTGTATGTTTACATGTCGAGAACGCACAATCCTATCATGATTAACACGCATGCAATTCCTAGCGACTCTCACTCCCCCCAGAGTTGGTCAGGGAGACCAACACTGCTACACGTTCGGCAGACGACCGGTCCACCAACCCGTTAACTCAGTCCTATGCTCGTATAGCGATAGGCTTTGCATTCTGACCCGTGTCATATATATCGAAGTTAGATGTATACCTTTTCCGCTTCGGCGATACTTTACCGCGTTGTGCTAGTACTGTGTAGAAATTTGTCGTTATGATTACTGCCGTCATACATTTTTCCGTGTTGAAATAAATTCCCGCAAGCGTCCGCCGGTAATTTCGCTCTGGCGAGATCGTGTTGTGTACAACTTCGTCGTGCTCAACTAAATGTATGTCAAATAACTAGACGGATTGTGTATCCTCCATCCACGTGAAGATGATCTCGTATACTCAAATTAACGTTCGAACAACAATCCTATATTCAAAAGTTCATGGATGATAAATGCATAATTAATTGTTACCAATTTATTGGTACTCTGATTCGTCGGCGGTGTCGTCAGACACATTCAGTTCAGGACCAAGTTCATGCATTGAATTTTTTCTATTATTCTAGATGTCAAAACTGACGTAAAGAGACGCGGGCGCTTAAACGCCCGTATCGGCTAACCCTAGTACCTTTAAGAGATATATATTCTATTTCAACAAGTTCGCACTTTTATATCTATTTATCATTTCACAAGCATGAAGAATACATTTTTATTACCATCCGCATGTGTCCAGCTTTTCCTCCCAATATTTATACGAATATTCGTCTCTTCCCTCAATATGGAACAGTGCATTTATTTCACGTTTTAGTTATTTATCGACGCACTAATTTTAGACAGTCGTTACGTGCTACAGATCGTTGCTGCACTATTTCAGATTAGAGGAATTACCGCGAGGCGTGCACGACCACTCGTAGAGATGTAGTACTTAAGGGAATAAATTTTAAAGCTGGTGATCTCCTTCGTGTTTGAGTGCTCAGACTGCTGCTGGATGAGGTCGCTCGTAAATCAGTAACGGTACTAGGCGAAACTCTACGTTTGGGGGGCAATGATATTTATTCATTTGTATATGCTAGTTATGAGAGTGATATTTTTGTCCCAGGTCAAATACTCCGCAAGTAATTCCGGCCATTTAATAAAAGCGATTTAACTTTATTTTTGTCTTTAAATCTTTTTTTATCATGAGTAACGAAAAGCATTGTCATAATTTTATTTGTGCTGCGAATAGTTGCTAGGAAAGTCCGTAATAAATAAGATTAGTTTGGTGTCGAATTCGACATAAGACGAGGACGAGCACTGCCAGCGTCCATAACGTTTTAAGGTGGGTCGATCACCACCGTAGTAATCAAGTGTACAACTATAATTTGACAACACAATAAGATATGTATCTTACAGACCTTAGTATGAAGATTTAATCAAATATTGGGCGTCGTAAAATTATAAAAAATTGCTACTGGCGTGACGCAACACGTGACTTTCTCATCTCCATTGCTGCTGGCGTCATGTTACTGTTGTGAAGATAGTTTGTGAAATTAGGTTGTGAAGTTAGTTTGTAATGTTCGTTTGTTTGTTTTTGTAATTGTCCAAATTTGAGACAATAGGTTGTTTTTTTACTTAAAAATGTTTTTTAACTTTTATTAATTTTTTTTCCAATTTTTATTTTCATTGTTTTTTTAATTGTAATCTACATCTCGGCCTATAATTTGTTAAGAACGCCTTTTTTAGTTCAAATTCAAGCTACGACCCGCCCTCTCGAGGACGTGCACGTTATGATCGCGCCTTTACGGCACATATCCCTTTTTTTTTGTTTGTCGGTGTTATTGTCAGCACTGCGATAGTTTGACAAGTCGGTTTATATTTGTTATTTATATACCAAAGGTTTCGCATATTATGGCGTATATGAGGCCGCCGCAGGATTTAGAATTCATATGAAATGCTATGCCAGTGATAAAAACTATGGATGTATCGGTGTTTATAGTCTAACATCATTAGTGTTAACTTAACCTTAAATCTTTTCTGTTTATGCACTTTTTGATATATAATATTTTATGTGATTATTCATAGTGTATTTCTCCCTAAAAACCACTCAAGATAATTGATAGCAGTCTTTTTTAGTAGACCTGTAAGGCAATCCATATTTCAAAATAGAAAATTCTGATTGAGGATGGTTTCAGAAATGTCATGTGAGTAACTAAAAAGACAACAAAGTCTTCACTATATTGAATCACTTGTCGTTCACTGCTTATTGAATCAAAGGCATAAAAAATTAATAACATATTTTATTTTTATTTTTTCACATTTCAGGTAAAGTACCAGAAATAGTGGAGATTTTGGATTGCGTTTCAATACCAAAACTAGGACTTAGATGCAGAAAGTGGACACCACATTTCTTTGTGGTCCACAGATTTTTTCAAAAGTTATTGTGTTTTCGGACGGCACCCACAAACGCCAGACAGACAGACAGACAGACAGACAGACGGACGGACGGACGGATGGACAGAAATTAGTTAATGTATTTTTTTTTGCATCTAGGACACTCAAAACATGTATTTCCATTAAAATCTTGAAGTCGAATTTTTTTTTCGATTGCAATACTTTCTCTTTTACTTACTTTGTATGTGATGAGAAAGTCAAAAATTGTATGGAGAATTTGATGTGACTAGCTTGAACATAAGCAGAAAAGGTATGTCGCATCGTCGCAGTCAGCGTGCGAACAATCCGGCGAGTTGACAGTCTCGTATGTGACAGACGAAAATCGGGTTAGACACTAACGAAGAATATGGCTGAGGAAGGAACGCAATTTCGTTTACCAAGCGGTCGATTTGGACGAAAGAGAATCGCAGGATGGCGAGCAAATATCGCGGCAGCGAATAAGAGAAGATGTATCGAGAAGCCAGGGTTGAATGCGCTGAATGGACGACGAGTTGTGGACACAGGAGTACTGGCACGCGAAATGTGGTGCTCTACGTGTGAATTCCCACTCTCCTTTCGGCACCTGATAAAGAAAGATATAATAGGCCTCGGTAGCATTTTTCATATTCGATGCTCGCAATGCGGAATTACTTGTCAAGTGCGAAGCTCAGCCTACGACATTCAGAATAAGTACCCTAGATTCCACGTGACTTCAAAGCTAGCTCTCGGTAAGTATTGGCTTACGTCGTATGTGGGATGCTGCCTCGATGTTTGTTTATATCATTTTATTGAGAAAGTATATCAATATTATATTCTCATAGGGATGATAGATGGTTTAGTTGCTGAAATGCATCTGAACACGATCTTCTTGGCTCTTAATATACCCACCATAAATCATAATTTGCTGAAGCGGTACGAAAGAATTGTGGGGACTGTCATAGAAGACACAACTAAAGACAGCTGTCTTGCAGCTCTGAAAACCGAAAAAGCGCTGACTATTGCTAATGAAAGGTTATAAATAACATATTGGAAGCACATACACTCGTATGAGCTAATTCGCCAGGAAAATATTTAGATTATTACATTGCTCTGACAGAATTATTTCAAAAACTTTACAGCAGAGCACTTTATGACTCAATAAACTTCTGTATTGTATATCCTACACTGAAACTATTAGTTTCCAGTAATTTAATAACTTCTTCCCACAGCACTACTATACAACTACTATAGCATCACGATTGACAGCACATCGGCCCGTAACGATACGTTTTCGTTGCAGATATTCTCGACCAATGTTGAGGCGATTCGGCGATGGCTATCATTTAATTGTTATTAAAGATTTATATTATAAACGAACTGAAATCTTTTTATATTCTGGAGTTTCTAAAAATATAATAACAAATATCCTTCTATCATAGGAATCCATGTGAAACTGATGTCGAAAATGTTCCCTCGGTCATTCCTGCTCCATACTTCCTCACCCTTGACGCCCTCGATAAGAAATTTTCTGCTTCCGAAAATTCTGAAGAAAGTAGTTATGCCGTCGTTGAAGTTTTGCCCTCGACTAGCGCGTCTTCGACGCATATTCAGCCGATAACTGATTCTAATATTGAAGAACCCGTTGGTATCACCGCCTCCTACGATGCAAGATAGCAAAAAAAGGTTCTGGGCGCTCCTATAACAGCCTTACAGGACAGGGAACTGCATTCGGACGTTACAGTCGTAAATGCATTGCCTATACTACTCGAAACAAGAGCTGCCGAATATGTTATTCTAGAAAGGATAAAGGAAATCACGATTGCCGCTTTAAGTTCTCCGGTAGCTCTAAACCCATGGAACCACACATGGCAGTCGAAATTTTTACGAAAAATAAACATTTCGTGGCAGAAAACGTATTCTTGAAGACTCTGATAGGTGACAAAGACTCATCGACAATGGCAAGTCTACGTAGAGAATCAAATCTGGCAATTGAGAAATGGACTGACAAAAATCATGCTGCTAAGAAGCTGGTAAAGTTCCTGTATTCAGTGCCGAAATTGTCGACTCTCGTCGTAGAATATTTCAGGAACTACTTTGATTGCGCCCTTGAAATGAATAAGAATGATGCGGTGCCCACAAGAAATGCCCTATTGAATATCGTACCGCATTCGTTTGGCGAACACGATAAGTGCAGATCTTAGTGTACCTATAAGACGGACAAGGACAATTTCAAGCACAAGTATCTTCCTAGTGGAAAGCCATTGGTCGGCGACGAACTGAAGTCATCTTTCTCAAAGATTTTTCAACAGTTTGCCAGCAACGCGGAAAAATTAGCACCGTGCGGTTCCAGTCAAATCAACGAGAATGCGAATATTGCTGTTTCGCATAAAGCACCAAAATCCATCCATTACGGCAGTTCGAGTTCCAACGATTTCAGAGTGGCTGCCGCGATATGCCAAATAAACATGGGTACGGTGTACGTCGATACGGTGGTCGCAAGATTGAATATATCTCCATTGAAGAAGTCAGCGCTGATATACAGAACTGAAAGAGATAAAGCGAGGCAACGAAAGAGCGCTAGAATTAAGTCCGCCACTTCAAGAAGAGACGTCGCGCTCTGTTCAAGTCTCGACAAACGAAAACAGTGAGAGCTGAAAATAAAGAAGGGATTCCATATCAACCCAACTGTAGAATAGACATTGGAATAGATTTTCTCGACAAACCATGTATACGTCCTGCTGTGGGTGAACATACTAAGGTAGTTTACTTTGATGTCGAGACTAGTGGTTTGAAGAGAACGGACGAAATAGTTCAAATTGCCGCGAAGATCAATGTACAAAAGTACAGTGCGTACATAATGCCAATTCGAAACTTTACTGCAAGTGCGTCAGCTGTTACTGGGCTCGAAATTCACGACGGAAAAATGTGCATGAACTCGATTCCTGTTTCTACGGTATCTCCGAATACTGCGATGAGCGGCTTTATCGCGTTCCTGCGCTCTGTCGGTTCAAGCGTTGTATTGGCTGCTCATAACGGCACCAGATTCGATGCGCCTATGATTATGCGATTAGTGCAGAAACTGGGCCTACTCAACAAATTCGTCAATACAGTTGCCGGATTTGTCGACACTTTGACTGTGTTGAGGACGAAATTGGTGGATCGAAAAGCCGCTAAGAAGTCTTTCACAGGCTGCTCTCGCATCTGACTACATCGGTCCAATGGCTATCGAAGGAGCACATAATGCTGCAGTTGACATTCATGTTTTACAACAACTTCTGAGGCACGATCGAATAAACATATCAACGAGTGAACCCATTGATAACGCAACTGCGGTTGAGCACATTATAAACGCAGAGACTGAAGGAGCAAAGTTGAGACAAAATGTTAGTTCACTGAAAATCTTGAAAGGTTCGAAAGACGAAGTTTCAGATCGTACCACTCCCGGGATATCCGCGGGCATGATTTCCAAAATTGCAAAAGCAGGAATCCACCTTGAAAATCTTCAGCAAGCATACTCAAGTGCAGGAATAGAAGCCATTAAGATCCTTTTGGGCCAAAATATCGGAGAGAAGGGTGCACGAGTAACAACCTGCAAGCGCGTCATTACAGCGCTAGCCAGAAATTGAAAGCTTTGAATACCCCGTAAAATTTTCTATGTGAAACAACACTTTATGTTTACGTGACCTATATATAATAAATCCGTAGGTGATGTATTATGTTGACTTATTATTGTTATAATCGTCAAAGCTCGTTTTTATAATTTATTACACAGTAAAAATTAAATTGGCATCTTTATACTTTTCACCACAAATTGTCCACAAATATCCACGAAATCTTTTAGTTAAATGTATAAAAACAAAATTCTCCTTTCCAAAAACATTTTTTGTTATTTCTAATTTTACTTATCTATTTTTTACTCTGTACCTACTATATGGATAATGCCGTGACCGCATTTCGTTAAATATCCAAAATGTAAGAGGTTATAAAGAGGCACAGCTGATTGTGTATGTGAATTGTGTCCGTGAACGCGACGTTGCCAAGCGACTGTGCTTCGAGCAGCCGACGCTAAGACATAGCATAACCCGTCTGCTATTGCGAACGTAATGACATCTTCAAACTGATATTTCGCCCCTTAATCTGCGGTAAAGTCATGTTTCCTTAATTTTGTCGTATTCAGAAACGTTCAAAATATATAAATTTCTGTTTTTCAAACGTCTATCTTGGATCTCGGGCTACTAAATATGTGCATTTCTGAAATCCTAGACTAATTTCTCGACGCAACGATGGTAATTCACATACAAAGTCTCAACTTTACGATTTTATATCTCGAAAACTATACAGTTGGCCTCCTTCAAATTTTACAGGTTGGTCAATTGATGCAGTTTTATAACATATCAAAAATATAGATTTCTTTCTTTTGAAGCCTCTGGTGCTTTTTATCAGCAACGTTTTGATCAAATTTGCGCGTAACTGGAGACGTGAAAAAGTTCGTTACGTATTGTGGGCCGCCGATAAGGGCTGTGTTAGGTTAAGTTTCACATGCATATGGGGCCTTTCATGCATCTCGATCAAAATCTGGTTATGGAATCTCTGATTGGTTACATAACTTTATATACAAAAGCACTCGGCGAAAAACATCTACCAAATTTTATCAAGTTTTTTTAAACACTTTTTACGTCAGATATAATTTTTTGAAATTATTTAATAACCTTCATTTTTTTTAATCTAAAAAAAAATTCTGAAAAATCTTACGACTTATAACAAAATTTTTAAACCGCAATGCGAAGATAGAGATTTCATAACTGCCAAAGACAAATTCGAAAAACAATTTGAAGAATAGCATAAATGATTAGAATGCATTGTCAGGATAATAAAGAACAAAAAAGTTTCTTACAACATGATATAATATAAATCGAAAAAGTGAAATTACCAGGATGGCGGGATAATGACTACATTAAAATAGTATTAGGGGCGTTCCATGACATCTGGATCAGGATTTGGCGATGATGTCTTAGATCCACTGCGTAATTTGTTGTACGAAAGTACGTGTCGAAAAACACGTTCTACATGTTTTAAATATTTTTTAAATTCTTTAGACTTTTTAATACTTTTTTAATACTGAGATATAATTTTTCGAAATAGTTCAAAAACTTTGATTTTTTACAACTTAAACAAATGCGAAAAATTCTTACATATGATAACGAAATCTTGTAGCTGTATTTTAAGATGGGCCTTTTATATGATTCAAAGACAAAAATGAAAAAACATCTGAATAGGTAACAAATTATTGGGATGCATTTTATTCTTACAGAAAAATAAACAATAAATTCCTACATAATATGTATCGGGGAAAATCTATTTAATATATTCTTTCCACTGTAACTCTGTAAATATACTTTTTTCTTCACATATCATATAGGATTTCATTGTTAATTTTTCGTAAAAAAAAATCTTATCCCAACAATTTTTTAGCTATTCAGATTTTTTGAATTTTTATCTTTGAATTATATGAAAGATCCATCTTTAAATAGAGTTAGAAAATTTCGTTATAATATATAAGAATATTCCCCATTTTTGCGAGTGAAAATAGATTGAGATTTTCTAACGTTTTCGAAAAATTTTATTTCCGGTGAGAAGTTTTGTAAAATCTGTAAAAAATGTCGAACGTGTTTTTCGACACGTACCTTTGTATAAAAAAATTACGGTGTTGATCTGAGACATCATCGCCATATCCTGATCCAGATGTCATTAAATGCCCCTGATACTATTTTAATATAGTAATCATCTCGTCATTTCGATAATATCTTATCATCAATTTGACCCTCACTGAGCACATTTAAATGATGATAATTCTGCAATTTTATAAAGACATGCTGTACACCAAAATAGTATAAGGTTAAAAGTGAATTTTCTTACTTATCGCACGGTGAAAGCGGTTTTACTGGTCCAATAAGTCTTTTGATAAGCTAATGAATTATATTATATGCTAGGCGTGCAAAACATTGTATTATTCTGGCAAAAAAATTTGGTAGCCTAACGAATAAAGCAATGACAACATTTCTGGCCCGAGATTTGCTGGCCTAGCAAAATTATTTTCTCCGTGCGTAGCTTCCAGACCAAGCCAGTGAAAAAATTTTAGTGTACGTGTGTTTATTGTACATAGCGGATTTTGTATTATTTCATCTTCGATGCGGTTGAAACTGTATTTACTGTAAGCAAATATAAAGTAAGTTTGTAATACGGAAAGGTTTAATTATACATTTAGATTCATAGCTTTCCTATAAGAGCCTGAAATTGAAAAATCCTAAACTCATATTATAGTCATATTATATACTTGTAGAATATAATAAGACTAGGATGTTCGTGGTTTGGAGTGTTACCAACCCCTCCTGAATTTTCAGGCTCGGGATTCAATTGAGGGACTTGAAATAATTCGGGGTCTGTGACTGCCCAGGGTACGTATACGTATATTCACTTTCTGCTGATGTGCAGCCGGTCAACTCTCAATAACATCAATGGAAATTGGGAGAGATTACAGTCGATTGCTTGATATTCGCTCTGGATTGGATTTGTCATCGTACAAGGATCTCAATTGTCTACGGCGAATGATTCAATCAATTATGGAAAATCTTGTGCATTATCCCGTACGAATGCTACGTGAGCGGAAATCAAAGAGAATGGCAGGAAAACAACGTCAGGGGAAAAGATAATCGGATCCCTGGAATATACTCGTGTAAATGAGGAGACACGAAGTTGTTGCCACCGCACACTACTGCAATAGCAGTCTGCAAAAGTTCAGAACGCAATTAGCATGGGGAATGACAATTTGCTTTGAGTAAATCGCGCTAGTACTTTTGCACACCAAATGCTCCTTTGCCTCTTTACGTCCAGGACTTCTTGCGCTATATCGTGAAGGACTTAGACGTAAAGCTTTCGCGTCCGGAACAAAGATGAAGTCAAGTAAAATGGGAGTGCGAGAAAGAGAATAAAATAACGGTGCCGGAATAGGCTGAGTGTAGGACCTCAACGGGGAGAACATTGCGAGTGCCGAATAGTTTTTACACGTAAATGAGCCTCGTCCAAATGCATCCAAAACTCTTTGTGAGGCTTTTCTTTTACGACTGGCGACGTGCTACCGCCACTGATTCTTTAAAGTTTCCATTTACATTATTACTTTAATGCATTTCGACATTTTTCACACTAACGTGGTAGTACCAGTTTTATTTGTATGGCGTGTATGAAAAAAATCGCGTGATTCGCATCGATATTTACTAAAACATTTATCTACTATCTAAAAAGTATTACCGATAGTAAGAAATCTTGTCTGTGGAGTAGAATAAGCCTCGGGATTCTGGGAGAAGGTTGGCCTTCTCCCATCATGCTTCGTTGGATAGGGGCGAAGGCACTCCAAGCATTGTCTAAGCGAAAAAAATTCGAAAAGCGACAAAACCAAAGTAAAAATATGCGCCTTTTTTCGTCACGTTCAATCAATCGAACGAAAGACGAGGTCTGCTAACAGCGCTTCGCGATTCTGCAGTTCACGGTTTTCGTTTGTTATGCAAAACTCGACAAGGGTAGTGGAAATTTCTCGAGGAAAATTCAGAAAATTGCTCACCCAAGGGCGACAATGCTTTCCCGAGTTAAAATTTAAGCACTTCGAACTGCCTTTGTTGAATCAACATGGGTGACTCATGCCACTTTTGGAAGCTCATGTAATAGCCTAAGCACCTCATCTTAGTCTGTACAACCTCATTGGCAGTCCAAACATAAGAATTTCAGTCCACAGTAGTGTCCGTTTAGGCTTTAAGCTTTCCATTAGTTTACCACTAAAAGTCAAATTTATAGTGTCAACGTTGTATTTCAATTTGTACTTAACCCTATAACTGTCATTGTGGCATATTTGCTACATTGACACAACACCTATTTTTTAAACCACATTCTTAAATTTTCATTGAAATGTGCTTCGCAAAAATTCCAACATACTACAACTTGACCGCTAATCGTCGCATACAATAACACCTACTTTCATTGAATAGTTCTGAAAGAAGTTGAAAGGCATTCAAATGAAAATTTTTGAGAGTTTCAATAAAGAATGTTTTTATTTCAATGTTTCAGTTGAAAAACAGAATTTTACGAAATTCACTTTCGTGACATATTCCCATACAGAAATGTCTCGATCAGTGGTGTGAAATGATTTTTCACAATGGGAAAGACGCTTAGCCGTCAAAGAGTTCAGATGAAATTTGGTATGTGACTTCGAATTTCAGCCTAAGCTTAAAACTAGACGTTCGATCCTAACATAAGTATCTTACTGATTAGAACAAATTCACCACCGTCGTTCCTCAGGTATGAATCATAGACATTCTGGGGAAGCCTATCATGACAATGTATACATTTTTGGCAGCTACCAACATTTTGTGTATAAGTAAGTGTACACAAATGTTTCTGTGGATAATAAGCTCACACTTTTCGAATAATTTCTCATATCTAAAATTATTTATCATGTCTCATACGGTAGCAAATTATTGTTTCCGACAAGGGGTAAAAATACAGTTAATGCTGTAAAAGCAAATACTCTATCGTCATTAAACTCTAGGGAGTATAAGAATACATAGTGCAAGAAGCACATAGCACAGAAAAAGGTTTTCAGCGATGGAAATAAGGAAAAATGTACTTCCAATGATTTAAAGTTGACAATTGTCTCGAATATCACAAACAGCTTGTTGCGCCACTGTGAGATAACTCCGTAGAAATGTATCCCAGAAGGCTGTAACGGGATCTCAAGCTGAGTGTGGTGTCTTCCTTCATTTTCCGACATCTTCTCGACCTCTCTTAAGCAGCATTTCGTGTAAAATTCTTGGCTCACTTCAACCACAAGAACAGGGAATACCACATTGTATACCGCTTCGTTGCAGCTCGGGTACATGCCAGTCTTCGGGAAGGAGTGCGCTGCTTCTGCTTCAGCTACCATTACCAACAACGGAAACTGCTAGCTCTCTTACTCTCTGTAGCATTATTACAACCACAAAGTGTACCCGCGCTCGTCTAAGCAGAGTTGAAAAATCCTCGCGTATTTTATTCTTTGGTTGTTGATTCTCGTGAATTTTAGTACTACTTGTAGATATTATACAGTAGAATCCAAACGAATTATATCTCTTTCTTGACAATTTTAAATTTAAACTCCAATAACTCGGGTCCTGATGTTTTTCCTTTCGACTCGACTATTTTTATATTAATGATTTGTTATAAAATATTAATTTAATATGAAATATTCTTTTCCGGCGGGGCAACTTTTTTTCAATCATCTTCGTTCTGCTTGACAATTGGGTATATCCAAGTACCACCAGAAGGGACTCGATGTGAAATTTTTAGATTCTTTGAAACTACACTCCATGGATTTAAAAAAAATGGATAAAAGAATCAGGATATTGCATGACCGTTGATATCTCAGAATAATCATCTGAGTGGCACGAATCAAGGTTTCGGAAAACGGGAGAATTATTCTTTTGCACCTGAATCGCGGCACGTGTCGCCGTGACATTTTCTTGCGATATCGACAGTCCTGCAGAAATACTTTGGGATTTCAATAACATGAAAAATACTATTTTCCAATCATAAGAATTCTAATTTCCCCGTTGTTTCAAACTTTCACACAAATTAGTTTTTTTTTTTTTTCGGCAGATCTTCTATTGTTTTACAGTTTGTGCATATGCAACGGTGACCATCAAATTTCCACACGTTTCGATCGCAAAATCGAAAAGTGTTTTTATAGAATTGTTCTCTTGATTCCCGATCGAGTGCTGGTATAACTTTTTCTTTAATTTTAAGCATTTGTACATTACACTTTGATTTCGGAAGTTCCACATTTTCCCGGTCGAAAATCTGTACACTATTTTTCCATAATCGGTTTTTCTAGACTTCCCCCCGACATCATTTTGATACTACAAGTCCAAAACTGTGATGCGGAAAACCGGGGGAGGGGGGGGGGGGAAGAAGCCCCAGTGGGCTCCATGAGTGGTGGCTCGGCGGGGGCGGAGGGGGGCGTCCTGCTGCACGAATATTCGTTTTTTATATTGCGTTCGAACAAAAGCCATTCTATTTAGTTTATTAATTATTTTATCTGCACGAAAAATCATTCGTCAGTTTTTTTTTTACGAATCTCCAATCATTTTGCAAGTTGCGATGGACGAATCATTATATATTATTCGTCCCGATACATAATTGATCAATTTAAAAGTTTTTTCCCGGAGTTTTCTATTTCCAGGGATTTTTCCTGATTTTTGTCCGGGATTCAAATGAAACACAGCAGATTGACCATTATTAGAGGCTTAATGCGCGGAACATCCTGTGCCGTTCTGGCTATTTCGCCGCGCAGAGAGGTTCTCTGTCAGGACATTTCACGTTAGAAGACTCTTCTTACTCGGTAAAACTTGTATTAGCTCAACTCTATTCTTACGCATCCTCGGCGATGACGTAAAAAATTATAACAGTAATTACTAGAAATCAGTCGAATATTCGCATTTTTTAAATATGGGCGTGCAAATTTCGTCTTTTTATGCCTGCGTAGCGTGCACGAAATGGTCGATTCTCGCATCTTATGGGAGAATTCATTTGCACACTGCGAACCGTGCGCGAATAACATCTAACCAGATTTCGCAAACAGGTGAGCGACGCATTTATTCAGGTTCTGCAGTCACTTGTTTAACGAGCTTCATGGTTGTCAACCCAAAAATCGCCGACAGGGAGTGAACATTGATGTGACAATCGAAGTGACAAAAAAATATTATTAGTTGTTCGATAAATAGGAAAAATGTTGTTGATTTTTAAGCATAAAAATCTTGTGTGTTTGCACCGGGGGGGAGGGGGGGCTTCGCCCCTCCCGACACCCCCGGCGGGGCCCTGCCGCAGGCCCCGCGAGGGGCTCCGCTGTCCTGGTGGGCCTCTGCTTCTGTTAGAATGCAATTGAACTTCGCACGCTCATATGCCAAAAAATAGTTCGTGGGACGCGTGCGCGTAGGTGATTAACGACTCGTGTAATTTTCTACTTCACACTCGTCATGAATGACCTACTTCGCGCACTTGTCCCTAAATGTACTATTTTTTTATTATAGCCTTTTTAAATGCGTGACCGGTGGTTCAGGGCAGTGTGAGCGCGCGAGGCCGTATATCATCCCGAGAAAAATTAAATTTTTGGAATGCCCGAAAAATGCTTCATAATACGTAACGTCATAAACGACATATTACCATAATATTTGGTAAAAATAGATAGAGAGATTTAAATCTTCCACTACACGGGAAAAACTGCGTCGTTGGGCTAACTACATATTCATTAGTTGGGTGAAAATTTGTTCCAACCATCAGGTTTGACCGTCCAACGACCTCGTATTTTTCACATTTAGATTCAGTCAACTCAAAAAGGTCTCACAACGAATTTTATTTTTATTCTAACTCAGTAAGATAGTTGGGGCTTTCAATAGTAAATTGCTCAGCTGCGAATGCTTAGTTCAAGCAACGACACAAAGCCAACCAACTAGGAGTAGTTGATCCACGTAAGTAATTGTCTGTCCCTCAGAGCACTGAGAGACTTCGATAAGCCAACAATTTTTTTTCGTTTCAGGAACTAAATCGTTTTTTCCGTGTAGAGAGAATCGTTATTACTGGAATCTTCCTCATTTTCGCGAGGAAAAGGTATGGCGTTCATAAATTGGATTTCAGAAATTCGGTACGCAAGTGAAATAGAAGTGACATATAATGTCTTTTGACATTTAAGATTGAATACATTGAGAATTTATACTGGAGATTGAATTTAGACTTGCTTCAAAGACTAAATATGGTAGTTCCGCGGGGTACACGGAACCAACGTTCCATTCTTTTGACACTCTTCAAAACTTCTGAAAATAGTAGATATTACAGTTGAACTAGACGAAGACTACAATGGACTGAAATTTTTATGATTAAACCTGCACTTAGGTTGTAGCAAAGTTCTTAAGCCCTTGTATAAGCCTGCAAGAGTGGCATATCTTACCCATTTAGATTCAACGAACGCTGTTGGGGGGTGTAAATTTCACCTCGAGTAGTTCTGTATTGCTAAGTTTTTGTAAAGCTTAGCATATATAATACGTAGGCGAGTTTTCTCTACTTTACCGGATACAAGAAAAAAACAGGGCTCCCATTACCTAATGATATTATTAACGAAATTAGGTAACTCATAAGATTCTCTGCAGTCCAAATATCGCATCTACTCATGTATTCAGTTCGGTCTTCATCGTATTTGGTAGCGCACCCTCTCAGAGAACTAGGACCCATTAGGTTGGATCCTCCACGCGTTGCCGAGGAGTTGAGAGATGCCGTTGCCAAGTATTTTTCGCGCATTAAACTGGAAACATTGTCAAGGCGAGAAAGGCTGTAGGTGGTAAGAAAAATTCTCGATGCGTGGGTGTATAACAAGTGAGGAAGGTGGAGGTATCCTTATTGCATACGCGCCACACGGTTTTCGACTGAGCTCACCCTACTTCCTTCTGCCACTTTCTCGTCTACCCTTTCATTTTAGTCTTGCGTTCGTTTCTCGGTATTTGCAGGGGGGAGGGGCACACACTACTTCTCGGCACGTCGACGGATAACGAGGAAAGCGAGCTTTTTCCTCAGCGAAGTCGGGACGAGCGCATTTCGTGACGAGGGGTGGACAATTTTCTCAGAAGATATTTCTCCTCACGGTCTGCTGCTATCTTGTTATCTGCCGCTGTGTTGTTCCTGCACCAACTGCCATTGCTATACACACGATAGCGGTGGTATACTTTCTCTTCTCCTTCTCGTATCTCAGCAAGACCGTCCGTATAGTTACTCGCTCGTTCGTCCACCTCTTCTGCACCACTCGATATATATCCCGCCGTTTCCGGTTGCACTCTCCGCGTCCTCTGCGAACAATTCCTCTCCACTAACCTCGTGCCACTCCTGGTCATCGTGTGCACGTGAAAAGTTCGCGGCGAGTGAGAATCTCGAATCAAGCACGAGCCCGTAACTGCCCGGCAACTGCAGATATACTACGCCTACTATACGCTAACCTATATACCGAATTGTACAACGTTTCTGTATATCTATGTGAAACAATGGATCACTCTGGTAGGACACCCGATCTCCTGGGTTGGGAAATCGAAATCGTCCGATACGAGCGTTGAGAGAGATAGAGAGAGAGAGAGCGTAAGAGGCAGAGAGGGGTCGAGTAGTACACGAGTCAACCACCGTTGGAGAACAGAGGGTATACGGTGTGCTGGTAGTTACCCCGGGACCGCGTCGCTTCATTCGCCGGATACACGGAACGTCGCTCCACTGTCGTGCCGGACGATCCAGCCTGCTGTAACCGTGCACGTACAGCAAAACGAGTCTTTGTCGCCGGTAATCCCGTACTCACTCGCTCTACCCGAATCCCTCCCTTCCTCTTTCTCACCATTTCGCTTTCCATGTATTTCTGCTTCCACATAGGACATATATGAATACGAGACTGATTGGGATTTCTCAAAGTACGGAAAATCCTCTTCACTATGAAATCGATACTCCCTATGTGGTAACACGATAGTCTGCTTTTGGTACAACAAGAACCGGATTCAATCAATTATTTGATCTACTTCCGCACAACATACAACGTATGGGTAATTCTCATGAAATAATCCATTTGCATGTACCCGGTGGTCTTTCTTATATTAACTGATCCTGCTATTGATTTCTTCGCAAAATGATTCAGTAAATTGGAGTTAATAAAAGGCTTGTAGACAGATTGAATTTTCATAATCGTATTAACTATCATTCCTCTACGTTTAATCGATGAAAGTCATGTTCCTGTCAAGTATTCTTCACAATAGCGCGTATTTTAATAGCCTATGAAGGTATTTTGAATAATTTAATAATACGAATATACATATTACCTGAAATACCTATGACAAACCAAGCTGGCAGTTCCAGTTTAATATAATGAATGTAGTCGGGACTAATCTTGTCTTAAATGTGACTGTCGAACTTTCATATCGTCTCTATCGCATTTGACAGGATATTGAATATCCATATTCTGGCACGTTACTTGAATGAATATTGAGAGCAGCAGTGATGCAGCCTTAAAGCTTTGCGTTTCATGGTTTTTGGGTATTTTGGTAAATCGATAACGTTGGCGAAGGTGGAGAAAAACGAATACTTGGAGAAAATAAATCGCAGCACGAACAGCCAGAAAAAGAAGCTCGAGCAATTCTGAGTATATTATTATTTCGCTAACGCGTCCCGTTTATCCCTATATTCCCGTAGAGGATTTTCAAATTTAGCGAATGCATCAGTTTTTTTTATACGAAATCATAACTAAAACAGCTTATCGATTGTAAATTAAGAATTCAATTGAAAACCAATCCGTAATTTCTTTATCTTGATAATAAAATAAAACGGTTCTGAGACTCTGCAAAAAATCTCCGCGCTGAAATTTTTACTGCATAAATTGTTTATTGTTCTGCCAGCTAATTGTATATGTTGTTTTCAAGAGCTTTGTATAGAAAATAGTTGCTTCTGGCGCATTCGCAGCGCGCGGTTTTGCATCACTTTTGTTACTGGCAGGAAGTTTTTATCGTTAATTAACTAGAGCGTAATAACGAACTACACGCATAGAATTTTGAGAATTTCGTAAATCGTTTGTAATTTCCGTTTCTTGCTATAATTCGTTAAGATCGCATTCTCGAATTCGAATTCAAGTTTCAAGCCGTGCTCGCGAAAAGTTTTGGTGATATTGTTGTCGGCACTGTGATAGTTTGTGAAGTAAGATTAGAATGTTAGTTATACACACAACTAATGTTCCGAATTTTATGGTTTATATGGGGTCTCTACAGTATTTAAAATTCAAATACGATTCCATGCGAGTAATAAAAACTATTATACGATGTAGGTATGGGTGATAATATTTTAACATCATAAATGTTAATAACCTCTAATCTATTCAGACTATGCATTTTTTAAGAACCTAAAACTTGATGTGAATAGTTATGGTATATTTGTTGTTTAAAACTCCTCAAGAGAGTCGATAATAGTTTTGTTTTAGTCGCCCTGTAACAGAATCCATATTTCACATAATAAAATTATTTTAATGAAAATGATATGTTCATTCATTTGAATGCGTACGAATTTTTTCAGACTTTTTTCTTTATATTAAATATGATGTTTTTGATTTTCAAAAATGTGCCCGAAATAACGAAAATCGGACATGTGTTCGGCATATAACAATCAACTACACTCGAGATTTTTTTGCGAAACGCATATCCAAAATTTGTCATATTCTGCGCATTTTTCAAAATAAAAAAAATAAAAATCAAAGTAAAGCAAAAAATCGGAAAAAGTTCGTACGCATTCAAACAAATTAACATATGATTTTTATAAGAAAAAAAGTTAGGTTGACTGATTTTTTTATAAACAATTGTTTATTTCAGCACTTTGTTAAGAACATTTTGGGATTATTATTATGCGGAATCAATCTTTTTAGCATGTTTTATATGCATTCTTTTTTTCCGATTTTTATTCCATCAGGAAGTGATCGAAATTGTCTTTGAAACCCACTTTGGTACGACTGTACGTATCATCCTTCATGTGTTTTTCGGAATCGAAGATACTTTCAACATGTCTTTTCATCAGAATTCGGGGGTCGATTTCTTTTGGATTGCAATAGTTTCTCTTTTCACGCACTTCGTACATGATGGGAAAGCAAATAATATTCGTGTATGGCCTCAAGTTGTAGTAAGTTTCATGAAAACGATTTTAAAAATTAAGTTTTGACCAGTGTGATGCGGCAAAGTAGAAAAACAGAATATTCCATATATATGTTACAATATTTAAGATTCACGCTCATTCTCGCTCGTTACTTTAAGACATTTCGGGTCAAGAAAATGATCTAAGTTCCTGTCGAGTAACCGATACGAGTTTTTAATCAAAATTCTATCAAGAATTTGTTATTTACAATATTAATATGATTTAATATTTTCTAAGTAATTATAAATTTTATACTCGTAAGCCGTAAAAACGCGCTAGCAAAGCTTGGGTCTTTCCCGAGGTCGTTCCTGTATCCTTCCGTCATTTTCCTAGTAATACTAATACTTTTAAGTGCAAGAATCTATTAAATTTCAATAAGCAGCTTGTTCATGCTGGAGAGACAATATTTATTAATTCTTACGTATACCGTATTGGATTTTTACGTTTTTACTTTCCCTTCCTTATTCTACTACCCCTTACCCGCACTTCCCTAAGATACCCTAACTTCCGATGCGTCTGCAGTCAACTGTACCGTATTCGCCACGAGCATGGGGAAAACGCGAAACCCAGTGCCGATACAGAAAGCCATATTTATGTGACTTTCCGATGTATACACGAAGGCAACTAACTTACTAGTATATGCACTGAGGTCTAAGAAAAACTGAAGTCCTGTTCATTGCTTGATGATTCAGTCGGTCCACAGCTAAACGGTCCCCCAGCCAAGTTATGGCCGCAAAGTATGCTACTTAACTCGTGGAACTGCCGAAGCCGTACACTGACCGTGCAACCACCAGTATCGGTATGTAGAGATTATATTTGAGCAACTAAATCCGCTGGTCACCCAGAAGTTGTGTAGTACAGATCAATAGTTTTTATTCGTTTCATTTTCCGACATGTAAGCGAACTGTTACTGGAGAATTACCCATATATTGAACAACTTATAATATTTATATATATGTCGTAAATCACATCTGCAGTAGCCCTAGAACTGTGTCTTTGTTTTTAGTACCCATAAACCGTGAACATGGGTCTTCGTAACCGTTGCTTGATTTAACCATGTTACTGCGGAAGGAATTTAAAAAAAATACGTAGTTTTTTCCTTAACTCTTCAGCATAAAACGATAAAATTATTGCCATCCTTATAAATTCTTTTTCAGTTGACAAAATGTTTATTGAAAAAGGGACTCACTTACTCTTGAAACATGTGGCACGGACACAAACGACCTATGTTCAGAGCTCTAGGTAGTGATGCGACAAGAGACGAGAATTTTGTCAATCTCGCTCGTTTCTGATTGCGCTCGTCATTTGTTCGCGTATCTCGTATCGATCGTTCAATGTGAACATCTTGTCTCGAATTGTCTTGAACTGACGAGCGAGACCGACCGGGAATCTCGAAAATGCAAAAAATCCGTAATCAACGGAAATGCTTTTTTTAAGCCGGGAACCCACTTTAGGAGCTTTTCAGCGGCTGTCAAATTTTTTATTTTTGTTATTTTTACGTACACTGAAGTTCATATTCTTGGTAAAGCAATTATAAATGTAGAAATAAGCCCCCTAATGATGCTTTTTCTGGGTGTCTTTTAACGCCTGTCGTGTTACTGTTAGTCATTTTGATAATTTTTGAGCAAATATTGCAGCTGCTCGTTTTCCATTCTCGTCCACTGTTATTTTAAAGTCTCCGCTGTGAAGTTTTTTTGCTGTCTCTAAAAATCACGGTTGCTTATTCGACTATTCTTTAATTATATATAAGGGGGATTCCATTGTACGACGAAATGAATTTTTTTTTTCAAAATTTGGTCAATCTATAGACACAACTGAACCCGATTTTTAGAAAAAATTGGAGATTTTTTAGTTGGGTGGCGAAGGTACCGTGGAATCCCCCATAAATAGTATTTGCGCATATTGTTTAGTCAGCAGCGGGTTGGACCTCATGTATTGTTCGTTTCATGGTCGCAGTTGAACAATCAATCGGAATTGATATCTAATGCGAAACGAGATCGAGACAGGACGAGGTCTCGGCTGTCAAATTTGAGAACGAGATGAAATCTTGTCTATGTTCATAATCTTGAACTCGAATGACAGCTCGAAAAACAAATTCAAGAAGCAAGTTTCGTTTTTGACATTTCCTCGTCTTGTCTCGCTTGTCGCATAACTAGTTCTAGGGTTAAGGGGATAAAGACACCTACAAAATAGATAAAAAATCTTTTTTTTCATTTTTGATTCGGATCAAGAGACGCGGTAGCGTCGCGACACATAAAAACGACGATGAAAACTACAGGCATTTGAATAATTTTGAAATCGTGAAATAGCGTGTTCTGGCGATATTTCACGTTCTAGTTTCGTGTATGAAATTGAAATAATCCTGTGACTTGCGCCACCGTGTTACAAATAACGAATGTGCTGTGTGCGGTCGGTTATAACCGACTCAACACAAATCGATGCGATTCTGATTTTCGCCACTGGCGCATGCATCGGAATTATATATGCTAGAGACGCAGCGTTGCTTATTGTATGTTGTAAATACCGGTCTACTAAGTGTTACAAAATAATTTTCCAATATTCGTGTTCATACTGCATTACAAGTATGACAACGCATCTGAAAAAGAACGTTCACTTTTTTTTTAATACTTTTTTTTTTTATAGTTCGGAAACAGTTTTTAGAAGTGAAATGAAGTGCTGAGAGATGACCGATATTATGAATTACCTCTCGGCAAAACGTTAGAACAGCTCCCAGGTATATTCCGTTGAAGTGTTAATTCATTAAATATTTATTAACCAAGAAATTCATTAACAATAATCTACATTGCATGTATATTTTTTTTTATTAAAAGATAGTCCAAATATCTTTTCTTGACAGACATTCAAAGTAAGAAAGAACATTAGAAACGATGTGGCATGGAAGATAGGTCCATAAGTACTTTTATCCTGTAGAAATCTTTAAAGACTATTCCCTGACACCTACATTTCTTTTCAGTCGTCGTGAATTTAAGATCAAACCGAATTGCAGAAAATGGAATTTGATAGATCATTTTGTTTCTAAGATGAGGCATTACGGATTGAATATGGGATTTTGAGCTGGAATGAAAATTGAATGAAGCACAGTCAAATATGGGGTAAGTTTTTGGAAAGTTACCATTTTTTGCATATTAAAATTGATAACTTTATTTTACAGCATCAGAAAAATAATCTTATTTTCAATCCAGAATGCCTTCGCTTAGAAACACAATGATCCATGAAAACCAACTTTCTGCGTTCAGTTTGATCCGAAGTTTACGACAAATGGCAAAAGTTAGACGTTCTCCTATAATTTTATGGTCCACCATATTACTTCATGTAAACGCGAAATTATAGTGCTTAGTGTACACTGTAAGTAACTTAAATGAATTTCGTTTGGGAACAGTATAGGTATTTTTTTTAAATGTCTTATATTGACGTTTTTCAGCTAACGTGTCCCCTTTAATACCACTAAAATGTTTCCAATATATGCAAAGTTATTGAACAGCCTTTATCAAAGAAACGAAAAGTATTTATTGAAAATGAAACAAGGTATTTTGAATAGTATACATTTTCTCTCTCGTACAGTTGAAAAGTCTGAAAAAGATATGTGTCAACGTAATAATGTATAACAGACATCAATCACGCAGCAAATGCAGCTTCGAAGCTTCAGCCTTCGTGAGTGGTGTTCTATGACTCTTTAGAATTTTTGTGGAATCCACTTCAAAGTTATACGAGAGAGCTAAACCAAAGTTATTTAGTACTTGGATACAAGACTTTAAACCTTTATGGTACCTATATGTTTCGACAGTCATGTGCTCCTTTTATCTCCTTCGTGCGGCTATTACCTTTTGGTCCCGCGAGAGTAGGTTTCGCTGTGTGTGGTAAGGACTTGGTATATATATATATACATGTACATGTACATATATATATATATATCGAGAGAGATCGTAATGCCTGTAAAGCGGTGTGGAAATGCTTCGGTGTAGTGTCTCACTGGCTTACCCGAATATCTAGTGGGGACACAGCAGAAGAAACTGTCGTAAGCCCAGATGAGTTTTAACACAACAAGAAGTCATATAACTTCTATTCTGAGCAATGCCTTCAATTGTTGCTTTTACGAATGATCGATAGATTACTTTACAATTATATTTATTTAATACAAACAGGGGGAACTCTGATTTAATTAGTACATGTCTGATGGAGCGGGCGGATTTACTTATAGGCCCAAGCCTAAGGCTGCAGATTTATGCCCTGAAAAAGAAAAAATTGAAAGCACCAAATATTCAATTTATTCTGCCAAATAATTTTCCCGAGAAATTTATTTTGTTGAATCAAATCGATGGTTTACTTCTTGGATTCGCTTTAGTTAATGAAATATTTGTTTTATCCAACACAATATTTCAATATAAAATATAAATTTAATTAAAAAATATCCATACTGTTTATAAGCAGATTCAATTCCAACCACTTACAGTATATATCAAGCACTATTATTGTGCAATTTTATGCAGTGATATGGCGCACCATAAGATTATGGGAGAGAGTGTAACTATTTTCATTTGTCGTAAACTTCAGATCAAACCGAATGGCAAAAAATGGGTTTTAATGGATCATTTTGTCGTTAATAGAAGGCATTCCGGATTCTATATGGGATTTTTTTTTCTGACGCTGTAAGATGAAGTTATTATTATTAATGTGGAAAAAATATTCATTTTTCAAAAACTTTCCACATATTGACCTATGATTAATTCAATTTTCACTGCAGCCCAAAATTCTATGTTCAATCAGGAAGAATGCCTTCTCTCAGGAACAAAATGATCCGTCGAAACTCATTTCCCGCCATTCGGTTTGGTCTGAAGCTTACAACAACTGAAGAGGAATGCAGGTGTCGGGGAATGGACTTTAAATATTGCTACATAATAAGATTTCTTATTGACATATCTCCATGCCACATATTTTCTTACTTCGAATATGTGCCAAGAAAAGTTATGTGAACTATTTTTCTTTTTTTTTTCTTTTTTCACTATATGAAATTTGGATTATAGTTAATTGATTTTTTGGTTAAAAAATTGAATAAAGTACCACTTTAACGAAATATACCTGAGAGTTTTTCTGACGTTTCGCTGAGAGGTGATTCATAATATCGGTCAACTCTCAGCACTGTATTTCACTTCCACAAACCTTTTCCGCACTATAAAGAAAAAAGTGTCAAAATAAAAGCGAACGTTGTTGTTCACATGGGTTGCCATACTTATAATGCAGTATGTACACGAAAATGACTTTGCAACACATAGTAGACCGGTACTTATGACATAAAATAAGCACCACTGTGTCTCCGGCACACACGATAATTTTGATGCATGCGCCAGCGCGAAAATCAGACGTGCATTGAATTGTGTTCGGTCGGTAATAACCGACCGCACACAAATTAATATATAGATAGTTGCACATTTGTGACACGGTGGCGCAAGTCACACGATTATTGTGGTTGCATACACGTAGCTAGAACGTGAAATATCGCCAGAACACGCTATTTGACATTTACAAAATCATTCAAGTGCCTGTAATTTCTGTATTTTTTAGTATTTTGGTCTACATTTTTGTGAGTGTTCAGTCCACATAATATAGAATCCAAATACAAAATAAATTTTTTTTTCCAAAATTTTCAGGTGACCTGATCCCCTTATCTTGAATCAATCAAATATCCACGTCTGGGTGTTGTCCCTGTATATGGCCCTGGAGGTATCTATATACATTCATTTTTAATACGACGTAGCGTCATTACTTTTTAACGTACGAAAATCAGCTAGAATTGATCTGTTTCGTCTTGAAATTCCCCAGATGCTGCCACTTTTATTTTTTTTGCATCGAGAAAAGTTCGTATGTAACGTTTGACACGGCATGGCGCACTTAATTTTCATGGTGTGAGATTCAGCCAGGGTTTGCGCCGCGATTGTTGCACCTGGAGGAGCCACCGCGATCTCCAATGACTGCAACTTTGGTCCCGGACGGTTGCTTTTTACATGGTCGGAGTGTAGTTAATAAATGGGTACGATTTAAGTTACGGGATCTACGTCGTGTAAAAGGCTACGTATCAATTTTTCTAACTTGCATCGCCCAACAGAAAGTCAATAATAAAATCTGAAAAATTGGAGGCGTTGGCCATATGAAACGTTACATATGTCCATCAAATATGTCCCCTGGTGGATACAAAAAAAAAACAGCGGCATTCAAAAAATTCCAAGATGAGAACGATAAGCCCTAGGTAATTTCAGTACGATGACAAGTAACGACGCTACGTCGTGTCAAAGATAAATGCAGATATTCTCAGGGCCATCGCCTCGGCATAAACTACTTGCGACGCCGGATTAGACCTACAATTCAATTCAGTAAATATCTTGGTGAATGAAATCTATCGTTTAGTCATAAAGAATGAGGTGTAGTTAAATATATAAAATATTTGATCGATTCAATTCAACATTTATTACGTTCAATGATTTTTGTGAAACAATCATGTAAATTAGCTTCTTCATTTAGTGCAGTGACATATAAATCGAAAATAAAAAGTTGATCCAATGATGCCAATTCAATAGAAATGGCTTGACAAACATACACATTCAATATAATTGATCGTCTTTACTTAAATCTATATTGAAATCATACAATTATGTAATAGCGTCATCGAAAAGAATATTGTATCACGTTTATAACATCAACTGGATGCTGTTTCTCGGTTAGCAAATACATAATTAGTGTATTCAATTAAATAGAACACAGATTTCGGTATGCGCCGTCGTCATTTTACTCACTTTCGTCCCTGGAGGAAAATTTCGTTTGCTTTCACCTCTCTGTGGCGGAACTAAAGCGATCATACCGACGCGATGAACTGTTCTTGTACTGAGCCTCAAATGTAAAACTCTGTCTAACTGTCTAGATCTGTCTAAATTTTTCTAACTCTGCCTAACTCCGTCTAACTCCGTTTAACTGTGTCTAACTGTGTCTAACCGTGTCTAACTATGTCTAACTCTGTCTAACTTTGTCTAACTCTGTCTAACTTTGTCTAACTTTTTCTAACTCTGTCTAACTTTGTCCAACTCTGTCTAACTATGTCTAACTCTGTGTAACTCTGTCTAACTCTGTCCAACTCTGTCTAACTCTGTCTAATACTGTCTAACCATGTCTAAGCCTGTCTAAGCCTACTAGACAGAGTTAGGCGGAGTTAGACAGAGTTAGGCAGGGTCAGACAGGGTTGGACTGGGTTAGACAGGATTAGACTGGGATAGACAGGACAAAAAGAGTTGGACAGAGTTAGACAGAGCTTAGCAGGGTTACACAGAGTTGGGCAGAGTTAGACAGAGACGATTTTAGTAACATTATGTACATATTAAAAAAGTAATGGGTGCTGGATATCTGTTCCATTGGACATCAAAAAAGTGGTGGGAGCTGCTTCGTTCCTCCACTAAACTTCAGAAAATAATATGGGTACTGGATCTCTGTTCCATTAAACATTATAAAAGTAATGGGCGCTGCATCGCTGCTCCATTAAACATTTAAAAAAACGGGTGCTGGATCTATGTTCCAGTAAACATTCAAACAATAATGGGTGATAGATTTCTGTTCTATTAAACATTACAAAAATAGTGGGTGATGGATCTCTGCTTCATTACTCATTTGAAAAGTTATGTGTCGTGAGTCCGAATTCCATTATCCATTTTAAAAATTATAGGTTAAAAAAATCGTGATCCATTAAAATAGTGCATTGCCCTCAACTGCAGTAATAACATATCCTCGGACGGATATATTGAAGACAAATGATATAGACATTTTGTAGCTATGAATAACGCGCATAAATTTTTACGTACTTGAGATTACGTTAGTTTCTTACACTAAAAAAAAACATTACTTGAAATTTAATGTATACTTATTGGAAGTTTTCATTTATAAACTGGCATACTGAATATTCTATACAAGTGCGAGGTCAAATTTATTTTTGGTACCGTAATTTTCATAAATTGCTTCAATTTCGGGGCAAAAAAAATTCAATTTTCTAAAACCCACTCTCACCTTATTGCAAACGTACCTTCATATTATATCACAATTATACAAAAATTTAATCGGCAAGCTTATAAATAAAAACTTCCAGTCTTTTTTGACAGTGTAGAGATGGCCGCTGAAAAAATTTAAGTGACTATAGCCTAGTCAATCGCACGAGTATGCAGTGGCAAAACAGCAACCATGTACATTGCAGTTGCGACAGAAACTGCAATCCTAGAGTAAATCTTTGCAAGGACGGAAAAGCGTCACCGAGCGTGATCCTACTTTCGTGGGTGAATGTACGTGTTCATATTTGACTTTTACGAGGGACTCTCCCACATTCCCTCGGCGGTCTAAATCAAATTGGTATTCCGTGCTGGATCTGGGAGCAGGCCCTTGTATCCCATTTGTAGCAATTTAATCCCGGTGAGTTCCGTAGGTAGGTATAGATACGCTTGGAACACCTCGACGACTACGCTGAGTCTCTCTCAGCAGTAGAGGATTCGCTAGCACTACCCCATTGCATCTTCTTCCTGACACTGCGACTCATCTCTCTCCTTTCTATCTCTACTATAACATCACGCGACCTACCTGATGTGTGCAACGATTCTCTTGAGCATTGCTATGTGTAGTACGTGTCCCATACTCACAGAAGACTCAGTCTCCCTCGTGAAATCACTACAAGTTACTCCACTGGCCCCTGCGGCTGAATCACCTCAAACCTTGCTTCTCGATGCCGTAAGATATGAGCAACTTTCTCAAGTATATTCACTTGCTCAGCTGGTCTACTGCCTATAGTGCTCTGCGGGCTTTCGAGCGACTATATAATGATGTTTCTTATATCATAACTTGATATTTCATAGCTACTCTTGATGCAAGATCAACTGGCACTGATAGTTGCATAGAGAGTCACTTTGACGCAATGTAGATGGTCAATGTTTAAGGAAACCGGACTACCTAAGAACCGTCCTTAGAAAATAAATTCTGTAGATGATACGTTTCTATGCAAAAATCTTACCTGGAAATCTCATTAAGTGCATGGCAAGCATTGTAATACATCAATTTTACAATGGAATACAGTGCGTCAAAATAGTGTGGGGTAGAGTAAAATTTCCAATGATAATAGTGGACGATGTCTTATTGCATTTGCCGAAGAGTGCATTCTAGAATGAGTTTAGGAATTTTTCTTCACGCTTTTGTGACGATGGCATGATTTTCAATATGTAAATAAACTTTTTTTACTGAGAGCACACTAAGTAATTGGTTTCAGTAAATCCAATTTACACAACATCCAGGACTGCTGCACTTATACTACAAATCATTCTTTGAACAGAAGATATAAAACGTTGAACACTAAAATTCCTTCATAAGTTTGGCCTGAATGTTGCGACAGGTTGAGAATATTGTGCAACAAGGGCCGAAAGTTTGCGATTGCGACGAGTGTGAGGTTTCTGCCCGAGCGAAGCGAGCAATCGCAAACTTTCGGCCCACGTTGCACATTATATTTTTCGTCACAAGTGCATGAATAGTGGTGCTTTGAATGGTAAGTTTTGCGGGACGAACGGTGAAATGTGAGGTTACAATCTTACGTTCCAAGGGTCGGAAGTGAAACATCAGGTTTGAAAGTAACGAAAAAGTGAACTGCGCATGCGCCAATCAATCATTGAAACACTGCTATGAAACTAGCCACTTTCGGCCCACAAAACTGCCATGAAAAGCACCGCTGTTCATGCAGGTGTTACGAAAATTTACTTTTCATCGCACGCCATTTAGGCGCACTGTATGTCTCTGTATAATTATTAAATAATAATGCATGACATGTTTTTAATGCAGGTTAAATAAAAGAATTTTTCGAAAAAGGCATCCACAAAACTTTTGAGGTCAATCAGAACCTTATAGCGAAGATTAAATCATATTGAAGCTATACGAGAATTGAACTCAAATTGTGTGTGCTCACCTACGACATCCAGATATCCAATTTGACTTTTCATAGGATCTGTATTGATCTGACACATGTACCATCCACGATCCTTTTCTCGAACCTCCCGTATGTGAAGAAACCATGTGTGATGGTCGCTGTGCGATACGGCTATCCTATGATTCTTGGTGATGACGTGACTCGCGATCGTGAGGATTGTTTGAGTGTCGACACGGAGCCATGCTACCTGTGAACCAAAATATTGATTTATTAAATTAAGAACAGGGATTACAGTGAATGCAAGTGGCGAACAGTGTTTTTGCCTCGCTGTCACCCGTAATCATATACAAATCATTTATGCACAGCCGACAAAGCAAAAGTAAAGGAAAAAAATACTATGATGATGGTCCAAATTGCGAATGCTTTGCTGCTGATGACTAAATCATTCAAAACGAAGTTGAAATAATTATTAGCTCGTGGTGACGTCAACTATTGCCCTTCATCGATTATTTCTGAGCGGTATAAGATTCTGAGTAGTATAGTAGAAGTAATATATGTTCTTCATTAACCAAAATATGTATATACAGGAAAATTATTGGATACGTGGGCTTGTGCGAGTTTTTTTTTTTGTGGTCTGGGGTTAATGGGCCATCGACCAGAGTCCTTCAGCCCCTGTTTCGCAAGTTTGTTTTATATTTTTTATTTTTAGTACTGTGAAAATGCGGCTCTATTTACAATGCGACTTATTGTCTGTCAACTAGGGTTGATAGGATTTTTAATACTGTCCGTGTGGCAGTTTTGTATCTTGTTTTAGTGTTAGGTGGACGTGTGTTATATAAGGGTGTGATTTGGTTTAGCCGTTTTGTGCAAGGTCTGTGCTTAAGTTTCTGGTTCGTTTTGTGATTAGGGTTATTCTGGAGTCTTCGTAAAGGAGGAGATTTGACGGATAAGATTCTGATTTTGGCTGGAATATCGGTTTTTTATAGAATACTTAATGGAAAGAGTCGGTGGCACACGATCGTCCGAATAATATGCGTTGCGGTAGCCACGACGGGCTGGCGGGCATTTTTCAATTTGAAATTTTTTTTTGATACCCTGAAAATTAAGATCGGCCACGAAGTTTGTAGTAAAAAAATAAAATAAAAAAATTTTCGAACATTTGAATTTTGTCTGTTGAAGTTAAAACGTGAATATTCGTAAGAATTTTGTCACTGTCCAATATTTTCTGAGATAAGCTGATATTCACATAAAAATAGATTAAAAATTTTTTAAACACGCCCAACTGTAAAAGAAAATTATACCCAAAAGCCTTAATTTCGGATTCCACATTGCGTAGTAGAAGATATCCTAATAAAAATAATAATGAAGGAACCGCAATGTTTACAGACAATATGTGGATCAATGACAATGGGTTATGCAATATCATTCGTACCAAATCGACGAGGCCGTGACCCTCGACCTCGCGGAATTGGTTCAAATTTTTTTTAATGATCCTTCTGACTCAAAATAATAGTCATGATTCTTTTTCAAAATTCTTAAATCAATTTTGAGTACTCTATAATTTTTTTTTCAAACATTTGGAGGGCCGTAATTAAAGAATCTAAAAAAAATTCTCACCAATCCGTCATGATGAATGAAAAATTTTAGCACTAATTTGATGTTGTCCACGATTTTTCTTCCCCTTAATTAAATTTTTTTCAATATTATTCTTTTTTACTACTGGGTTAAGTGCGATAGTAATTAGCGCTCAAGACACTGAAAAGAGTAAAGAAACAATAGTCCTGTAAAAAATCAAACATAACATACATAATCAGAAGAAGAATAAGAAAACTTAGTGAATTTATTACTGATAACAATAAAAATTTTATAATTTTTTTAACAATTTTAAGGGAAACTTTTAGGTTAAAGGTTAGAAGTAATCCATTTGTCCGAAAACGTTTCGACAAACCAAATATAGATTGCAATAGCGATCCACAATTCCCCATCCCTCTAGGCCTTTGTCAGTGTTACAGAAAACATGAGCAATATTATGCACGCAGTTTTTGAATTCTCGATAAAATTTTGTAGTGAATAATCGGATTTGCTTAATTTTTATCAAAGCTTTCTCAAAATTGATTCAAAGAAACGTTTAGCTATTTTTTTGCTTCCTCATAGAGGAAGCTTTGTTTTCGTGAAAAAAATTATTTTTCAAGATTGTCATGTCAGGATACTTAAACTGGTCTAAAACATCGAGGAAAATGGTTTTTACGGAATGTCTGTATGTGTGTGTGTATGTGTGAGCAGATTTCTTTGTACGCACGATAACTGTCGTAATTTTCTACGGATTTTCTTCTCATTTGGCAATCAAGTAAGTTATCATATAACAAACTTTGGGATTGTATTTGACGCAAATAGATTGAATATTTTTTTTCTTACAGCATTTTTAAAATTTTGAACAAATAGTTTTCTCGCCATAACTTACGCAATTAAAGAGGTAACGGGCTAAAATTTTGTCGGTAAATTGATTACCCATGGATCATTATGTGTTCCAAATTTCGCGAGAATCTGTCGGACCGTTCTGATTTTATTACAATTTAAATTTTTCCAGAAATTTCTGCAAATACTGTAACTCATGCAAATTCTGAGATATCCGGCTGTGATTGCCGATATGATTTCACGATTATTGATTTCCAATTAAGATTTCAGTCTAATGAACTGTCGAAATGTCAGGAAAATTCGACTTTGGTGAACAAAATGAAAAAAAAAGCTTTCAAGATAAAAAAAATCGAAATTTTCCATAGATTTATCTCAAATTTTCTTTACACTCAGACGACCATTTCAAAAGATATTTGGTACAAATTTGACACCAATCGGTCGAGTGATTCAAATTTTATGGCATTTTGAATTATTTGAAAACTCTCGTTCGTCATCATTAATTAAAAATCATTAACCAATTTTTGAGTAACAATTTCACACAATTCGGTCGAGCGGTAAAAATTTCACGTCACTTTGAATTTTTATAAAAATGTCTTCCGAGTATAACAAGCCTGCAAAGTAGAACCTTGAGAATTGCTTCCTCATTATTTTTCGCTTTCTACAAAGCTTCCTCTATGAGGAAGCCAAAATTGATCAACATACTTCCTCATAGAGGTAGTTTTGTAGAAAGCTAAAAATAATGAGGAAGCAATTTGCAAGGTTCTACTTTGCAGGCTTGTTTATTAGTTACATTTCTCATTTGTATGTTTTTTCAAATTTCGATCGACCAAATAACCGATAAAAATAATACATTGCACAGAAAAAATTATTAATAAAAAAAAAAAAATCTACAAATGTTGCAATTTTTGAGAAAAAATCTTTTATACATTTCGAGGAATTTCGCGGAAAATTATTTAAACAATTTCGCTGTCGAAGTTCATCTGGTAGTAAAAAAATAAATCTAGAATTTTCTTTCCAATGTAATAAAAGCTTCAAGCTAGAGAAAGGAATATCCTTAACATCACCAAATTAAGTTAAAAAATTTTCGTTTTTGATACCAGATTTTTGACAATTTTTTCAGATTTTTAAATTACGGCTCCAGAATTTAGAAAAAAAGTTAAAGCATACTCAAATTCGGTTTGAAATTTTTACAAAAAATCATGAATGTTATTTTGAGTTAAAAGAATCATATTGAAAAATATGAATGACGTCGACGATTTCGATAGCCTCAGCCTGGTCGATTTGGTAAGGAATGCCTCATATACGTATTCCCAGAAAAAAAACAATGTAAGTGTAAAAATAAGAGCTCAATACATTGACGTAATGTATTAGACTTATCTTGATGAAAACTGATGAAATGATTTATAATGTCTTATGCATATTTAATCAAATACATCTTCTTCATAAATGGAATTTAGTTGAAATTTATTAATGTAACTTACTCGCTAAATCGTGAGCTACGAACTTACGTGAATTTGCAAAGAAAAAGAATCATTGCTGGCCAAAATACTTAGTAAGTTCTAAAATAGAGTACATCTCTTTTTATACAATATATATTCTTTCTCATAATAGCTCACAAAGTAATTCCATCCGCAAATTTTATTTCACTAATATAAGGCATAAAATGCTAATTCTGAGCTCATCATCCATTGTTAAACCATATGTATAACTTTGTACTGAATTCGATGAATAGAGATGAGTCTAATAACTAATATAAGTACCTGTCTCTAATATTTACACTAGCTGTGATTGTGTTTTAAGAATACGTACAAACGCGGCCCACCTAAGGATGAATAAGGAATTGCTACAGGAGATGAAGATTTGTATCTGATGACATAGCGAACATGACACAGTTTTTGTTTCATCAACCGTACTTTGAAACCTTTAAATTTTCATTCACTACCTTGCGTGAAAGTTTCATATTTGCAGTTTTTTCAGGTTAGAAAATCACTAAACTTTCAGTTGATTATTTAATCACAGTAGTAGAGTACCCAAAAGTAGCATAATCCATAAGATATAATTGATACTGTGTGTCAAAAGTGAGTAAGGTCGCTACTTAGCATTGTGATCGCCATATCAAGGCTGTGAAGATGGCCATCTTGCAGCATTTCAATGTTTGAAAAAAGCTTATACCTTTCGAAAATAGCCACTAGTACATACGGTCTATGAAAATGACATGAACCACTACACAGATTCCGTGTGCCAAGTTTAGTTAAGACATCTTTAACTATTTTAGAGAACATGTACTAATAGAAATATGCATATTCGCGCCATAAAAGAAATATATACTCTCGTCGTTTTGCACTACGGACAGCCAAGAGCGAAAAACCGTTTATCCTGAACCGTGCTCTTTTGGAGATCTGAAGACAATTCGAACCATTTCGTTGATTTTTTTCTAATTAATCAGTTTGTTGTACCATTTATGATGAATATCTGTGACTTTTTTCAGATTTTGAAAAGGACACGTTTTAGGTCTAACGATTGTTCTAAAATGTCAGTTTATCTCAGGAAATATTGTCTGGTCAAAGAATTCTTAACAGAATATAGTTTTAAGTTTTTCATTTATTTTTGAATGATGATAGAATCATCATTTTTTCGACAAAGGAAAGTCATTTTTTTGCAAAAACGAGAAAATAATATTTTTTTGAATTGATTCAAAACACCTTCATCTCCGGACTTCATCTCACCGGTAATTCAGCATGGTATAAGGATTCCGATTTAAAAAATTGGAAGTGGCACCTTTGGCAGAAAAAAAATTATGAATTTTTTCCTGCCTGAGGATCGGAGACGCGACTTTGCGATTTCCCTTTCAAAAACTTCATACAATCCAAAATAATTTGAAAATTTAAGACCAGAATCAAAACTACGTTTTTCCATAAAAAATAATTTATTTGTTTGTTTCTACGAAAAATTGAATTGCTTTCGTTGGAAAAGTTATGACTTCAAGGTCGCTCGTAAGAAGATGGAAAATAAAAATGTTACTGATCCTAAGAATTTTCTGAGAGACCAATATTTTCTGGGTATAATAATATATATTCTACAAAACATAAATCCTGGACGGCACCCTTTCAAAATCTGGCACAAGTCACAGTTGTCGATCTCAACTAGTATAACAAACTGACAAATTTAGAGAAATATCCGGGAGGTCGACCAAAAAAAAGTAGCCCAGTTGATAAAGCATGCATCATATTTATGATGCACTATTGGTTCTCTCACCAACGGAAACTTGGTTGATACTATAGTGGATATGACCAACATGAATATTAGTCGTCACCAAAAAATTGCAGTTAGTATGGTACTCAAAAACAAACCACGAGAATTGGTTCCAATGACTGCTGGTAGAAATAAATTTCAAGTTCTTACAATTCTTTTCTAGACTATCAATATTATTGATAGGGTCAATTAATGATCTTAGTTAGCACAACTACCGGCTGCTAGTAGTGTAACCTCGTTAGTAACCTCAAAGCGTAAATTTCCGTTGCAAGGTGCGTTTTCCTATGCAGAAATGCAGAAATGCTATGGCAAATGCGATATAGAGAGGGAAGTCAGATGCGGCCGCATCGGTGCCTGGTTTACTGATCCGGACCAGGCCCTCAGGGGGCTCTGGCTTCTGACCGGGTCGACCCTGTAATAGGCGTAATGCTTGCAGACGAGGGGGAATGCGAATGTAAGAAATAAATTTTTTTTTTCGAACATATGTCGAGAATGAATAAGTAAACTTGAACAAGTGACGCCCATATTTATCGTGTTACAATCAGGTCCGTAGTTACAGCATTTTCTCACAACAAGAGTCGTCTTGCTTTCTCAGCAGATCTAAAGCACCGCAAAATAACCGAAAAGTTTCCAGTCGTTATGGAACAAACAATAACTCTCAAATAATAACGAAGTCACCTGAAATGAACACAATGGTCCGTTTCGAGTTGTCATTTAGTTATGGTGAGAACTTTCAACTAACCCAAAAACAAATTTTAACAAGCTGTTGCTTACTTCTGTGGTACTTTTAGATTTGTTTTTGGGTACAACATTGGTCACCTTGCAGTTCCAATCTCGTTTATTTTTATTTCAAAGCAACGGTCGCTTTAGTATTTACATTATAGTTGTGTTACGGTAAAGCGATAAATTAACCTCACAATGACGGTCACTTGTGAATGACCGTAAAGCAACCACGAATTGACGGTTGCTCCAATCCGCTTGCGTCAATACGGAATTATCCTTAGGCGACTCCATAAGTTTTTTATTTTATTAATTGGAAATAATGATTAGTTTTGGAAGTTTCTTTATAATTTATGAGAACTCGTTACGAAGATGGAGTTTTGTCGGCAGTGGAGTTGAATTGAGTTTTCTGGACAATATATGTAAGTTTTCTGCTGCTTGGACGTATGCTTACCAGACAATACCATCGTACAACAGTAAAAGTCTAGTCAGAGCCGATGATCACCAGCAGACTACCACAAGACCATTCTTCGAGTGCTTCCATCACTATGGAGCGTTACATATATGTTCATACCGTTTTTACCGTACGAGTCTCTTTATGTCAGTTTTGACATCTGACATAAACAAACGAATTCAATGCATAAAATTGGTCGTGATCTCAGTGTGTCTGAGGACACCATCGACGAATCAGAGTATGTTTTAACCGCTAACAATTTCGCATTTATTATTCATGAACTTTTTAATATAGGATCTTTGTTGTCTGTGATTTTGAAGATTTTGAAATTTGTAAGAATCACCGATATTTCGTAAATCGCTGAAATGTTTGCGGTATTGATTATTGAATTCAATGATATTTGCGTTGACGCGATAGAATCTTAAGGTTTTTCCAACGACGCGTCAAAGATTTCCTAATTCCCTGGGGGCCGTATTTAGAAACCTTATCGGGTTTTCTAAGTGACGATCACGTATTTTTCTTTCTCATAAGAAATTATTTTCAAGGTTTTCATGTTAGGACATTCAGAATGGTCCAAAATATCGGGAAAACCGGCTTAGGAAAAATGTCCGTGTGTATGTGCGTATGTGTGTGTATGCAGGGCTTCGAAATTTCAATCACTTATGACACAAGAGCAAGTTAACAGATTGAGGCGACATTTGGCATACAGGTGAAGTAGCAATTCATGTGCGACTGTTGCAGTTTTTCCGAAATGTATGCAGAAATTTTTCTTCATGGGTTTTTGAATTTTTTACGTAAATGGAGATATGCGCTATTTCGTACAACTGGAGATATCTTGCAAAACAACACTTCATAAGTGCAAGTACCTTTAATGATGTTTGGTATTGAATTGGACCAAAATCGGAAAAGCGGTTTGGATTTAGAGTTTTGAAATTTTCGAAAATTTGACGTTGTTGTCCTAACGTTAGCGAGACATGAGACAGCGGACTCAAATTTTATACACTGAGAAAACGAATTAGTAAGACCAAACGAATATGCATTTGTCGGTGGCGACAAAAATATTTGGATGATTCAAAGGAATACTAGTTATTTCGAATTACGGAAACTTTGGTCCAACTATGCGTCGCTTCGTTTAACCGAATATTTTTTCTAATTAACCAAATATTTCTTTCGCCCGCAGCCGCAGATCCGCTTAGTCTTACCAATTCATATTCTCAGTGAACATGGAATCCCCACTAATTAGCGATGACTAGGACATAGTTCCGTCATAATCTGCGATGTGGTTTAACTTTATCAGAATTTTTACTTGTATAAAAAATTATCTTTCTGCATTAACTGTAGTACAAAATAACATTTACTAGGCTACGTGTTAAAACCTTAGTCTAATCGGTCGTTAGAAGCATTTTCTTTATGGTCAATACATTTTTTAACGAGTATTTTTGTTTATTCAGAAAATTCCAAATTCCGGTACAATATAATTGTCTGTGCTGTCATACGCTTTGCTTATAACATAGGGACATTTATGACGCAACGTTGCGAGGTCTATACCGAAGAAACTTTTTCTTTTCGTAACATTCAATGCTTGTAGTTCATCGTAAAAATACGCTGTGTGCCATGCCTCTCAGTAATTGCATAAGACGCATTATTGAAGGCAATTTTTTTAAAATTTGATTAAAGACGGGCAAATCTGTCGTTTCGTCGAGTTTTGATACGACGAAAAACTTTTCTGTACTGATATGAGTAAATTAAACTATCTATTAATAGAACTAACTCGAGCAATGCAATGTTGATCTTCAACTTTTTCAGTGCACATCGGTTCATTACATCTTCAAATTCCGGTAGTTACCGGAACCGAACGTAAGACTAATACTTCTAAATTTGACGCCATTGCTCGCCCACCAATCGGCCATATATCTTTGGTGTTGTGTTGCAAGCATTTCTGGTAGATTTATAAAATTTCGAAGCTCGACGATGAACGCGCGCAAACAATCGGGACCGACGACGCGACCGAGACCTTCGCCATGAGGACTGACACTGAGTACGTGCGATATTCTTTGTATCGGTTCTCCACCACGCACGTGCCAGTCACACCGATCAGTGCCGATTCGTCATTAAACGAAAAGAATTTTCTGGTGATCACAATTCAAAAAGTTTGACGATGGTCCTCATGCAGCATAGTAAGTTCGGTTTATTCGACCAGTCTGGCGATGACTGCCCTGCAGTTAATTACCGCGACTTTTTCGTATCAAATATACAGTACGGCAAACAATGCCAGTTGTGTTCACGAGTCACTTACCAACGTCATATATTGCTGATTAAACGCAACATAGCGAACATAGCGTATAACAGCCAATGTCAGAAATACGTGCAGTTAAAATTATACTTAAATTAATAGAAAGTGAAGGTATATAACGGTAGGTTGGGAGGAATAGGTTACAAAAGTGCATTAAAAAATATATGTTATTTTACTCATCAAATATTTAATCATTTTTCTTATATTATCAAGTGTTTAAGCGAATTCTTTTGTTACATAAATGCAGCCGTCACTCAATTTACTTTGTTGTGTGACGGTACAACACTCCATGTGGTCTTCATATAATGAGGCGTAGTCGCAATCATCCATGTCGTGGACCTTGTACGCTTGTACTGCTTAAACAACCGACTGAGATACTATTTTTTTTTACCAATTTAGAATCCTATTAAAACCATCATGACTTCTCATCGTAATCTCGTATGTTACTAAAGAGAAAGTTATGTTTATGGCATGTTGCAAAACGTGCAGGTTACGCAACAATTTAGAACGGCAATGACATTTGACGATTTTCTTGTTGTCTGGACAAACAATACATAGATAATATTGCGTATATAATATATCTTTTGGAAAGATGTGTACTTACATGCCTTTGTTTTACCAATTCTTTCTTAGGCGCACTTTACACTGTCGACAACAACGGGCAACTAATGCCGTTGACGATGTAAACACTGAGCTGGAGCCAAACATACCACGCGTCTTTCGTGTAAGGCTGATGCACTGTTTAGAACTATAGCCTGTAGATGGATAATGATTCCCAGACGTAGGATCTTATTAGCTACAACGTTGAGGATATCAGAATTTGATATTCTGTATATGTGAAAGGTTCGTATTGCTTTCGGAGCCAATTCCATAACTAAAGATTCTATTAATAAATTGAGAGATGAATTTCTTCATATATTGCGAATCGTAATCACTGTCTGTTGGAGGTCACGACTATTGTCAAGCTTCAAGATGTTTTCGAGACTTTGGGTATACATCCTTACAAACTTTGAGTTATTTACAGTACAGTTTGAAACCGAAATATAGTAACGATTCTTGTACGGCGTGCAACATACAGTAAAACACGACACAGTACTCTATAGGAAAATATAAAAATAGACGCAAGAAGCGTTAAATAAACCGAGTTTACTATACTAAATCGGGTGATGATAACCAGACTCTTCTATCCGTGTAGCGAGTGTTGAGCAGACACCGCTTACGGTAAAAAGTAACGAATCGGTGTTAAAAAATAAAATTAACACGGAAATAAATTTAACGAAACCGCTCGTGTATATTTTACACCATAAAAAGTGTTACTATCGATACTATAATGGGTAACACCGAGAAAAAGTTCACAATAGCAGCGTTTGACACCGTGGATCTTTAACAGTGCAAGAAATTTAATTAAAAAATATTCGATTGTCTTTAATCAATGAAGTAATCCTGCACTTTTAATGAGATATTTCGTTTTTCTTTACAAAATAAAAGAAGCTAGAAAAGAGGCCTTGTCTAAAATTCTTCTATTCAATTTTGTATTTATTGTTGTTTTTTCTAATTTTACATGAAGCCTCTATTAGACAACCTTCGTCGTTCCCATCTGTGTATTTTTTTTTTTTAATTTCATGTTCTCATCTCGACGAGAGACTTATCTGATCCGGATTATTTGTTAAAAATAAATCATAGACCGGGTATCATAGAATTGATCAATTTTCGATAAATAATTTAGCATCGAATTTCGATAAATATTTTTTTGCCGTTTCCGAGAACACCGGTGACAAAGGAATCGCTGAAATCCGCTGATTATGGTGAAACGCATAACTCCTGTTTTATTGCCCCATCCCCCTCTCCCTCCCTCCACCCTCCGTTGGGACCTAATAATGTGTGCCAGGAATCTGAAAGGATAACTTTGCCTCAATTCCTTCCGCACAGGAAAAGTAGTACGGGAAGGAATCTAGCTGACTAGTCCTGGATAGAGTCTAGCTAGACTCTATCCGGACGCCACCCAGGACTCTATGATTGAATCCGAGACTCCGTCCATCTTGGTACTTTATCTTAGCCTACTTTATTTCTCGCGGGTTACATTCAGTTGATGTGCCTGTCTTATTCCCATTTTTTCAAATTGTACGAATATCTCAAACAATTTTTTTCTACAGGAATCAAATCTCCGACGAGCTCGCTGTATAACGCAGTGTCATCACGCAAAAAACGTGTGCTAAAGACAAATCGATTGAGAACGGACCATACATGATTTTCGTACTTGCCTCGTAACAGCAGTATCGTGTCAATAGACGTGCCCTATAAATATGTTATGTCTTGCGTATTCCCACGATACTAGGGTCGTGACCTGTGTACGAGTATATCGTGAACGGATAATATTTATGGTGAAGCGACGAGCGAAATACCCTCAAAGGCGGGAATAATGGAATTGCTATTTTAATTCGCAAACATTCGCCCCAGCAGATACAGTCCACATCATAATTTCTGGAGCAACATATTTGGAATTTTGACTCCCAGTTGATGGGCTTGCTTCGCAAGTTATGACAGTTGAATATGGGAAATCATAGCGGAAAAGTACTCGCATATCTATACCGCTGCATACAACTTCATCGTTCAGACCAAGTTCTCTATCATATGCAGTTTAAATCAATCATGAAAATTGTGCAGTATTCGAATTAAGAGAATGAGTGTTCACAAATCATATAAAAATTGTAGCCAGTTGCATCAAATGCACTACTTTTCACTTTCGTTATTATTTGATATATACTTGAAATTAAAAGTACAAGTACGGCGACATTTACGCATAAGCTGATACCAAATTTGATATCAGGGAGATGGGGCAAGATGGGCAGGGTGTCAAAGCGGGCATCTGAACTAAAAATAAGTGTTGAGTGTACAGCAAGACACTGTATTGATTTCTTAAAAAACAACCTCTTTCAATTTTCTTTTATTCCTTTCTTAAGGAATTAAAGTTTGGAAATAAAGGGTGATGGAAACAATACGGTTATGAGGGCAAAAGTGGCACCTTGACATTTTTTAATAAAATTGCTATACCGGTATTAGCAGTACGGATTCATACATATACCGCATATGAATTCATGTAAACAAATATATGTATTTTCAGAATTTGTATACGATAATTCAGCCAAAATCTTTGACATTACTAGAGAAATGTGTTTGATGTTCACAGCATTTTTACTAATTATTATAATGAATGTACATTCAAAATCACATTCGAGTGAATAATTTTTTTCAATACTCACAAAAGAGTTGGATTCGACAGAACTCAAGTCTACACTCATCCATCTCTACACAAGATGATGTAGATTACATGTACACAAGGTGTACACAAGATGTACACAACATTACTATATCTCACATGTATTTAATTAAGCATGATGCAATCGTACATTACACGAACTCGACATAGCGAGAGCGAAATCGATCACGGCAATAATCGTTACGACAAAACCTTGCACAGCATAAATTGGACACTACAAATTTGTTCACAACGCTAGCTTGAAATAAGAATTTTTTTCACGGCACTAGATCGAAGGGGCAAATCTAGACGCAGCACCAATTTAAAACTACAAACTTCTAGCAGCGCTAGTATGATACGGTAAAGCTTGACACGATGTATGCTCGACATGACATAAGTTCTACACCATCCACTTTCGCCACGGACCCATATTGATACAGAAGATTTCTCCGATGGTAAATCGCCGAATATGGTCACCGACTGACAATTTTGCATTCAGCTATCAAACTATATGTAGAAGTGAATGGAATAGAATATAATATAACTCATTGGGTCCTGGGATGAATTTCCTGAGAATCAAACAGTACAAAAAACAAGGCGATACAAAGAACAGAACTTATAACCTGACAAAAAGCTACGGAGAGCAGAACTTGAGGCTAAATAAACGGATATGCAGTAAAGTTCACGTCAATAGCATTAGGATATTGTGACAAGCGAATTCCAATCCTGTGTTGAACGTGAGTGGTGTAGAACGTATGTCGTGTCAGACGTACGCCGTGTCGAACTAAGGCTGTGGAATGATTAGTCGTTTCAAACTGATGTTGTTAACAGATTTGTAGTATCGAAGTAATGTTGTGCACAGTTTTGCCGTAACGATTGTTGCCATGATTTATTTTTCTGTGTTGTATTTATTGCCCGAAAGCGTTCGTCGTGAGAAGATTATCAATTTTTATTTCACCCTATCGTTTTTGTGTTCTGTGCAAATTTGTTGTGCTCAATTAAACGCATATTTAAAAAATTGTAAATACATTGTCGTGTATAGATGGGTCTGCGTAAAGATGGCTTTTGTAGAGCCTCGGTATTCCCATTTTATTGACCTACTGTGTGAACCGGTCCGATTTGGTTCTGCAGCACTCCTTGCTATTATCGATCATATGATGATTTAATTTATTTTTGTCTATTCTTTCTCAGATATTAAATAAAATTTGTCTTCTACAGTCGGAGAACTTTTAACGTGTATATGATAGAGTCATATGTAATGAGAATAAAAAGACATTCAGGTATTTTTAATGGCAATAAGTTATGACGAATAGGGAGTATCGTTGTTACTAGCTGAATACACATTCAACGACGTTGCTTGACTTTGTGTTTGCGCACATTGGGTTGTAACATGACCCTAGTATGCAGTCCCTAATAAGTCGAAGCCCTCACAAAGCTTATCTAGGCCTTATACTGTATATACTTGTGCTAACAATCTTCAAGTGATTCTGAAACTTAGATACTGCTGTCAAGTTATTGAATATTAAAAACAGTTGACTACTTTTTTTTTTATATAATGAGTTACTGGATTCGGGAACGCCACCATTACCGTGTTGCGTCGTGAAGTGTAACAATACGTCGGTAAATTCACCGGGTATTCATTTTTACATTTACCTGCGGCAAATATACAAGTGTTTAAACGGAGAAAGCGCGAACACCAGGTTGCCTCAGTCAAACGGAATAATTGGGTAAATAATAACAATTGTCAAATGGCAATTGTCATTAATCTGTAAAAGTAATACAATTACAATACGATCAGTATGATTGGCGTACAAGTTAGAATAACTCGGAAAACCTAAAGTTGTAATGATCGCGGTTACATTGCTGCTCTCAGATGTCATGAACAAAAACCCTTGCGGAAAGTGTAGACGACACCGCGCAGATGTAAATGTACATACACTTTTTATGGAATAAATCAAATTAAAAAAAAGTATTGTCATTACTGGAGTAATAAAAAAAAATCAATAAATTGAATATCCCGATTTTTTTGCAATAATACTTTTTAGTTGTTCACTTACTATAATCGGGAAATCATATTTAAAGTATATGCCATTATCAGGATCAATGCTTTTACTCATAGACTGTTGCCAAAGAGTGTCAAATATGTAATGCAAATTACATATTTGAGTACACTGTATTATCATACTCTGCATTAATTTGAAAGCACTGGTCCATGAATAATTATATATATATAATATGCCTTAAGACCCGCATATTATAAAATTAATATCCTTATCGGTATTAGAAAGTTCAAGCACCGAAAATTGCAACGTGAACTTTCGAATTTTTAATGAACTCATATTAATGTTGAAACAGCCCTAAAATAATGGTTGAATAATTTCAATCTTGAACAGTAATTCAATGTACTGAATTTTCACTGGAATCGGCAGGAAATTTAATTTCATACAGGAAAGAAAATAAGAATTCAATTTATGTGTGGTAAAATAACAAATACTAAAATCACGACATTTGTAACGAATTCAGCAGAAATGGACATCATTTTCACGTTATATTCATGAAGGAAGTTGATATAACTTTTTTTGTCAACGTGCTTCCTACACATGTATATTGATTGTTCCTTCAATATTTTCAATAGTGTCTAAAGGTGTTGTAAAATTAAAGTTAAACCATAGTAAAAATCCGCCACGTATCGCACATTTAGTATACGACTTCTGCAATGAATTGAGCTGATCAATTTTACTTTATACTCGTGTAGTAAATCTTTTGTACATATTTCTGAAAATGAGCTTCCTGCACTTTGTAGTAATTTTACCTTATATATTTTCAACGACGAGGTCGTCAGATATCTCTCACTTATGTTAATTTCAAGAGATGTTTGTGAACAAGATGTCGAAGTTTCCAATTTTGTAATTTGCAAATGAAATATTGCATTTTAAAACTACTATGAAGGACTACTTTTCATGCAGAATTGTATATTCTGTACTTCATCGGCCACTCAATTTACAGGCTAATTTTTACCCACCGCTCTATGAACAAGTCTTGAAATTTTAAATAGCGATTATATCAACACCAATTTACTTCTTCTAAATTTCGTATTTATGGTATAGCAATTTAATGTAAATGACTTTCTAATGCATAAACCGGTATTTGGAATTTTCCTTTTTTTTTTGTATATGATTTCATTATTTACAAGGTATACAATAAACAAAATGGTGATTAAACAAAATAACTTGTTTCATAATCATTCAATTTCATCTTCTTTTTACCGTATTTTTCATCCTCCAATGGTGAATATTTTTTAGAGTTTTAAGCAAGCCGAGGATTATAGGAATCAAATGAAGTCCCACATTAATAGTATATTGCGATACGAGTGCAATGAATCTTTTCTGACAAGGCTAAGCATGAGTCGACGGCGAGTGTTGCAATCACACGAGCTGAGGAAGAAGTTTTTTTGCTGAGTACCGTAGAAAATTTTATTTGACAAGGTGTGGAAATGGCGTTTGACGCACACGAAGCGTGTGTGAAACGGCGTTCCTCGCACCGAGTGAAATAAAACAGATTATATTAAAGGTCGTAACTTACTCAGTAGTAATCCGTTGAATGTATAGATTTGTTACAGACCACGTAACCTTTTAGCACGGTAACAAAATAAAAAATTGTTAATACAATAAAAAACATGGCAGTGGATAGAATGCAATGATATTTCATATGAAAATACTTAAAAAATTAATTCACTTACAAATCAATAGAGAAATGAGTTTTATTACAAATGTTTCGAAAAATTGATTCGTCCACAAAGTTTACAACAATTATTTTTGTTCAGATTTTTTTTTGCGTAAATTGATTTCATTACGAATTGTCAACGAAATTGATTGCATGAAAACTATTTCTAAAAAAAGTTATTTACTCCATACATTTTTGACAAAATCATCTCAACAAATATTTTCCTCAATTCCAATTCGATTCGAATTTTTTATTTTGTTCCATAAAAAATTAGATATACATCCCACAGCTTTCTTATGGAAAATCATATAAGGCTGCGACATATCGTTTTTGAAAATTTTGAGCTCGTTTTTACCCCTATCTAGTTTCCCCTTAACTCCTCTAGACGTGTTATGTAAAATTAGTGTATGGTACAGTAATTTCATTGATTCATCTATATTTATTAGAAAACGTATTTTACTTTGAATGACTTGCCCCAATATAATATTACAAGGTCATCCAATTTATTTCACGGGTTTTTGTATAGAAACTTCTGCTCCTCGCTAATGGTGCATTTGAATTACCTACCCGATCAGGTAATTGATCAAACTTTGCATTGGATGTTTTACCGTAAAAACATTTTGCCGTCACTTTCATGTGTAATTACAGCTTGTACGCCAGCTTCACTTTTCAACGATGATTATTCAGCTAGAGCTCGATCAACAGATTACCTTTGATCCATAGCACTACTATAAGTCGAACGAGTAGGGGATGCAGCTTGGTGAAAGACGAGTATAGTACCGCAAGGATTTGACGTGGAGGACGGGAGGCATCCAGCCGACTTTGTAAATCCCAGTGAGAACTTATCAAGTTCTGAAACTGCCGCAGATCGGGAAGGGTGAGGAAGAGCCAAGAACACACTCCGTATGCAGCCGTGAACTACTCGCGGGATCAGTGATATCGGGCCACCAGGCCTGTAAATCTGTTGTAGAGGATAGAGAGAGGGTAGTTGAGAGCGAACTGGCTCACCCGGGTACACCCCCAGAGAGAACGTTGCCAACCGGAGAGACCGCGTACGAGAGGGTCATAGGATTAGGTGCGGGGTGGAAGTTCGAGGACTGGTTGACCGCCTAGTCGGAAGCACCCCTATGAACTATTGCATTTGATATCCACTCCAATGAATGGAACTCTCTGGCTCGCTATACCTTATTCCAATGTGTATGTGCAAGTGTGGGCTTGTCTGCCTGATGTAACTGTGTCTGGTCTGTTTGCCCCTTCGTTCCTCTTGCAGATGAATGTAGGTAATGCCCCGTCGTGCTTCCGCCAAGTATGATAACCAAGTATTTACGACTGGCGGTGTGCGACGGAGAGAAAGCATACCTGAAGGGCGGGGGCAGAATGTACTAGAGAATTCATGCGAGGTAATTTACAACAGGCTTGTGAAGTTGCGGAAAGGAAAGAGAATAAGCAGGGAACATATGTTCGCGACGCGAGCCTCTTGTCGTCACTATGAAGCGTTCCATTTTTTTCACGGTAATTATTTTACATAATTACTTCACCACGGAGTGGTAAATTACCGATGTGCTTTATCACTGCACATTAAAAACGACTGTGTTGCAGTAACAAAAAAATCGGTTACCTGCAATTAGCTATCTTGAATAATAAATGCCAGACGTTTTTCGGTTGCATAATTCATATGAACTTAGTTAGATTAGATCAGTTGTAACAACAAGGTTATCGACCGGGCCATCTACGATTAAATACCATTCCAATCAATACAACCATTTTACTCGGCCTATTTAACTAGCCTACTTGGCTGCGGCAAACAATGTACTTGGCTAAATTAACTAACTTTCTTCCTCAGTTAAGCAATTTCCTGAGTTAAAACAATCATTCTACTCTGATCCAATTGGATCAAACAATTTTTTTTTCTAGTACTAAAAAAATAGACCTATATTGAAGCATAGGTCTCATGTAACGATCAAGGCTGTGGTGTTTTCAGCTCCATAGCCATGTCACATCAATCGTCCCTCGGGACATGTGCTTCTATACACGTCTTTTTTGAAAACCACTTTCCCATCAATAACCAATACACCTCTATTTTCATTGATGCTACACGCGACTTAATCAAACATTATCATAGCTTTTTGCAACATTTATGAGAAACAGATTTTCGAATGAACTTCAGAATTTTCTTTTCTTTTTGCCCGATTTTTAGATGTGGGTAGGCTGGTTAAATAATTCTATTAAAAATCACAATTTTAAACAAACTGGCACTGTTATACAACTATAAAGCCGATGAGCGCACGCACCCGGCTTTCAATGCACATCCTTCGAGGTTACTAACGTAGTTGAATGCCTAACGGCTGGTGATAGTAGTGAGCAACATTCCAGTGAACCAAAAAATCGGTTTCGTTGCTGCTCTATTACAATTTCCCATTCAGCAACGTAACTGTTACACTGAGAGAAAATATTTCATTGACAGCAAGGAAATGGGTGGTTTGATTATTTTTTCATTGAATTCAACGAAATATCTATTTGATTTCAATGAGATAGCGCACTCAAATTTCAAAGAGTACATTTCATTGCCTGTAACGAAATATTTACTTAATGCGCATAAAATAAAAAAACAATTTCATTGTTTTACAGAAAATGTTTTATTGATTAAATGAAAACATATATTTGATTGCAGCAAGTACTGGGAATTTCGTTGTCCAATGTTAACCTCCTATAGGGCAGTCTCTCTTGCACCTAACTTCACTTTTTTTTTTCGGTTCTCCCGAACGAAAGGCTTCCAGTTTCAAGGAGCTTAGCCAAATTCTGCCATACTCTACACGGTCTCTTAAAATGTAATCTTTATTTGCCGATTAGTTTAGGAAAAAGTAGGTTTTCACATATTAAGCTGTGGTGGGGGAAGTGGGGGAAAAGAACAGAGACGATTTGTTGGTTTAAAGAAATGTTTCTTTGAATTAATATCACTTCTTTTCATTGATTTTGAGTCATTCAATGAAAAGAGAGTATTGAAACTCAAGTATTTCTTTTCATTGGCGCAGGTTGCCGTGAATCAATGAAATATTTTTTCTCAGTGTACATAACACTGTTGTTACATAACAGTTACATTGCTGTTACGTAACTGTTATATAACACTGTTGTTACATAACAGTTACATTGCAAAGTGGGGAATTGTAATAGAGCAGCAACGAAACCGATTTTTTGGTTTACTGGGATTGTTAGTTGTCCCTACCAATAAAATTAATAGTCTTTAATTCTACCAAAGACTTGGTCCTACCAGCAGTCATGGGTATTAATTTTCGTGGTTAGATCTTCAGAACTACATTTACCACTATTTCTCGGTAACGACAAATACTTACATTGGTCATGTACACTCAAGTATCAACCAAATTGCAGTTTTCATGGTAACCAAGTGTATGACATTGAATCGATCCACGCGCGTTTTTGCTATTTCTGCCTAGTTTTTATGATTTAAAATTAAAAGTATCATACTAAAGCACGCCTAAATAAAATAATAGCCACACGGGCGGTGCTAAAGTGTATCGGTATAACCTAGGTAGCAGAGGAGTTCGCCTTCGCCGCTTGAGGCACAATTCTCCAACCACAAGCAAGTGAGCCTGCGAAAACTTGCACCAAGTTTTTGCAAAGTCGAGAAAACAAGCCTGGTTTAGCCACGCTGCAAACATCACCATTGTTGCCGCCGTTGGCGATAGATACGCTTGCTCACGCTGCGGAATAAGTCAAAAAACGAAACTAAAAAACGTGGGAAAAGTTAAGAGCGTCGGTCTATAGAACGCGATAGCAGGATTGTTCTTGCAGGATAAGTTCCTACGGTGTTATCACTTGGATGAGATATAAGCAGACGTGACGTGGTACAAACGCTCACGGTAATCAAGCAATGGAAAAATTGCAGGCGGAAATCTACTTTGATTTCCCATGTGCTTTAAAGGGTATCATGAAATTGTTCAGTTCTTTGTCAGACCCAGATTTCGATTTTATTTGCCAGATTCTCCCTGCAGATAATCACCTCTGACAGATAATCACGTAAAAATCACATGTCCGTGAATGTGAAAGAGCTTAAGCTTTTGTCTCATGTTGTGGTGTGAAGAGTAAAGGGGTGTAGAGTATATATATATACACACACTTCGCTTACTTCCAGGATAATAAATATTGACATACGAGAATGGGTTATACTCGTGAAAGAGATTAACAGCTTTCTGTTTATTCTGTTTCTGCTGCTATAACTTTTAGGAACTAGTATATTGAGCTATATGCCTTGCGTAGACTAGAGACTACAGCCAGACATTGTCCCGCAGTCGGCGATGTCTGCGTTGCGCCCGAGAGCTCAGTTTGCAACGTCGTCTCGGACTGCGAGTAAGTTATAGTTCCAGCTTGTGTCTAACATTCAGGGAAATTAATGTCACGGACGATGAGGTTGTGCCTAGGAAGTTTCTGGGTCGCAAGAATGAAGATGGAGAGAGAGATTCATGGATACTTGAAGAATGAGGTACACCTATTTCCATGTGTCCATGGGTATTCATTAAGGGTCTACTAGGAAATCGATTCCACTTTGATTTCCTTTTAACCTGACCAAATACTAAATCACTGTGACTTTCATGCAGTAGAGTAATTATTGTCAACGATGCCGCAACATCCAACTCGAATTGAAGTGGTTAGGAATTATCATCAATGTATGTATCGAACAATCTTCCGTTACATCACTTAAGAATCCTGATTCGCTTCAAGAAAGTCGATAAAAAAAATCTGTAAACAATAGCCTTCTTTTAAAAATCGCTACTTTAAACCGGATTGAATATATGTCGAGCATTATAATTCTGACATTTTTTAGATGCATACAGTGCACCAAAATGGCGTGAGGGAAAAAGTAAAATTTTCAACCTGACGCAGCTTTCAGACCAAACTTGTAAAAAAATGTTAGTGTTTAATGATTTGCTTCATCAGTCGAAGAGTGTATTGTAAGATAATTGTAGCAATCCCGGAAGCAGTGGAAATTAGGTTTACTGTAGCCAATTATTGAGTAAGTTCTCAACAAAGAAATGTTAAGTTACATATTTTAAATGATGGCTCTTTCAAAAAGGCTCTAACTTGGAATTCCCACGCGCATCCCAACATGCACTCTTCGACGAATGAAATAAGCTGTCGAACACTAAAATTAATTTACCGGTGAAGTCTGAAAGCTGCGACAAGTCGTACATATCATTATTCGCCTGACACCTGGTTGACGCACTGTGTGTTTCTACAAAATTGCAGTATTACAATCCTTGGTATGTACTTAATACGGATTAAATGTAAGATTCACTACAAGCCGGACATCATCAAAAAATTCCTTTATTTATGACAGGTTTTAGATGACTCAACTAGAGATTCACTACGCATTCCGGAATAAGAAACTCTACCGAACTCTTGCCGGGGTTCGCATAATTTCTCAATAGAAAGCTCGTGAAAACGGTTACCGAAATTCATTGAAGTTCATTGAAAATATTCGATCCAAATCAGAGCAAGACATGCACCGCGATTCGCTTTCAGTATTCAATAGAATCTCAGCAAAATTTCACCGAAATTTGCTGCATCCCTTATTGATGATTTTGACAAAACTCTCATCGAGATTCTTACTGAAATTCGGTGCATTCGATGATAGGCCGGGAAGGATGCTTACCGAGATCCGCTGTAAGTATTCATAAGAATCTCAGCAAAACTCTCGCTGGGATCGGCTGCGGAATTGAAATAAGGAGCTCAAGAAAACACCGGCGAGATCCGCTTTATATATTGAATAACAATTTCAGTGAGTTCTTATTTTACAGAATTTATTTTATAAGCAGTTCACTGAAACTTTCACTAAGATTTGCTATTTTTTTTACCAAATAAAATCTCCAGCCGAGGTTCTCAAAAACAGTTTAGGATCGAATTCTATGCGTAACTCTTTATTAACACTCCATCACTCTTGCCAAGACCTTTGCGGAGACTCTTGCAAAGTCTTTTGTCAATACTGTATCCCCATACAGTTTTTTATTCGCGAGGTTAAATTACTGATGGTATTGTTAGGAAAAATACTATTTGACGTTCACCACCACGCTTTCAAGACACGAAAACCTGAGTAGCTCATTATACGGGGAATACACACAAGAGGACGTGAGTTTGTCCGAATGGATGACGTCGTATAATTTGCATTGCTCAATCCCCTGCTTCGTCTTTAACTTTCCGTACTGGTGAATATATGGCGTATCCCTGTTCGAGTCTTGCTGGATTTGATTTGCCAGATTAACTTTGATACATGGGGCAAACGTACAGCAGTTGAGAGCTGCAGCAGGGTATCAAAATTGTGGAGGACGGCAGATCCTTGCAATGGGAGAGGCACATAACAAGAGATGGCGAAAGGGGTACACAAGTGTGCGTATGACATGTAGAAAGGATAGTACAGACAAATTTTACGATGGAGTGGCCCGTGCAACATACTGTGTTGCATACAGCATACACGGTTGGATAGGAAATATACCTCGGGGGGATTTCGCCTCATATCTATCCACCCTAACTCCTTCTTCCTCTTTCACCTCTCCCCGCTTCTTCATTCTAGACTCATCCTATTACGTTTGCATTGCAATACAGTTATCAGAAACGTTAACCAACATCTTTATAACTGTAGCCTCCTTGTACGTTTCCAATTCTGCTTCTGATATGACAGTGCATATCATCTGTAACTTATAATGCTGTTTGTCCTTAAGTAGTTTACGTATTTCTAAAATTTTAACCTGGAAAGTATTCATGGGCGAGATTAATATGAAAAATATCAAAACTGAATTATCTTATAACCGATCAAACATATGTGATTAATGAGAATATCATTGGAAATAGCCTTTTACTAGATGTTCAAGAATTGTTTTCTCAAAAGTTATGACACATGGCTGTACAAGAAAAGACACGTTGTTAGATGGTCTCAAAGAGAGTTTGGGATAGAGTTCCGTGAAAATTGGTGGAATTTTGCAGAGGGTCGGATAGCAAAATCTAATGAATCGATCCGAGACTCTCTTTTGAACTTTGCTTTGAGCACTGTAACGTTTTATTGCATGGGTGCTGCATAATCTGAATCACAGTTACGGTGAAAATTTCGGATTAGGTTTTAATGAGGCCGTCAACATTTCTTACAGTAAATTATTTATGCATGAGTCTGAGGAAGTCGGTTATAAATTTCCTGGATAATGGTCACATGACGCAAATACCGTTTGACACAATTTTCATGAGGCCTAAAATATTTGTACGGATTTTTCAGAATAATGTACAAGAATGTCTGCTGTACTATCTTGTAGAGAAAGCTTTGTTTTCATGAAAAATAAATCGCGGATTTTCATGTCAGATTACTTAGAATAGTGTAAGACATTGTAAAATGGGATTCAGAAAGAAAATGGGTGGATGGATGCATGTGTGCGTGTGTTTTATATGAGGATGGATCGATTTTCAGGAATTCCGTCTGGTCCTTCCAATTTAATGCGGTTCTGAATTTTTTTTAAATGTTTGTCGGCGAACATAGCTTAGGTACAAATTCGACGTGAATAGAACGAACGAATAGGCTTAAAGCTCTTGGATTTGAACTCTCAGAAGAACGTCTTTCGAGCTGAAGCAATCTTCCAAAGAACCTTCTAAGTTGCCTCCTTAGTATTTTTCGCGTTGTACAATTTTTCTCTATGAGAAAGCCAAATACTATTACGATACTTTCTCACAGCGATAACTTTATAGAAAGCAAAAAATAATGCAGAAGTAATCTGCAAGGTTCTATTCTGCAGGCTTTTTCATTAGTGTGAATAATATTTTATGGACTTATATCGTTGGTGTTTTCTGGTCCTTGTTGTTCGTGGATATTCGATTTTATATTCAAAAGCTTGATAGTACTGAATCCGCGACCGGGTGCAAGTGATTGCTTATCAGCAATATCTTGTTGGAGAATTCCGTCCAGCTGAAGAAACCACATTATAATGGACAAATACGTAACTCACTTTATAGGAAAAAATGCTTGGATCGAAAAACCAAGCGCTCAGTTACATTTATGCTATCCGATTAATTGGTTAGGCCAACCAAGTGATTAGTCAGCGCCACCAAGCTCATTTTAATACAACCGATAATAACTTGGTTGCCAGAATCAACAATTTGATTGATCCAACTAATTAATCAGCTGGCGCGGATTTAACCGAGCGTTTTGTTGTTCCAACCAACCCTTTTTGTTCCGTGTTTCTGTGTCGACGATTTGGTTATGCAATTGGAATGTATTTTCTGATACATTTGCCAGTAGTTTTTGTTTTATTGTTATAGTTTACCAAGAGGACATCGCGTTATTTACGATATTACCATCAGAAAAAAGTGTATAGCCATTTCAATAGAAAATTGAAAGACTCTGTAAAGAAGCATTTAATTCTTGGAATTGAGAGTGACATTAGTTCCATTTAACTGATGTTACTCCAAGTTTCTACAAGTTTATATGGGATGGAAACAGTAACTTCGAAATAAGTAAAGGAACATTTTTTTGTATAAAAGTTTAATGGGATTGTGAGAATAAGAACAATCAATAATTTACAGACATTTGTGGTTGACATGCCTGCAAGTAAATTGTTTTCGAATCAATGGCAACATTTTCCCGTGCGGTAAACACCATTTCATATGAAACCCACTATCTTGTAATCACAGAATACTGCTCTATAGGTCTCAAAATCGATACGACTGATGATTAGCAGTATTTGACACCACACGATCAACAACTCAAGCTATACCGTAATATAGGGTATAGTTTGAGTATACCTATGAGATGTATATTGGATGCAATAGAGTCAATCACACGCAGTGATATCCCAACTGTAGGTAATCCTATGGAATTGGAACGTCTCTCGACTCAGAGACTAGGTTGCTGCATCCAGGAAAACAGACTCGGTGATCAGCCAGCACTAGAGTGGTATTGCACATGCAGAGCATAGCGAAGAAACATGTGTGCGTATACCAACATACTCTGAATGTGGATATGATGTTCAGATTAAATACTCAAACATAATTATTCACCGGTGTTCCACTCCATTATCCGGGACCGTCTATGTGCATCTGCATCTCCCGCGCTCTTCTCCTCTTTGTGGTCAGAAATGCACTAATCTTTGGCTTCATGCCTGACCGATTGAAACTATAATTTGATCTGAAGGGCTTCGAGCTTTATGGCATATTAACACGCTTGTGCTTTGTTGGCTGCGTCGGTTATCAATGAATCAATTCGTAATCATAGAATTTATCAATGGCTGTAAGTAGGAAGAGGTTGAAAAATGACATTGATTGAGAGGTTACCATAGAGATGTCCTTATAAGGCTTGGCGACCGAATCTCGGTTCTGTAAACGTACCAGTTGTAAATTCCTCCAGTCTTGAACCAATTTTTACTACACATACCAGTTGAGCATAACGGTATATTATACACAGCATGAAGGGCATACATGGAGACTGTACTGAGAGGAAATTATGGTATTAGCAACCATAAAGTGTCAACCATTCATTTGTAGTTGGTACAAACATAGTTGTTACCACTTAATTAGTCATCACAACTATTTTGATAGTTACCGTAGCTATAAAAGGACTAAGATTCAATAGTTGTCACGTTATAGTTATGCTCACTGTATAGTTAACTTTACTATGACAATTTCTCTCAGTGTGCACAGTCGAGTTAAAATGAAGACCCTCTTCAAAAACTAAATGTAGTCCCGCAGGGTACACGGACGTTCCTGTATTTCTTGCACACGCCTCAAAACATCCGAAAATGGCGGATACTGCCCACACTAAGAACAAAGTTTGGTTAGAACTACCAACGAAAACTTGGTTATAAAAAATAACTAAGCAAAATTGATATCAACAACTGAGCTATTGGTTAACAAAATTAAGAATTTGGTAAGACAACCAAGTATTTAGTACGCCTAACCGATAACTTGATTGCACCGACGAAGTTTTATTCAGTAGCTTTTTCAAACGATTTTTCAACATTTTTCTTTGTAAATTTATTTAGCCTCTTACTCAGTGTAAGTGGTGTAGGGAAGAGTGGGGTACAATGTGACGAAGGGCACAATCTAGCGAGGTCAATAACACCGGGGCTTGCAATGTCAAAAAATTTTCAATTTGACGTGTTAGCAATAAGTTTAATTGCAATTCCTGAAACAATAGCGCAAGAAAATTGCGATCACGGATAGTGCAAATAACATAAGAAAAAATAATATATTTGCACACGTGTAAAAAAAATTACGCTTACCGGAAAAATAAAATATCTTTGATAGTCCTTGATAGCCCAGGTTTTAGTTATTAATTGTTAGAGTAATTATACGTGATTTACTCAGTCACATGTATATATTATTCATATATATATTATTCATACTTGAAAAAGTATTAATAATTATAAAAATATGATTTCTCGATAATGGGCTACAATGTATCATTGAAGCGCATGTCTCAATGTTACATCCTTTGAAGTCGCTGTTGTCAGGACAACAATATCAGCAGCCGAATCTGGTATGAAATAAAAATAGAACAACATTGAAGGGACCAGTGATAAGGAGAGATAGATAGCCGAGGTAGTTCTTCGAACGATCAACGGAGACAAGGTTGAGTGTAATATCAACAAAAAAGTGTTGCGAAAACTATCGAAAAAATCCAAAGTTTGCTTTCTTGGTACTCAGAGGATATTGTTTAACATCGGTTGTACCATTCAACCAAAAGGTAGTTTCTATAACTAACGAGTAGTTGTCATAATCCGCCGGATAGTTAGCGGGGTCTAACAACTTCTTCGAGTGAATAACTTATTTAATCGTTTCGTCAAGTATTTGTATATCTTCGAGTGATTTGCCTATTATATCGTGTTACGGATCAATTGTTGTAAGCATTCGTATGTTGAAAACATACGAAGCATTGTCGAAGCATACGAATTAAAGTTTTAATTTGTGTGAAGTGTTATTAGTCCTACCTTATCAGCTTTATTAAATCAGAATGAATTATGAACGCAGTTGGGAATTACAGAGATAAGCTCCGGAGAAAATCCGAACACGATCATTGAAATTGCCGAAATAGTTTCCGGTGAATTTTTATTGAATCTAAAAAAAATCCGAGGATTAGAAACGAAGAAGCTATGCGGTTAGAATGATGCATTCCCATTTGTCAGTTTCGCTTTCCTAGTGAGAGGAATATTTCACATCCGTATGTCATATCTCTATTTATCCGCGGTCCAATTCTTCCGATTTCTATTGTCCCGTTTATTTCACGAGGGCACATAGGGTTTCCTGGTAACGGGCAATTAATCTTGTGCAGATAGGTCGTCGACGCCTGGATGACAAAATCCCTTTTTAGGAGGGCACAGAGCGCCGCAGGAGGCGCGTAAAATTTACGACAAAATACTCGTAAAAGTTGGCACACAATATGACGCGGTTATTTCCGAATACAAAAAAATAAAAATAAATTTGATTGGTATTAGCCTCGAGCCCTCCAAACACAATGATAATTTTCATTGTCAACTGAAAATTATTCGGTCATAAATGTCAAGCGATAATCTATTTCAGTTTTAGAAGAATTTTTAAAAATAACTAATTAATATGCGGCTCCATAACTTGCAGAGGAATCACATTTTTTTATCGATTTCCTTAAGCTAAATGTAGTTATTGAGCAGTTAAGTTAAATTTGTTCCACATATTGCTCAAGCACGTCCTCACAAATTTAGTTGTAAATTAATTCTACCGATCAGATACTTCACTTCCATACTGCATATATATTTATGGAGTAATTATAATCCACTAGCAACGAGGAAATGCCTAGGGTTGAGGAAAAGTTGATTCCAAAATATAATTGTTAAAGCTGTATCCACAAAATGTGACTTTCTCATTCCATTTGTTATTGAAGTGATGCTTTTTTATCTCGGCGTTCTTGCGGCAGTGATACGAAATACATGCACATGAATATCAGAATTGTGTAAAAGAATTGTAATCTACGGTACTAACTATGGTATTTCAACCTCGTGGCTAAAATTCGATTGGTAAAGCCCGCAGGTATAATTGTTATCATCGTTCACTTTTATATTTATGTTTATTAATGTTGTATCTCAGTAATTTTAAACTCCCGACTGCCCTTCCAGGGCAAAAAAAGGGAGTTATGCGTTTCACGGCCATCAGCTGATTTTAGCGATTTGATTGTACTCAATGTTCTCGAAAACGGCAAAAAATTACTTAATCAAATTTTGTACGTCGCTTATATTACTAGCGCCCAATGTCTTTTTCCATAAATTGAAGTGATTATTTTTCCCATCCAAATTTCAACCAATAGAATTGCACCATTCGACGTCACGTGGTTCAACCTACACGAAATTATACTGATAATTTTTTGCTAACTTGGTTTGTTCCTACATATACAAAACAAAAGATCATTCAGCCGCGTTAAACATCTGTCAAGCGGACAGATTGAATTCAATTGTGACAGTCGAAGGATTTTATCAAACATAAGCCGTAAGTTTCGTCCCATGGTGCAATTCCATTAGTCGCAATTTCGATGGGAAAAATAATCCCCCGAATACCACTCGACCTTCGAAATTAATCTGATATTTCGAAGCTCTTGTGGTATTACAGATGACTAGTTGTTAATTTATTTAGATAATTGCATTTTGCAAACAGTGCAAATAGCCTATTTGAATATATCGCAATGTCACAAGATGGCTGCCACTATCGTACTGCAGTGTAACTGATTTTAGGGTGCTTACGGTAGAGTGTCTAAGGGCACGTGAAATACCGACTTTGCGCCTGAAGAGTTCGGAAGCGCTATTTTTCGTGAATGATGTACGGATCGAAGTAACAATTGAAATACAGAATCCAGTAATGGGATAAGACCAGCGCTCAATGTCTTTCCTTAGCAATCTTGACGACCGTAGTTTCCAGCTGATTCACCGTAAATACCACCTTCAAGCAACCGGGTTATTTTTTGCAATAAACCGAAAATTGGTCGTAATGACAGCAAGAACGACCCTGAAAAAGTTGTTTGGCTGTTTTTTTTTCGCTTTCCCACGGTAAATAACAAAAAAAAAACGACCGCCTAATATTTTTTAGGGCAGTCGCTTTTACGGTCGTTACGACTAATTTTCGGTGTTTTTTTTTTTTCAGAAAACCTCTCGGTCGTTTTTACGGCAAAACGGTGGTAGTTAAGATTGCTAGAGTCTTCCATAAATTAAGCTGATAATTTATCAATTCGCATAAAAAATTAATTTTACAAATAGCCTATTTGAATACATAAACATATCACAAGATGACCGTCATTGATCCGTATTCTGTAACTCACTACACGGAAAGAAGTATTTGGTTGGGGAAACTACGTTTCCAATTTGTTGTACACAATCTCTCAAAAATTAGTTGCCTCAACTATATCGAATAGTAATCTCTATTATCCAACAATACAACTATTCATGATTAGTCCTCGCGAGATTAGTGAGGTTAACCAATCCAATCGTTGCGACTACCTCTCAAATTATTGGGACTACCATTCGAATCGTCTTTATTACCATTCGAACTGTTGGTACTATCATCTGAGTTCTAAGGGAAACCGAATAATCGGTTCGTTGTGTCAATTCATATTTTTGGTTATGGTAACTAATCTTTTCTTTCCGTGTATACAGCGCAGATGGCAGAGTGTTTGCATTGAATTGAAAGGGATAAAATGAAAATAATTTTACAAAAATTGAAAAACTCCCGACTCCCGAAACATAAGCTTAATTAATAATCAAATGCAGTACTAGAGAATGGTGAAATAATTAAATAACATATCATATCATAGTCGGGAGATTCTTTCGTCATTAGTCGTAAAAATCTCCCGATTATGATATGATATTTTATTTAATTATTTTACTTTTCTTCATTTACTGTATTTGATTATCAATTAAGCTAATTTTTATTCGGGAGTTTTTTATTTCTGGCAAAATTATTCTCGAATAAGTCATCGGCAATGATATACGAATGTATCTATAAAAACCTACGCTTATACGATTAGTGAGGGGAAAATTTTCTCAGTATCTCAGTAAATTAGTCATAATTATTTAATTCTGGTAGATTTGTATGAGGTTCATATTTTATTCGATTCACATAATATATAACTGATGATTATTTAAATGCCATCCACACACAAAATAGGGTAAGCTCTCGAAGGTAACGAAGAATATCCAGTGAGAGCAGATATATAACTGAGTTAAGATCGATGACAGGCTTGAATTGAGAATGAAAATTTAAGAATACTTCAACAATTATATGATACTGACATTTATAAATTACATTAAGTGAGTATTTTGATCATCATTTAAACACACCAATGATGAGTTTCCATGACGAATGCTCCTGAAAATTCATATACGGTATATGCATCTCAGCTTCTTAACCAGAATGTTAATTTTAAATAAAAAATATTGACAGAAACGGTGCTAAGTTAAAACTTGCACATTGCTCTTCGTGTTCCCTTATTTTGCACAAAACTCCCTTTACAAGAGAAAAATAATAAATAAACACACATCGTGACAATAATGAGGGGGCACCAGGTTTTCATTCTGCCTTCGCTTATTTTAACAGTCGCGATTTGACGAAAAACTTTCAATTGTTATCTTTTATTTTTCAAATGACAGATGCAGTGGTATTCAAATGACAAATGCGGCAAAATATTTTCACCTGAATTTCGATTTATAAAGTAAATTTTCTATATAAGACATACACACCGAAATCCACTGTGGACCACAGCCTTTTTTGAAAGTTATTGAATTCATTTTTTGTGAGATACATCATGACGCGCAGTCATATTAATGTGTGAATACTTCTTTTTTCGGAATCTGGGTCTCTCAACAGATGTATTTATATTGGCGTCTTACGTTGGAATCTTACTCTATTGTGATGTATTATGTACATAGTACATAATTGATATGTAAGAACATTTATTTTGGGATGATTAAGTACTGTGGAAGAATCAGGAAACAGTTAATTCCAATAACATTCCATGGAGGATTGTGCTTAACAATAGAGGAAAACCGCTCTCTAATTATACTTCGATGCGTTAAGTAACTTTTTGAATTTGCACAAGCAAAATTCCCTAAAACTTAATGCTTTAATTATTTTCAAGTCACATAACAATTCGATAGTCCTTTTGAAACAATAAAATCAGATATTGTAAGATAATATATAATTTAAAAAAAAATTGAACAGTAGAGATTTAGCTACAGAAATTTGAAATTCTGAAAAAAAAGTTCTTCGATTAATCGAAGAAACTTGCACACTATTAAAAAGTTAGGCTATGAAAAAAACCTAAGAACAGCTTGCGGCAAACAAACGTATGTGCGCAGGAGGGATGATATTTCCGGTTGGAGTATTGCAGCTCTTGTGCACCGACGGTGTCCCAATAAAATTCGCGATTAAAATTCCGGCCACCTACAGAAGCGCAGTTACTGGTGCGCTGAGACACCGTGATGCAGCAGCCTTGTTTACCGGCAAGCTGTGTGATATTGTGTAGTGCTCTCTGGATTGCGGCAGGCAGAGGGGCCGTCTGTCGTAAACCGTAGAAAAGCCAAGTGTGTCGGCCCGCGCGGCCCATTATCCATGAGTAGTAACAAACTCGTGCGCCCGTGGTACTCCTCTTAATATAACGCTCGTATACGGCGAGGGGTGCGCTGCTTGCTAGGGTCCCTCAAAAAAAAGTATATATATGTATATATATACATACAGATAAAGAGGGGAATGTCGAGAAAGGTACTGCGGTGTTGCATAGACGAGAAAAAGCGCAAAGGAAAAAGGCAAGAGAACAAGTTAGGGTGGTCGTGGTATAGAGAGGTGTCACTATCTCGTGCATCACGAAGTTTCAAGCCTTCCGGCGCGATGGCAGTGCGGTACTGGCATAAGGGCGCACGACCCTTATCCGTCATCTTAATATACGCCCGGAACCAACCAACCAACCAACGCACCTCGAGAGCTTATAAACGACACGATTATTCAGTCGGGTTTTCTTCGCTCGCATTCGCGCGTATACGTGTATACGATCGCGTTCACGCCTCTACTATATTTCCATCACCTTCCCTTTCCACGTTTATCCCCTTTCTTTATCTCTCTCTGTTTCTCTAGCTCCCCTCTGGCCTCTGTAAATATCAACGTATCCATCTATTTGAATTTCATGTCGGTAGCAACGTTGGATGAATACTTTTCAATATTTCCCGTACACTCCCGTTCGTCCCTCCCTTGAGTCGCTCATCCGACTGCAGCATCAACTTCGCTTTCGTAGGATATTAGGGTATATATCCATATCGATGTACCAACAGTGGGAGCAGTTGAAATGTGTTGGTATTCCCTTATGTGCTTCATGAACGCTTCTCTTATGCAGAGCCACTTCGAGCTTGGCTTCTGGACTTGATGTAATAATAGTTGAAGTAACATGAGTGTTATTTTAGGATAACCATGACAATCGTGACTGGCATCTCGTTTATAATTCTGAGTTTGAGTCCAATTTTGCTTACTTGAAAATCAATCAATGCCAGTGCTTCTTTTGCGGGTACCCAAGTAGGAATTTTCAATTGGCCTAGTACTTGATGGCTATTCTCTCAGTAATGGCTCTTCGACAGAAACCAAGTTCAGCTTATTTCTAGATAACTAATGGATGATAACTTGGACTTACGACTGGTAGTCGTGTCAATGTTGCCCAGGAATGGTAACGAACACGGCCAGTATCGAGCGAGTAACGGCGTGAAATATTCGGTATGATTAATTTAGTAATTGATTGGGAATTTGAAAAATATGTCTTTTATTTCTTCGGCAGGTCTTTAGAAAGTCATGTTAGCGAGTTTTGAACCCAAAACCTACACGACATACCTAAACTATCCAACTACACAACGAGCACGTTAACCACTAGACCAAAACGACTATGTGGATTTCTTATACTTCAAGCCTATAATAGTGTTATCTATGATAACGATCACACAGATATCAAATGGATTCGTAAAAAAATTTGTACACTGATGTTTTGCAGCCACTGATTAAAGAACTCAAGTTTGAATTCGGAAATAAAAAATAGAGGATCCAATATCGCAGTCCATTTGGCAACAAGTTATATAATTTCTATGAAACATGAAATAGAGGGCCTTTTCAGGTATTAGGTTGCGAATCTGTACTCAAAATTTAAAAAAATGGCGTTTCCAATATAACAGCTAAATTATAAAGAGTGACTTCATTTTCAGAGAGCTAAGTACTCAGGGTTCTTAAGACAACTAACTACCAATCTAAGCTTCAAGATAAAGGATAAAAAAATGGCTGACCCAAAAAAGCCCAAGTGCAAGAGATTATTCAAATGCTAGGTAAAGAAATATTTCTAGAGCTAGAGATACCGGAGACCAGATTATTCATTATGAACGAACCAGAAGAGATTTTTATATAAATTGAAAAGGACCTTCACCAAGGTCGAAACGTATTTGATACAAGAAATAAACATCAATAACAAAAAAATGGAATAAAATCTTCTAAATTGGCCGCCAGTAGCCGATCATCTACCTCAATATTTACAAAATTCGGTCACAGCATCAATAACAATTACATTAACATACGGCCGCTTACTTCCACTCAACAATATTTCTTTGTGCTGGGCATCTATGGTGTGCCCACCGTGTGCGATATTGCGATTATGTTAATTATTGACATCACGACCGTTGCCCATATCTGCCCATGACTGACTGCCATGCCTGAGAAATGGATTGGAACTAAGGTGATGGCATTGGCTCATGTTGGGAGCCAGCACTGGTTCAAAGTACTGCCAGTAGTATTAGCGAACGACTTGTTGCGATTACTCAGCCAATGCTGGAAGAGTCTACTGAGCTGGTGGACACGAGCTGGTAACCAACACTGGCTTAGAGGTCCATCAATACTGGCAGCCGACGATTCATAGCCATTACTTGGCCAATGCTGGAAGCCAGCACTGGTTCGAAGTATAACTAGTAGTAGCAGCCAACGGTTTCTCGTCATTTTACTTGGCCAATCATCGAGTCTATTGGTACTACTGGCGTTCCCTATATGGGTATCAGTTCTTTTATTCCAGATTGAAAAATCGTTCGCAACCAATGTTCCAAACCCATTCGCAGCATTAGCATTCATTCAAAAGGTAACAAAGCCGAAGAAAGCTTGCGCAAATAACTTTTCATAGCATAACTTTCAATGAACTGATTTCAAGGATGAAATAACTAGTCAATTAAATAATAGTCAAAAGTAATTACTCCAAAAACTATATGTTTTCTTTGTATTTTTTATACTTTTTTAAGTAAATCGTTGTTGAAAAAAAAAATCAGGAACCAAATATTTGATTCAGTATTTTATAAGTAAGACACAGAATTCATTTTAATTGTTTCGAATAACTTATATCATAGACATGGTAGTATATTTGTTTGTATCACGATGTTAAATAATTATATGCATTCGATATATTTTTAAATCCATACGATCAACTATATTGAATGTGTACGTTTGTCGAGCTATTTCTGTTAAATTAACACCACTGTATCAACTTATTATTTTTAAGCCATTAAATATATTTATTAAACGCAAAAATAGTTTACTGCACCAAATGAAGACGCTGGGTCGAATGATTGTTCCACAGGGATCCTCGATTATAATGAATGCTTAATTGAATTGATTTAATTTTTTATACATTAAACTATACCTTTGTTCGTAGTAACTAAACGGTGGTTTCTATTTAACGAGGCAACTAATAAATTGAATCGTATCTAAGTCTAATCTGATGCCACAAATAACCTTTGCCTAGATGTAGATATTTGATTGATTCAAGTAATTCATTCCAATCGATGAAATATTGTGTTAGCTGAAAAAAAATCTCATTTACTTAAGTGAATAGGGAAAATACAACGTAGAATTGACCCAATACAAGGATTTATCTGAATGCTGCCAGATAAATGATTCAACTAAAACGATTGAATATTTTATACTTTCAAGTATATTTTCCTCTCAGTGTGTGCGTAGACGAACTAAAATGAGTTGCTAATTCGATAATAGTATGTATTTCGCTTTTACACCTCATTTTTCTGTCTTAAAGAAAGAGTAAGTAAGAAGGACGTGACAGGGAGTTAGGCAGAATAAATCAAACAAACGTAAAACAACCGTTGTCATTGTCCGAAAGACAAATGTATATACTAACAGAGAGGGGCGGTGTGACCTGTATACCTATATGAAATCGGCGCTATGGGATCACAAGGTGGCAGGTGTGAAGTCCCGGCGGAATTTGCGAGGCAAAGCCACAATTCCCAAATGGAGTATAAATATCAAAGTCAACCCAAAATACAAGTTCAATAAAAACTCCGTGTTCGATGAAGTTGTGTCTGCGTCTGAGAGATTCTTGTTCCCGGTCTGTTTAGTTTCCTTTCCGTATCAATATTTATAATCCGGGTAACTCATTATTTTGATCGCTAAATATGTTTTGCTCAAATAACATATGCTGAAACAAAATCGCATAACCACATTGATAGTCCCCAGCAGCATGGAGTGCGTGACATTTGTTTCCTTTCCATGACGGCTACAGTAATCATATGGGTCCACATTGAGCACGATACCATCGTAACGCACACTCATAGACTTCAGAATTGGCTGCACATAAGGAAATCGTAATGTAACTGGCATCGAAGTTGAGTATTACGCCTTCCATGCACAGTTACATATCTTTCCGTTTCCGTGCAGGGCTACCGTGTACACTGTACTACTGACGATTCTTGCATGTCTCACGTAGTCCTTCTGGCTACTAGTACAACGGAATGAGAATTTAAGCCGCGACAAGAGAGCGAGCGTGCAATAGACGCCTGCCCTAGAATAGAGGCAAGAAAAGGCGTCAAAAAGAGACTTGATGAGATACGAGGAACCGAAATAGGACGAAAAACGGAGGAAAAGAAACCCAGAAAAGCATACTCACTATAGCCATACGTATATATGACGGAGTTAAAAAGCTGCTGAGTAGAACTTTGTAAATTACTTCCGCATTATTATTGGTTTTTTTTTCAGAGACACCTCTATCAAGAAGTATATTAATCGACTTAGGCTTCCTCGCAGGGGAAGTTATGTAAATAAGATCAACAAAAATAATGCGAAAGCGATTTGCGAAGTTCTATTTTATCCACAAATTGCGAATGCAAATGATACAAAAATATAAACATTTCTGCATATATTTCGTTATGAAAATTGCAACGGTCAACGCCAGGCCACTGCTTTACTTGGGTGTTAAGTTTAAGCTTAATTGGTTGACATACGCACATGCACTCGCACGCGCACATGCACGCGCACGCGCACGCGCACACGCACTCGCACACGCACGCGCACCTCCATACCTACAAATATATTTTTCCTGAGCTACTTCTGTCCATGTTTTCAACCATTCTAAGCGTCCTGATATAAAAATCTTGAGTATAAAATGATCATGACAACAGAGTCTGCTATGAGGTAGCAAAACGAGTTAACCGTCGAGTTATCGTTTTTGTTAAATGAACCCCACTGAACCACTTTTCTATAGTCGTTGACCCCTTAGGTGCAAATGGAAGGACTATGAATTGCGTCCGAGTGAGAAAGGGGTGACTGCAAAGAGAGGGCGGCTGCACGCTTGAATAATAATCCCCAGATCGGCGGGCTTGCCAGGTTCTGCGTCATGGTTAACGGTTGATTAAGCTTTCGGACGGGTAATACTGTGCGGCTGGTTTATAGTACGACTTGACGTCCCCACTGGTGTACGTTTTGTCATTCAATTGTTTGTCGAATTTAAAAGTACCTAATCTTTCATCCCTCTTGCAGCTTCCCACCATGATCATAATGTTTTAGTATACTACAGTAGAGCTACTAATTCAAGGCGAAATCACGAGGGATGACTAAATTGCTTAGTCTTATTTGAGTTTGAACCAAACCCCGGAAGGTTTTTGCTTGATTTAAATAATTGTCGTCGTGGAGTCTCCAGCGAAATATCCGCAGTTTTTGCTGCCGTCGCGTTTGCAGCTCGTAGAGGTCCTCTAACCTGAATAAGGTTTTGTATCCAGGACAGAGTTGTGTATATGAGGCATTCCACATGACTTCAGCCACCCAAAAAAAAATAAAAAATTCGAAAAAATGTCCAAAAATCAGGTTCAGTGGTTATAATAGATGCACCAAATTTTAATTGTTTTTAAATTTTTTCTGGCGAAATATGCCATATTTTTCATTTTTCATTTAACCTATGATATTTCGGGAACGATTTATCGTATCGACATTTGAAAAAAAACGAAAATGTGCGTTTTCTTCACAGGCTTCTGTTCTATCTATCAGCAGTAATAACTTCAAAGGTTCTCTGATCGTATGAACACAATCCAAACAAAACATGAACCGATTGTATTTAGAATTTATAACTTCCACCGGAAAAATACATTTTTCATAACAATATAATTTTTGTTTTGTTTTATAAGCACAAAAGATCGAACTCTCCGTATATGGCTTGATTTTCGGTGGTTTGGGGATACGGTCTCAAAAGATCATGTCTACGCTGAAATCACGCTACGCGCTCTGAATATTTTTGGCGACGTCTAACTCTCCGAGTTGCCGTTCGTATTACGTCAAATCGTCACATCGCATTAAGGTAGTTCTGACGAGCGGTAGTGGTGAAGATAGTAGCTCGGTGGAGCAGCGGTGCGCGGAGTGTGGGGCAGGCACCGTTCTGCTAATAAGCGAACTCAAGCAGCATGTACGGGTTTCGCTTTTGATGTTCGTGTGTTTGTTAAATGTCCCGTAACCCATATGTTTTTTGAGCTCAGTGAAATCGTTATTTACTGACGAATACAATGCACTATCTATAATTATCGTATCTTCCGGCTAAGTACGATAATTCTTAAATTGAAGACAAATTCAACTTTTTGTCCAGTGCGCGCTATACTAGGATTTTTACGTCGATTTTTAGGATTCAATTTCTGTTTCTAGTGGTCCGTGAAGCACACTGATTTTTCAGGAACGTAAAGTTCCATATTCAAACTAAAACATACTGCTGAATCGAGTTTTAAAGTTTAGAATTCCTTCGCGCCAGAACTAGGTTGAAGCAATAGGTAAATTGTTTTCACAGGTTATGTAGTATCAGCATTGTGTTCTTTCATCCGGAAATGAAAGTCCAAAGCTGCATTTGACAAGATGCCATTCCAAGTTTTGATTTTTCGTTCTGAAACTGGTTTTACTCTAATGATTTCTTTATTTGATAGTCGAATGCTACTTGAGATGCTTTATAATATTACGGCACCGGAAATGTCATGTATTGCGAATACGCAGGCATCAACTTATTTACATTCAGTCAAATGAAGAATGCGAAGTAGAATTTTGCATACCGTTCTGATATCATTTTACGGCCTTTACAAAGCTTCCTCTATGAGCTTCTTCTAAAATTCATCAATATATTTTCCTCATAGAGGCAGCATCGAAAAACGCGAAATATAATGAGGAAGCAATGTGAAAAGTTCCATTTCGCATCCCTAACTTTTTATTTTCCAACAGCTAAACATTTATAATGGAGATGCAAGCCCGGAAGTTGATTAATACTAAATTACTGCTTTAATCATTGATGTCCAATTTATGTGAATTTTATGTGAATGTTGCAGCTAAATGCAGTTGGATCTATTATATCTTATTTTCGCTTGACGTGCCTAGACATGTGATAAACCAATGCAATCAACCGTGCAAAAGTCAGACGTTCTCTTTGCCGCTCATGATAGTTTCTCCGCCTTGACTAAGTTATAAGTGAATCCACTATCGCCTAAAAATTACAAGAATTCTCAATTATTGATAAAAAAAATGCCGAAAAATCGGTCGATCTATTCAAGCGAAATTCTGGGCACATGGTAGTCACCAGTCATGATATTTGGGCGAACGATGGAAACAAATACCTTAAAAAAGTGTTACACCTCGTTTTATGGACTTCTTAGACCATTTTTACTACGCTGATATGACAATCACGAAAAACAGTTATTATGATATCGAAGCTTCTTCTCTGAATAACTAAACAATACATAGTACTCCTTTTTAATAAAATGAATACAAAATTAGAGTAACAGGTTCGTTGAATTCTGTACTAAAATAGATCTGCCCTCGACATTTTTCTATAAAATATAGCCATTGAGAATTTTCGCTTTAACAAATAGAACAAACTGAACAAATACGACTCAGAAGTATTACCGCACCTCATTCGGGTGATGATCATTCACGGATCCCTGAGGAGCGAATCAATTTGAAAGAAGAAGTGAGTTCCGTATCCCGAGATTAGCTCAAAGATCAAGGGGGTAGAGATTAAGGGAACTGAGAGGTCGACGTTAAACTTGTCAAACGCCAGATAAGAGCTTGAACTCGGAAGAGTAGGACCCATCTTCGTTTGAGAAGGTACTTGTCTTTACTGTCCAAATTCATTAGTTAATTAATCTTTTAGGGTTATTACGTTTCGATCGTCTCCGCTTTAGTATCTGTATATGTCAAAGAGTGGGGAAGAGATAGATTGTTGGACCTAGGAATTCCGTTTCAATATACCCGGTACTTAGAACTGCAAATTAAATTTATTCATGTCAGAATAATTTGCTTCAATAGATTGTCTCAAGGCTTCTTTTCTTAAGCCAATGATGTTTGAATATTGTTAATTTATATTAGATGAAAAATTGCATGTTTTTATAGGAAAAGCAGTAGGCAAAAATATAAAATTGTATGATGACGTAATTGTTTATCCGAAATAACTTACTTCGAATCTCATCATAATGTGATTTTATATCTCACCTAAGTGTCAAACGTGTTGATCGTCAATTTTTTTTAATGGTAATAACACATTTAGTATCATCTCGAATATAAGAAACTCTTCGTTTTTTTAAATTCATGCTGCATCTAATAATATATATTTTTAAAAGCTGTTTGGGGGTGTGTGTGTTTGTCTCACCCTTCAGAATTAGAATAACGTACGTTCGTTTTTTTTTCAAGAATTTTGGGTATTTAAAAAATTTCAAAATTCACAATGCTTTCTACACATTCAACATTTTTTACTATTTTCAAATTTTTTATTTTTTTAAAATTCTTTCAATTTTTTAAATTGTTTAATGACGTGAGGTGATTTTAATAATAAAGTATGTCATGCGAAGATATGTCAGCGCGCGAGCTACTGTAACCAGCTGATTAGAACATAATAACATGTACCATTTGTGACCACTGTACTATTAGTGGCCACACAAAAAATGTATAGATCAATTTATCATCACTTTAATCGATAGAAGTTGCTAAATAAGTTTATTCTAAAATAATCAGAACAAATTTTACATTGAATATTCAATGCTTAAAATGCCTTATTGTTTAACAATTTATGTTCAAAGCCGTTTACACCATTTGCGGCCAGCACCGTAATTTACATGCAATAGGTATCGCCACAAATGGATCAAGTTGATGGCCACAAACGGTACTTCTACCCTATACTTTAAGTGCTCATGCACGGAAGAAAAGCAGTTGTGCAGACCTAAGAATTTGTTATACGGATTCACTTTTTGTGAGTTGAATAGCTTGGGTTGCAGTGACCACCTATTACGGCGGTGTGCAACCCACCGCTTAATTGGCACAACTAATACGCCAAACAGCGGCTGATTGATATGGCTATCGGTATAAGCTGTACGTATTTAGTTAAGGCGTAAGCTCACGGAGTGTAAGCGCAAGTAATCACTACTAGCGTTCAATTGCCTACTCATGACTTTTGCGGCATCAGCCAAATTAGACAACACATAGTTGATGAAATTATTGTGCACAGCATAAAGTATTGAAGCGATTAATCTCATTTATCGCCAACTCCTAGAATAATACATGTCTTAACTAGTCATTTTTTTCCGCGTGTAATAACATATTACCGACTGATACTTTAATTTCACATTACCGACGATAATAAATATTGTTGAAAAGTGGATCAATCCTTGAGTGTTGTACTAGCGCCGTGGAGGATTTACGAGAGTGAAGACGCTGATGACGCGAACATTCGATTCTCGTTCCTTATTCAATGGCCAATCAATCACAGCCGTTAAATCCGGCAAAGTCTTGTCGGTACGTAGAGGACCACATACCTTCAAGTGCGATGCGTATACACATACGCAGACACAGACACACATATATATATATGTATAGAAAAGTTCAACAGAGACTTTGACGAGTAACGATTGAACGAACGTTGAAAGCGGCGTTTGTGAAAGAAACATACCAACATCACTGCCGCGTAAGTGTGAGCCGCAGAAGCACATCCGTGGCCAAGTGGTCTTTCACGGAGTGAAGCCAAAGAAGCGGAAGTTGGAAAGGCCCCGGCTATATTGCGGGAAAAGGCGTATTCCCGATATATCTAGATTTACAACGGTTCGATGCTTCCATATGCCTGACGTATTGCTGCTTTCTGGAATACCTTTCCCCCATATCGCGAGCGTGAGACTCTAGAAAACCTCCCTTCTACCGCGTGTTCTGATATTACCTCAACCACTGTTTGAACGATCGATTCACTCTTCGTTCAATTGAATCCTTAAGGGTTGCGCGACGGAGTCCGATGTTTGTCAGTTGAATCCTTCGAAATATCGATACCCGCACGGGTTCACAGAATAAAAGGGAAGATGGACGATCCGGAGCCACCATCGAGAGAGATTGAATGACATTTGATGTACTGTAGGGCTACCAAGGGAGTGTAACAGGACACTTTGATGCCCTACCGCAAACATGGGGTACTGAAGGAAATTACTGTAGTACGTTTTGATGAAATGGACACTCAATATCAATCATTTTATGTAGGAAATCTAAAAACGATCCTCCAAATTATAATGGCGGATTTATTTATGATTTGTCGACATAAATTGAATTCATTTAGTTTTCAAGTGAACTGCGTCTTCTTTGTAAGGGAAGAATTGCAACAGAAAGTCTGCATTTACATTCTTCACTAACTTAATTACACTTCATATGCAGCTCGTTCACATTGGCAGTACATTGGGCGATCAATGACAATGATGAAGGATTGCCAAACGAAAGCTTCAATCGTTCAGCAATTGGTACGGCAATTGAAACGTATAGAGGCAGAGATCGTTTCGCATTGCGACTCCTGCGTAAATGTACATACAACCCATATACCATACTCAGAGTATTAGTAGTAGTACTACTAGTATTAGTAGTACTACTGTATTAGCGTCGACCTCTGCCGAGAATAGCTGACGTGAAAGTTCGCTTGGTCAATCAACATAGCAGAGACCGGTAGAAGCGATCAAAAGCTTTTCAAGGGTCATTGAGTGTCGAATGGTCGAATTGTCCTGTTGTTTACGTTCAAAATCGTGGCTCGTTCGTTTTTTCAATTACATCCTTCGAAAAGTAGAGTTAACTCGTCCACTCGAAGCAAGATCGACGCCAGATGCGGAATAGAGTCCTCGATCTTCACGTTTATGCAACTGTCACAAGCACCAAACAACAATTGAATACTGTGTTAAGGTATTAACGTATGATATCAAGCTTGCGCATTGGAGACTTCTCACTCTTGATTTAGTTGTACCAATGATTTCCGTGATTTCACGTGATTTCAAGAGTGAACTCGCAGATACCGTACAACTATGATTTCATATGATTCCAATAATCTCACAATAATTTTCGATGTCTACCTATTAAAATCATACACTGTTAGAAATTCGGTGTTAAATTCAACTCGAAAGTCACTCGAAAAAGTGTGTATATAGGTCCACACCATTTGGCGAGTTCTTTGAAGGAGTGAAATCATCGGTGTTAAGTTATCGACTTCACTCCGATCGTTGATGTCTCGGGAACACAAATTTTGTGTCAATAAGGTGACTCTCACTGGGTGTTAAATTATTTACACGGTTTTCATGTCGACATTAACATGGAATCGACCTCTCAGTGTACACACATTTCAGAATCTTCCGGATTGCCCATATATTTTCTGTTAAAAACAAACAGTTTTAATACTTCAAGAGTGTTTCGGTAACTTCAAAAAGTCTTCTATCAAATCTTCTATGAACATGTGGTGAGGTGAGCCGGGCGAACCGCTCTGCACATCCATTGTTTGGATAAGCACACCATAAATGAGTAATATTGTGACGGCTCTAATGCATAACAGTGGCACCACCTGAGAATTAACATCTCACTAGAGTACGTTTAACTCCGCTGTCCAGTTAAAGTCCATCAATCCAGGCCACCAATGGATGGTCGGCACTTACGAGTGTTAAATTTACACTGCACGGAGTCATTCCCATTATCAATACCGAAAGAAGTATCAAATCAGTTGTCGGTGTGAAAATAACTCCCTCAATTGTGTAAATTAACACCGAAAATTTTGACTGCTAATACCGAACAATTTTACACCGTGGATTTCTAACAATGTACGTGTAACACTTGAAATTTGCAATATTTGGTCTGCAACCAAGTTACAAGCGTTGCCCATTTTTGCGCCATACGGTTATGATTATTACGGCTTTGATTACACCCGCCGGACAGATGTAATCTGTTATTTTCTACTTAAAAAGTAATGGAATCAGTTTGCGCTTGCGTACAAGTCAAGAGGTGAAAGTGAGCGATTTTGTTACGCGTTGAGAGCGTGAAATTAAATTATTCCAACTATAATGCACTAATAAAACAGATAAATTAGTCTTGAAGTTCAAAGTACCTGCCTAATCTGAAGTACCAGGTGAGAACTTGAGTTCAAAATCTGTTTACGGATGTCTTATCAGAGCACGCGGCACATTTAAGTCACACTGAAAACGGATATTTAAAAATACTTAGTCTATATTATTCTATTTTACCATATTGTAAGCCTGACAAAACATGGTCGCTGAAATTTTCATAATTATCATTGCCACTGACTTTATGGAACTAAGAAAATTCTTTTACATTCATTGCTCAACGATTTGTTTTGTTTTTCGTATCGTACTTATTTCAATTCCCTAATTTGACACGTTCAAAGTATGATCTTGTGAATTCCCGCGATTTTAATCGAATTTCAAGGTGATTGAAAAAAAAAATTCATGGTAAAGACTACAAACCGTTTTTGGTGATTTCAGGTAAATTTATTCAATTGCAATCTGTCTTGCCCGATTTTATTCACAATCTCCTAGGAGGTGGTTCAATAAATGTGAAACTAAGTATAGCCTTTCGCTTGCGTCACTTACCTTGAAGCCAGCTAGGTCCTGGACGAGACACGAGAGAATGGCTTCTCTACCGACCGGAGCCGTAACGTTCGTAATGGGCTCCTTGAAATTTGGCTCTGCAAGCAAACGATAAATAACACATAATTTATTTGTTGTCATTCGAAAAGTGGGCCTGTTCATTTTTTTATTTGGGGGAGTTCTCACAGATTTATTGTAGCTGGATGAAAGTGATCCAATGAGCCTTAGAATATGGAGTCACGATTGAGGACGAGTAAGTGATAATAGTAATAGCAATAATAGCTATAGAAGTAATGATGAGAAATTGCGAGCTTAATGGAGTTGCGGTGCGTCACGCTGGTGAAATGTCGGGAGGCGCTACGTTCGGCATGGTGGAACACGCAGTTTGAAATCCCCGGCCTGGCGCTCTAGTATATAACATACTGCGCGAGCTCGTGAGGGTTGTTAGCACACAAGACGTAAGGGAGCAAGTGGTTGGGAGAGTGAGCATTGGGGCGTATAGAGAGAATGCCGCGCGGTTTGGGGATGGTTTCATAATGGGAGCATAGGGGAACCATAACTCTATCATATATCTATCCGTTGGTGCATGCGAAACCCTCCTGGGAAATCCAAGCTGTATTAAAGCCAACATAGAGGACTCCTAGTACTCTCTTCTCTCGCAGTATCGACACACGAGCTATATGCTTGGTCGCTTGGTGCGCGAATCAGTCGTGTCTAATCGACCACGACTATCGAGTCCGTGCGTCAAAAATGCACCATGTCAAAATATCAAACAGCCTATGACTGACCGTTCGTTGAGGGCTTATTGCAGAAAAACCTGAAAATTCACCACGATACACATTGCAGTAAAAATATGCGATTTTATTTGACAATAGTTTTGACTGTGATAAAATGCCGATGCAGTTTCCAATTTATGGTAGAAATATATTTTTTTATTGTCGTTCATAATTCACTATTGTGAAATAAGAGAGGACATTCCTACTCGACAGATATATTTCTTCCACAGTTGTGAAATGAGAGGGAATATTCCTACTCGTAAATGATTTATTTCAAAATTGTAAAATTAGTTATTTCTGAGTAGAAATATTGACAGTTGCATCAAGCATAACTGTCATGTCAGGACTCCATTTGTGGTGAACATATTTAATATAATAGCAGCAATGTAATAGTATCGAAACCCGAAATGAGAACATATAACGAACGAAAACTAGAAATCTTGCATTCGCATATTCATACAGGAATTGCATTATCAACCGCGGCCTTCCACTAGTGACTCGATAAGGATATTAACCAAATATTGATATATATTGCAGTCATTGGATAATGTTTAAATTATAAAGTGAGCATTACCATATGTCAGACAATATTCCCGCGCAGGAAAAAAAAATACTCCGGGATAGAATCTTGACTCAAATCCTGGATAGAGTCTGGATTTAACTACCGGATGAAGTCCGGACTTCTGGAAGGACTCAATCTAGATTTCATCCAGGACTCAAAAGACTTTCCTGGAAACCATTCGATATACCAAAAAACTCTCTGGAAAGTGTATCTTGGTGTCCATTTTGGATTCTCACCTAGCTGTCTTAGTTTTCATCCCGGAGATCACCCTGGACCATCTGCAAATCTCTACAGTCCACTCGTAGACTCTATTATGTGAACCATTTTGAATTCTCACTTGTACTCAGTCAGTGACATCATACGAAGCAGTGATGCACGATGCTCCGCTTGAAGCGTTTTTTGCAAGTGGCTTGTAGCCTCAGCGTAGATTAGACTGCGCAGCTGCCCTAAGTTCCCCCACCCATGAGGGGTCTACCCTTTCTGGACGGTACAAAATAGACCGTCCGGACATCAAGCTATCCACGATGGAAAGCGTCTTATCCTGGTGTCCATCATCCAGGACCACTATCAACAGGACTGAGTTCAGATGAGTATCTGAAATGGATACCAGGATAGACTTTGCGATGGATCACGCAAGATTCACGATTCGTCCAGTATAGAGTCTGGAATCAAATTCAAGACATCCTAACTGGAAACCCAAAACCGACACCAGATAGGACCTGAGACTAAACCATCAAGATTAGCGGATTGTCTAAGGTATAGTCCCTGAGATAGAATTTAAGACAGTCCAGGTAAGATTCCAAAAGGGACCACATAATAGACTCTACGACTGACCCGCCAAGATTCTGGGATGATCCAGGTAGTGTTCGGGATGGGATCTCAGACAGTCCAGGTGGAAATTCTAAATAGGGTCTGCGATTAATTCGCCGATAGTGCAGGTGTGGTGTCTCGAGGAATATTTGGCATTCCGGATGATTTCCAGGTGAGTTTATTGAGTCCTACATGGAATCCAGATAAAGACCTTTGTGGAGTACTAGATGGTGTGATGGGTGTCAGGATCCATTTCGGGATTGGATTCAAAGCCGAAATTCATTTAAAAATCCATTTGGTACCCCTGTTTAAACTGAAAGATTCCGTTCAGGAAAACAACCCGCACCCTATCCCAGACTATTCTTTCACGGGCGGGTTTTTATGACTGGATAAAAGTATCATCGACGATGACGATTTATTTAAGTTGGTAATTATTCTTCTATGTTATTGAGTTGAAGGCCGTGAATTAATACTGAACCATTTTCATGAAGCATAAAGTTAATTAGTATTGTTATATCGCAGTTGAACTATCAGGCCAATTAACAGAATCAATGTGCGTGCCAGAATATATGATTTGAGAGAACAAATAATGCGTGCCAGCAATATGTAATTTAATTTGGATGCCAGTGAATAATGATGTGAATCAGACGAGACATATACTCTTTTTAGCAATAAAACAAATAACTCAAGACAATTTACATATTATGGCCGCATTTTCCTTGTCGTTCACATTTTTTATAATTTATAAGGTTGCTGAATGAAAATATATATTTGATTAATGAAAATTGTACACTTGCGTTATGAAGAAATCTCTAGAAAAATCAGGTTTATTGCGGCATAAAAGTCAAGAAGGATTGCTCGGCTCATTGAATTTCGCGGTTCAGCATGAAGTAGAATAACTGTAAGGTAGATTGTATTTCGGATGATGTGTATAAAGCGGTGGTGAGTCGAGAGGGGCTAGGAAAAGTCAAATCTATAGGGAGCGACTGGAGAGGATGAGATTATGATGCGATGTCTTTTACAACGTGCGAGATAATAAGAAACTTGTGTGTTTAGGCTCGGCGCTGTCTCTTACATCCCTATTTATGACGACGGTATCGCGATGTCTTTATGCGAACCGGCCACGGTCGCCTCGCAGTCAGCGGAAAAGGGAAATATGAGCTCTTCGGGATTCCAGCTAGCAACATATGACTCACCTCTCAGGCGCTCGAGCCACTGAGGATTTCCGGCAACGTTTCTGCCCTTTTCCTCGCATATTTTTATCTTCCATTAAGGGATTGTATAATAATGAAGTCTCGTGCATTTTTATTATTATGTACATAAATCTCTGGAACATAAATCTCTGAATGCCCTTCCGCAAGATCTTTGTTTTACCGTAAGCCAATTTTAAATTTTATCCTGTAGTTCGTCTCTCTTTAACGCTTATGTTAAACCGTGACACTTGCACAAAGAATCGCTTCATCGTATGACCTCACAAATTTTCATTGATAGCGAAAACTTTTTTTATCAGACTAGTTTTCGTTTTCTATGCATTCTCAGATACTATTAAGCTCAAGCACATTTCTAAGCGGGAAATCAAATAAAATTTTCTCAAAAAATGGAGAAATAATGAAATATGTAACGTCCATTAAGAAATTAGTACATATTTTGAAACACTAAATAGTGTCTACCGATATCGAATATTTTCTACAGGGAAAGGGCAACGATATTGGAACAAACAATTCTAGGAAATTGTGTACTGGATTGATTAATCACTGATACCAAGTCAGAGTCGCAGTCTTAATTATTTTCAATTGATAGTGAAAAGTGATACGAAAGTCCGGGGACAAAAGTTGTGCAACTAGCTACTAGCAACTGAAAAAAAGCGGTAAGGTAGAGTTGTGATTTGAGCTGGTTACTGATATTGTTTGTACATGGCGAACCAGATCCTTTAAATAAATGAGGAGGAGAGCTTGGGGTACAATGTGACAAGGGGCACAATGTGATCTGGCCGATACCACGGGTTGAATTGTTAAATTCTTAGTGCGAGACAATAACTTAAATTGAAATTCAGCAATGCAAAAAAATTACTATTACAGATAATGCAAAGAAAAAAACATAAGAAATAATAATAGACTTGGAAACTTTTGAAAAAACTTCAGTTACCGGAAAAATGAAATATCTCATCTCGCATTCCTTCATAGCCCAGGTTTTGGGTATTCATTATTAGAGTAATTTTTCGTGGTTCACTCAGTGCCCATAATTATTATATTTTCTCTTGAAAATATAATTACAATAACATAATAATCAATTATCACAGTAAAGACGAGTTTTTGATAGTTAAGTACAACGTGACATTAAATTGTGTGTCTCAGTCTTACATCGCTTAGAATTATTGTCGTTGAAAACAACATCAGACAGTAGCGATGTTTGTTGTCGTTCTTAATAAGTTTGATGACAGATGATAGATGGCTGCAGTTCAGCCAAATCTCATAGATATTCAGTGACAATAATTAATCGGATTGACGTTTCAGTCAAGGTTTCTCTATTAGAATTCTATTCTCGCTGTGTGCGTATTTAAAAAACGATTGAAGAACCGCGATTTGTGCATGGTCACAATTTAAAAAATCCAACAAATACTGGGAGGTCTTATTGCGCATTCAGGGGATTTTTCAAAATCTTATTAAATCTACTAGTTGTGGTTCTTTGTTCAATTGTTTTTATTGCGACCACATACAAATTTCGTTTTATTTTCCAATATGCATACAGCAAGAATAAAATTCTAATAAGAGTGCAAAACCTGGACAGAAACGTCAAGCCGATAAATAATATCCCTTAAATATCTCTGGGAATTGGCTGAGCCGTAGCCACATATCATTCTTCACCACAGTCAAGAATATCAGATACCGAAAGTGGTCCAAAATAGAACTAGAACAACTTCAAAATGTACTGTTAAGCTAAAGGTACCGCCTGGTCCACGCGGTCGTTTAGCATGCAGCTCTTTAAACGCCATTATCTCGTAATCGCCTTTCTTGAAAAATACCTTTGCGGTGGGCATGATTACTAAAAAACTATTAATCTTGTCCAAACCAAATTTATACCACTTAATTATTATAATAATAGCGGGGGCCTGGATAAAGGAGTTCAAATTTTGTTGAAAAATAAATTGTTTAAAAAAAACCGGAAATTTAGCACCTCAAGAAATTAATTTTTTGTTAAAAGTGTCGCAATTAAAAAAAAATCAAAACTTTCACTAATCCTTCGTCCAGGCCTAAGCCAATGCAGTGTACTAATGTAATCGTTTTAAATTTTGATTTTCGGATGAACCATTCTCAAGTTATCATGCCCACCGCAACTGATGCTCAAAAAAAGGTGCTACTGGAATACAGCTGGAGTTCCGCCATTTTGAGAAATTTTTTTATGAAAAAATTGTAAAAATACATGAACATGTGTACTAATGAATGTCGTTCACCGTTTTTCAATAAACATATATTTTCTTGTCGAAAATAATCAAGAAAATCACATTTTTTCTGCTGCAAGTGTATATAGGCCTTAGCATCCGTTGTAACATTGTGCCCTTCTATTCGTTCCACTCTACGACACTGTTGGGCTACCACAGTGTAGCCACACTGTGCATATTCCGCAAATTATTTTTGCTCTCATTACTTCGATATCATCGGACCTTCCTAACTATTCGTTGTAGCTCCTCGATATACCCAAAGGATTAGAGAAATCAACTATGATTGAAATTAATTCGTAACACTATGTCAAACAATTATTCAGATTCTATGAAAAATAGTGTCACACCGTACCGCACTCTTCCCTAGTTGACGCCATCCTAATCACTCAATTTGTTTTCAGAATCGATTGGTCAGTCTCATATAGAAACTGCCGTTCGCTGCCACTAGTAATTAAACTCTAAAGCAGTGTTGGCTCCGACCATTGGCCAGTATTCACTGGTTAATTAAGGACTATCCACGATACGTCTAGACTGAGCTATTTTTTACTTCCAATAACGTTTGTCACGCATCGCAGCCAGTTTTGAGAATCCATGGACTACTGATGCGGGTGAGCAAGACGAGCGAGAATATACTACACTTGAATACACTTGAGAATACACTTGAGTTCGAGACTGACGTCTTGATTTTTATACGGCGACCGATCGAGACGAGATTTTAAAATATATGAAATACGCGAGGAAAAACGTGCGAGATTCGAGAAATTCTTGTCTCATGTCGCATCAGTACCATGGACAATTATCCTCATGAATGATCAACAACACGACAGACCAATGTACAAATGGATTTTCTTAGCTACGGCATTTTTGGATCGAAATTTTTTTTTTTTTCCATTTTTGCGTTGAAATAGATAATAATTCATTTTAAGAACTATGCGTAGTTAATTTAATGAAGATAAACTCACTTTTTGTGTTTGTTTTCTTATGAAACTATTTGTGATTGTTTTTTGCATTGTCTCCTATCCTGGTAGTCGTTTCATACTCTTTATCAGCACAACTCTAGCCACCCCTCGGCCACCAGTAGGACTGTGCACACATTTGGAATGTGTCACATCGTATGCAATAAGTGCTGAGTCGAGGGAAAATTATTGGTGTCAGAATAAATCTTTGGCATCCGAAAATTTGCTATTTGTATACGCGTAAATTTGTCATACCTTCATAAACATCCATATCTTTGTTGGCTCACAATGTGAAGAATTTGTATATACAAATAGGTCGCTATTTGTATATTTGTACATAACTTCACATACAATCCTCGAGCAAAGGACAGCACTCACGCTACGGGCGATATTTATTATACATTCGTTATTGATACCTGTGAACGTCCATCTATTAAAAATTATTCCTGGTCAGTGGTACGTACCTCTAGAATGCACTTCGCCCTGCTGTCCTACAAGTTCCCTCGTATGGTGCTCTTAGGGATCGCTTTTGTTTTTTTGTTTGTTATGTATCTTTTTTTTTCGTTCTATTTGTACCTCATCTGTTATCGCGTTACTCGTATTACTCAGTTCAGTTTTAAGGAGGTTCGGTAACGTCTATCGAAGTCAAATCAGTACTAAATTTTCGTTATTGATTTTTTAAGGCTTAATGCATTAAAAAACAATAGTAGAGGGTGATATGTATTGAAGCATGTATACTTAATCCAGTGAAAGATCAATAGTGACGAATTCGCATTAAGATTATATGATTAACGTTTATTTGTAATGGGACACATTTTCGTTCCGTTGTATCCAAGTATAATCAGTAATTCTTTATCGATTTGAATAAGTGACGGCTTATTCCCTTTCTCAAAAGATACTCTATATATTGACCACCACGATATTTCATAGCGTTGATAAAATAAAATATTCCATAAAAATACTTTATGAAAGTATTTTAGTTTTTGTTAAACAACGGGCTATAATTATTGAACGATCAGTATTACGGAATATCTAGGTAGTCAATTCGTGAAGTATCTTCTAAAAAACAAAGAGAACTACCACTCAGTGTAATCGGTGAATAATTATAGATGATATTTGAAAAAAAAACAAGCAACAATGTGTCCTATTAAAAAAAAAGTTAATCGGTTAATCTTAATGCAAATGCGTCACTACTGATCTTTTATCGGATTAAGTATACATGCTTCAACACAAATCACCCTTTATTATTAATTTTTGATGCATTTAATTTAGAAGAATCAATACCAAAAATTTAGCACTGATTTGACTTCAATAGTCACCACCGAGCCTTCTTAATAACATATTTGTTCTTTCTATGTTACCGACTTTATATTTCTTTTTTTTTGTGTACTTATTTCAGAATGAAATTCATATACATACATGAATGCAAATAGTATTAATATATTAATCATATGCTAAGCCTATGAAACCTATGATTTCTATTTGTATATTATCTTGGAACCTTCAAGTCGCAGGCACGTAGGTGATTCCAGCCAGTCGGTGATTAAATCCTTTTCTATTCTATGCCTCTATGAGCCCACTGACCCAAATTATTCTAGCCTCTCTGAAACCGATATAGCCTGCATTATTTTAGGTCGTACCCTGATTCATAGTCTCGGCAGATTTTTATTAGACACCCAACTTTTTACAGTAATTAAAACCTGGCGTGATAGGTCGTTTTAGAAAAACTTTGGTCTTTTTCTCTTAAAAACGATTCAGTCTTCTTATGAACATTCGCACACTGAGAAGTTTCGCAACGCGCTATTAGCGAAAGAACATTATCTCATATGGAGGAATTAAAATTCGCTTCAGCGATGCGAAGCAAAATATGATTATTACAAGATTTCGGTACGCAGCTGTCATTAAGCATAAAATCAGAAATAGATGAAGATGCATCAGCAAATACTTTTTATCATGGGAAGAAGCAGTGAGATAAAACATTTTTACCACGTCAGTTAAACTCAGCTGATGTGAGAATACAGAAAATCAATACAGCGTCGCAACTATTTATCACGACATTTTATGTCAAGAAGTTTTTCTAAACATTTTTCGATCCATTTCATGCGCTTTTTATAGACTTTATCTGTATTCGGTTTCGAAACTCTCTTGTTCCTTGCACTGCAACGCTTAAGGGATTTCTAATGGCCACAAAAAGAAGTCTTTTTAACGCTATACTTTCGATATTTCGAACATCGAATTCAACAGCGTTTTATTTTGAAGTGGTATTACGTGTAATTGTAATGACACAAGGTGAATGGCCCGCTTCAAGATGCCATAATTCGAATCGGACAGTCACATTAGCCGAGTGAAACTAATGACACACCATCTGTGGTGTACGACAAGGCCATAAAGTACCAACGTGCTGTATTGCGCGTTTTAGTTCGCCAGTAGCTACATACGCCGTAATACACGATCTTTCGATTCCGGTCGCGGCTGTGGTGCTTGCCGTGTCCGCTGCTCCCATACGATACCGACGTACCTATATCGAAGCTATTGAAATATTCTGAAGATGGTGGAGTACTCCATCAATGCGAATATCAAATATCCAGTATGTTCATATTGGGATGAAGCGCAGAATGCGCATAACATGTAAAAAGAGCAGAAATTCGAATGTAACCCCTTAAGAATGCATCACATCCAGATTTACCATCAGTGAAAGTTCTATTCCATCTGAATAAAAGTTCTACGCATTGAGCGTCCAAGACCAAGTCACCTAAAAAATATTGGAAAAATCTTTTTTAAATTATTTTTTATTTGAATTCTATATTATGTGAACTACATACTGACTGAATTTTATACCGAAATAAAACAAATACAAATATTTGAGGCATTCGAATGATTTTGTAAATGTGGAATCGCGCATTCTGGCGATATTTCACGTTCTAGGTACGTGAATGAAAATACAACGATGTGTGACTTGCGCCGCTGGGGTTCGATAAAAATGTGCTGTGTACGGTCGATTATTACCGAACGAACACAAATCGTCGTGTATGCCGGAGACGCAGCGGTGTTTATTTTATGTTGTAAGTACCGGTCTACCAAGTGTTACAATAGTATGTTGTGCAACAAGGGTCGAAAGTTTGCGCTTTCGCTCGGGCAGCAATCACATGCGTCGCAATTGCTCATTTCGGCCCATGTTACACACCATATTTTTCGTAACGAGTGCATGAATAGTGGTGCATTCGATGGTATTTTTGAGGGAAGAACAGTGAAAAGTGAGGTTCCAAACTTTTATCCCTAGCAAAACAAAATCGTCCCTAGGGATGAAAGTGACACACCGCAAGGACGAAAGTGAAAGAAACGCGAGCTATACTCGCGTCGATCGATTGTTTTAACACTGCCATGAAACTTGCCACTTTCAGCTCGAAAAAGTGCCGTCGAAAGCACCGCTGTTCATGCACGTGTTACAAAAAATAATTTGCCAATTTTCGTGTACATACTGCATTACAAGTATGACAACACATGTGAACAAGAACGTTTACTTTTTTTTAAACACTTCTTTGTTTATAGTGCGACAATAATTTTTGGAAGTGGGATAAAGTGCTGAAAGATGACTGGTATTATGATAAACCTCTCAGCGAAACGTTAGAAGAACACTCAGGTGTATTCCGTTGAAGTGTCAATGTATTCAGTTTTTTTAAACCGAAAAATTAATTAACTATAATACCAATTGTATGTAAAAAAAAAAATTCAAATAATGAAAAACAGTTCAAATAACTTTTTTAACAGGCATGTAAAGTAAGAAGAAATATAAGAAAAAATGTGGCGTGGAATATATGTCGACAAGAAATTTAATTCTGAAGCAATGTTTGAATTCCATTCCCCAACACCTACATTTCTTTTTGATTGTCGTGAATTTTAGACCAAACCAAATGCAGAAAATGAGTTTTGATGGATCATTTTGTTCCTCAGAGAAGGCATTCCGGAATATAGGATTTTGAGCTGCAGTGAAAATTAAATTAAGCACAAGTCAATATATAGTAAGTTTTTCAAAAATGAATTTTTTTTTACATAATAAAATTGACAACTTTATTTTACAGGATCAGAAATAAAATCCTATATTCAATCCGGAACGCCTTCTCTCAGCAATAAGATTATCCATCGAAACCCATTTTCTGCAATTCGGTTTGATCTGAAGTTCACGATAAATGAAAAAAGTTCCATTTTTTCCCATAAACTTATAGTGTACCATATCACTGCACAAATTTGCACAATTATAGTGCTTGTGATATACTGTAAGTGGTTAATACTAATTTTGTTTGTGAACAGTATGGGTATTTTGAAATTAATGTCCTATATTGACATTTTTTAGCTGACTTGGTCCTCTCAAAGAAAACAATTTTGAGCAATTAACGTTAATTGCGATGCTAAGAAATTGCTCATGTACATACTCGATTAATAATAGTAATAAGAGGATTACAATTTATTCGTGATAAGAGAGAATATTCTTGCTCAACGAACTTCAAAAACACTTCATTTTTTATCTTAACGCATAAATACGTTGAAATCACTCATAACCTTTATGTGCAGAAATCATATATATTTTTTAAAAAGCCGTAAATACGGTTGCTTTAAAAAATAAATGAGGTTCACAAAAAGTGTTGTTGCTAGTTCTTTATGATCCTAGAACCATAAAGTCGTATTTTTTACGAAGGTTGGGTAGTTGGCCTCACGAGCTGGATTGACAGCTACAGCGGCATGAGGCAAAGCCGAACAACTTTTCTAGTTTGGAAGGAGGTTAGTGCTGCCTACTTCCCAACAGCCGGCGGTGGAATGCTTTTTCGTGCAAGTATCACATCATATACAATCACATTTTCCGTACCGATTGCAGGAAAACACCTGCTGTGTATAACCACGGCATGGTAAAAGCGTGCAAAAATGTAATTAGGTATGAGGAATGACGATTATAATATAACTAGTGTTATTTGCGCCTGTGCAGTCCTTTTTTTATGCCTAACCCATAAACGCCACTTTCGCCACGCACTGCATGCACGAACAGGGAAACGTGTGCATGTGTTCGCGAAAAGGTTACAGAAAATAATTCTCCGATATCTTCATGTCAGAATTTTTATTTGAAAAAAATAAAATACAAATGTTTTTGGTATAATAATGAGTCAAGAAATGAGGTTTTGAAAGTATCGTCTCGTAATATCTCGATTAACCAGTGAGATTAAGAAAAATCTTGGAGAATGTTTAAAATCATTTTAGAATGATAGTTTGCAGTTGTATAGAGTTAGATAGTATTGGACACAGACTTTGCGGTTTTGATTGACTACTGATTCACTTTTGTCGCAGGATTCTAGGTGTGAGAACAAAAAATATACCAGATAAACAATATTCGGCTCTCAGATACGGGATTTCAAGCGAGAATATCGAGTTTCAAGAAGAGATATGTTTCATGATATGTTCCATAATATCGAATTGAAATGACAGTCGAGTTTTCAAGCTTCGAACGTCGGTTTTGGTCTCGGCTTATTCGCGCCTGCTTCACTCGCGCGCATCTCTATTCCAGTATATCGAATGTCAATTTTTTTCCAGTTTGACTATTCCTCTTACGGCCCGAGTGATACATTATTACATTTCATCAATTCCAAACTTACAGGTGGCTCACAGCCAGATGTTTTAGTTGTTACATCGAACCTCTAGTTAAACGGATTTCTATGAACCGATTTGCCTTACTACATAGTTTTTCCGCTCCGCTATGTAACTTGCTGCAAGATATACTACAGCTGCGTAGGCAAATGATTAATGCCTTCCGAACATGGGATGCTACATACGCGTGTCGGCATAAATTTCATATTATAACAGGCAAGCGGAGATTTTGATTTAGTCTATGGTCGAGTGTGAACGTGGAGATCGCGTATATTTTTTCCTTTACGTGCAAAAGCTTTTTAAAGGCAAAACTCAGTTGTGAACGGGAGTCGGGGTGAATTCCCATTACGCGGGTCGCACTGTGGCTATAATAACGAGAATTATTGCACTCCTCGCGACCCGGTGTGTCCACGCTGAGCTTGAACCGGGTTATACGCTTTTTCAACAACTGCAACGCACACACGATCTGAAGTAGAGTCCGAGTGTTCGTAAAAGGCATTTATATACTATATAATGAAAGCTTACCGACATGCCTGATGGATCTATATGTTGCGCTTAATGTATATCGATACCGTAAGCGTTAACCTTAAAGGTAATTGATACCGCATAGGGAAAACTCGTCCGGAGATATCGGGGCTAATATTAGTGAATCGATGAGGCTGCTTCAGTTATCCGAGAGATGCATTTGTCTTTTGGTGGTTGTCCCCACTTCTAATAGACCTCTGATTGCAGCTAGTGCGATATGTGGTTATGACAAAGATCCAATCATGTCTGAAATTCTAGAGTTTGAAGTCTCCTTCTGTTATTGATGAAACCTAGGATGAATTTACGTCTGGTGATTTTGCTAAGAATTCAGTTAAGTGAACGCCGTTTCATTAATATTTCTTAATTCGTTACAGAAAACTCCTCCTTGTGTAGCAACTCTTTAGGAAAAAGATTCTCCACTGAGTAATACGATTGAATGATGTGAGACACGCTGGAAGGTTAGAAAAATGTATGTGGTTCGAACGGAATGTAAATTGCAACAGCTGCAAAACCTTTCAACTAATGAAATCATTTCTTTTCATCCAAATACCTTTCGTTGTTGCCCGTTAACTAAATATTTTCTTCGGTGAGCTCCGGAACCGCCAAGCGAACCTCAATGTATGCTGTACTGATGAAATATACGATTAAGACAAGACGTTGCTGGTACTGAATTAAAGTAACACAAATGGATAAGCATATAACACGTTTCGCTTGAATGATCGTAATGATTGCCATAAAGAAACTTCATAGAAATTATTGGAAAAATACTATAGTTCGCTTAACTTCCTACAGCAACCTACTTAGCCGGGACTATTCACGCGACAAGGAATGTAATAAAACAGTATTAACGAAAGTATCTAAAGCATAATATCTCAAGTATGATCTATTGGGCTGAATTATTACTAAAAAGTTTTATACCGAATTAGTATATATCTGAGTCCAGGTTGATACGTCCATAGTTGTCGGTATCCAAATCAATATCTTCATAGTTCTTGGGGTCTAAGTCTATCGGTTCATAGCTTTCACTGTACAATTATACATGGACGCCAAAAAGTATGCAGATATTCACCTGGACTCCTAAAACTGTTGAGCGGTCAACTCAGACACCAAGAACCATGGAGATATCGACCTTGATACGGAAGACCGTGGATATATCGACACTAAAAACTAATAATGTGGTCTCATACTTTTTCGTAATAATTCAATCCAATAGATCATAGTTGATATATTATACCCCGGCTAAGTAGCATTTTTAGTTGCGGCTATAACTTAAACGGGTGGCCGCTTAGCCATGCACCGGCTGGGTGATTAACCAGTAGGCGGGAGATCAGTTTTTCTGAGGACGCGGTGTATATACTAAGGTAAGTTACTTTCGTGTATATACCGGAAAGTCAAAAGAATACGGTCGTCTGTACCGTTACAGGTTTTCCGCATTTTCACCGTGTCCGTTTGGCGAATGCAGTACGATGTAGTTAGGTCGGCTGCGGACGCATTGGAAGTTAGGTTAGCTTAATGAAAAGCGGGCAGGGTGTAATAGAAGGAAACGGTTAGGAGGTCGCAATGGAAAAACCCTCACTATTGGAACTAAACAAATCTACTTTCCACATATATTTTGATACTCGCCTTTTTGCGGGGCTAATTACAGATTTAGATTTGTGTTCCTATGATGCAATGATATGTAATGTTGAGCAAAATGCAATGTATGCTGCGTTAATAAAATATGTAATTGAAGTCAATATCGGTTCTTCATCAAGGGGTGTCGCAGGCGCGATTGATCGAATCTCCGGTTCTTATAACAATTTCATGATTTCTCTGAATCAGCTTAATAGATGCCTGCTGAATGGTCATAGAATAATTGATTTGTACACTTAAAAGAACTTTGGTGTGATTCAATTAAATTCAATATAAACCTTTTCAGGTAATCCGTACATTAGAATGCATCGATAAGTGAAAGAAAAAACTACATGATCAAGTGCCGTAATCATTACTCAGATAATTGTAGCAGTACGTTTTTAATCCCTGACAAGGCATTTAAACCAGAGGGATTCACAAGTTCCTAATAGTGTAGCCGGTAGAGTCTTAGGCTTATGGTCTTTTCAAGTTCCGTCTCTGCCAAAACAGCTAGAAATGGTCGTCTATTTTGTTTTTAATTTATTTTCTTATTTATTATTCTTATAGAGTCACAGTAAAATCTAACGACGTCAAGTTGCAAGTCTTATCTATACAACATTTTCGAATCAGAAGAACCACGGGAACCTAATACTCAGGTTAATTCGACCTTTTTACCCGACTTGCAGTATCTAACCTCCTTAAGAGGTTGCATTAACAAAATTTTTGTTGCTCCCATTTTTTTCGTGGTGGATACGTTCTATGACAGAAAATGAAATGGAAAATTCTGTACTTGGAACGGTCAAGGCCTTTCTACTAAGAGAATTCGACCTTGCAAAAGCAGCTTAGTTCATCCATCCGAACTGAACTCTATGACACGTGCAGGATAGAACAATTTCTTCATGGGCTTAGCCGAAGAAACCTCCACTTATGGTTGATAAATAGCTTCTTTCGATGGTATTTTATCATCAAGGCCTAAAGTCCAGCTGTGCATGCTTACCATCATTTCATTCTCATAATTCGGAAATGACTCGGTTTTCTTAGTTGTTTTCCTGGTAATGTTCTAGCCGACTTTCCATATTGTGTTTTGATATTTCCCTATGCATATTGCAGTTATTTGTTTACTGCTACTATATAGAGCCGGCCATTGATCTCATCAAGAATATAATTTCTTGCTTCGTGGGAAAAGCAACCCGATATGTCACCTACCGGATAAGTCACCCACAATAATTTAGCTAATTTTGAAATTCTGCATAGTTCCAAAAGAACTGCGGTAAGTTGGGGTAGGCAGTAAATCAAAACTAACTTCCTCATATATTTTTTCACACTGGATAAAAAGGGTAGGTTTTCGCTTATTTGATACATAGTCTAAGTATTCTGACCACTGGAGGTACTTCATCCCTTGGAAAAAATACATATTGTGGGAAACACCACAAAAAACTGAAGGCCACCAGAAAATTTCAGAATAAGTAATTGTACTTTATTCCTTAAAAAACATATACTCCGGCAAACACCATAAATAAATAAAGGCTACTCGTATCATTCCACGGTTACAGAAAGAGTAACTGTTGAATTTTCCTACGACTATATGTTTAATTTCAATTCTCGGTGTCTGGCGTCTGCCTAGTTAAGCTTTAAAAAGGTACCGCAACAACATGGCAACGTTGCACCGCATGCCCGCGAGCTTCTAATCTAGTAATTAGAGCGATATAAGAATAAATAAAGTTTATTTACGCTATAGCACACTCAACATTTTCTCGGTAATCGCTTACAGTTTCAGCACCTCTCACTGTTTTCAGGATAATTTTTTTAATGAAACTTTCATTACGGTACAAGAAATATTTAATACACACGGTTGCAACATCTCAACCGGCGCTTTGGCGCATTATTGCAGCACCGAAAATCAGTTCGCAACAACATTGCAGGACAAAACCATTTCTCAATCCAAATGTATATAACGGATTTTACGTTTGAACCGTTAGTATGATAGAGAACAGTGATACTTATAACCTCATAATATTCGATATCAAGATTTTATAAGTAGGTATCGAGTACAGAACTATAATTTAACGGTGTATGTTACTACAAGTACTTAATTCACTGTAAGTCGAATTTTTTTTTCATACTACGGTGAAATTAAAAGCTACCTGTCTTTATTAGCAACGGGAATACTATTTCAATATGTTGTTTTACCCTGTCGCTTTCTATAAAGCGACGAAAAATACTTATACTTCCTCGCTTTACTGTGGTCAGTAAAGGCTCACCTTCAATTATTCTGTAAAATTGTTTATTGTGCAGAGAATGACACTGAGAGAAAAGCATATCGTTTATTTAACGATTTCACATGGTAAAACAAATATAGGAAGGCTTGCAATGTTTTATGGTTGAAGCGATGATAATATGGTTCAATAAACAATACTTGTAAAGTTATTGGCAACAGACGTCTAAATCGTATACACAGGAAAAGAGCATATTTAAAACTGTTAGAATAGTTTTTGAAACTTTTATCATTTTGATAACAGCTACTATAATTATGTTTGCTCTAAACATGAAAAATAGACGTTCCTCCTTGAAATTATAGTTTATAGTTAGCTTATCGTCAGTCCAACTATATTATTTTCAGAATTACCAAATTTTTCTCTCAGTGTATTCGAGTTGTATACGATATTTTATCGAAATGCGAGATTCCCATTATCATCCAGTTATTCGACCTATCATCGGTCCTAGGACTGGAGCCAAAGTGCGCGTTCCATAAGTGTGACAATTTGCCACTCGCCCAATAGATTTTTTAACAGTCTGCGATCCAAAAATAAACTCTTGGCATGTATATTTTAATAAAAAGACTATATTTTACCTTGACTCGCAGTTTGTTATCGCAGTTATTTTCTCATTCAAATTACATAGACAAACAGGCTGATTAAAGGAAATTCGAGAATGCGTTTTGTAAGATCACGGACAGTCACGACATTTAGTTCCACAATAATATGAGAAACAATTTTTCTTCGGCTGCAATGTTTTTTCTCTGTATTGCATACTCTGTGTATGCGGACACAAGGCTTGATTGGGTCAGCCAAGAAGATATTAAATGATTCAACCGAACCTTTTTTCCGTCTATATAATGAGCCGGTGAGAAATGGTAAACGGGCGTACTTTCTTCCATGATCGAACATAATTATAAGGTGATTAAGCAAAAACTACTTTTGGTCGTGATGTTTTGAAATACTTTCGTCCGCATGTTACATAGGTATGAGAGCTGCATAAAGGTTCGGTCAAATTGAAAGTGGTGGAGAGGTTAAAAGATGGAATGAATTTTCGATTCGGAGGTTCCGTTTTATGGCGCGTACAGCTACGTGTTCGGTGAACGTTGAGTTGTTGGTTGTGTGTTGACGCAGCATGCGCTCGTATACGAACGAAAGAGTATTCAGAGACAGCAGAGATTATACAACCTCCGGCTCGGATACATTATTTATTTTACGCGAGGATATGCGGCGCTCCGACGAATTTATAGGCGAAAAGATTGATTGTATCGTGTGGAAGCTCGGCACATTCGACTCCCGGACTCTACCCACATTCGAAATATCCAGGCCAGTGTACAATGAGTATCCCGACTAGCACATAGCACCTATATCTCTACCCGGAGATCGTCACGCACGAACAGTTTGTTGCCATGAAGCATCCGTAAATTTTCGATACCCGAATTTCGAGGTTTTGGCCTACCGCAAGTGCCTATCTATTTTGCCACTTGCAGCTGTATGAAATTTCATAATTTTCTCCGTTTGCCCGGATACTAAAAATAATCGTTACATATCCTCCATTCTCCTATGCTTATCACTTTTTTAAATGAATTTTTAACTACGATTCTAAGCGGATAACCATTTCTAGTTGACGACCCAACGTTGAAAAAGCATTTTTCATATCGTATAGCAGTACAGGAAGGTCCGTTTTTTTTGTGGTTGATTGTGATATAAAAAAATATCACATAATCTCCTCCGCTATAACTGATCTCTCACGATATATAACAGTGATGTAAACCTCAAAAATACTTTGATAATTGAAGAGAAAAAATGAAGGTACTGTCGTGTTTCCAGGTCATTTTTCCATGAGCAAAGTGTCCATTATAGAAAACCGTATCTAAAAAAAGGTAACATGAAATCGAGTATCTAGAGCCGTCGCTGATTCTCGGGAACTCCCCTACTATAGCAATTTCCGCCATCGGGGCTTGTACTACACATTTGCTTGACATAGAGTGCTAGGCCGAGGGGATGCTAAAGGCGGCGAGATTGCACTAATGCCCAAGCGCATTTAGACGCCGTATATAAGTATTCTCCCTCACTGTGTACACTCAGTTGTTAATATACTATACATATAGGTTTTTTGCTCCTACGCTGGTATCCTTAACTTCGTGTGCTCTAATCTCCCTTAATGAGTCACATGTTTCCTTAAGCTGTTTATTCTTACCACAGCCGTGTTTCTTCGGTCAACAATCTTAAGCTGTTCTGTCATCAAGTTTTTTAATTTGTAACTCCTTGTTTATATAGTCATTCAGAATTCCATATAACAATATATTATTTATAACATATAACAATATACATACAATGATTATGGATATAATCATTTATAATTCCCGACATTTTTATCTTTTTTTTATTTTATAGAATTTACTATTGATTCTTGCACCAAAAGTATTTGTTAAAAAAAGGGATTCCGCTTTTATAAGTCATTAACTTGACTCTTATCTCAGTCCAATCGTTGCTCCAATAACGAGGAAAGTAGCGTTCCTCTCGTGAACTGAAATACCGAGTATAGTGTGCGACTTATCCAAGTGACAAGATCGAGTTACGAAATCTCTCTAGCCGTGTGCTAGCCAGTCAGACTGTGTCTAGGGATCTTCAAGCCATACGTATCAACTACATGCAATTGAGACGGAAATCGCAGTGAGGCGATCGGTGTATACATATTTAGTGCAGTCGGTGTACTACGTCGAAACGACGTCCTCATCTTAATTGCATGCAGTAATTGTTGTTTACGGCACTAATAAATCACAGCGAGTTCGCCAAGCTGACAAGTTCTTGTCTCAACTGTCCTTCATCCTATAGCATGTATTTCCTCATACACCTACTCAAATTGAATACCGCCGTTGTTTTTGGCTCAGTATCCAATTCAAACTAGACCATACATCGCCAATTTCTCCAGTAAACAAGGGATAGGTGACATATAAATGCCAAATTACATTTCCACCTTCGGGGGAAAAAACAACTTTTTTGGCAAGTATGGTTTTGTAATACAAGCTGATGGCGAGAACGACAATCGCCAGAACTGAAAAAATGTTTTTCTCTTGAGTATTAAAGAGAATTTTTCATTAAGTAGCTCAGAAAGAATAGATTCCACAAGTGGCAACTTACGGAAATTACACTTTTCAGAACGAGGACGGACGATTTTTTTTTATCAGGCAGCAAATAAATAGAGTGGAGAACGGGATAATGGCATACAGCGGAAAATTTCGAACATCACCATAATCCAGAATGTGTTGATGATATGTTTAAACTATTCTTACGTTAAATATTTTTAAGCTTAAAAATAAATGATTGTTATAATAATCTCCACTTATTGCCGTGGAACGAAACTTACTTCCTTAATATTTGGAAGCATTGTTGGGAATTGCTTGTTCGCTATTACCACGATAATGGGGGTAATGCTGTACATTGGCACATTTTTTACTTATACGAAAAACTAAAAATTTTCGTTCGTTTATCTAAGCACATTGTTATCGCACCAACAAAGATGTGAAGCTGCGATTCGAAGTCTTTACTTTGCGCTGGTATCCAAGCCTGGTGGTTACCTGGGTTTATATCATCTGTCTTTCGGTACTGACCAGCCGAAAGATATCTGATACCTGTAGGATGACTGAACGAGTTTTCTTGCTAGAACGACTTGAACAAAACGATTACCTAACCCAGGAGAAAATTGATCGAAAAATTGTGAAGGGGACGTTTCCTGATCATCAGGATCCAGATGAGTAAGAATTTAATGTATTGCACTTGGGCTATAATCTGTTATTTTTTGTGTTATGAAAAAGTTGAGTTGAGTGGAGTATATAAATGGTCATAAGACAACAAATGAGTTGCTAGGAATTTATAATGCAAAATATAATACTTGATGTTTTAATTTTGAAACTATATAATTGCTATTAATGTATGATACAATTTTGACCCTCTATATATTATTTATACATGTGTTAGCAGAGATCGTTTCTTCGTGGGAATCCCAATTTGATGCCATCATTTTTGTCTATAGAGTAAATTGCACATCATGCAGTAAAAAAAAAGTACTTCAATTATTATCAGAATTTAAGACTTCAAGATGTTTGCCGCGTCGATGTTCAGCATTATATCCACGGTTTGCAAACGTTACAGTTCTCATCATCAAGGTTAGAGCTTCGATACTGAAGCTCCTTATCTCGAAGTCGTCCTTAAGTACAATCCTTTTGTCATGGTCTGCTGATTTCGTGACGTCCAGCTGATAATGCGAACTATAACGTTTGCTTAAATCCCGATAAAAACTCTAACCGCGGAAGGCTTTAAGCATAAAAGTACTTAAATTATGATTAAACTATGGAATGATGTTCAAGCCTGTTGTAAACCTAAGTTGACGAACATACTTGAACTTTCATTAATCTATTTTTTGTTAATCCACCGATGGAAGTTTTAACAGTTTGTCCGCCTATACACCGGTCATATAATACCGCTTTGTCTTCTTCGCGCCGCTGGTCTTACATGTGAAAAAGGTAATATAAATTGCAATAGAGGGTCGTGGACGCTCGAGACTGTGCCACGGTACTCATTCAGGCACGTAAAGTAATAAAACGTGCAAGCCCTCGAGCTCAATGCGCGTAAGTCGTCGCCTAGCTTCGTCGGTGTTCCCTGTTGGAGCTCCCCAGGTGTGTCCAAGTCCTGGCAGCAGGCGTACGGCAAGGCTTACACGTGAGGATGTCAGTTGGATGAGAAGAATAGTCACTATAGGTAGGAAAAAAAAAGAAAACTACGAACGAGCGGAAGTAAAGAAGTAAAACAAGGTACAAGGTGACGAGGGATGAGAGAAGCCATTCGAAGTTCAAGAGGAAAGAATAGGATACAGTAAGCGAGGGAACCGAGCTGGAGCTGATGCTGCATGGCCATAGCTTGAGGTGATGGAAGGTGAAAAAGCGCTTGAGGATATCCATTCCATAGCGATAACGGTGGTCAAGGTGTAGGTGTGCAGTATAGCCGCGTCGCGGCGCCTATTGACGTTCAGTAGACGTTATTACGTAGTTATTTGAGATCCTTCTATTTTTCCCTCTTTTCTCTCATCTTCCATCGGAAAATGGAGCTTCTACGGTCCTGGCTCCGTTAAACTTGGCTACTAGTGCAGCCCTATGTCGTGATCGTAAATCCGGTTGCACAACATTTGCGCTGATGGGTTGACTTCTGATCGATAGCCACGTTACTTTACTGATACGCCAGTCCAAAAGCATTTTCGGTGGAAATAATCTATCTGAAAATGTGATTCACTGGTCCATACTTAGCTCTTATGTGTGAAACCAACAAGATATATTGGACTGATTATCTGCACCCGGTTCAAACTCCTGAGCAGAATGAGAATATAGGCTTGGTGAATTATAATATCTGATAGAGTATTAAAAAAATCAGCTGCGAGGAATAAACTAAAAAGACGAAACACGTTTTTCAACTTTACCAATAAATTTAACTTGTGTGTTGTCAATTTTATATCCGCAAACCGGCGAAAATTGGACTTGGACAAGTTCAGATAAGTTCGAAAGAGAAGTCATGTTTCTTGATTAATAAAAAGCTTGCACACTATTTGAGAGGCGAAAAAACGCTAAATATGAAAATTTCATTTCTTGAAGTTCAACATAAATACGGTATTCATTTAAAACACTGATTCTAAACTTAATTCTTTTCGCCGCGGTCTTTGCTCATTAACTGGTCACTACCGTAGAGCACAAGCTCGCCAAAGGTAAAATAGCGGTGCGTTAAAAAATTAACCTGGCAACTACGTCGATAAAGAAATAATAACGCAATAAAAAACATGCAGAGGGTCATTATCTGTAGAGTAGCAGACAGCTATTGCAGAACGCCCGAAACATAAAATGCAACGACACTGTGTAAAATGCCGCACCGAAGTCGTTTTCTCGAATATTATAACACGGGAAACCATGATTTTTAACAGCCGTCGGACAATAGTCGTGCGAGCGTCATTAAGTGGAATCAGTTCTTGCAGGTGGAACGAGTCGCTCCTCAACTTCAGGACCTTAAATTTCGTTATATCAATTACAGAAAACTCTTTTGCTAGTTGAAGCCCGAAAGTCTCTAGCGTCAGTTTTAGTAAATAATCGTATAAGGTATTTGGAGGATTATTGGTAAGATGTCATGAAGGCTAAGATGTCTGTATAGTATTTTTAGAACATGACATAGTACCCTCCAGGTTTTATTGATGAGTGTCAAGCGAAAACTTGTTTTCGATCGGTTTGATTAACGAATCGTCAGAGTTAAATTGAGAATTTCTATACTGATTGTTATCAACATGAAACAAAGCCCATTTCGTTTCACGTACTTGTCATCCTAATGGAAATCCATAGTTTCATTTATCACAGGAGCATTCGCTTGGTTTATGTCCTTATTTGTCTTCAAAAATAGTCTTAGTATATTGAAGATGCAGACTATTCGAGGTCTAAATATCATTTTATAAACTATAAACCGATTGACAGTCTTTTCAACGACAGTGATTATATGCTGTGCAAAAAAGTCCTCTGGATAGTAGGCTCATCAAATACTGAGATTTCGTAATTCAGTGAACTACCAGAACAATCCAGTCCCAGTATATAGAAAATAATTACGTCCGATGACTGATATAGCCTGACGTTAGCACAATATTATCAATAACGGACGTGTTGTAACGGATATACAGTTTCCATGAATATGCGTACGTTACTTAACGTATGTATTATTTGTTTAAATTTCCAAAAAGACTTCACCATTGGAATCCACTGAATAAACTTATATCTGAGAGAAAAGTTTCCTTGATTCAAAGAAATCTCTTAGAAATCCCAACCGAAGAAACATTTCTTTAAAATCAAGGACAATATATACTTAATCTAATATTATGTTTTCTTTGAATGATGATAAATTCGAGGAAATGTTCTGATATTAAATTAAGGAATTTTTACCTTGAAACAAAGAACTCTGTTTCTTTGTTTCCGAAGAACCTAGACTATAAAATCGCGTGCCGCGGAACGGCAGACGTTGGGTCAAAAAATCACTCTCTATGCCAAAAAACGTTTCTGTGAGTTTTTATTAATTAATTTTTCACTTTAAATATTTCCGTGTACTCGCTGAGACTGACTCCCACGAGAAACATTGAAACGCACCGATCCAACCAGTACCGACGACTGAAGCGGCGTGACAGACGCGCTCGCGTCAACCAGTGGCGGACTTGATGCTGTCAAGAAAATCGTTTCTTTCAATCAAAGACACCGTTTCCTTGAATCAATGAAAACGTCACTTCGATTACGCTCCTCAAGCAAATGTTTCTTTGAAATCAATGATATGTTCTCTTTGGAATTCAAAGAGAATATCCCATTGAAATCAAGTAAATATTTCTTCCAAATCAAAAAAAAAAATTCAATCCACATATTTCTGTGAATCAAGGAAACTTTTTCTCTCGGTATAATGCGAGAAGCATCTTCATACAACGTTGCGATACCATCACATAATGTCTCTACGGCAATCACAGTACGGCAAGCACAGTACGGCATTTTATTCAAATATTTATTAGCATTGTCCTGGGAAAACAACGGCTTAATACGGTGATTTAGATTATACGTTCACTGATCAGTTTAGTATTTCATGGAAGTTTTTTCTATGCAAGGGAACCACCTTAACGTAACTGAGCACTGCTACCGCTGTCCACATTGTGACTTGATAATAAGACAAGTAAAACCGAAAAGATTATATTGCGGTGAAAGATTATTCTGGCTTCCTTGCAGTAGATATCATGTTGCAGACAAGTATCGATCGCACTTGAAGATTCGAAACCGCCTTGAAATTTAGGACGGTGCCTTTGGAGTCTTCCAAGGAAGACGTGGGTGTTGGAAGCCCCTTGTTGAAAGATCGTGAATTTCTAGAGTTTTATGACTTATGGATATAATAATCAATGATCAAAGAACTGACCTTCAGCACGTTATACGAAAATTACCAACCCTCCAAGGAAATGATCTAATATTCTTTCGTTAATCGCATGAAATCCGGCAGAAATGAAAAAGTAGGTGGGTGTCAAATGTGTCAGGAGGATCTCTGTGGCGTTTCACGTTTTCGTACTATCGATTTGTCGCTCGTTAAAGGAACAAGGTACCTAGTTCACTTTGACCCAGTTCTTCAACTGATCATATTTCACGAACGAAAGTGCGCTGTCTACAGGGTCCGATCTTTAGGCTGAAGAGAAAACACTGCGCGTTCAGAAGAAACTGGAAACAGCTTAAACAATAAAAGACAGACCCTGCAAAGTACTTTCGTATGACAAGCGGCCTATTATATCTCGAACAAAATATGACGATTTTCGAATGTTTTCTTCCAGGTTTTTTTAATCTTCGTATAACTCCGTAACGTATTCAAGGAGTTTAAATATTCAACACAAAATAATGAAAAATGCGATTAAATTCTTGCGGAATAATCTTTCATAATAATCGTATCACCATGACAAATTTGTCATCAATCATTTTGATAGTCATCGAAAAATTGGTGATATTATTATCGAGCATGTATCAAAACGATACGCACGTTTGCATACATACGCACGAGCATTAGACGTTTGTATCGTAACGATACACACGTTAATGCTGTGCTCGTAAGTAGACTAAAAATACTTATTTAATGTTCATAGCAAAATCGAATTATTCCCTTTATTTGCGAGAAGAACTGTTTCGGAGAATGGAATGATTCGTCTGTATACTTGCCGAGAAAACGTTAAAACAAAACGGCGCCTATCATACCTCAGTTTCTATTCCGTAGAAAAACAGAAGATATGAGGCTTGTGGTAAGAGTTGTGTCTCGATAAAAAACGTGGTGTATATAATTTTTAAATCATCTCAGGTTGGTCCAAGCAATTATATATTGATTGTCATATAATGAAAGTGCCTGGATCAATCCGATAAAGAGGGTGTTCTTACAGAATCGTAGATGTCAAGGTACAAAGAAACGTACAGGTGTTAAGCCAATACTAAACATCGGTGAGATTGTTTATTTGAAACCTTGAAATTATAAATAGACGACGAGAAACATTCTGCAGGGCTTCCACAGCATTTGTCAATTAATAACTCGACTTGTATAACTGTCTGGTGCCTTGGGCTTCACCTTGAAAGGATTTCCGAATTAATTATAGAATTTACCTACCTGTGGGCCTTCACCCTTGTAACATTGTGTTGGTGACCACAACACTTTGTTACGGAAAGCCCTCTGGTGGGTTCCCGAGGAGTTCCGAGTTTTTGATCAATGGTAACACTATGAACAAGTTGCTGGTCCAGACGAAATTGTTCAGAGCGATAGAACGATAGTTTGACAACAAAAGTAAATAAAAAAGCTGTTCGACAAGAAATTGTTGTCTGGCAATTTAACATTACTGACTAATAGAGAAACCCTCGAAAATGATGAAAAGGAATAACGAGATAAAAAAGGGACAACATCAATTCTCAAACTATAAAGTATTCCGAAATATATAGAAATATATTCTGTGACAGCCCTACATTGCATATAAGTGAACAATTCGAATCAAAAAGACATGTAGGTGACACTAGCCCAGTGGTCAGCGCTCTTACTCAGTACGTAAATGATCCGGATTCGATTCCCGGTAATTACCATATATGTTCTATCTTCGATACTTTGTAAATCCATCCGCAATTCCAATATCTATTTTACCAAACTCTCAGCCCGGTCGTGACATCGTGTCAAAAGTAATGGGCCCAAAAACGTCCTCAATTCGTAATATACCGATGGAACACACACACAGACTCTCAAAAATACAAGCCTGGCACTGACGAGCTACACCACGGGATTTAACGCGACTGGAGAAAAGGTCCAACGTTGAATACAGGCCTTGCGTAGCATCTATGATAACCCCACTGCAATTACGTAATAGGTAACCTAACTCTGCACTGTCATCGAGGACGTCGAGTTCGGTAAAGAAGGGTGTGTGACAGCCCTACATTGCATAATAAAAGACGATTTATATGAGAGAAACATATATGTGAAATTAGCGCAGTGGTTAGCGCTTTTATTCTACCTGAATAATCTGGGTTCGGTTCCCTGTAATCACTATATGTTTTCTTACTTCGATACCTTGTCAGTCCATCCGCAACGCCAATATCTATACATTGCCAAAGTCTCCGCCTAGTCATTACAATTTGATATATACAGATATCGGTAAAAATCTCTAAAATCACAAAACACCCTCGGGGTATAATAATCTGAGACAAGTACATTTATATCAGTAGTTCTCTCTATTGATAAGAAGTTAAAAAATAATGGATTTTAATATTAATAAGTTTCCCTACTTCGCAAAAAGTCAACAAATAATAAAATGCCTCTTCTATTTATCGTCAAGTGCATGTAGTTTTTCAATTAAACTCGAAAACTAATAAACATAGTGGCACTACAGATCATTATATCATAAGTCAAATTTGCAGGAGTAAATTAAGAAAAAAATACTTGTCCAGCCGTATTACTGTGTGAATTAACTGTTTTGTCGATTATTAACACCGGATGAAGAATTTTGTTGGCAGATGCTTTAGCCATTGTTGAATATTGGGTGAGTGTGCTTCGGCAATGACGGCCTAATGATTTTTTTCTATTCATTAAGCTTCATCGCCGAAGAACACCCACCCAAGATTAATAACACCAACAGTTGATACGATATATGTCATATAGTATCGACGATCAATCATGAAAGATCTATCTGTGATATTCTGATGTGATCTCACCTGACGGGAAACCACGTCTTTTAAAATATAAATTCCCAATTTCTCCAAAACCGAATTGACAAACCAAAGAGACCGGTGAGTGCTCTCGCACAAAAAACTCGGTGTTCCAAAATTGCTGAAGACTGATCCTCATGGAGAGGTCTAGACGACATCAGCCTCCTATATACCGAACTCGTCAGCGCACTTTCTTGTATTACAACGAAATTCGGCCGAAACGGTACTCCAGCGGCCACGGGACCACCTTTGCTCATTGCGCACTGAAGAAGAAGAAGAGCTTAGCTGTTGTCACAACCCGTACGGAAACAAAAAGATTAGCAGCCATAACCAAACATTGAGTTGACACAATCAATCGATCATTCTATTTCCCGTGATTCGAATCGTAGGGGCAACGATTTAAATGCCCATTCCAGCGATTCAAATGGAAGGCCCAAATCATTGGATTGATTAGGCTTACTAATTCTATGAAAAGTAATCGTGAATAGTTTAGATGACTATTCGACATGGTTGGAGCAACTAATTTTTGATATCTTGCGTACAGCAAATTAAAAATGTATTGTTATCAAATCTAAACATTTATTTCCGTACGTCAGGGAGTTTTAAAGTCTAAGTTGCACTTACTACAGTGCAAAGTGAGAGAGTGTTTCTGTGATATTGCACGTGAGTGTTTTTTAGTTATTTTGAGGTTTTTTTTGTCCCCGTCATCTCCGTATTTATATAGTTCCGAGTTTTAGAGTTCAATATTTTTTATCAACTACGGTGGCTGCCTCTACGTGCGGTCCGGCATTTTTCAGTAGAGTTAAGAAGTTATAATGGAGTTTATTTGCGTGCGAAGTAGTGATAATCGCAACTATCTTGCGTATATCTAGTATTGTATTTTTGATATTATTTTTATTTTGACACAATAGGGAATAGTCACTCCACCCCCCTAATATTCCGACCGTTCTTCGAAATAAGATCTTTGCCGGTGTGCTTCCAATCTATTTCTGGGCACTCGCTAAGCGCTTGTGTTGTAATTTTAGGCCCATAATAAACAATCAACACAAATAGACTACCATTTCTTAGCGGGAGTCCTCATTTCTGCGGCTTTCTGCTAACCTTCTTCTGGCATTGTATTTCGATGTATGATCGGAACCAATAGCCAGAACTCCCTCTCCTCTCTCCGCCTTTATATCTATATTATAGATCTATTTAGATGTTGTAGATTCTATTCAATTTTCCTTAGATTTTTTTGAAAGGGTTTTTCTATTCGATACCAAGATTCTTAAATATCCTTCCTTTGTTCATTTTTATTTTGGCCTTATAAATTCGTTTATATTGACTCGCCTTCCACCTCGTAATAAATACGCTGTTTATAAGAGATGGACGGAAAATATCAGCAAAAATATTCTTACTATATATTATAACGATTTGCGACCTAAAAGCCAATGCCTTGACACGTTAAAGATGAAGGGTAGTGAGCATATGGAAATCTTTGTAACGATGATCGACACTCTTTCGTCCGCCGGTTGTGCTTGCGAGCACAGCCAGCGCATCCAAGCTGGTTAAACGGGACGTCAATCTGCCATGGTACAGTTAAGTTACGTCGATATTTTTATCGAACGAGACCTGTTTCGACAAGAGATTCTAGAGAGAAGAAAGAAAATAAATTCAAATAGGAAGGTTCTTGATTCCAGAAAAAGCAAGGGTGAATTGCAGGAATGAAAAGGACATCGAGTGGTATGAAAAATCTGAAGTAGTGAAAAACGGGCCCTGTTTGTGTGTAGTGGTATTCTTGTAAGAGAGTCGTTGTAGGAGCGCTCGAGTTCTGTTAAATACTGACCAAAGAAGTACTGCCTTCGTTGAATGCGAGATAAAGGCTTTTAATTAAACTGCCGAATAAATATTGAATAAAGTTGGTTTAATAGGACAGAGACTTTACCTGTAGTTTTGCGATGCTTCTTTATAAACATAGACTGACAGACTTTAATATACCCATCTTCATTTATTTTCATGTTATTCTGACAAAGATATTCGTATGGCTGAACCTGCAAAAGCTTTAGTCAGGCATATGTCATCGGCTACTATAATTAGCTTCAATGTCCTCTTGAATAAGGCTTGGATGAAAATTGTTCCGTTATATTAAGATATAACGCAGCAAACAAACAATGATAAGGCATTCCACTTATACTAATATCGTACGGAAAAAATTATGATCCAAAACAATAAAAAAAGAAGTTTAAACAACTGAAGAATCACAAATTTTTTTGTCAATTAGCATCAGTTATGTAAAAATGTAAACGCGAGTCAAGAGCTTCTATATCGAATCGCTCAGATGTGGTCGTAAATGTGGAGATCAATCTTATAATTGCTTGCAATACCAATATACGCAAGTGTGTAAATTGTGTCGGTCAATATTAGCAATTGGTGTAAATGATGCCTTAATGACACACTAAGCTTAAACGAGCCTAGATTCTGCAAACACGACAAGTTACATACTCATGGGAAGTTTTGAAGTAATGTAAGTGCAACACTCTAGCCATTCGATATCTATTAAAACGCAATCGATTAGTGTTTTCCATACTCCTCAGATACTCAATGGCTCCACCGCAGGTGTTTTATTCTAATTGTCCCAAAATTAATGCTTATATTCTTGTAGCATATATAAGAGACAGCCGTTGCGTGACCCGTCAATAACCAAAACATTTTTAAACTTTGGAAATATAACTTTACAAAAATGAAATACATTTGGAACATGTATTTCAACCATCTACAATACAGTATTTATGAACGTTATATGGGCGTATCTCACAAGCCTTTGACTTTCGTATAACTCGACTGCGGAATGCGATAGTAATTTACACATAATGAATTACGCAAGTATCAAACTTTTTCTGAGATGCACAAAGTATAATCTATCTAACAAAAAAATTTTATAATGCACCAATAGACTGTTTCATCCTGGTTCAAATGCGGAAATTATCAATGTTTTCACGTGTAACTATGACTTTCGCGTCACTTTGTACGGGTGTAGCATTGATATGCACCTTCAGAATTATAAGAAAAAAATTATCAACTGCTGTTGAATATGTCAGAAAATTAAGCGGTAATCCTGTGAACATCTGTAACTCGGTTTCGATGGTGAACCTGACATCCACCGTTATATGAATGAGGAATACGAGCACAAGGCATTTTAAGCCAAATGAATTGAATGCACCTGAAGGTAGATTTATCACGAATTGAATAAAGTAAAATTTACGTCGGAGAGTAAATTATTATGCTCGCAACGATCGACGACATGGACGAATATTGCTGCGTGGAGAAGAAATGTCAGGTTTTCTACATCGTTACCTAGCCAAACGATTCAAGTAAGATTATGAAATCCCATATCAGTACGTTACTCTTATCACGACTTAGATGTGCGCAGATGTGCTCGACCTTTCGACGAGAAACAATTTTTCTCTGCGTCGAAATGTATGCAATTGTCAGGTTCGACAATGTCACGTTTATAAATTTGCATGATAAATTCCAACTATTATTGTTCCTAAATTATCTAAATTATATTTTGAGTCAGTAGAGTCAGTACCAGTTACACTTTTTATTTTCTGCATACGAGTTGAGTAAAATTGAATTACAAAAATTCCCTATGGGAAGGGATAAAACTATGCCGTAGGCGCCAGCCGTATTTATAAGAGTTGTTTCAAAAAATTGAAAATATGTTCAACTCTTGTACAACGCAATGAACAGATAGTTCCTACAACTAATTAGCACTAAATAAATGATTTTTAGTTAAAATGATAATATGATTTTTTTATGCGAGCACCCTGTATATGACGCCTTGTTCATGAACGAATATTGCTTTCTACAGGTCTCAAGATGAGTACGAAAAATTAGCGATCCTGTGCTCCTATAACTGGATTTTTATTATTTGAGGCCGAGAAAGTCGAAGGTTTGTGAGATACGCCGATATACTAGAGGAACAATAACTGCAATATTTTTTATACATCCATCGAATATATTCTGAATAGAATACTTTGGATACATTTGTAATAGAGTTGAAGTATATAGTATATATCTACTATGTTAACCAACTACAATAAACTGTATATTACTATATACAGTTAAGTGGCAACATTTATTAGAATTCACTTCCCCATCGAAGATCAGAAAATATATGAAAGTGTTAAAACTCGTATATTCACATAGTAGTCACTTTATTGAAAACATAAATAATTCGATTCCTCTGAGTGAAGGGCAAATACTAATTTTTAACTCGCTGCCATTTTTCAGTAACCTTGTTTTATCATGATGATATATACTACAACAAGGGCCTCTGGTGAGAAACTTGAGTGTAATTCAATTCCGCACTTACCTCCAACTTTCATCACTCCTCTAGGAGCGGTTCTATATCAGGGTCGAAGTGGTAATTAAAAAAAGTTTGAGATTAAAGTGACAGAAATTAATGAATCGTTGAGGATACAGGCGGGTGCGTACCGATGTTGGATGAAGGTGTAGCTGCGATACTCCATTACTAAGTCCTGTACTTCGCTCCCTGTCTGGTAGCGTATAGATAAAAAAGTATTAATTCTCCAAGCTGGATGAAGCAACCAGAATATACACATTTATCGTCTTTAAAAGTACCACCAATAGCGAGGGGATGAATTAAGAAGAATTCTCCTTCATTAGCAAAGTGCTGACAGAGTTCCAGATCTCAACCCCATGGAAGCATTACGGGGAACATTATAATAATGGACAAATTTGTATAATTCTCTCAGGCCTCGAAAATTCTAACGGGACTATCACGAACAGATAGCCCACTTCTTTGAGGTCTATTTATCTTGTCAACCAGTCATCGCATTTTACTACGTATTGTGATCTTGGTTATGTTATTCTAAATAAGTAACCATCGAAGACCGCATATTAACGTCGGTGACGCTAATACAGAATAATGAGGCTTCTGACATAGCTGAGTAGACAGAAACAAGAACATTAATTATATATATTCAGTACGTTAGAGAAATGTAACTCGTCAATTCGCTGTTAATCGGATTTTCTTGGTACTGAAAATTCAATAGGAGCACGATGCCGTTGATATTTTAAGAAAAGTGCTGACGAGCGTCTACGTTAATATATAATCATTACGGTTGCTAAAATAGATGCGTCAGAGTATAAGCTTGACTCTGAATATGACTCTCTATGTCTTGTGTATTGTGTTTCCCCTTTTTTCTTAACCCATATTGAGGTACAAAGCCTGTACTTGTGTATTTATTAAATACCTTTTAACAATACTTTTTTGTACGCTTTGCACAGTATTAAATTAGCTTACTGTGGTTACACAACAAATTCGAGTATTTTGCTAATTAATTGCACGAACGAATCTTTTCAGTTTAGTGCCGTAGATGGTCAATAATTATCGTGTACGAAAATTAAGCTTCACTAACCGAAGGAGCGAATGTCTGGAGTATGGGCATCAGTGAACACGAGGCTCACTCAATTCTCCGCTCTTGAGTCGATGTACAAGCGAGCGAAGCATTAAGAAATCGTATTGTTAAATTTTAATTAAAACTAATTCCAGCGACCACCTTGGAGACCACAAGCTACCCGCTAATTATCGCTGACGTTCACGTCTCTTTCTCCCTTTTTTTGCAGTCTTCTCCGCGGCGTACAGGACGGCGCTACTGCTGCTGATGCCGAGGAAGGGAGAATAAGAAGATAGAGTGGGAAAGAGAAAAAGTAAGAGTGCCGAACCGTCGGGTAGGCAGACGTGAAGCAAGTTGAGTGGCTAATTAGTAGTTGAAAACCGAAGTTACCGCAGCTGGCGATCGAATAACGAATACCAAGAGATCCACGATGAACATTTACATGTAACTGCACAATTTATCTGCCTCCCTTACCCTAACTAGCTGAAATAAATGAAATTCGAAAAGATGAAAAAGGTATAAGGTAATCCAGTATTGCCTCGGTCATAATACACATACATATTGCAGCAGACCTGTTATTCGAGTATCCCCTTTATAAAAATGGCTCACCGAGAGACGCGGTAGCGTCGCGACGCCAAGTATTGAAAAGAAAAAAAAATTTCATGTTGAAAAATGCCCGCCAGCCCGTCGTGGCTACCACTACTCTTATTGTCCGGAGAATCGTGTGCCACCGACGTTTTCAAACTGCTTCTCGACTGTACTCTAAGCAAAAGACGTGGATCGAAAAAGTATCAGGTTCAACATTTTTTTTTTTATCTTTACAGTTTTCTGAAGACTTTGAATGTTCACTGACTCACTGTTTTAATTGATTTTCAAGCAATTAAAATTGTGTCATAAGAAGGTAATTGCAGGAATGATCTATTGAAAGCAGCATTACATTCGACCACCTACACTGTTAAAAATGTGTTGTGAAAATTGCCACCAGCCTCGTGTTGATATTAATTGTAATGACACTGATAAACACTACTAAAAACACCCCAATTTTCCTGACACTAGAATGGGCGTTAAGGATGTATGATACGTACAGTCCCGCCAAAAGTGAGTTTCAAAGACAATTTCGATCACTTCGATGGGATCAGAATCGGACAAAAATTATGCATATAAAACTTGCTGAAAAGATTGATTTCCCATAATAATAATCCTAAAATGTTATTGAAAAATTGGTGAAAAAAACAATTGTTCAACAAACAATCAGTCAACCTAACATTTTTCTTAATGAAAATGATATGTTAATTTATTTGAATGGATACGAATGTTTTCAGATTTTTTTCTTTATTTTGATTTTGATTTTTTTTATTTTCAAAAATGTGCGCGAAGTGACGAATTTTGTATGTGTTCGGCATAAAACCATTTACTTCGCTCAAGATTTATTTGCAAAACGCATATTCAAAATTTGTTATGTTCTGCGCATTTTTCAATTCAATTTGTTCATTGAAATGATGAACTTGGAGTTTTACTGTCACTTTTCAATTATGAAAGTATTTTGAAGGATCCAAGCTATGAAAAATGTGCGAGCCCTATGCAATTGGTTTCTCAGAAGCCAATATAGCACATGGAGAATATGATGTTTCGAAGACGTGGCTTAAGAAAAAATATAAGAAGATTCATGTCGTTAGCGTGCGAAGATCGTGATGAGTTGAACTAATAAGTGATTTAATTCTTACAAATTTATCGAATCATGTTGACATCGTGGTCGGCATTGAACACTTTAGGTGACAAAAATACACTAATGCTGTCGTTGCAATTTTATTTTGCAGAATGCGTTAATCTAATTGGAATAGCTTGGTCAAATTGAGAATGAAGGTTAGAAAATGAACATAGCTTTTGAGTGAAGTAAGGTGTACTTGAGAATGGGTGCAGTGTTGTCGAAAAACAATGGCGTTTGATACACCACCGTAGGTTGTTATACCAGCGCCGATGTTAAGTCATTTGCCGTACGAGTTCGTCGGGGTGTAGATATCATTGGGGTACATGGAAGCTACGCCTGGTGCAGCTGGAGAAACCTAGCCAACGTTATTGTCTTGAAGGCGTCCTTCAGAATGTACGAGCGTTCAACGCATCGCAGGACACTTTCTGTAGATCGAAGATCTGGTCAAAGTTTCGGTGGTATGGAGGAATCGTCAAGTTTCGTACATCGCTGGGCACGTGGTATGCTGTTAAGACAAAGAAATTCTCACCATTGGATGCTGACATGACGGATGATGTATTCATCCCTTTTCAACGTCAGGACCGGATCAAGTCTGCACCAAACAACTTACCCAATAGAATCTGATCACCAAAAACTTGACACGGTCCAACTTGACACGATAAAATCTTTGAACCAAAAACTTAACACGGTACAACGTGATACAATGACATTTCGACACAAAATCAACTGTAGATCAAATATACGTGACAAAATAAAATCTTTACCCTATGGGATCTTTATACCGAATTGACTTGATGGAATCAAATTTTTACATGAGATCTAAACAAAATTTGACACAATAAGTTCTTGACCCAATAAAATCTCAATTATTTGAAGTTTTTTGCGTCAAGGTAATTCGGTATAGAGCCGATCGGTGTAGGGATTATATTGTGTCAAGATTTTCTTGTACCTACTTTTTCGAGCGCAGCTTTTATTGTATTAAGTTGATTTAGCGTAGAAATTCAGTTGTGTTAACATTGTATGTAATTTTTCCAGTGTGTAGTTGATTTCGTGTAGATATTTCATTTTGTCAAGATCAACTATTTACGTTTTTTGGTATAAAGATTCTATCGTGCCAAATTGTTTGGTGTACCCCAAGTACATAAGTTCCTATACCGCGGTTGGCATTGAATTTGAACCCAAGATCGATATCGATAACAAATTCGATTTATCAACAAGAATCATTGAACAAATATAATTGAAAGGATGAAGTTAGCTTGCCACCGATTTTTATCTTGTGTGAAGTCTATTGTCGAGGAATAGATGATTGTAGATGATTTCAAAGTGATATGAGATTATAAAATTCAAATTTGAGTTAGACGAAAACTTGATAAAAATAAACGAGAGGTTGGGGATACTTCATGATGACGATTGTTATGTAGAATCGAATGCAAGAAGATTGCGTAATAACAAACCCTATCTACAAGAAATATGATCGATCAGCATAGGATATATTTACCTCAATCTCATGAATACTCATGATCAGTAAAAAAAATTCCATCGATCAATAGATTATAATAACCTTTGAGATACAGTCCAAAAAATTATTTATAAAAAACAAAATAAGATGAGTCCAAAATTCTGAAATGAGTTTCTTCAGGTAGATGTAGTGTACAGGAATCGGTTAACCTATGGTTTCCGACAAATTTTGAATATGAAAATTATTTTAGATGTGAAGGAAAATAAGCTGTGATGAATTATGTAAACAGATCAACTAATAGATGCTAATAATGAAAGTAACATTCTAGCCTAAAGGTTTATTCAAACAGAACAGCGTTCGTGTGAAAATTTTCAAGTCTAAGTTTCTTCAAGCAAATAAGCAATCGGACTAAGAGTACAATTGTGGCGATTGGAAATCGAAAGTGAAAAAAAAACGGAATCGAATATTATAAGCTTTCGGAATGCTTGTCAACTGATTAAAAAAGTTGAATCATAGAAGCAATAAATCAAGACAATACTCATCCGAAAAATACATATGTGTACAAGTTATGAACAAGTAAACTTGTGGGGTAAGTAAGTAAGTATCAAAGGTTATTCGCACCAGGGAAATGAAACTTTATTGAAAGCGAAATTAGAGACGAGGTTTGAAGATTCAGGTTGAAGACAGTGGTTTATGTCTCGGTCAGAGTTTCCTCAACAAGGTACAGGCTGACAGCAAAAGTCAAGATGGTTCGAGTTTCCGAGAACTTTTTGAGCGAGTTACCCGCATCGATGGTTTCTTTCGAGGGTTTATTTGGAGTTTAGTTACGATAGTTAAACTCGTCACATAATTAAGAAAGCAATTAATACTTTTTATCCGACAAAGAAAATAGGATAGTCCGCGAAAATTTGAACTAGAATAAGCTTGAATTAGTTTCAGAAACATAAAAAGATGTTTGGAAAATTGACATCTGAACGCCGAAAAATTTCTGCTTCCAACGTAGAAAAGATGCAGAGTCCAAGCTGGAATCCAGGGCAGAATCCAGTATGGAGTCTGGATGTCTATGGCGGAGTCTAAGATGGACAGTGAAATCGGATCGAATTCAATACTCTATCCTGGACTACCAAGTTTTCCAGCCTGAACTCATCATTTCAGGGGTTAGGCGTTAAGTGACATTACAGGGTGTAAATTTAGGCCTGAACGGCTATACTTGAAATTAAAAAATTCTATGAGGTTATCGAAGGAAGGGATATCACGCTCGTAAGTATCAAATACATATGGCAATAATTAGCTTATGAGGTAGTACAGCTGCGTGTAGGCTACGTAAGACGCGTAAAAGGAAAGAGTACGACTATATTCTCGAAAGATGTGCATTGTGTCCCTTAATACCAAACACACTCAGAGAAAAAATATCGTGATTTAATAATAAAAATAGTTAGTCCGACAATAATCTAACTATAATGTATAGTTGCCAGAAGGAACGATTATTCTTTATGGTTATAGCAAATATAAAAAAATAGTTGGATCAACCATTCATATAATTCCCAGGCGGAACGTTTTTCAAACTATTATCATTTTGATAATTGCTACTGCTTTGATATTGCTTTTGATAATATGTCTATATTTCATGGTTATAGCAAATATAATTATAGTAGCAATTATCAAAATGATAATAGTTTCAAAAACCATTCTAATAGTCTTAAATATGCCGTTTTGTTGCATATACGATTTCAATGTTTGTTTTCAATAAGCTTGCAAGTATCGTTCATCGAACCATATTATCATCACTATAATTATTAAATATTGCAAGCCTTCCTATATGGTTTTCATCATGTGAAATCGTAGAATCAACGATATGCTTTTCTCTATCGAGCTTCAATATGGATACCGTGAAAGGGATTTCCTTATCACTCCTAATTAAGGATCTTATGAGTTAGCTTACAGAAAATGTAGGTCGATTTTTTTAGCGATTATCTGATTAAAAGTACAGGACTACTTAATCAAATAAGGACGAACACATATTATTTAATTAAATATCTTTATTATATTATTATAATATATTAACAGAATTAACAGAGCAGTTTGCTTAGGCCCAAACAGAGTAACCGATGAAGTCCTCTAAGACTCAGCCCTAAAAGATCCTCAAAATTTTGCCTTCAACGACTCTGAAGAAAAAATCGTGACCGTCAATTAGGTAACCTTATGACGCTTTCACATAAGACATCTAGTAGAATTGAGAAATATTCATCGGAGCTTTGGAAAAAAAACTTGATAAGTCTTCTCCACAGGTTACTAGATTTTACTATATAGAACCTTAATAAGTTTTGGGTATTCAGTTGAACTAAGCTATCGTATTACGGCGAGTTGATTGATAGAATTATTTAAGCTGATGAATGTTAACGTCGTCGTCAATCGATAGGAAACAAGCAAGCTTAAAAGTACTATTGCCAAATTCAGTTTAAGAAGGCATCTGCGTTTGTCAGTGAGACACAAGTTGAAAGTTGTGAAATTACGATTCGTGTGTGGATTGGTAAATCAAATGAAAAGAAACGGATTATTGTAATTCGTTCATCTCAAGAGGGCGGAGCAACAATGGCAAAACGAAATATGCGTTGGTATTGCGTTCAGTTTGATGTCTTCAAAGGCCTTGCGGTAGCAAAGACGCTGTGTACGTTGTAAACCAGATCTCAGTCACCAAATGCAGCGCTGTGCAGTGTATCTCTAGACTTAGCTGTTCAGAGCTCAGGTTGTCTACACCCCATGGCAATGTCTTGAAATGAGCAGGATGTAAGCGTGGGCTATTGAGACTGTCCGTAGACATATGCCAAGTAATATGTGCTTAGTGGGATACTGAAAGGAACTCATGGTATTCGTAACTCCAAAATAAGAACTATACATATTTTGTTTGGACGAGCAATTTTATTATAGTTGCCAGATCTATCAAATCGTTACTGTAACTACAGCTATTTACGTAGTAAGCGTAACTATGAAAATAATTGCATAAGCTAATAATCAATTGTCACTCTATAGTTGACCCTACTATTTCGATTTCTTTAAGTGTATTGAGTTGGAAACTGATGCCCCCCCCCCCCCCCCCCCCCCCCCCGACACGCACACACACACGCACACACTCTTGCTCACACACCTCAAAACTTGCGCACATACTTGCACAAATCTACGTACACACCTGCACACACTTGCTCACACACCCCAACACTCGCGCAGACACTCGCACATGCCCACGCACTTACCCGCACGCACTTGCGCACACACTTGTACACACATGTGTATATACTCAAGCACGTGTGAGTATCATCATCTATTAAAAAAGTGTAATGGGTAATGAATTAAGTTCCATTACTCCTTAAAAAAGTAATGGATAACGGATTTGAGTTCCATTACTCATTAAAAAAGTAATGGATTACGGATATGAGTTCCATTACTCATTAAAAAAGTAATGGATTACAGGTATGAGTTCCATTACCCATTAAAAAAGTAATGAGTAACGGATATGAGTTCCATTAAAAAATGCATTAAAAAACTATTGGGTAACGGATATGCGTTCCATTAAAAAAAGCATTTTACCAACTCTGACCGTGATATATAACTGGGCCTTCAGCAGTGTATCTTGATTGAATTGGTTGTTGTATAGATTCCGGTAGGGGGCTGTGATTACACGAATGTAGTGACGAATACTAGTAGCTAATGGACGAGCAAGACTATTGTCGTAACCATTGCATGTGGTGTTTGAATAGCGTTAATCGGTGAACCTGGGCCCAGCTCGTATTGCTCCATGAGCATGGGGGTAATTTATTAAAGCGATTATAAAGTAAGCCAAATATGGACAACGGAATGTTGGAGATGAGACAGGCTTTGTAAATTATAACACATCATCACCAAATTAAGTGGGCAGCACGATCGGTATGGAGGACCAGGTTATTCGCGTGTTGCGGTGTTGTGTACCCTAGTAAAAAAAATTGCGTTTCGTAAATCAAAGATTCTGTTGAGGGATATTACATGCAGCCGTACTTTTACATCACTAGGGGTACAAGGAGGGACTTGACAGTTACCAAGGAGAACCCATCACTACCCAGCGATAAGATAGTCACCGAAGGCTTATGTATGGCTCAGTCACGGCATTATCAACAACGACACAGAGCTAGCAGCACTTCTCTAAGCCCCTTCATCTATTGATCATTATCCTCAACGAATACAATGATTGTAACAATATAAACAATATTGTTCCAGACATCGGGTTCTACGGTTGTTCACACGATATATGTTCTCTATTAAGATCATTCTTAAGATTATTTACTAATATAAAGTTTTTCGTTTGTCGTGGAACCATGGTAATAGCTGAACTCATAAGTCCTCTCTAGCCTCAAATGATTTTAATTCTTGGAATGATAATAACCATAGCTTTGTTTCCTTCTACTGCTTTTCGTACAGTAAGAGAAAAGTATATCATTGTTTGAACGATTTCACATAATAAAATGAATATAGGAAGACTTGCAATGTTTTATGGCCGAAGCGATGATAATATAAATCAATACACGATCGTTGCAAGGTTATTTGAAACAACTCATGGAATCGTATATACAACAAAACGGTATATTTAATGTTATTAGAATGGTTTTTAGAAATATTATCATTCTGATGGTTACTACTATGAATATATTATTGCTATAATCATGGAATATAGACGTTCTTACTGGAAATCATACTTCATAATTATATTTTATCGTCCCTCTAACAATAGTTTTTGTCTTGTATCACCAGACTTTTCTCTGAGTGTAACCATCGCGAGATAATAAATGGCTTTGTTCAGTTGAACCAAAAGCCACATTGCCTCCAGATCGATGCTGTTATGGTTAACGGTATATTGAGAGTAATTAAAGGAAACATTGATCTTGTAAAATCTTAAGTGCTGTAGCTTTTATTTTTTTAAGAGCCCCAGGCACTGTCACGTCCAACGAAACGTAGGGTCTCATAGAGGTGCAGCGCTCATTTCTATGCCAACTGCAATCGTCAAAATATTGTAGGGCATCGGAATTTTTAGCATATGATCTAGTGCAGAAATAAATTATCCAATAATCAGTTCTACGAGAGCTCAAAACACTAAATTAAATTTTTATAAAAAGTACATTTCATCGATGGTTGACCAAAGAACAATCGTCCTTGGTTGAAATGTACTTTCTATTGAATTTCAATTTAGTGTTTTGAGCTCCCGTAGAACTGAGTATTGGATAATTTATTTCTGCACTAGATCATATGCTAAAAATTCCGATGCCCTACATATTTTGACGATTGCAGTTGGCATGGAAATGAGCGCTGCCCCTCTATAAGATCCAAATTTACGCTCTGGCATCTGGCATCAAACAAATAAAAGCAACAGCACTTATGATTTTAGCTTTGTAGTATCATCTTGGGTTGCTTAAAATTTCCAGTGCACTATTCTAAAATGTATCACAGCGGGTACCGTTGTCATGTTAAAAATGGAGAGGCGCTCCTCTGGCCTGGATTATTCTAGCTTTCCCCGTAAATTCCCCCCCCCCCCCCCCCCCCGACTTGAAGTCCTCCAAGTCCGTCTATGAATGGCTCTCATTGGTCGGTGTTATGTATGTAACGTCAGCGCGCATGCTACTACAATTAGTCTATTGGGTAACACAGGGCAAAGTGGGACGCATAAGCAAAAAATAACTATATCACGTTGGCCAAATCATATTTATACTGCTTTTCACCCAAAAACACAATTACAGAAATTGATTTTCAGCGTCGGAAATGAAAAGTCTAAAGCAAAATAGGTCACATCCCGAATTGGAAAACGCATGGCTTTTTAAATTGAGTGCTAGGGACCGTCTTCGGCATTGATTATATGTTAATCACGATAGTTTCTTTATGGAATTTAACATTCCAAAAAAAATATATATCGTCAGGGGGACATTGCAATTTCTTAATCTGAAGTATAAAAACTTTTAAAAAATGTGTTTGCAAACGTTATATTTTTAATAGTTCAGTTAAAGCGTTTTGTGAAAACGCGTATTTTTAAAAAAGTCGTAGTGTCACATTTTGCCTGTAATTTGTTTCTAAGTGGCTTTACCCCATGTTCACTTATATATATTTTTTGTGCGCTTCCACTTGAAAAGGACAATATCAAAACAGTATAATATAAAAAGTGTAATATCTAAAGTACGATCTATTGAATTGAATTCCTTCTCCAAAAGGTTTGTTGCGGAATCTTATCGAATTGCGAGATGTATCATTGTAACGATATCTATTCGGTCTGTGATTGGTCCAAATTGGCGTGTGATCAAATCGAGACGCTGTGATTGGTCCAAGTTTGTGCGAAATTGGTTCGAAATCGGTTCGAGTTCGAACCGAGTTTGTTTCTGTCACGTGAACGTTTTGACAGTCTGTCAAGTGAACTTCGTAACCTTGCAGATCGCAACGTTAACGGGATTTTTTGTATCGAAAGTAATGAAAATTTCGATTACTTCGTTTACTTTCCGAAATCGAATGAAGTTAGGACAAGGAGATCGGCAAGTAATTCATTTAGAAGTATTGAATCAATATCTAAAAGTCCCTCATGTCTAAGGTCAAGTGACTTTCTCACCATCAAGAGATCAGACAATGTATGCGGAAAATAATTTTTGACATACAGAAAAGGATCCCACATGCGGAATTCTACCACAGTGCTCTTTACAACATATTACGGGGAGCTCGAAAGAGTTGAATCGATGATCAACAATAAACTTCTGAAATTTGAGATTGATGGGCACTACAAACCTCGCTTACTAGAAGCTGACACTCGAGTAACTATGGATATTGATAGAAATAATTTGGAGCTAATGAGAAGACTCAAGACGAACAAAACCTTGAATAATTGTCATCAAATTTTTGGTCTTCAAAAAGGGTTATGCCGACAGACATTCAGAGTTTAAATACAAACCATTTTTCGTCGACGAGAAAGAAGATATCGCTAGAATTGAGAATGAAAAGGGAGACCTTATGACTAGAATACAACAAACCACTAGCTTATGTTGGATAGCCAATCCGATGTGCGAATGGAAGGTATTTAGAGCAGGTTTCAAAAAATCTTCCAAGTAATTTTGCCACTTGTTTACTAAATAAAAAACATGAATGACATCAGAACTATCAAAAAATTAACCTCTAGAAAGTGTAGTCAAGTAAATCGAAATCCCCGCTCCACAAACTAACAAAAAATTATCCCCTTCTTTGAATGAATTACCATTAACAAAAAATATGGCGGATTTGTCCTGATCTCGATGCTAATACTTCGAAATTGGAATAGAAGATGAACATCGCAAATTGAGAATAATGGTTTTCCAATTATTCGTGAACCTAGTAATAAAAACCACATATATGAAGCATTCTCTGTCGATTCACTTACTTTTTATTTCGATTCTGTTCGATCTGCCTCATAATTGGATTCTTTATTCAAGCGCGAAGATCTCAGAAAATTTGAGTTAGTGTAAAAGAATGACTCTAGATAAAAGTTGTTTTATTTTGTTAGCTTACGAGTATAATGTTTGAAATAATTGCGACGTTCGGGTGAGTACAATTTTTTACCGACAAACAAGGGAATTATCATTTTTTTTTCTTTTAGCGGATCTTTTTGTTAATTGTAAAAACTGAGTGTTCCTGCATGACTGTTACTATCTCACAAAAATCGTCACACCCATTGATGTTATGGTATTTAAAAAATGTATTTTTGTGATAGTTCCGAAAAACGTGGCAATTATTATTTTTTTAAATTTGAAGACTTTATTGGCTAATTACATGACAGAGGCATCCTGTATGAATCCGGCTGAATCAGGCAAGAAAGCTTCATTCGCAGTTACACTATGCACCATTTGATTACCGCGATTTTTTTAAGGTCGTTAAAGCAGAATAATAGACAAATATATAAAACGTCATAATTATTTTTGTCATCTAAGACACGGATCTTCTGAACTATGACCTTAAGAAAAAATCGTTCGAATAAACAGGTGAACAGTGTAACTGCAAAGAGAATAAGACCTAGCGAAGGCCAATCCTTTAAACAGTGTTCTCAGGATTATGCACAGAGAGTACATCCCATAAATTCGGCATTGATAGACACAACCAGTTGGTCTTGTTTCAATCGAATCTTTTAGATACATCCTGAAGGGCGCAAATTACTTAAAATGTTTACATTAGTGAGGGGTAGCATCTTCTTTATAATAAAAGAACACTTCTTTTACCGATGCGACGCCCTTAATTACAGATAAAAATAATTTGAAAAGATAATTTCGAAAACTCTATAATTTGATATCCTTAAGAAACGTTTGAGGCGGCCCCGAAAAAATCAGAAAAATTTAAGCAATCATCTTTAAAACGTCAAAGATGGTTGCTTTAAGTTTTCAACGGTATGAATCATTAGCGCAGTTATAGCCAAATCAACGAGTCTAGGTACGAACGCTTGTCAATAATTGACGCAATGACCCACATATATAGACCCATCTATTCGCTAGCTCTATCAACAAGGATCTATAAGTCGAAAATTTGCTTCTCATCGACTCATGATGTGCTGAACATTCTATATTGTAATATACTATATAAAAGCGGTGTAGCTAAATGTGGCAGCAAGTCGCGTATAGTATAGTATAGTAATAGAGAAAAGTACCAGAACACATTATGAGTTTTCACAGTCTGGCTCGATATATCTACGGTTCTTGGCGTCCAGGTCAATATCTCCATAGCTTTCGGTATCCGGGAATAACTGTCCAGCTAACACTATGAAACATTCACCTGGACCCCGACAACTATGAGGATTATCGACCTAGACACCTAAAACTGTTAAGCAATCGACTAGACAACTAAAAAGATGGCCCGATCGGCCTGGACATCGAAAGCTATGAAATATCGACCTGGACCCTCAAAAACCAAAAACATTACTTCGCTCTAATACTTTTTAGTATTTACTCAGTCAGATAGATAATTCTTCAGATATTATACTTTCATACATACTTTAATACTGTTTTAATACTTTTCTTTTACACAGGCTTACTCTTTTACTCAGAGAAAAATATTGTAATTTAATAATAAAAATAGTTAGTCCGGCAATAATCTAATTATAATATGTAGTTCCCAGGGGGAACGACTATATTTTGTGGTTATAGCAAATATAAAATAATAGTTGGATCAACCATAGATATAATTCCCAGGAGGAACGTCTACATTTCATGGTTATAGCAAATATAATTATAGTAGCAATAATCAAAATGAAAATAGTTTCAAAACCTTTTCTAATAGTTTTGAATATGCCGTTTTGTTGCATATACGATTTCAACGTTTGTTTTCAATAAACTTGCAAGTATCGTTCATTAAACCACATCATTATCACTTCAACTATAAAACATTGCAATGCTTTTCATCATGTGAACCCGGTGAATCAACGATATGCTTTTCTCTGAATGTACATTTAAGCGATCGAGTTCCTGATCAGATAGTAGAACGTTTGCTTTAATGGCTTATTTGAAAAATTCAGACTCCGGGATCAGAGTTCAATTTAATGTAGATTAGGCATTCCTGGTCATTATGCTACGCCACTAAGGAGGAGATACGGTAGATGAGGTGAGCTAGTTTCATAGCCAAGTGAGCTATTCAATATTTTAGGGGACGTAGTTTTATTACCAGGCTGTGTGTAAGGAATCTGCTATACGGACGAACGAGAACAGCATTAAGCACTTATACCTTATAGCGCACTAATAAAGAATGCGATGATGTCTCGTTACACAATGGCGCGAAGAACTCCGGTAGACCAACGAAAAATAGTGTCAGTGTCCAGTATACCTCCGTATCTACCCTCGAAGTCCAATAACTTAGAACGTGTTCCTTAATTGGATAGTTAGTGTCGGGTGTACCAGCCACCTGTACAACGAAACATACAAGTGCATCTCTCCTGCCCTGAAGCAACTTATTTTTATGATATTACGCGGTTGACGCATAAGGCACGCTGCTGTACTCTCAGAAGCATTTTACGTTAATGCTATATCTACTCTCTTAACTGGACACCGTCTAGCAGTTAACTACTGGCAGTTAAAATCCGTCAACTTTGCGTTTCGCTCCGCTATTGTCTCTCTGAAAGAGACAATAGCGGTTTACGGTAATGCCACGACAGACGGTCGTTTGGAGAATATGAAAAATTATAACTTTACATAACTCATTGACATCATAAAGGCAAAATTACATAAAAGGGGATATGCTTGAAAGGTAACTACAGTGTTAAACGTACAGTGTTTTATTAAAGAGATATGAGATTTACGAATCTGGTATATAAAGTGCATATCAATATATTTTTATTGTATTTTGATTTAAGAATATTCTAACAATTCTTTGGTTCTGTTATTTGAAAACTATAGTATGGGTGCATTTGTTCGATCAATAATAAGCCCGTAAATGATACTTCATATATTGCTTAGAAAATTCCATAACCAAGGCGAATTAAATGCACATTTCCATAGTAAAAACTGGATTACAGTTGCTGGTATTTCCTGAGCCACGTTTGAAAAGAAAAAATGCACCAGCGTTTCTGGAACAATTTGAAGAAAAATGACATCTTGAAGTATATTGAATTCAGAAACTCTAAATATCAACTCCCGCTCAGAAAAAGAATAGTCTGGTATGGGGGCAAGTCCAGATTCAGTCTGGGCAGACAGGGCAAAAGTACTAGATGGACTCTCATATACACTTCGGCTCAAAATACGATCTCTATCTAAAGTCTATCACTTCATACGCGACTTTCAATTGCAATCGCAGAGTACGGCCTAGCGATTTACTTGGGCTGTCAACCAAGGTTAGACCCTTCGGGTGTAGTTGAACTTGGAAGAGCTTACCAGCTGTATATACACTGAGGCTTTAAGTCTCTTGCGAGAAACGCCCCGCGCAAAAAGAAAGTATTAAAAGAGTATTTAAAAAGTATTATAAAAACAGTATTAAGAGTCTCGCGTATTGGACTTTTTAATAGTCAGCTTAATACGTTTTTCGAGACTTGAGTAGTAAAAAAAGTATTAAATGGTATTAAGTATCAAAAAAGTATTAAATCAGTATTAAAACGTATTTTTTCCGACGATTTTAATACTGATTTAATACTTTTTTTTTTTAAATACCTGTTAATACTCTTTTTAATACTCGAATCACAGAAAAACATATTGAATTGAGTATTGAAATCGTCATTAAAAAATACGATTTAATACTAGTTTTAATACTAATTTGATGCTTTTTTTAATACTTGAATCTCTGACCGAAAGTATTAACTGAGTATTAAATTCTGTTCCAAAAAAACGATTCAATACTTTTTTTTATACTTAATACCATTTAATACTTTGTCCAATACTCAAGTCTCGAAAAAAAGTATTAAAGTGAGTATTAAGAAGTCCAATACTCGTGACTTTTAATACTTTTTAAATACTTTTCTAATACTCTTTTAATACTTTTTTTTTGCGCAGAGCTTCGGCCACTTGCTATCGAAGGGAGCATTGTGCAGTATTTCGTATGAAATCCCTAGATGGCGATTGTACGGACTATTTCTCGCAAGTGTTCTGAAGCCTAAGCCTATATACGACTGCTAAATTGTCTTGCACCCAGAGAAATCGATCTGAAAAGTTTTCAAAATCGATTATGTCTATTCCGATTGAATATAATCCTATAGACTGGCCATTGAATAAATTATTTATTTAATACCCAGCCTGATAGAATTTGATTTGACCGAAATCGACTCCATTTAATCTAAATAAGATCTCATTTCATCGAAATCGACTCCATTCAACTAAAATTACATTTTACCTATTCCAAATACACCCCATAACTGATTTCAATAAACGCATCAGACCCGTACCTCTGGGTGTGCGTTCAACTACGGGTTTTCCACTTTCCCTGTGTCTTCGTGCAAATGCGATACAGTAGGGCAATAGGAAAAATTGCTGCAGACAACACTCTAAAAAAAAAAATCCTTGAATTTTACTTCTTTCTGGTTATACATAGGGGGGTGTACAACCTTGATCGAGCAGGATCGCTGTTCGTTTTTCCGACTCAAGCAGACTTGAGCAAAGTGCTGAGTTATCAGTAGATTAAAATTCAAGGCTGCGGCCGCAATTAAATGTAAGGTACGTTCATTTTCATCGGCTATTGGCGAACAATAATTTTTTTTCAATCTTCTTTTTAATTTATCATTAAATTAATTATTAAATTAATTATTAAATTGGTTATTAAATTTATCATTTAACTTATTATTTAATTTATTATTAATTTTTTTTTTCAATCTATTATTTAATTTATTATTTAATTTATTATTCAATTTTTTTAAAAATCTATAATTTAATTTATCATTTAAGGGAACCTGGCCAACTCTCTAGAGTTGGCCAGGTTGACGGGCCTAAATAACAAAAATAAAATAAAATAAAAATTCAAATTTGAGGTCATAACCAAATTAACAAGAATATTGTCCCGTGATAAAAGAATCAGTGATATGAGAAAACATTGTCCAGTGATCTAAGAGATAGAAAACATCAAAATCTCTACACATGGTTCGAGAATCTGGCCACCTAATAATTAGAATTTAATTGGCATTAAAAAAAATGTTTGGCTATAGAAAATAAAAGAATATATATAATCTGAAGAGGACCCTGATGAGGGTCCAAACGTATTGAGAAAAAATAAACATTTCTTTTTTATTTATTGGTCGCCAATAGCCGATGAAAGTGAACCTACCTAGAATTTTTGGTAGACTAGATGCGCTCGAGCTTTCACCAGGCTCGAAGCGCTCGAGCTTTCGCCAGGCTTGAAGCGCTCGAGCTTTCGCCAGGCTCGAAGCGCTCGAGCTTTCACCAGGCTCGAAGCGCCCGAGTTTTCGCCAGACTCGAAGCACCCGAGCTTCCGCCAAGCTCGACATTGCGCTCGAGTCTGCTCGAGTAACGTTTATTCTGAGCTGCAGCGCGAGCGCTCGGGCTTTTGGGTTCGTGCCCGTACATTCTACCACGAGTAGAGTAAATTTCAAATACAATACTACATTACTGGTTGAAGTTACTCCGGAATTTGTCAGATACCGAGTTTTTTTAAATTTTCAACACGTATGTTCATGCAAGCTAATATACCACTATAGGCGATTCACACACGCTGGCGCGCGTGCCTAAAAATTCTTTTGCGCTGCTGTGCATTTATAACCCTTTAAAAAGTCACGGACGTTGCAGCGCACATCCTATTCTTATGTCAAATTTTACATCAAACTGAACTTATTTCTCGCGGACTTTCCCAGCAACCAATCACAACTCAAATAAGCTGCTAACAATGTTTTCCGTTACCAATGAACTTTTTAAAAAAGAGATTCATTGACATTCTATGCACACTGGTTGTAATTTTAAACAAAGTTTGGAAAATCAAAAGTCGAGTGGATCGAAATATTCAAAGACAACCTTATTTTTAATATACCAGTATTATATTTGTCAATGACAAACGTACCTAAAGATTAAAATACGGCATATGCATCGCAGCTTCATTTACTGGTATATTCTTTTTCGATCAACATTTTTTACAGTATATATGATATAACCGAATAAAATAGATTTATGGAAATATTTTAAAAAATACTGCTACGTCAGAATGGCGAATTATATCTTTGTTATTATTATAATTTACTATCGTTTGGAAGTCGCTAATAGGACATCGATCATCTGAAACGAACATACGGTCGCCCGAGCATTAATTGAGTTGTACGAAAATAAAAGCTAAAAATAGTAAATTTCTCTCATGCTCACTTTTCAATCTGTCAACGCAGACTTTGAAACAAGGACATTCGTGTGCTTTCGTGCTCCTGTATATATGAGTGTGTTTTACTGCTGCTCGCGATTGGAGCTCGGAGGAAAAATAATTAAATGAATCGGATCGTTTAACGAACAGGATGGCAGCAAGGCGCGGATGGTGGCCATACAAGCCACTATTATTATTTTTTTCTCCAGCAGTACCGCGTAATCCGCCCTCTGTGTAGAGCGGATGCAATCGGTTTCTCGTACTTTTTAGGTAGAAGCTTATTCACGTGTTTGCTTTAACGGTTCAACGTGTGTGCTGCACAGAAATAACGTAATATTTTTACGAAAAGTAAATGGATTTTCAAAACCTAAAAACCCTTCACAAAAAATGTATACACAATGACGTATTGACACTGCACGGAAAAAATGGCTTCGTTTGGCTAACTAACTATTCATTGGTTGAGTAAAAAATTTATTGCCACAACCATCCGGTTGGTTGGTGTGACGACCTGGTATTAGTCACATGTACCATTCCGACTTGGTTGACTTCAGTAGGTCACACAACGAATTTTATTCGTGATCCAACTAAGTAAGATAGTTGGGGCCAAAATAGTAGTTAGCCCAACTAATCATTTAGTTCGAGCAACAATCAGAGCCAACCACCTGAAAATAGTTGATCTAACCAAGTAATCGTTTGTCTCTCAAAGCACTAAAAGTTACTTGGCTGAGTCCAAATATTTTTTTCGTTACCGTAACGAAGTCGTTTTTTCCGTGTGGTCGTTGTGCACTCTGTATGCGGCTTCGGTGGTCTGGGTGACCGCTCAGCTGTACTCCGGCCAGCTCAACAATCAGTAATCCACAACCAGTAAGCGAAAGGTCAGTTTTTCTGAGACCTCGGTGTATATACTTAAGTTAGTTACTTTCGTGTATACACCGAAACTGACCGGAAACTGTACCAGATCGGGTTTTCCGCAGTTCCACCATGCCCGTGACGAATCTTGTAGCTGAGTCAGCCACGGACGCAACGGAAGTTAGGTTAGCTCGGCGAAGTGCAGGTATGAAGTGATAACAGAAAAGTTGGGAAGGGAATATCATGAAAAACCAACAAGGTATAGGAAGAAACACCAAGAATATACAAAATAACGTTTGTTGTTCGAGGTATTTAGGACATATATCGTGTACCAATACAATGGGATATACTGGCACCGAAAAGTAAAAATATTGTCACATGATAAATGGTGTTCAATAATTTTATTGATCCTTCACAGATAAAATTTAGAAGCGGGACAAATCCAATTAAAGTGTGCAATTCTTCATAAGTTTAACCACCATAACGTTTGGGAAAAAGGTTTATATTTTCTACCTACCGCTCGTCTACATTTTTTACGTTTATCCTACTAATTGCGTTATAAATTCTTTACATGTCATTGTAGGGTATAGAAAATTAAGAATAATATATAAGCGTGCAAATATATTAAAAGATTGATAATGGGATAGTGACTGAACTGACTGAGAATGGCTTCTATTTTCCAGACGTACTACCTTCAACCATCAGTCGTTCAATCTGTCGCGTTGGTTGCGAGAATGTTGAAATTGTGCTATAAAATGAGAGAAGCGAGAATAGTATAGCGGAGATACAGTATGAGTGGATCCATCGTGCTATCCATCGCGTAAATGTCTAGCCCGCAATGTCACTGTTGCTGCTGGGATTTTGCTGAACGTTGGGACAAGAGCAACGAGCAGCAGCACCAACGTATCCCAGCTGTAATGCAATACTAGTTTCTGCACTCGTGTCATTCTACGATATGATTAACACGAATGGTATTGGGACTAGAGCGCGAATGAACGAGAGAGGCTGCTACTATATTCAACAATCTATACGGAGCGAGAGCCGTCGCAGTGTACCGACCACTAGGCAGAGCGATAGAAGCGCGAGATTCGCTCGCGAAACGCGGGTTATCGCACCCGGGAGTTGGAAACCGGATGAGAGGAAGAGTGAGAGAAAACGGGTTCAGTGTGGCTGCAGAGTACGACGGAAGCACAGCTGTAGCTATAGAGCGGCATCGACGCTAACCTCGACGTATGCTGACTGGCTCGCAATCCGTTCGGCCCTCTAAATTACAGCAAGTGCAATTTACAAGCATCGGCACAAAACGAATGCGAAAATAAATTGGCGTCACGGGCGGACATGGATCACAGAGAGGGGTCGCGAGTTGTACCAGAAACACTACCTATAGTAGCAGCCAGTAGTAGTGTACCATACGCCCGAAATCACGGCACCTTGCTGCCGCAGCATAGTCGCATGTATTCGTCGACTACTCGCAACGGATTTTTCGAGAAGATAGAAACGGGCGCGGACACGGATGAATTCGGACAAACCAGGAGAGTATTTTTTCAGATATACGGTAACATGGGATAGAATTTTTTTTTTCTATCACCATGAGAAAGACAGTTATGATAAAGCACTCATATTTTGTATATGCAATGCAAATATAAGTGCGTTATATTTACATATTTTCAGTGTATGACTTGAGAAAAATCGTAAGGAAAGAAAATCTTCGAATAAATGATACTCTTATTGGAAATAATGTTAGACTCAATCCTTATTATGTACATAACGAGTATAATAATTAAGCAATCCTGTAAAGACGTACAATACACAAGAATGGTGTGAGGTTAAAAGTGAAATCTTGCACTCACCGTAGCTTTCAGACCAAGCTGGTTAACCAATTCAAGCGTTAAATGTCTTATGTTATTTGTCTAAGACTCCATTCCGGATGTAGTAAGGATCCGATTCAATATAATTAATTGTTCGTTGTTTTTCTGATAGAGAAAGTTCGATGTACACATTCGAAATCATAGCTTTGTCAGAAAGACATCAAAGAAAAATTCCAATATTTAATTTAGGATGCACTATCAAGGTGACATGGTCCCTTCAATGAGAATTACGCTTTTTCACAAGCTTAAAACGGGTTGTATCTTACAGCGTTTTAAGCGTGTAATAATTTAACACGCTTTATACGGGTAAAACCACGTCATTCCAATTGCTGCATTAAGAAATAATTGGTTTCCCTAACTAATTCGCATAGCTAAATACGCTTCAAGTGACTGAATTGGCTGGGTTGACCACTTTTTTGGTTCCCCTGACGGACGAGTCGGTGGTATCGCCCAATTCATTGACGGCCAAGTAGTTATTTTATTGGCCTAACCAACAAATTCATCGTTCCAGCCGACAGATTTGATTTCGCAACTGACTTGTTTATTGGCCTGATCAATTTTACTAGCTGCAGTGTATTCAAAAAAATTTTTTTTCCTTGCATACACGAAGTAATATACGCTCTAATATACGAAAAAAGATTTGTTTACGGTAACGAAAAAAATAGTTGGACCCCTACCGAGTTAGTTAGTGCTCTGAGAGGCAGACAATTATTTGTTTGGATCAACTATTGTTAGTTGGTTGGCTCAGTATTGTTGCTCGAACTAAGTCTTTAGTTGAACAAATTACTGAAGTAATTGTTCGATAAGCCGTTTTTTGCACTTGCAACGACTATTTTCTTGCTTCATAGAGCTATTTCACTCCGTTGATTGAACTAATAACCTACCGACAGCGGTGGACGCGCGGTCGGTGTGTTGCTTCGGCGGTTTCCAGAGTTAAGCAGCCTTATTTGAGGCCATAACTTGGATGGGTGACCGCTTATAGCCGCGCACTAGTTTGCGCGTAAATTGTTCAGCGTGAGGCCGTTTTTCTGAGTTTCGAATGTATTCTAATACAGTAGAAACTCAGTAAAATAAAAGCCGCCCGTATCGGCCAGGTTTTAAAAAGAGTCGCTGCGGACAACACTCTAGAGGCGTCTCGAGGAATGAAATGGGGAATAAAGGCGAGGGGACAGTAAAAGCCAATTGGCGTACTTGAGGAATAACCAATGAAAAAAAAACCCAATGACCTAATTCAACTCTCTAACGAAACTTACGCGTTCCATTTAGAAAGTTGACACAACAAAGAAAATTATTGCTCCATCCAATTACATAATTTATGGAACCAGCAGATCGTTTGCCTAAAATACATAATCTCGATAGTATCCTCTGTAGGTAACACTTCGGATAAGTACTAGTAGCAAACGAAATTATTAATTTAGAGATTAGAAGCTAATTATCACGACTATTAGCGTCTAATAGTTTTTTCAATAATTATCAATAATATTTTTCACTGTAGACACGACAAAAATGATGTCCTACCGATTGAAGAGATTTTTGTAAAAATTATACATAATTTTCATTGAACAATTGTATTTATCGAATAAGTTTTAGCATTTCTCATGTATCCACGTAACGTTTTAGTAGTTAATTAATCGCGTGTAAAAATCAGATGAACAGAGGTCCAGACTTTGACGTGAAGGCCGTTTCCTGATATTTTATATGGAACTAATAAGCTATCGGATAGGATAATTCACTGCGAGAGGTGTAGACATCGAATCGAGATCTTGCACAGGCTTGCAATATTGAATTAATAAGCTATCGAATAGGACAATCAGCTGTCGAAAGTCCAGACACCGAAGCTAATACCCTGCGCAGATAAATATCATTTTAAATCAGTAGGCAGGACGATCAGCTCTGTAGAGAACCAGATTTTGGAGAAGCGAACAGGTGGACATGTGCTACCACACTATGTCAAACCTTTTCCGAAAGCTCACACGGTCTTCTTCGCTTTGACTGCCGATACCGACATTGAGACACCTTCCGAATATTTCTCCGCCTCGCAATCGTCGGAATTACCGTAATTTGATAACCCACCCTGATACCAAGTTATTGCATTTCGCAGGCCGGTTCTCGCACAATTCTACGATATTCTGACTACAATATACAATGGTAGCTAAGACGAAATCGCCACTTGGATCGTTCGACAAATAAAATTAGCGTAGCAACGACATAACTTGGTTGTGCGACATGCACGCCAGCTTTGATTTGCCCCAACTACCGTACTTAGTTAGAATATGAATGGAAACATGATGGTTGCGGCAACAAATTTTTACTCAACTCATGAATAATCAGTTGGCTCAACGAACCTATTTTTCCCGTGTGTGATGCGTATACGCAGATATTCACTCGCTTTTGGACAGCATATCACGTTGAATGTCGAGGAATGATAAGGAATACAGATACACAGTTTCAATAAACGATGCGTTATCGAAGATATTTCAGTATATCACGATGGATGAAAGTTTTTTCTTGCAAGATAGGCGACCATGTGCGTAATCAGGTGTGCGATGCCAGCACTCCTCGCGAATTTGTTTACAGAGCCGTCCGCTAATGTCTCCGAAAAATGTGAGATCACGATGTATTTCTACGTAAGAAACAGTCTCATTGTTCAAAAAGAATACTGTCCTTTGGTTCCGAATTTTGTTAAGGCATAGAAAAAAAAATTTGTCAGAAACCAAATTTTCCAGGGCCTTCTGCCACTTCAAAGAGAATTTTATTCAATTCAATTTTCGAAAAATTGAGAATTTTTCACACCAGATCTGTAAATTTCAGAGTACCTGAGTGATTTCAAAGTCGTTAAAAGCATATTGTAATCACAAACGATGATGAAATATTGACGATAGAAAGTAACAATCGCAGGTAATTTCCAAATTGTGTATATATAATTGAGAATAATTCCGTCCTTTTTAGGCATCAGCTTACCGCCAATAAATAATTCCGCTTCTTCAACTTACCAATCTCTAATAGCATGTACGATGAAACGAAGTGCTGAATCGAAACATATGCTATTCGCATATGTTTCCATTCGTGGTGTAGTATATAGAAATAGTATGCGTGGACTGGCCATAAAACCAAGTTTCGGCCACAGTACACAAGCTAATGAAAATGCGCGATGCGCATTTTTTAATTCAATCCCGGGTCGCACGAATGCAGAAATTCAGAAGCGGGAGTATATGCTTGTGTTGCCGTTTCGTCGGCGCTCCATGCCGAACGATCTGCAGTGCAGCTATACTATACTGAAATATATAGTAGTGGAAATGGAAGCAATGAACAGCGTGATGGAGAGTTGGGCTATCGTGAGGTCGAGGTGACACAAGGTTTCATACAGTGCACAGAAATTTGCAGCATGATATACGGATGTACACATGCAGGGCATGAGAGAATGTTTGTGTGTCGAGGTGATAATGTAGTACGTACTGAAGTTGCAACCCACCCATTACTTTACCTCTAATTATTTTTCTTCTTGAGTTATTCACAATTTATAATCGATTTTTTTCATCAAAACGTCCATTCTTCTACAACAATCCGCTATAAAATTGCACGGAATCAAAGTGCATGGTGTTGAGAAAAAATAATTGTCTACTGGTTGATGTGACATTGATTTTTCAAATGAATTTAATTAAGCGCTAAATTATGATAATACAGAATATTAAATAATAATACTTCTAGCCATTTTGTTTGCAGATCTGAATTTCTCTTAAGAATGTTTTAAGATATCTTCATGATGGGTTTTCCGGAAAATAATTTCCTCTATAAGCATCGAGGCCATTTGGGAAAAAGGTGACTATGTATTAAATTTCCTTAAAGAGCATTACGACCTTTTTCGGGAAAAGTGATTATTGATCAAATGTGTGTGGACAATGTTAAGGCCATTAGGGAGAAACAATTAAATTCAACATAATGTCACACAAGCATTATGGTCCATCTGAAAAAAAAAAACAAATTCGACCGAAACGTTATCAAAAACATAACTGCCAAAGATGCTTTGACATAGACTTTTGATGAGGAAACGCAGATGTCCTTATTAGTTTTATTTATTTAATATTTCATTGTCATGGTTAAACATGAAAAAAAATTACATCGTATTCTGAAAACCAAGTTTAAAAGTTTCTAGTAACCGCATTTTGTAATAGTTGCTCAGAACTTAGACCGAATGTCTATGTATTCAAGATGGTTTAGAGTGAGTTGCATTCAATACTAGAAATCTTTGTGTTTTTCATGAGCCATCTAATATTCGTTATACCTTGTCCACAATTAATATTCCATTAATTATTGGAATATAGAATTTTTAATCATCGAAAAACATCATGAATGTTGATGGCCTCCAAATTGATATTTCATGTCTCTTTGAAATTATTATTTGCCGAAAAACGTTGTATTGCGTTTCGAACAAAAGTATAAAATATTTTTGTACCCATGTCAATAGGAAAATAGATGAATCATAAATATAAAATGAATTATTGATTAAACAATCGAATATGGTGAATTAACATATAATATGATTCGAAAACGTACAAACTTTTTTCTATCGTCGATAAAAATACCATGCAAACCGCTCATCTCCATTCACTCAGAAGCTATGTCAGACGCTTACGCATGTAGATGCGATAAAACTACTTGGTTGTTGAGTTTCGATATGGTTTTCCATTTGGCGCGATATCGTTGCGATATATCGAATAGCAGCACCCCACGTGAGCAGAGTTTGAAGCCCTCTTTACCTATGTCGATTCATCGATTTCCCTCGGTGGAAGAACGTTTCTCCCACTCGTTCGCTGCACGCTATTTGCAAGGGTGCGAAAGGATAACCAGAAATATTATTACCGCATAGCTTGGTTTATAAAAATTCTAGATCAATGTGCAACGAATTTCTCGAGCGTGGCAAATTTGGTCTCGCGCATTTTTTACAGCTTGGCATGTTACTGGGTTTTGTTGTCACGATACTTGCTGGCTTTTGTCGTCATGATACACGCAAGTATCGCTACAGGTAAACGATCCGGAGCTAATACGGCGATAAGCAACACTCGTCGAACATAAATTGCAGCAAGAATAAAGAACTGGTATTAAAAAAAAAAACCACGAAGAAATAGTAGACCTTTGCAAATTTCTCGCATTTTTGTTGATCCGTTGTCGGTTAAGCCACCTTATGAAAAAAATACATTGTCCAATTTCAGTGGCCTCACAGTTCATCAGGCTTCACAAACGAAAGCTTTATGAACTGAAAAATAACTTGATAACAGAGTTGCAAGGTGTCTCTTGGCATTTATTTTATTAAAAACGTGAAATTGTGATTTGATCATAATTCGTTTAACACTTTGGGTCAGGCTATTTGACCAACATGCAGAATATTAGGCCATTTGCTTAGACTAATGACAAATTGTTGAAACTACAAATAATACCCGAAAATCTTTGATTCTATGCAGTATGAAGTTGTGACTGGTTTCTCACTAAACTCTTTGAAAAATTTAATTTTTGTCACAGTTTTTTCATTGAATCTTGAGCAAATTTAGCTTAGAAACTCGCGTCCTCTGGTAGTATAAATTTTCACCACGCGATCATACAACTTGTACATCCAGGTGCGGTTTCTAAACCACCTTTGTCGATATTTTAGATCCATTCAAAAACCTCAACAATAATTTTTGTCTTATTAACATTGTCTTATTAATTGCGTAATTCATTTTCGTCAAACGCGGTTGAGAGAATTTACCATGAAAAATGGAGTTACTTAAATACGAATTCCGAAAATTGAGTTTGGGGCAAAGTTTCTGGTTGGCTTCGTATTCCTTAACGTTAACTTGGAACCTAGGCTGGCTGTCTATGTATTTAATGTAGCTTCGAGTGAAGTGAGTTCAATCCCACGAATCTTTGTGTAATTTCCTCTTTAAATTCATTCTTCTAGCAAGAGCCAAATTTGCAACTGGCGTCACCCTCAGCTTCGTAGATGTAACACCCCATATAGTGCAAGTGAGTGCGGCGAGGCGACTCATTTGAGTCTATTGTCCTCGGAATGCACAGGGAAGCTTCCCTATTTCATACTCGACATTGTCGTGAATACACGAGTACGACGAGTCCCGCTACTTGTGTATTGTATATATATCCTCCTCTGTGCGGCACTGTGGCCGAGCGACGCTAATTTATTTTTCGAAAAACAATGACGACACATACCAAAGCCAATTTGTTCTGCATATGACGTAATTCGCAACTTCCTCTATGTATCGACTTTTTTATTTGTACTTCTAATTCTAAACTTTGCATCCAATTATGGAACTTTGTGTAGGAGTTCGGAGTTTGATACACGGTGCGTGCACTACTACAGAGCCGTCGATTCTGCCTCGTCGAGAGTTCACGAGCGCCCCCAAAGAGGAGCAAAACCTGTATTGGAGAACATCGAGTTGATGCACCGAAGCTTACTAAAGGATTCACAAAAAGAGGCACTTAGGCGACTGGACGAACTCGAGTTTAATCTTCAGTCTCGATTAAAAAACAAACTCTCAAAAGCCAAAAGAATGCCTATGCCCTAATGGAAATAATAATACTGGAATCGATGTATCCTCGTGAAACTATCCATATAGCAGCAGATATTCAGTGTATGTTCATTATGGGTCCATAGTGTAAAAAATATATTCAGTATATTCTATAGTTTCTTTTTATACGTACAGATATACGTAGACATAAATATCCACAACACATTCTATGTGCATACTTTAATTATTTGAATATCATCATCGGATACCGATATATTCGTAACATATTTTATTGGAAAAAATGCATCCATGAATATAGGAAAAAAATGAAATGTCCACCAATTTTATGATATGAGACAAGTATGAAAATGATCCCTTGAGGATGTTTCACATTAATATATTTTATTACATTTACGTCGTTCGCGTTAAATCGGTTATTTTTTCCAATTACATGAATTTCAAGCTAATATTTCGAAGATTCTGAATTTTTTTTATTCTCGTCAATAATAAATCGAATGTTATTTTGCGTACACGATATTACTTTCATCTCATTTAACTTATACGTACATACGGTGTACATCCTTTGTATATACTTATGAATTTTTAGTGTACGTTCGATGTACATAAAAAGTGTCTCCAATAAAGTACATTTCATACACATAACATATGCGACGTACACAGGTATATTAGGATGTGTCTAAAAAAATCTTTGGAAAAATTTTTTACTTGCCACATCGAAAAACTGTAATCTAGATTCTAACATTGACCCCCGTTAAAAAAAAAAGCCTTGTACGGATTTTTTTGGATTCAGCTCAATGACCTTTTGAATTTTCTATTCGATTAACACGTAGAAAATCAAATTCCTTCGTTTAAATGGATATTATAATTTTTGCACACGATGGACAATGCTATACGTGGTAGCACCTGATACCTTGAACGATTATCTTGAATTCTATGTATCGTACTGATGTTTTGGCTGCTTAGGGTTTGAAATATTCAATATTGCGTAAACTGATGTTTTTTTACCATTTGAAAAAACGATTATAAAATGCAAAATGTAAGTTACCTTGGTAGGAATAAAATATAAATATCTATAAAATCTATCAAGGAAATATAATAACTATCCTTCATTTAATTTAGCGACATTTGTGATTTCTTAAAAAATTATTAGTATTTAATAATAAAATGCTTATTGAAATATCTAATTATCATTTTTTATTACTGTACACTGAAATGCAAAATCTACATGTCACCTTTTTCAAAAATCCGCACGTCATTTTCTTTTCACGAGATTCCAATATCAGGATCCAGAGTATAATTTTCAAATGTGGCAAGAAAGAAAAAAAGGAAGTTTCTTCAAGACACACCCTAAGGTAAATACATTGGACATTCACGAATGTATATGCAATGTATTTTAAATGTTCCATTACTGCTAAGAGCCCATTTTGATTATAACAAAACAGCTCGATAAAATATAGCTATTAATTTTATTGGCAATTGTTTACTGTGTATTTAGTTTTACATCGATAATTCGCCATTCCCAACTACGAGTAACTGCAAACCTCGGATACTCTTTCCTATATCGCGTTGCATCTGGATTTACGAGCTTATCTATGCGAAAAAATTGCCTTCTGGCGAACCGAACTCCCTCCTGCTCAGATGATTTAAATCCCTTTTAACTGTTCCTCTCTCGCTCGCCTGCACTACCCCGTTGGTCATTATTCCTTTCTCCATCTACTGGCCTTTCTGCTTCATCTGCATTTAGAACACACTTATGATGCTTTTCTATGTATTACAAAGCGCACAGGTGGCACGGGTCATGTTGTTGCTTTTGCTGTGTACCGCTATGAGGTTAGCGTGTCCGGGCGTCAGGCCACTCTACTCCGCCGTCGTATATCATAGTCGCCTGAAACGGTTACGTTAACACGTGTCAGCCCGAGAATCATAGTCCGGGTTCGGGCGCGAAGCAACGCGCGACCAACCGCAAGAGTAGCCAGGCTCGCTGTGAATGAATTGACGATAGTACGTGCGACTGAGGCTCGTATAGTACTTTGGCTTGTCGCGCGGGACGGGACACAATGCCCCTCAGCCAAGTCGACGGCCATCCGGGAAGAAAGATCGCTGGGAGGTGATATCAAAGCGATACTATCTTTCACTCTGTTTCTCTCGCTCCCTCTCTAGCCACAACCCTTGCCTTTACTGCGACCGATTCGTTCACCAGTTGGCACAGCGTTGCGAGGGTGCCGCTCGCTTGCCACCTGTCCTCACACCGATTGATTAACAGTTATATGTACCACAGGAACATGTGTAGGTGAACACGATATATATATTATACTGACGAACCTATAAATTATTTCGTTCCGTCCGAATCCGGAAAATACTTCAACCGCAAAAATGTACAAGTGTATGATAATGTAAATATTCGGGCTGATGTTCGGGTAAATAAAACTATAAGTTTTTTTTGTTGAATTGAATTGAACTGGAAATACTGTGTAAAATGACATTTGTGAGAGATTTTTTAAAATGTCGAAGAGTATCTATAAAGAAGTGGCATAAAATTATTTTTTATTCTAATTGAGGATCCCGGAAACAAATGAGTTGTTTATTCATTTGTAATACCATAAGAGCTTCGAAATATCAGATTCATTTCGAAGCTCGAGTGGAATTCGGGGGATTATTTTTCCCATCCAAATTGCGACCAATGGAATTGCTCCATAAGACGAAAGTTACGACTTATGTTTGATAGAATCCTTCGACTGTCACAATTGAATTCAATCTGTCCGTTTGACAAATGCTCAACGCGGCTGAATGATCTTATGTTTTGTATATATAGCAACAGAAAAAATTATCAAAAAATGATTAGTATAGTTCCGTGTAGGTTGTACCACGTGACGTGAAAAATAATCTTTGATATCCATATATGTCGTCTTGAATATTGTCAGATCGATGCATTAATTCAAAAAACTATAAATATATATTGTTTGTATATTTTATAACTGTTTCTGTACATAGTTATCAAAATATCACGTACACGGACTGAATCAAGTTGTTGTAATAACTGAGAAATCGGTCCTGGCAACCAATCGACATCGTGAGAATACTGCCAATTATTCAGTCGGTTAAAAAAACTGTAACGACACGTTGATAGAGTACCGATAGTTTTAATGGTCAACTTACATCATAACCTCAACTCATCGGCTGGTTACTGCAACCAACCATTTGGATTGGGCGCCAGCATCGACTGTTGCAGGAAGTGACCCATTGGTCGTACGCATTATTTTTTGCTACTCAACAAAATACGTTGAGTCATTGATTCCAAATTGTTTTTAATTACTAATACGCGGAACGGCATATCGTGAAATTGGTAACCAAAACTACTTTTATCTTTACGGATAATGCTGCTATGTATTTACGTACACGAAAAAATGCGGGACTTCATTTAACCATTTGACTTGCAGGAAATACTATGCAATTTTTCAATTGAGAAGGCGTTTTTTAAAACCTGAAAGTTGGTACATTGATTTTGCCAAGATTCCGAATAACTTTTAAGCATACAATCAAAACAAAAAAATAATATTCAAATCTGGACGAGGTATGTGATTAACAAATCTGAAATAAATCGTAAATGATCAACAAATCCGATTGTAGGTGATCTATACTGCTGAACTTCTGTCCAGAATGTTGTAAAAGAGTTTATCCCACAGTGTGCGTGAAGTGCCTACTTACGTATACGATACTCGTGCGAGAAACTTTTTCTGATCTCGTGTGATTACAACACTCTCCTTCAGCTCGTGCTGCAAACTCGCACTCGTCGCGAAAAAGTTTCATGGCACTAGTATCGTAATGTATTATTTTAAGTCCCAGAAAATTGTGATGACTACTCTTTATGGATTCTTTTATATCGCATAGAATCTTGCAACACTCAGAACATTGTGGATCACACAAAATTCTGAGACGCACCTTCAAAATGTATAATATGACACCAAAGATAGTTAAAAAAAATGCTACAAACGTTAGGAATCATTTCAATAATTTATTGTTATCACAAGTAAATGACTCATTCACTTTAATTCGTGCGGAAACGTTTTACTTCCGGTTTTGTCACAATTTCTCTAGAGAGTACAGATACGAACATTAATATTATTCAGTTATGGAGTTTGTCAATGTTCCTAAGGCTAGAAAAGTGAAAATATGGTCCTCAGCATATTTTTACTGCGTTTAGTTGGAGGTCCAAAACGTGGATGGGGATCTATTTAGAGTCTGACTGGTTTTGGTTCCTCCGAGATATATTATATATATTAATATGGCATAGTACGGTGACTCTGAGCTCTTCACCGTCAGCTCCTTTTTGGTATTGCTGTGCTTTATAGCTTTCGCCTATAAAGCGGACTGAGTGCACCCCGAGTCGCGCTTGGGTCACTGACGTCCATTGCGCCTTGTTCGATGCCAGAAAAGGCAAATAAAAAAAAACGACTGTGCGTACACCAGCGTTCATGCGTACCTGCAGTTAAAGGATTGAAATGTGAGAGCTGATCAAAAAGCTAAAAAGCATTGGCAAACATAAGCTCAACGGCACTCGCACTGCACGTTTCGAACCGTGTCGATGATTGCGTGTGCGTCGCTTTCCGTCTCTCTTGCGGCATAAAATCATCGATTACTATGGCGTTCGTCCTATATACTCAAAGCTCTTCCATTCCCGTTATTAGCCCTCGAACTTTGTTCACCCCCTATCCGCTCACTAAACATGAAACCACCATCAGGAAGATTATCGAATTTTCACTTGTACGATTTTTCGTTATATCCATTATTGTGTTTCTGTCTGCTTGTTGATTTGAATATATAATGCTGCACTAGATATATTGGACATTTTGCAAAAAATAAAAGAAGCGACAGTCTTTTAAATATATTTGCGCTTTTTCAGCGGACGTTCGAGTTATTTGTACACAGTATAGAACGTTTGAGACGATATTTGATTAAGAGAATTGAGAATTTTCGGTGCATCCAATAACGATTCACTTGTTCAATTTGTAAAAATGTTGATTTATTTTAGACCATTTGTATAGACTAAAAAATGTAACTAGTACCTAAAAAATGGTCACAAGAGCATTTAATATTTACCGTTTCGTTAATATGAAAAATAGTATAGTACTCAAAATCGGTTGCCGATACGGACACCATTTTCATGAATGTACTGATTTCAATAGTGAAAACTCAGCAACTCAACGACAGCGGTGAACGCGCGGTCAATATGTGGCTTCAGTGGTTCCTATAAAAAATGTCGTGATGAACGAGCGCTTAGTTGCTCGTCGACTTGCCCGCTAATTGCTGAGCAGGGTTTTTCTCCGTTTCTGATGTATTTTCATATTGGGAATTGGACTAAAAGGTCCCTTTCACCTGCTAGGTTTTCCGCGATTTTACAATGAAAAATGCCTGTGTTGTGGCAACAAAAATCATTTTTATTAGCCTAGAAAGAGATTAGTTAGCAAGACAGAAAGATTTGTCAGTGGAAAAAAAGATTTGTTATCTGAACAAAGATTTGCCAGCCTAGCAAAATGGTTTTTGTCGCCACAACACAGAATTATCTCTTCGTGACCTTTTTGATACTATAGGGCAGAAAAGAGTTGCTGCATATAACACTGGTGGAAGTTAAGACGGAATGGGACAGGGAAGATGGTAACCCCCATAATGACGTGATAGAGCTTAGTGCTATACAAGCTACAGGCTTGTAAAATTGCTAAAATTTTCTCCCTAAATTCAAAATATCTCATTTTTACCACAGAAAACGTTCCCGTTGTACGAAATAGATTTTTACTAAGAACAGGCCGAATCTGGTCGGGCTTCTTAAACATTTTCAGCTACCAACTCGTCAAGTCTTGCGTGCGCAAGTGTGGGCTTTCGACTTTAATAACTTTAACGACCCCTTTATCCCCGTGATTACATTATGGGCGGTTCGAGAGCGTTCGCTGCGCACACGTCACAATTAAACCTAACTACCGGCCGACGTACCTGCCGCTTATGCATCATATACCGTCGTACTTCCATAGATCATACTATGTAGATGATACGCAAGTATATTATTAATACGAGCATTAACTGGAAAGCCTGCGTTTTCTCAGGATAATAATAACCATTTGTATTATAAGAGACAAATGACGACATCGGACTGTTCTAGCTAGTTCTCAGATCGCTATTGTCAATAGGACAGTCTGATAGCATCTTCGTAGTAGAGTGGATTTTTTAAAAACGTTCCCAAGCATTGACGTAGCAAGTAGCTGATACGGAATATTAAATTAAGTGATTTCAATAAATAATCACATTATCTCTGTATATTATAACAATATCTAACCTGCACTGGGTAGGAAAATGTCTAAGTCCCTCATGGCCCCCATGGCTCGATTTTTTTGCATTGGGGAAGGGTCGCGGGGTGCCGCATAAGAGGAACGGGCGGTTGACACATGAAGAAGGCGGGAAGCTCGGCTCCCTAGTCTATCATATGATACAAATAATATGGTTCTTGTTAACCATTAAAAACCGTATGAGGAGAAAACGGTTAATTAGGACAACTACTATTTTTATGAGTTGGCTATAAATGAGTTGGTAAAATGATTCACTCAGTGCCTATAAACTTTTTCTGCGTTGCGACAACGTATAAGTGATTCTCCTCACTCACAAACGAGTAGTTATATAGACTAAGGGAAAACGAGTCCAGCAAACACTTTTTAAGTATACCCAACTCTATTTATTTCTACGTGTACTTACTAGATAGAATCGAATTCCGCCCGGAGAAAACAGTTTTGTTATTAGCCGCTGAATATTGGGTTGAAATAGTCTCAACATTGCATTATTTTCTACCCTAACTTTTTTTCGTCCACAAATTGTTTCTCTAGTCTGACAAATTGTTTTGCTAGCCCTACAAAATCTTTTGCTAGACTAGCCCCTCATACAATGCTATCACTATATTTGAGCAAACGATTTTTTAGACCAGTATAACAGCCTTAATCGTGTGTGTTAGCTTTCGAAAATCTAGCAAGTACTATGCTTTTTCAGTTCCATTCACTAATCCAATCCAATACAATCAACATTTAAAAAAATGTTATCAATTCATTATCAACTTATTAGATTGAAGGCTTAGAAAATGCTCCATGCAATACATATATCCTAACGTCAGGATCGTTATTTAATATTTTTTAACGGATTTATTTAAAATGTAACTCAGCAATGTAGAAATATAAGAGGAAACATATAAATGACATTAAACCACAGATGGTGCTAGTATGAAAAGTAATGAATAACAGAACTACCAATATTTAAAACTAAATCCCCTGACAGAAAATAGTTATTTATAAATGTTGTGGAAAAAATAAATATGAGTTACATTTTGAATAAATTCGTTGAAAATATTGAATAACGATCCTAAACTGTGATAAGAGTAAAATTATAGAAATAAAATATAGTTAAAAAATTGATTCAAACAAATATATTCTCAAACAAAAGTCGAGACATAACTTAGTAACTGACATTCCATCAAGATGAACTTAAGATTTTTTAAATTATCTCAAGATTTATAAATTAAACGGATTAATTGAAAATAATCGTTAAGAAACTATGAATAGCAGTATGCATTGACATTCCAATGCAAATATCTTCGAAACGGTAAGAGAAATCGATAAACCACTTCAAACCTTTTCTGTAGAGCGTTTAATTTCCTATAGGAATAATAGAAATTCAATTGTCAATAATTTTTTTTTCAGTAAGTTACAAAATTCCAAAAAAAAAGTTACTTCTCCTCGAAATTCTTCAATCTTTGACCTTGAATATGTTGAGAATGGTGAGATTTATTGAAAAAGTATAAGACACCATTGTTGTAGAGCGTTCAATTTTTTATGAATATGAAGGATGTTACTGGTTTTATAGTCTGTTGGTGAGAAGACATGATAATTTTTATATGAGACTATATTGAAAATGCGAATCGATGATGAGCATAATCTTCCCATTAATATTAAGAGCTCATACTTGGTGAGTAGTTTCTAGAGATACTAAGCAACTAGTTTTCGTGTGTCGGATTTGAAAAAAAAACATCGATTTTTTTTTACCCACTCTAATGCCTGCTTATCCTTAAGTACTGTACTTACTAGATAAAGTCGAATACCCTCGGCGTCCTAAAATCTACCAAACATTATGGTGTTTCAGTTATCTTCACTACACCGATAAGCACGCGCTAGTTGGCTCTCCAATTTGAAAGCCAGCCCGACCGAGCTATTTTCTCACGAAATACTAGAAAAACCTGACAGCGTGAGGGAGAGAGTAAAGAGAAAAGTAGGCACTACGGGAATCCTGGGGGATGGTAACCTAAGTGATGGAGTGGACCAACGCCAGAGGGATCGCACGTGTATGAGAACAGCGCGGTGCGCGACATGCCAACAACTACCAACTAACAGGATCACTATATAGACATCCCGTTTGCCCCGGCAAATTCATTGCCTGCTAGGCACTGTTCTGGCTGGCATACACGCTGCGTTTATTACACCCCAGTGTATCGTTATCATTTTCCGGCCAATTTTGATTTTAATTGATTCTGTGGGGTTGTTAAGCTCCATGAAAGTTACAGTACATCACCATATGGCTAGGTGGAAAAATAAACAGTACAGTTATTGGCATTGGTTATTAGATTTTTATCTAACTAGTCCATACGCGTGCTTTCTCAGTCGATGTATTATTTTATTACGTTTTCTTGAAACTGAACATTTTCCTTTAAAACGATGGACAATGGAAATTAAACCAAAGCTTTCTATATGAGAAAGCAAAAAATGGATGGTTCCTCTGTTTACTTCCATCTCTGCATTTATTTGGCCACTATCCGTTTGTACTGTAAAAGCTTTCTATCACATTCACGTGTTACAATCGATATACACATTTCTACATCACGAAAATTGGCTTACATATTTTTAGTCCTATTGTTTCCTCTCTGCAGCTACTTTTCTTTGCTTTTCCCTGGGATCTGCTTTGTGATATACTGGAGCGAAGGACCGATTTTTCAAGCCTCTAAGGGCTTTTTGTCAAATTACTTTTGTCGTCTATGATTTTTTTTTCTGGCCGGAAAAGAGGTCGAATAAAGAGATAGTCCTTTCGTATGCATCACACTCCAACTCACTTCGCTCTTCCGGGTTTTTGTGATTTTTCTAGAGCCACCTCACGCGACAAAATAGGAATGCCCCCTTCGAAATAACCTTACTGATGCCAAAATACAATACCTAAAGCTGCTCGTCGGTTAGCGCGAGTTTCACTTAATCCGGCACCTAATCAAAGAACGAATAAGCCAATGAGAATACTTATGTCGAAAATGTAAGATATTTCACTGCCTAAGTCTTTTAACCCCTTCGGTGACACGAACTCCTTACCGCCAATAATCTAATGCCGCACTACTGCGTTAATGCCGAAGGAGAGGTTAAGAAAAAGGGTGACCCGACTTTCGATCCGACGACATAATATTCCACAAGAATCTCCTGTAGATATATAATCCCTCACCGAAGTATCCCATAATAATAATAATTTTCTGAAAAATGAATTAAAAACAAGTTAATCTTGTTTCAAAATATCGATATCTCACTAGAGCTCATTTTCAGAAAATTCTCAAAAGTTGCTCTCATACACCGTATTAAATTTTTTTCATTACTGCGCTGAAATGACGTGTTTTCGGTCAGAAAAAGCGGGAGGTAAGTGACCGTGAGCAGTGCGCATGAGCGGCGGGCAAAAATACGGACCAAAATTCCCTAGGCTATGTTGCTCACTTTTGTTGCCCGGCACGCCGTTCACAGCATGACCACCGCAGCGCTCGCAGCGACACAGAGCAGTGCCATTGTGTATGGATGAGCGACCGGCGGTTAAACGTTCACCATTAGACTGTCAAACTACAAAAACAAAATGTCGGAACCAGAGGAGAGCGAGAAGGAACACGGTGTCTGGGGCACGCCTCCAGAGGTGCTAGGATTATGCTAATTAGACCACATTAAAATATATTCTGTGTAACATTATCGGTTTAGTACTACGGTTATATTTATTTTTCAATTAAAATTATGTACGTATACAGTGGGGGGGGGGGGGGGGGGGGGGGGGGCTCGCCCCCTCGAACCCCCACTGGGGCCTCGCCCCTGGACCCAACCAAGGGTTCCGCTCCTGTACCCCATTACATTCGGAAGGTCCCGGGTTCGAATCCCGGCACCGATCAGCAAAATACTCTTTCCGAATGTTGATTGTGAAGAACGGAGCGCCGTTGTTTGATTTTTTTTTTTCTAGATTTCAAAGAAATATTTATTTGATTTAAATGAAATATTCTTTTTGAATTACGAAGAGAACATTTCATTGCCTTTAAAGAAACATTTGCTTGAGGAGCGCAATCGAAGGGACGTTTTCATTGATTGCAGGAAACGGTGTCTTTGATTTAAAGGAACGATTTCCTTGACGGCATCAGATCCACCACTGGTTGACTCGAGCACGTCTGTCGCGCTGCGACAGTCGTCGGTACTGGTCGGATCGCTGCGTTTCAATGTTTCTCACGGGAGCCGGTCTCAGCGAGTACGCGGAAATTTTTGAAGTGAAAAATTGATTAATAAAAACTCACAGAAACGTTTTCTGGTATGGAGAGTGATTTTTTAACCTAACGTCTGCCGTTTAGCGGCACGCGATTTTATAGGTTAGGCTCTTTGAAAACAAAAACACAGAGTTCCTTGTTTGAAGGAAAAAATTCCTTAATTCAACGCCACTACATTCCATTGAATTCCTCATCATTCAAAGAAAATATAATATTAGAACAAGTATATTTTTTCCTTGATTTTAAAGAAATGTTTCTTAGGTTGGGATTTCAAAGAAATGTTTCTTTAGGTTGGGATTTCAAAGAAATTCCTTTGAATCAAGGAAACTTTTTCTCTCGGTGTGCATATGTGGATTTGCTCGTAGACGGTGTAACAACTGACACAGATTTTATTTGAAACAATTGTTATTTGCTTCTTGTATTTCGATGGCATTATTTTCGCAAAAGCAAGGGGATATATTGATATAGGATATTTGTAGGATGGAATATTATAGTTGTGGCATATTTTGGTATAGGAGATTTTGAGTGGGATATTTTTGCACGGGAGAGAATTTTGGGGATCAAATGTCGGGTAACCAAGAAAGGGACTACCATAGTACACTGTTCCGACTATAACAGATACTCGATTAATTCTCCCTACAGAGACTGCTAATGACGGCTTCTTCGGTAGACAGAATAGTAAATGCATTTCTCTTCATGCGTGTTACGCTTAAAATTAAAAAATCGATCTCAATCTAATCCATGCATCAATCGAAAAGGCAATTAGCGTAAGATATCAATCGATAAATACTGGGAGAATTGTTTCCAGTATTGCTTCATGTTACTAGAGCACCAAATAACCTCCGATTCGATTCATTAATTTACATTGACGGTACTGTCAATCGCACGACGGTTCGTTCGAATCCCGAAAATTGTTAACCTGGGGCTATCCAGACGGTCCATTATCATCGGTATTGTGTTAGTGTGTATCGAATTATTGTCCAATTGTTCCCAGAATATGTGTCGGTCAACGCATCTATGTTACTCGCTTACACAAGCTGAACGAATTCAATTTTACTTCCCTATTACACTACAACGAAAGTAAACAAATCCACCACGTAATTCACAGCCTAACAGCTTATAGTCGAGAATACCATACCCTTTAATATTAAGTGAGGATAACAGATAATAAATCCGCTTATGCGATTCAAAAAGTGCTCGTTTTCTGCCAAGAGTATAGTATAGTATAGTCTAGTATACTATGGTATAGTATGTTTATTAAGATGCCGAAATTTTACATTTCCCAAGAACCAAAGCAAAGAGAAGTATACAATCGACATAGAAGATTATGGGAGAGAAAATTATATTCTCCTTTCACGAATGATCTTTTTAAGAATTTCCATTTTATTGTAAGTCTGATGTGAAAAAAAATGCAGAGAATGAAGAATTGATGCAGAGCCAAATATCCCATTCGATTTCGACAATGGACGTGTGTGTCATTTTAGAAAAACCTGCATTTGTAGCCCTGATCCCAGAGAATGTAGATACTAAAGGCTGCTTTTCATAGAGACTTTGGTTGATATCTCTGTCTCTTTTGCACTCGCTCTCCTTCATTCTGTGGTTCAAGAGGACAATGGGACTACCAGGGACAAAGAATACTTTTATGAATAAGAATAATAGAATTTATATTCACCCCGTAGTTTCGAAATGTCTGCAGTTATTCGCGAATATACGATCACCCTGTAATATGATCTGAGGTTGTCCGTGAGTATGTAATAAAAATTATTCGCACGAGGGATATGCATTGTCATTCTCATCACCCCTGAACTTCTACAAGAAATTCAGGAACGCCGGTTTTACATACCGAGATGATAATACCCTTCTTCAGTGTGAAAACCCTGCTATGGATTTATTTTTTGGTCGTACATGCGATTGCGAAATATCAATGTCAGAAGATTAACGATGTCGTGCGTGTACATGTGTAAGGGGTTGTAGGAGCGAAAAAGGTGAGTAGTATTCGATAAATCACCGGTGACCTCACGGTTTTCCAGTCGGTAAACGAGATCCTTCTTTATTGTGGATTTTCTAGGACCATACCCTACACAATATAATATGTACATCCTAGCTTTGTACCGCGAGCCATATAATAAAAACCTTGAGAGTCGATAATAACATGACATTTTTTAAAAGCACTTAGCGTCTCTTAATACGCCGCCATGACTTACAACGTTTCTTCAGTCACATCCAAGGGGTCTTGAGGAATATAATTTTACTGAAAATTACAGAACGATGCTGTGATAAATACATAGAAGCGATTCCATCGCAATTCAGCAACCAAATTTTCGTTGTTTTCTTCAAAATATTTAAAAAACTGGTTTTTGTCATTTTAAAAACTTCGCCAAGTTTCCATACGATGGACTAGAATTATGGTGAAGTATTAGAACTTTTGTATTTTTTATTTGAACGACCCTATCTTGGGAAGGTTTTCTCTTACATACTTTTCTAGAAAATGGAAATGCATGGAATTGTATGGCCTGCGACGAAGAAATTGATACAGATTTTTATCGTATATATTAGGTTAAATCAACTGAAAATTTCCAAATAAATATCAATACTAATTTTGGCTTCGTTGAAGACACTACTTTTCAGCTCTATGAATTTTCCCAAGTTCTATACATGAATTCGAAATTTTAGAGATTAAGAGAAGAAGAATATTAAGAAAAAAACATTAACAATTTTCGTTGCGAAAACCTCGATATATTTGAGCTAAATTGATTTTCTTAAATTATGTATATGAATAGTGAGTGTTAAGAACATTTTTTGTAATGGCTAAAGTATTATTATTCAATGACATGGTGAATTTTCAAGAATTTTACTGTAGAAAATAGCTTTCCCTTTTCAACAATTTGTAATCTCATTACAGAAATCATTCTTAACATTCGTTACTTATATACATATTGCGAGGATATCAATTCGGCTCAAAAATAGATTTAAAAACAAAATGGTTCAGGTTTAAAAATGACCAGCAACTCCGAATCCCACTAAAAAAAAATCTTGGAAATCCATTATTTTTATACCGAACTTATCGAAATTCATTTGATTAAAAAGTACCTTCGGGGAAAAAATATTGATAATTTTTTCACCAAATTTGAGTTAATTCATTCTAAAATGTCCCATATCAAGCATTTTTTATGTTTTTCCTGTGTGTCATGAAATTACACACACATCTATTTTTCAGAAATGTATGTATGATAAAACTGATAAAAAATGTTAAATTCGAAAATTTCATCAGATTTCTATTTCATCGTATCCAAATTTAGTGAAGTTTCGACAATAACAAAAACCGATTTTTTGGGGAAATACAAAATTTGGTGTTTCAATTTCGTCGGAATTGCTCATATAACAGTGAGCTGGAGGAGTTTTGAATTGATTAATTGACTCAGCGCGTACCATTCGACATTATAGATACACTTTTGTTTGTTGCACCATTTATTTTTTTCAAGAGACAAATCAATTTTTCGTGTTACATTCAACAAAAACGAGCGACTTCTCGATTTTCGGTTAGATTGTATAGACAGTACCAGAAAAAAAAAGACAGTCAAGGTTTTTCGTTATCAATGATGAATTAGATTCTACCGGCAAGAGTTTTCCGAGACTCCGGGATAAAGTACATTTCATAAATGTCTACAAAATAAGAGATAACCCGGAGGCGGCATTCAGGTTGAAATATATACCACGAACACGCGGTGAGTACTAGTGATTTTTAAATTGAGTTGCAGCGTGAGATAGAAAAGAGTGTGCTGAGCACGTATACTAGCTGACATTGCTGTATGAAGGCCCGGCAAATTAGTCTATCTCGGTTGGCAGTCCTGGTTCTCTCGCTCCGTGGTGAAGGGCGGCGCGCGGAACCTCCAGGCTTTCAAGTACGTCGAAGCTTTCTCGGGTAGTATATTTAAGTACTTTTCAGCAGTGGCGGAGGGCCACAACAAGAGAGTCGTGCGGAAGTAACGTTGGCGACTTCAAGTACTAAATGTTAAAATGCTCTGGTAACCTGATATGGGGCTTGCAGTGGCCGTTCTATTGCACGACGCAAATTATGCATAGTCGCAAATGAACAAAAGTCGTATCGGCATTTCTGTTCCGACACCCCCAAAAGCGACTAATATACATTCTGGCCAATACTTAGATTATTAAGGCAATCGAACATCACTGTGTAAGCACATAGAACTGCCAGGGGACGGATTTCGAATTAGCTTACATATGACTATCTCGAAAGGTTTGGTCAAGTAATTCAATTCCAATATAATTGATCATTACGGAAATCTATACGTAGATTTCCGTGCTGAGCCATTGAAGTTCACATTTTTGTGTGCCGTTTGTACACCCCAAACTGGTGTACAAGGTTCACTGTTGAAGACACTGAAATTCATGTATGGAACTTCTTTTGCAGATACGGTATAATTAATTTTATTTGATATTTAATATACTATATCTGCTATATATTGAATTTTATTGAATATACGAATATTTTGTAGAACGCCAATAATTATACCGTGCCATACAACTTGTGTGGAGTGTTGAGTATACTATGTATTAATTTTGCAACTTTTTTTTTTGTATGAATCAGTCTACCAACTATAAACAAGAGTTTGTATCTTTACTCTCCGATTTAATGGTAAGATTCTTACGGTTAAGTATACCCTCAGTGTAGTTCACATGAATTCTTTAAGATTTTTTCTCGCTACCCTGCAGGTTTCTTGAAGGTATCGAATCATTGTGATTTTAAAATCACCATTTCAATACAAAATTATTATTTCCCGGAAAGCTGTGAGATCACGACATATTCCTATATGGAAAAGTCTCAGCTTCAAAGAATAAATACTGCCGTTTTATTTCGAATTTTTCAAAGCAGTAAGAATTAACAAACTAGTCGTAAAATAGTTTTTGAAGAAGGTCCGCCACTTTAATTACAATCCTATTTTAATTCCGGAAAACTGAACATTTTTCACATAACATATGTCAATTTAAGGCTGCGATCCGAATGGGATTTAGTATTTTCATGGCCGGTAGCAAAAACATCGCAATTTATATTTTGCGTAATGACACATTTTTTCATGGTTTTGTGTTTTTTTTTTTATAGTTAAGTATGATTATTTGTCTATACTCTTGAAGCTGTACTCGATCGTACGAGAAAAAAAATCTGTTAAATATAATTTTTATTGAGCCTAGAGAATTTTGATAAGCTGCTCAGATTCCGTTGTGAAACTTACAAATTTTGTATGAAAAAACTCTCAGTAAAAAAAAAGGATAGAGTTGTAATTGAAGTGACGTAAGGTCCTCAACACCCTGATTTCTATTAATTTGTTGATTTTTACTGCTTTAATAAATTCGGAAGCAAGCGACAGAATTATAACTTGAGGCTGCGACTTTTTTTACATAGAAACTAGGGTTTACCTATGTGGGCGCTAACGCGCCCGGGCTTGTTTCGGGTGTCAATTTTGACATTTGACATAAACAAAAAGATTCAATGTGTGATCGGTTCCAGTCCTAGACGGTCTAACGACTGCGACGACTAATCACAGCACGAATAAAGGGTCAACAATGAAAATATCAAATCTTCGATATTTTCGAGATGTCTCGTGACCCACCGACTGTTTAGCGAGAGATATGTCGTGATCTAACATTTTCGCGAACCATGAATCCTGTATTGAACAGATGATCTTAAAATCGTAATGATTTGATACCTTGAGGGTAACCTAGGTTATTTTCAAAGAGATTTAACTTAAGAAAAAATTTAGCTCAACATTATTATTTTTTAAATATTTAACCTAAATCAGAGAGAGCGAAGATACAATCTCTTGTCGATGATTGGTGGAATCACCACTATATTAATTAACATGTGTATGTAGAATGTAAAGTACGCATATCCGTAAAAAAACTTCAAATAATTTACATTAATACTCATACAACAATGTCAACAGTGTTGATCACATTGTAGAGCATAGGTTAATCTGAATACCTAAGATGCCTGTGTAAAAAAGGTCCCTCAAACTATCTGCTTAAGTGGACACATTTCCAGCGGCAAACTATTGATCACTCAAAACACGTGGAAAATCTCAGAAAATTTTTTTTTAGTCGCCAAATTTAGAGAATACCTGCGAATATAACATTCCTGAGGCTGGTACAAGTTTTCATTAATCATCATTAATTCATTAAGACCCTTACCAGCGTTATAGTTCTTTCCTGATCTACTCAGTAAGAGCTCAAAAAAAAAAAAAAGTCGGTCATTACCCATTTTATTCTTTGTTCCCTAGATTTTTCAAAAACTTGCCTTCTCAACTGCGCCAGAAATATTAGCGAAGTAATTATTGGTGCGTATGCTACATAAACGGTTGAATCATTTCATTAATTTGCTAGAACGGAGCTAGGAATGGAAACACTGGCTTCAACGCCATGTGCACCGGATGAGTAAGCAACATAATTGTCCGACAGATATCACTGAATAATAAAGTCTCATTTCTTCATATACGGCTTCTCAAACATAATGAAAACTCGAAATTAGCTTTCTAACAATCTCATGACTCTGTGTTTTTATTGGTTATCCAATGTTACTCAATCAAAGCGTTGCATAGCATGTCGAGACCACACTCAGAACAATGTGTGGCTGACACTACTATGTGACATCGCCATTGCCTGAGAGGACAAAAATGCTTTTGTGGGTCTGAAGGTAATGATGTAAGTCTAAACGGCAACTAAATTATGGTATCTATGACTATTTATATAGTAAGGCTCGCTCCTACATTATTAGTCACGCAAGATGAACGCTAAGATTCATATAAGCAGATGGAAAAAGAACTGGGAGATAAAGTAAAATAAGCATAAGCTTTAAAAAGCTTCTGGACCCTTGGTTACAGCTATTATTTGACATAGTTGTCTCCTAAGACTACATGGTTCCCGCAAAAATAAAGAATGTAACAGGCAGCTAAATGATGGTACCTATGACTATTCATGTAGCCGAACTTACTATATTAGCCAATGTTAACTCATGAATTTTTCTCAGTGCACAGTCACGCAACATAACCCCGAGGATTCATAAGCATATAAGTAAAAAATTAGACGATTAGACGAGAAGAGCATCAAGGTTGAAAAGCTTCTACATGACGCTAATAAAGTCAACTTTAACTAATTATTGGTGGGTCCTTGTCCCACCAATCACGCCAAGAAACTTGAACATGTCCGCCGGAAGATTTTGCGTGTTTAAAGTAAACGGCCCACTTTCGGTCATAGTCCCAGTTTTGGTCAAAGGTATCCCTAGATCCCTAGAAAACTCCAACTATTCCACCATTCTAGGAAGACACGATATTTCAAGTCCGTCAAGCCAACAAGCTTTTTGGGACAATAAAATGATCTATCCTTTCTATACAAAAAGGAATAATGGGTCACCCCAATCAACTGGCATGGTTTAATACGGTCCAAGCAAATTGGCTGAGTTAACTAATTTTTGCGTCGCCTGACAACCTAGTTGGTTGTGTCACCCAGTTCGTTGTTCACCATCTTATTGAGTAATTTATTGAACCGATCAACTGATTTTCCCCCCTGGCCATTGATTTGGTTTTGTAACTAGCTAGGTAATTTCCCCAAACAATTTTATCGGTTGAAGCCTATCCGGTTAATTCGTTTTTCCGCTTGTACGAAAAAGTCAATGGCACCGTAGTCAGACTATACCTTTAAGCAACAACGTTGATATAGTTGTAGCAACACAGAAACTGCGCAGTTTTTCAGAACCACGCTCGGAGATTTCAAGTTCTTATGCGAACATCGGAAAAAGAATAATAAATTTCGAATAACACTGTAGGCTGACGTATACTCTAAAAAGCAAGCGTGTTGCAAGTGTGTTATTTCCTAGCTTTTACATCGTGATAACTTTTTACACACTTATAAGCGTGTCACTCATCCATGGTAACGATGTATGCCCATGGAACGCTCGTAACGGTCTGAAAAAGCGTTACAATGTAAAAGGGGGGACTTGTACGAAAGAATTTTCCCTTTCGATTTTTTCTTCTAAATGTAATAAAACTAGTGCAAACAGAATGAATACCACAATAATTTTTGAATATAAATTTGAATATAAATTTGAATATAATTGAAGCGGTGAAATCAATAGAAATAAAATAAAAAAATAAATAAACAAAAATAAGAATTTAGTTTAAGTCACTAGATAGGAACCATGGGGTTGACGTTGGGATATACAGCGTTGACAAAAATTGGCTTCAAACTGCGAAATATGTAAGTATCGCTATACACGCTTCCTTACAGCATACACGAGCCTCTAAATTGTAGTGTTGTATTCTCAGAGTGCGGGAGGATCGATAATGGTCACAGCCCACATTCCGCCTTGTTCATAATCGTTTCAACGAAAGAGAAAAATAAAAAAAAACGAATAAAGAGGAAACAAGCAGGGACCGAGGAAGGAAGGGGATGAACGAGCGAAGTGCGCAGTATAGGGCGGGCATAGTAGAGGAGTCGAGTTGAACGGCCCGACTCCATGGCACCCATATACGATCATAACATATTGCAATATGATATTATGCGCAACTCTCACAGTATGACAGGGTATTATCCTCACGCAGCACAAGATTTCCATATTTCAGGCAACCTGGTATTACGCGAAATCAGCTGTGCCGGGCGAGAGCCCCAATGCTGCAAGCACAGCATAGTGATACGGGGCTTGAGCTCGCGATAGAGGCTGACCATTTATTCGCTCTGCAACTGCCATTCCGTAAGAGCAACGGTCAGCGTGATGTGATGATATAATTTGTTTATATCTCAATTTGACTCTCCACCATCCTGAGTAAGGTTCCATTGATTTTCTTTTTTTTAACACCAACTAGGAAGAAGAAATTTTAGTCGTCCATTCAACAGGATTTCTCAATTTGTTGTATCTAAATATGAATAATCAGTTTTTTTTTGTCGAATAAAACCTATTATTTATCGGTATAAGGTATTTATCGGTCATTCGCCGATAAAATAAGGGAAATCCCCAGCCAAATGACCCGTTTTGTTGCATCGATTATTTATTTTCCTATTAAACTACTTGTAATTCAGGAAAAAACAAAGTAGTAAGAATATCTAAACACCCTATAATGGAATCTAATGACTTTTATCTATTCCGGTATCTACGTGAAGGTTTATTACTCCAACACCATGATTCAAAACAAAAGGATCAAAACACATTTAGGGAAAATAGAGTTATCCATTAAATCTCTTACGAAACACAAACGAAAATAGAAAACACGATTTTACGGAACTCTTATCAACCCAGAGGCAAGGATTACTTATTACTCCCGCCTGCACTCAATTGCTCGATTGCGGCGGAGACCTAGCTTGAAAAATCAATTAATGCTTGTAGTGATTATTGACTTTGTTAATCTATGTACTATTATGGGAATATTTAATTTCAATTTGTAAATAATTGCGATAAGAAATATTTACATGTATATAATAAAATACAGAGTATGTACACATACATACACAAATAATACAATGATAATCGGTAAATTTATATTCATTTAATACGGCATAATTTGAAAAGCAAAATGTACCGAATTATAAAATGTCATGGATAACAATTGAATACAAAAAAAAACAGCATATGAATTAAGTCGTTCGTAAATTGTCTTTTAAGTCAATTAATTGACATATCACGCAAAACCCATACGTTCATAATGTCAAACAATCGTTTTACAATATAAATCGAGTCACGCAAAAAAAGGGTTAACAATCTTCTATTGTTAAGTATTTCTATTTCTGTCAATCACTCGGGAATTCCTCAATTAAACGGCGTTACATTGAAAAAAAGAAATACTTATCTCATGATTCTCATGATGTGTTATAGATTTGCTTCAAATATCGTTCAATCCTGGCCAGGAATTATACACCCTTCGAGATATCCGTCGTGTATTAATTCAACTAGTAAATTAAAATATAATATGAAATATAGGACGAGTTAGTAAGGCGAGCGCTCGATAATATCTCTTGAGTATTTCTTGGCATCGGGGATATAGAAACCATTCTCTTGAAAAATCCCCTCCATCGATAAATTTGAGTGAGGATGGGGAACTAATGTTTGGGCAGAAGTCATGAATAATAATTAATCCCCGCACAATTTCAATCACTACATGTTTCAACAAGATCGTAGAAAAATCCGTTATCGGTTTTGTATGAAAAATAAGTTATATTTCCCGCTTTCATTTCAAGAGAACGAATTTCTAAAGATAGTGGGTCGATCAAGCGTAAAAAAGTTCACGAGGATATAGTCCTTACCCATGCTGATACGAATTTATCTTATTGTGTTACACTCCATAAAAGAGGGATCTGACTCCTGAAGCATAAACTTGTGAAGTATACAACATTTGTCTAGATAAAACTCAATTGATCATTGGAGGTACATAACGCAGACATTTTTCAAAAATATATATAACATCCTTACAGGAAGCAGGGCCAATCGACCTCCTCAGCTCCAGTTTATTATTTTTTTTTCCCTGCAAGAAAGAGGCTGAAGTGGAGGTAGGTCATAGAATAGGATACTCTAAAGCTGGGCGAACGCGATGGCGCTCCCACGGGTGCGATATTCGCATACGAAATGGCGCGTTTACTTGCCCGCTCGGCCGACAGTCCGCAGCGATAAGATATAAGTCGACCTTCGGTGGCGATCCGCGTTGGCCATTTGCATAATGCAGCCCCTCGTTATGCGCCTATTAACCTCTACGCGCGTCTCTATCTCTCATTCTCTGATCCTCTACGACCCTCTCGCCTTTCCGCCTAACACTCCTACCAACATGTTCGAGGGCGATGGCGAACGGTAGAATATGGAGAGTTTGTAGACTCTTAGCAGTGGGGATACGGGGATAGGGAGTTTACACCTCTCACACCATCTCACCAGCGAGCGGCCTTCTCCCTAATACAATAATGCTTTATCGTCCAGACACATCGAGTAGAAACATGCAGAGAAAGAATTGCCAAACATAACGATATTCTCACGATCACCTCGCATGCAAATTCATATGAATTTTTATTAAGCTGCCCCATTTTTCAAACAAAATAATCTGTCCCTTGCCAAAAAACATTCAAATTGAGTATATGAAAATCTTGAACCTACATTGTAAAAAATGATTGGCTCTTGCCAGATATGTATAATCGCGTCTATATTTTTCATTATATTCATGAATATTCTCGCTCGAGCGATGCCCATTTCTGTTGTCAATATCGCTCTGCTGGTCGGGTTTTTAGTTATGACAACTATACGAGGATTTTTTCGACATAATACGCACTAGTCACTAAAAAAATAGTACGTTAGTCGAAGTCGGTAACAATCACAGTGATCACTTAGATTCGGAGACCCACGCGCAAACACTTTACAGGAAGAAATATTTGGTTGTGACAATTACATTTTAAATTTGCTGTACGAAATATCTTTAAAATCAGTTGCCCCAACAATTGGTTTACACAAGATTAATCACCTAACCAATTCAATGGTTGAACCTCCCATTTAAATCGTTGGTACGATAATTCATTCGAGCTCTAAGGCAAATAGAATAATCGATTGGTTGTCTCAACTCCACGTGTAAAGAGAAATAATCGTTCACAATCAAAAATCCAAGGTGGCAAACGCTGCTGCTGTGGACTTTTTCTCGGTATTACATATTATAGTGTTAATAGTAACACTTTTCACGGTGTAAAATTAACACGGGCGGTTCCGTTAAATTTATTTCCGTGGTAATTTTCTTTTGTAATACCGTTGCGTTACTGTTACACCGTGGGCGGTGTCCGCTTCACACTCGCTAGTAACGAATCGGCACTGATCGGTGTGATGGGGCGGGGTTGAAGTTCCGAATGGTAAATACATGAATGTCTAAAATTCTGGAATTTAATATCTCCCCTACATTTTTGGCGTGGAATATTAATTTAATATCCGAGAGAGGGCAGCTGATCACTATTTTCATACTTCTTTGTTTCTATATATTTTGTTCTTGTTCATCTTCCTGCTCGCCTCAGCTGTCTTCTTCGTAGTTGGTCGTCATCGTTGTATCGTCAAACAAAACATACGCTGTTTGAAATCAGTGACTTATAATTTTCTAATAAACACGCTCTGCTAACAGTTTTCTAGCGAAATTCGTCAAAAATGTAAGTGAGATATTAAATTTTGAAATCTTAGACCTTCCAGTATCTACCATTCGGAACTTTGTCTCCGAGAAGCGAAGCAATCGGGGTTACAGTTCCGAATAGTAATTGCTGAAAAGTCTCATATTCCGAAACTTAATATCTCACCTTTATTTTTAACGAAATGTTTTCTAGCGGATTTCGTCAAAAATGTAGGTGAGATATTAAAATTGATGATAATCATCCTTCCTACAACCTAGAAATTTGGTAGTGCAAGTTAAGAGGACCAAGTCACTCAAATTTTTGACCGAAATTCGAAAAAAATACAAGAATTATAGGCACTTCAATAATTTCGTAAATGTGGAATAGCGTGTTACTGGCGATATTCCACGGTTCAGCTACGTGAATGACAATACAACAATCGTGTGGCTTACAACACCGAGGTACAATAAAAATGTGCTGTGTGCGGTCGATTATTACCGACCGAACACAAATTGATGCACTTCTGATTTTCGCTGCTGGCGCATACATTGAAATTATTCCGTGTATGCCGCGGAGACGCAGTGGTGTTTATTTTACTGCATTACAGGTATGAAAACGCATGTAAACAAGAACGTTCACTTTTTTTCAAATACTTTTTTGTTTAGAGCCCGGGAAAAGTTTTCGGGAGTGGAATAAAGTCCTAAGAGATGAACGGTATTATGAATAATCTCTCGGCAAAACGTCAGAAGAACTCTCTGGGTTGCGTTCAGAAACGTACTCTCAGAACGATAGAAAGAGAGAGAATGACGGGTCTGTGTGTATGTCTGAGAGAGATGCTTGATGACCGGGTATGATTGCTAAACGTGGTCCAGGTATTTTCCGTTGAGCCGTCATTTTATTCAATTTTTCTTTAACCAAGAAATCAATTAACTATAATCCAAATTTCATATATTAAAAAAAATTAAAAAAATAAATAAAAAACTGTTCAAATAACTTTTTTCGACAGAAATTGAAAGCAAGAAAAAATATTATAAAATATGTGGCATAGAGCTAATGTCGACAAGAAATTTCATTCTGTACCAATTTTTGAAGTCCATTTCCCAACACCTACATTTCTCTTTGGTTGTCGTAAACTTCAGACCAAACCAAATGGCAGAAAATGGGTTTTGCTGGATCATTCTGTTCCCAAGGCATCCCAGATTAAATATAGGCTTTTGGGCTGCAGTGAAAATTTAACTAATCACAGATCGATATGTGGTAAGATTTTGGAAAATAAACATTTTTTTACATATTAAAATTGATGACTTTATTTTACAGGATCAGAAAAAAAACAAATCCTATATTTAATCCGGAATGGCTTCTCTTAGCAACGAGATGATCCATCAAAACTCATTTTTTGCCATACGGTTTGATCTAAAGTTCACGACAAATGAAAAAATTTCAAGTTTTTGCCATAACCTTATGGAGCACTATATCACTGCACATAATTGCACAATTATAGTGCTTGAAGTATACTGTTAGTGGTTGAAATTAATTTAGTTTGTAAATAGTATGGGTATTTTAAAATTATTGTTTTATATTGACATTTTCCAGCTGACTTTTCAGGTGGCTTATTTAACACACGGTGAACGTATGAAAAACTTTTTTTTTTCTATGATTTTAGTACATAATGCTGGCGACAAAGGCCATCTTGCAATTCGTGTTGTTCTTGCAACACCTTAACGGGAGAACGGTTTTCTCGTACAGTATAAGACCTAGGACAAAAAACCACATGAATTTATCTTCTATATATCATGAGCAATAGATGTATGTAGGGTTTTTCTGATTCTAAACAAATTTCGGAGAAATAGTGTACTACTGAAAATAAATCGATTTTTTGTCCGAAAAAGAGTGGTCGATTATTGAAAAAAAATCTTATACCAAATTAAAAAAGGGCTAAGAACTTCTATAGAGAATGTTATTGTGGAGCCACCTCAAAATTTCTAACCGATCCATGCAGCGACGTTCAACTAACCTGTTCTCCCAGTTTGTAAAAAGTGCCTTCGAGAAAAGAGCTTTCAAAGTTTTACGCTCACACTGAGCGCTGGCTCTAAGACGTGGAGCAAATCCGATAATTAAGCGTTTTGAAAATTTGTTTTAGGGTAGGCCCAATTGTATATTATTGTTAGAAAATTCAAGCATTGTTTAAGACGGAAACAATAAATTTTTCAAAATTCTAGCGTGGTGTTACCTCTCAAACATGTTATGGTTGCTCGAAGTTAGCCACCGTTCAGCTGCCACCGCTATACTGTTTCGCTCTCGCAAGGGGACGATGTGAGGGGCAAGGGTTCAGCTATTAAAACTTAACAACAACACTGTTATGCCAGCCCGGGCAAAAAAAAGTCTTAAAACAGTATTGAATAATGTATGAAAAGTATAATATCTCGAGCATGATACATTGGATTGAATTAACAGTACAAAGTATTAAACCGAATTATTAGTTTTCAAAGTTCAGGTCGATGTGTCCATGGTTTTTGGTGTCCAAGTTGATATCTCCGTAGCTTTCCTGTTCCAGGTCGATCGATTTATAGTTTTACCTATATTATTATACCTGGACATAGAAATCCATGGAGATATTGACCTGGATCAATACGGTGAATCAATATGGATGGAATAAAAACCATGAAAATATTTACCTAGACCTTGGAAACTAATAATGCGGCGAAATAGGCAATTCCCCTACAGTCCAATCAATTACACTCGAGATATTATACTATTCATACTTTTTTAAAGAATGTTTTAAAACTCCCCTTTTTGGGCGGGACTAGACTCCAAGTATAGTTCTAAATGGCGAATATTTAGTTGACGAGGCCATTTATTTTTCTCAGTGTAAGATCTAACAGTTCATTGGATGTTAAGACTTCAATTTGAAATTTATTTCACTGATACGAACGTTTTTCTTTCACAAATTGTAATCCAATGATGAGCGGTTTGTGAAGTTTACTCGCAAGCTGACCTGCGTGAATGAATGCATACGTGCATACCATTTACGCGAACCGCGGAGTACGGACGTGGCCGTATATAGGCAGACAAGATACAGACACGTGTACTTGGCGCACCTATCTTCCATCACAGCAAAAGCTTCTCCCTCACAGTCACTTTTACTACATACTTAATAATAGACATCTATCCTATTTATGACGCTGCGTAGACGTGTATCGGTGGTACACCACCGTGTTATTATCGTTTGCCACACTAAAGTGCTACGCACGTAAATGCATAGCATAGCAGAAAGTGAGGCAAAGAGTAAATGTGCTAAAAGCGGTAAAGCGAGAGTTGACCCAGGTCATATTCTAAAGCAAGTGCTGAGAGGTAATTTGAAAATTACAAGAGACAGGTGTATGAATACATTTCATAGTCAATTTACATCATTCACGAGATAATCAATGATCGTATATTGTTCATTTGATGTCGAAATGTAGCCATTGCGGACTGATTTATTCTGTTAATTATTCCCAGATATACGTAAATTTTAATTGAAAATGTTTTGTACGAAGACGAATCTCGAAGTATTTAGAAATAGCGTAACCGACATTGGGATTTCGAGCGTACGGCTTAGTTAATCGTCAGAGTTGAAGAAACTTAAGAAACGCTGACAAAGCAAGTGACGCAAGTAGATTCGCCGTAATTTCTAGAATCCGACTGCTCACCATCCCCTGTGCCTACGTGATTCATTTATTTCCCGTACAGAACGTCTGTACGATCAGTACTCCACGCGGTAGACTCTCGTTTGGATATAAGGTCGGGGTTAGGAGTGACCAGGGATTTGTCTTGGGCGATCCACAAGTTAACGAAGGAGAAACAAAACCAAAGCGCGGACGTGCGTCGCCAGACCGTTCCCGCCTTTGACAGAAGCCTTGAATCCTCTGGGTCCAATTAATCGGGACTTCGAATTGTTCCTGACGATTCTCCAGTCCCTTGAGTTTTATATCTCATTTTTGCATTTTCCTTAAGCTTGCATTATTGTCTGTCTGGAAGCGCACCCTTTTACAGAATGACCAATAGTTTATCTACTCTGACTGACAGTGATAAAAATATTTTAACATTTCTAGTCGAGTAGCAATATCATTTATAGTAACACTGAATATTCTTTCGAGTATAACAATGTTAGAAATAGAATCGACGATGCTGAGCTGAATCAACTGTTCGAATAATAATGGCGCTTTCTCGCTACGTTGACAAGCTGTCAGCGTGTCGTTCTAATTACAGAGAATACACGACAAGAATTATCATATCAGAGGATAGGAAGGTCAGCTCTTAAAGTAAAGCGATCTTCGGATAGCAACAATGCATATTGTAGAAGTAGTGAAAGCACTATTTAGTTTGTACTCCATAAGGGAATCACCTCTACCAGCATGAGCATGAGTAGAGACTATTACAACAGCAGCAGCACTGTCGAGCACGTCCTGGTCCTCCTCCTCTTCTCAGTTGCAGGCCTCAGTTGCGCCGGCTCACATTAGTGTTCAATGTACCCAAGCATTCACGTGTCAAATTTGCTCGACCCAGCAGGGTGTGCTTGTATAGTTAGGTTCATATGGGTTCCTTCATGCTGACTCCACGCATAAAGACAGATATCCATCTAAGCCAGTTCTCGCGTTATCCTGTTTTTAAACATGCTCGCAATAATACAGGAATTTCTCTCATATTCAGTGTCGCAATCGAGAACAATTCCGGTACTCTGACGTTTATTCCACACTCTTGTGAGTCTTTGCTCCGAGTAACGCATCAAGCGAGACAATACAAGAATGTGTTGAGTCCGAAAACAACTTCTCGCCTCCGACCAGCGAAGCTGGCATTACGTGTTTAATATCATAAATGTAGCCAAGGCTGATCCCGTTCTTGAATTAGACAGTCAAGCTTTTGTATCTTATCTATTGCATTTGACAGAATATTGAAAATTGAGATTCTTGCACGTTGCTCGAATGAATACTGGAATCAGCACGGATGGAAAAACCATGAAACTTCGGGTTTCATGGGTTTTAGGTACTTAGGCAAATAAATAACGTTAGTGAAAGTGGAGAAAAACGAGTCCGTTGAGAAAATGATTCACGATAAGAATGGCAACAAGAAGAACACTCAGCAATTTTAAGTGCATTATGACTTATTATTATTATTTTTATAAAACTAAAATCGAAAACCAATCCGTAATTTCAGCGTCAGGATAAGGAAACAAAACGCTTTCCAGGCTCTGCAGAGGAACTTTGCGCTGAGATTTATAGTGTGCTGTATGTGTTCTTTTCAAGATCTTTGAAATGAAAAAAAATATTCGTGAAACCAAGTTGCCTCAAGTTGTAGTATAGTTCATGAAAATTATTTTCGAAATCAATGGATGACAAGTGTGATGCGAGAAAACAAATAAACTGAATTTTTCAAATATGAATATAAAAATAGTCAAGATTAATGCTCAATCTCACTTGTTACTTTAGGACATTTCGTGTAAGCAAAATTATCGAAGTTCGTGTCAAATAATCGATACAAGTCTTCAATAAAAATGACTAATGCAAGCAAAATCAAACGAGACGGTAAAAATTCTCGTCTCAATTTGCATCACTACTCGGCAATATGGTTAAATTCCCCAAAAAGCTGGAGTATTTTCATATTACCATACTATTTAGGTTTAATCTCTAGGTTATTTCAGAGATCAGGTCCAAAAAAATTCTCTCCGTGAATAGTGTGTTGTCTATATCAAGATAAACGATGACGTTGCAAAGTTTCTTTTATAACGTTCGCATAGAATTTAGCACATGTGTAGAAATTCTATGTACGCACATATTAAGATGTGTGCATTCATTACATCTGAACAAATAAAGAGCTGTAAGCTCTTAAAGGGTTTACCAACAATGGAAGTTCGCGTGGCTTCACTGCCGCTAACACTGATTGTTACAATCCTCCGATACACCGAAGACGAATGTGCGTACATCGGAAATCCGAAGAGTTTTAGGTTATTATATTTAAGCCGTTGACTCAGCGGTAAATGAAGGCAGCAAGCACGGCAGGGGGACACCATCTGCTTGTGCAAGCCGTCACAGCATTCGCCGCAAACCAGCCGCTCTATTCGAAAGCCCGGGGTCAGATCCGAAAAGAACGGAACGGTAACGGAAGATAGTCTCATATTGCTGTACAGAATGAATGAACGAGGGAGAGAGAGAGAAAAGGTATTCGAATTTGTTAGATCTGCGGATTTCACAGTTCGCCCGAGAGCAACCGACAGCAAGACCACCGGCGAACCACCACTCGTACTCGTATAGACCAGCAAAATTTTAGTGGAACGGGATGGTTATTACCAGGGAGGAAGCGGGCGTACTGGTGGCCGCGCTGCGGCTGGCGGCACGTCGTTATCCCCCAAACTGACCCGGCTCCAGCTCTCCCGCTGGTTCAGTATCTGCACCATACGTTCATATTCGTACTACCACAAGTATACGTGCAACACACTTCGTTCTACTGTATACATGCGGATAAACAACACGGGTAGGTACCACCAATCGTCAGTTGGATCACATGCTCGTAGGAAAGTTTCTGTGACATAACAGAAACAGTGAACGGTGATGGAAGAGTACGTAATACACTATTTCCTCGCGGCGATTTTCTTCTTAAAAAATGTAGATAAAATAGAGTTTTAATGGTGCTTAGATATGTGGTTCTACCAGCGTAATCTTAGTGTGCACACTTGGTCTATACTAATATTACAGCTTCAATGCATCTGACTGCAACATGTGAGCAGAACCAATTGAAATGTTAATCGAATTGGATTGTACTCTATGATACAGGTATATGAAAATTACAGTACGTGAGCATTGCGATTGTCATTTTTATATACCAATATTGTATTTGTTGACAACGAGTGCGTCTGATAATAAATATATTGTTTATGCATCTGAACCTTCGTACCCGTTTACAAAGCTCGGTTAAGTTATCCTTTTCATTCCTGTCGAGGTGAGAAATGTATATATTACGATGAAGAAAAAATATAAATTAAGAGTTAGAATTTACTATCTACTAGAGAGCCGTTCAAGTATAGTTGAACCCCAATGGCTTGAATTTCAAAAAATCTGTATTGAATATCTTTCGCAACGATTACCGCTGTGTACAGGAATTCAGAAGGGGAGGAATCACCCACGATTCATACAGGAACTTGAATTTCAATATAACCCAAAATTCCTGGATTAACTAGAACTTCTTGATTACCAACAATTTTCAGATTAACCAAAACTTCTCGATCATCTGAGAAACGAGAAATTAATTATTACCGGCAATTCCGAATCAATCCAAATTCCTTGCTTACCCGCATTAATCGAATCAACTCAAATTTATTGATTACCCACACACTACAGAATAGCCAAATTACGTAGAATTCTCAGAATTAATGGATTTCCAGTGAATACCACACTTTGTTAAAATTTTGAGCTTACCCAGAACTCCCCGAATTGTCAGAATACAGGTGTTACGTCCTGGCTATTTTCCCCCCTTTTTAAAATTTAAGTACAATTTAACTTATAATTTGTTTTCAATATTTTCACATTCCAATCCCGGGTCGAAATCCTTATAAATCGTCTGATGCAGAGTTTGCATGAAATGTCACACCAGACATTTCGAGATTTGCGCATTGCGTTTGACACGAAGCTTGTGTCTTCATTCACCTTAATTATCACATAGTTCAATGCCATGCAAGTTTGGTCAGCACTCTTCGGGGCCTTCTGACCGCCATTAATAAACCCTCACTCTCTACTCAATCAAGCCTTCCTGGTTATCCTTAATCGTAAAAACTTTAGTCTTTAATCATATCTTGAACAATCAATATCTATTTATTCTTTAGCGTTTAATTTGTACAAGTTCCTCGAATTATTTAACTCAGTCAGTTCGTCTTTAATCTTTAAACTTTATGTTATAATTTATAATCGAATGGTGATCTCAAGGGTATAAATCTTCAAGTGTTCGTGCAAGTGAATTGTCCATGATGTATTATAAAAGTATATATTATTAATCATTTAAGTTTTCGTAAAGGTAAGAAGTTGATTTCAATCATTTATTGGTGAACCCCGTAGAAAAACTGATATTATAAATTAATAAGTGGCTCAGATTCAGTGAGACGTAACGCCCGGGTCACTTTAAGTTCGGGGAAGTCGAGAGAAAAAATAATATATGATTGGGAAAAATGGGAAACGCACAATTCGCGTAACGTAACTGAAGCTCATTAGATAAGTATCAGAATCCAAAATATTATTAGCACGAAAACGAGCACTGAATGCAAAAAGATTCATGTAGCACGCTTTAAAAATGTCTATCGGAGGAAATACAAGCCACGTTCGGAAGTATACGAACGTCTGTATCGAAGAAAACAAAAGGCGATTGAAGGGAAAACAAACGACGGTCAGATCGTAGATCAAGTGCGATTGCTTGAGAGAGGCGTTGAAGGATGCTCGGAAGCACAATGCAGAAACAAAAGGCGGTTGTAAGTGAATAACAAACATAGAAGTATGTTTCAGAGTCCATACTTATTTGTCTTATCAACACTCAACAGGAAAATATGAGTGTTCTGTGTTTTACTTTAAAAAACGTTATCCGCTTGTTGTATATATGAGCTCTGAACCATTGAAAATAGATCAGCTTATTCCAGCTCAACATGCAGAATTGTTGGCCGCATTTTGTCGCCCGGTGTTTTATTGGTTCACTCGATTATTTGTTCACAAGAATATACCATCACTCGATCATACTCATACGCGAAACTTATATTTCACCGTTTCTATTGTGATTTGTCAGCATAAGTGATTAGGTTATTCAAATGAGCCGGCCGAGAACTAGATTTAAGAGGAATGCGGAGCAAAAAAGGGTAAATAACATAGTCAAGTAACTAATACACACTGCAACGACAAGCATGAAAAGTATAGCACAATTTCCGTAACAAACCCTACTCAAAAAAAGCTTTAGCTGCAAAAGTAGAAAAATAATTTGACGAGAAAAAAGTTTTTGCTGCAGTGAGAGAGAAGCTTAACTTGTGTATTCGCTGGTGATTCGGGGCATTTTATTCTTTTCTCAAATTATCGATTTATCGGCCGATTTCTTTACCACACATTTTTCGCTGTCACATTCCAAGGATGTACCATAGGTCAAGCCAATTTTCGCAATTATTCTTTTTGCAGAAGAAGTCCTTGAATATATTCCCTATTAGGGTAAATCATTAGAGGCGAATGTCATCGAGTGTCAATCCCGAGACTTTCTGCTGCCGCTTCTGTCACGTCGAGAATGCTGAGCCGCACACGGCGTGTTCATAGAAAATAGGTATAGAACGGTGGCTCTCAATACTGATTGAGGCTTGAGGGAAGACTGCAGCAATAGCAGAGCAGACGAACTGTGATGAGCTGTGTGCGGCAGCAGCGCAGGGGCGGCAGACTGCCGGGCGGCCACTGATACTAAATTATTAAAGTTACTCGGTTGGCCGAACTATACATACCAGGGTTTTGTACGGCTCGGACGCTACGCGCCTTTGCAATTCACTAAACCCAACTCATGAGACACTGCACCATTCACTCCGTCGAAATTTTAGTTGCCCATAGGGAACTTAGAAAAATCCGGGATAGTGGCGGCTTATTCAGGGTACTCGAAAAAATTAAACCAAAATCTGGTCCAGTCAACATTGAATGCTGATATGGCAGGGGCGGGGGTGGTGAGATCATTCTATAATATAGAAAGATGGATAGACATTGTATTCTACACATGCTTGTGGTAGTTGTCATGGCGCGTAGAGTAGAATGCTCAGAAGGCCCAAGAAACATATTTGAAATCACCGAAAATCCGTTTGTTCGACGTGGAAATATCAGCCAAACAACACGCAAAATATCTGGGCATAAATATAGACAATAAACTAAACTTTCATTACCATCTACAACAATGTAAACAGAAAATGTCAACAAGAGCAGCACATTTCAGAAAGATAACATTCAACGACAAAAAAATCCACATAAAACATCGAGCGAAAATGTACCAAAGCATATGCAGACCAATAATCGAATACGGCCACCCGATATTATTGAACTGCGAAAAAATAGCAAGAACCAAAATCAAAACTGCAGATCCGTCCTTCGTCTAACACGAATAAGACAACCTAACAACCTGCTACACAATCCACCTAATACACTACTTTACGATCTAACCAAAATTACCCCCATAATGATAAGAACACAAAAACTCACCATAAGATTCGCCAGCCAACAACTCCAAAATATACAACCATTATGCACAGAACTTGACCAAAACCGAACCCCGCAGACGCAAGTACCCAGCACTCACAACATACGAACAGTTAGAAGAAATGGTGAACGCAGAAGAAATTTAATTATAAACGCAAACCTAAAGACTCAATGAAAACCAATTTTTCCATATCTTCACGAAATTTAAAATCACAAAAACCAAGCTACTCAGGGGCTAAAGGACTACGGTCGATGGCCCGTTGGCAATAGTTGATAGGTGTAAATAATTACTATAATTGTAAAAATATCTGTGGTATGTATATTGTCAATAAATACGTTTACCACTACTACTACATATTTGACTTGGGTAGCTCTTTCGTCCTTGCTGTACGTAAAGCCATAATATTCATCCGAGCTCTTATGATGTATCCATAAAAGCGTGCTTCAGTTCTTCCCAAGATATAAGCGCATGGACCGATATTATTCGTTTCCGTATTGCGCCATTTATTCAAAAATCTACTTTTTCGGTCTGAAATCCGGAAGACCTAAATTCAAGCACAGATAAAATATAATTATGTACGTATTTTTACAGTAGCCTCGCTTACAATGTATACGGTCATAATTATGAACCCAGATTAAGGAATAAGCGATTCCATTTGATGTATTTGATGATGAAGTCATTATTGGTGAACAATAGTTTTTTTTCTTACTCGCACGCGGTATGAAGGTTTCTCGTGAGCTCGATTACAATGAACTAAAGATTGATGACGGTGTTCATTCACTAATTATTAATTCATTATTGTTGCGGGTAAGCTGTAGCCGATTGATTCTGCACTGCAAAAAATAAAATGTAGCAGAGCAGTATAGAAGCAGAGAATTTATTCGTTAATCTCATTCGAGACTACAAAGCAATGTTAGTAATCCCTGGTAAATGAAATATCTTTATATTTTGATATTTCCAAGCTTTACATACCGTATATGTGGTGTAAAATTGAAAAGGATTTAGTTCAAAGTGCTGGAAAAAGTACGCTCGTCGATTCCAATCCACTGTAGGACCTTCAGTTTTTTATATCTGCTACGTTGCAATACGTAACCTGCTAAAACCAGGCACCAGGCTAACAAATTATCGATTCCCTAGGTGATATCTTCTGCCTTCGAAAAGATTCGCAGCTGTAAATGCATTTCTCTCAATCGGCTCATTCAATCGGCCGGCTTTGCGTCAGATTCGTGTGATACATATGAACCAAGATAGTAAAATACGTGGTCCATCGACAACGTTGGATTCGATATTTGAAATTCCTCAACTCTCCGATCTGATTGAGAGTAGAGTCGGACGAAAAATTGTACTTTCGGAGCGATACAGTGCCATTGGCAGGCCATTTTTGAACACAGCAAGCGGAAACCAATTAAGCACTTTCCCTCCGGATGCAATTACTTCCGTAGCTGCGAGAGTGTTTTTTAACTACTCAATTTATTTTAATCCCTTCAGATACATTCGGAGTTACATAATGCACACCCGTGAAAAAATATTCTGATCAGACCACATCAGGCCTGATATGAAAATCGGCCACATCAGACTATATTGATGCCTTGATATGTTGAAATATATATATCCTTATGAATCTATATCAGGTCTTATCAAGTATATCAGGTCCAACCAGATAACTGTGTGTAAGCATATTAGACCAGATATGGCGATATCAGCCTATATCAACCTAGATCAGAAATTGTTTTTTCAGGGAAACACAAAAATCATTAGTATATTTGTGCAGATCAAGACATATCAAGCCATATCGAACTTTATCAGAATTTTTTATGAGTATATCTAACTATATATATCTATATAAAGTTATGCCAGGTTATGTCAGGACGTATTAGGATATATAAAATATATGCACCTACCAAACTATATCAAGTCATATCAAGCCTGATATGGGCGTATCAAATTGATAAGGCTTGATCTGGCCTGATATGGCCAATTTTCATATCAGACTATATGAGGATATATCAAAATTTATATATGGGCATGTCAGATTATATCAGGCCAGATATAATTATATCCAAAATTTTGATATGGCCTTATCAGGTCATATCAGGCCTGATCAAAATATTTTTTCACGGGCATCCATCTGAAACTCATGTCTGAGGCAGTAATTTGGATTCATTTCGCTTACCATTGAATAGAATTGTTATCAAATAATATGAAAGTGTCTGAGAAAATAAAAATTCAATAATGTTCATTTCTCAAATGAACTTCAATTATTTTTAACCGTTGTGAATACAAGATTAACGCACAGAGCTAGGATGGATTGAATAAAATTAAACTTTGAATGCATAGTCCATCGAAAAATCATTCACTAATGCCACTATCGGATTACGTAAGAGGTCAACACAATTTCTATTCAGCAACCTTATTACTCTGACAGGCTTTATCTTAAAGTCATTTATTAGTCAATAAAGACGGTGAAATCGAATCAGAGAGATGATAATTGTCCAAGCCATCTTTTCATATACGGACAAGAATACCGCTGTTTCGCGCATCAAAGATTCTGCGGCATTCAAAATATCTGAAATGATGAAATTTCAGAATTTCGAGGATCGTTCAATATTGTTCATAATTATAATCAAGGCACTGACGGGTGACTTAGTGAATAGTTGTCTCGCATCTGATTTAGAGCACCAATAGGTCTTATGACATCGAAAGTGATACATCGAATATCATAATTTAAAAAACTGAAAAAATTCTGGAAAAGAGACATTCCGAAAATGTTTGTATTCAACTTTGTTAAATATAAAAGTTGTTTAATTCATCGTCAAAGTAGGCAAGATTTCTCTGCTCCCAGTTTCTGCTTTTATGATTCCAAGAATTATTAGAGAATAGGAAACTAATTAATCCACTACTGCCTCAAGTGAAGAAATTGTATACGGAGTATAGAAAAAACATATATGTATTGTATGCTCGATTTCATATTTCAGACGACATGATTTTTTGAATTGGGTGGTCAAACGTTTGTTTATCTAAAACCGAATGATTTATTATTCGTTTTAGACTTTTAGGAATCGCCAGATTTTCTGAGATAACACTATTCCTGCATATACAATCAATATACTAGCACGAGCCTGCCATAAATTTAAAATCTGATAAAAATTTGAAACTTATGTATATGTTTGAAAAGTCGTTTATAGTACATTGATTTTTTTTCAAATATCTTACCCACTTTGGCTCTAATCCAAGAAACTTTGATACTCAACACAGTATTTTTCAGAATTTTTTCAGATTTTGAAATTATGGCTTGCTGTAGAATGTGGCTTGTATAGTACAGGAATAGAGTCTGTTCGGAAAAATCTTAAAATTCCTGAAAATCTAATGAAATTCTGCACACATCTGGTTTTTCATAAATAAGAAGTTGTAGATGAGTATTCATTTGTACTACTTAATGATTTTTTCATGAAGAAAGTTTAAAAATTTTAAGAAAAGAAATCTTACTCAATTTAAGCTAGCAAACGTTGATATTTAACGAAGTATATTCCAGAATTTTTAAAGATTTTTAAATTATGGCATTCTATCGAATCGTCGCATTGCACTCAAAAATAAACTAAATTGCCATAGAAATGAAGGAAAAAGTGGATTCATTTGAGGGCCTCATTAATTTTACAAAAAATGGAAAGCCAAATCGGGGAGGTCGAGGGTCAGATGCAGGTTAAATCGGAATGAATTACCCTATTCAATATACAGTCGTAGTCCGTATTTACATTCCCAAGGAAAGATGACGTCCGGCATCTTGAGACGAATTTGAGGCCAGCTATACCAACAAAGTTTTTCTGCGGTCTTCCTATGTCTACAACAGAAATGCTATGGCACAATATAGCTGGGAAAGTCAAAAGCGCGTGTATAGGGGCCTGGCTACTGGTCCGGACCAGGTACTTAAGGGGAGCTGGCTGCTGGTCCGGGCTGACCAAGTAATCGGCGGACTGCCTGCAGATGGCGTAAAATGCAACTATAAGTATAGCCAAAGTTTCCTATGTCTAAAACACTGTGTCTGCGTCTGACAGAGGTAGATCACGTCCTTGAAATTAGTAAAACGAGATTGTCTATGGCTTGGATACAGGCGTTTAACAGCAACAGTGTATATTTCCTGTCCCCACGGGGCCCCGTGCACTTCCTTAGGCAGGTTGGCAGGTGGTGCCAGTTTCGAATTACATATCTTCTTGGTAGCGATAGGCTTTATTCTGAATTGTAGTTCAGTCCGTGCAAGACAACCACAGTCACTCCGAATCTGTACAGAACACGTCCGTCGGCATACTGCACAATATACATGCTGCATTTGTCTAGTATTCCAGCAAATACTATACATACATACATATATATACATACATATATATATATATATATATACATTCAAGAGTATACAGTATCATCTGAAACGTCGGGGCAGCTTGGCACGCCATGCGTTATGTTAAGAAGTGCAGTTAATTACGAAGATAATTTTCAGTCGTGTGAGTGTCTGTACTTGTGTGTGTTTGCGTGCAGCTATAACGAGCTCCCTCCCCTCAACGCTAGACTTCTGGCCATGCAAACCAATCCTACGCTGTAGGTGTAATACTACCTCAGTGGAGCCTACCGTATGCTCGTTTTACACTATCGTAATAGTCACACGCGACTCCTGCTTGGTTTCCAGTTCACGGGGTGGCGGATGCTCTGCGGCAATCACGTTCTTATCTTCGAGATTAGAGAATAAAATCTTCAGATCACCGTGCGAGCTTAGTCTATATGTTCTCCTTTAACCTAAAGTACAAACGTACCTCGATCTTACTGCTCCTGCGTGCATCACGTTCAGGCACCCCGGAGATCAATCGATGCTCATCTAGACTTTCTCTAAAAGGATTCGAATATGCCCACCCGTTTTGCTGGCGTAGTTTCTATAGCTGAGGGATAATTTGGTGCTTGAAGCTAGAGCCAGATCCAGGTATGGAGTTTGCGCTTCTTAAAATTTCATGCTCAGTTCACGTTAAACGATAACGAGCGACCGTCCGTACAGGCACCTGGTAAGATGGCTGGAAACAACATTGTATGTAGTAGCTTGCCTAGTAGCTCTTTTGCTTTTACTATTTCCTCAAAATTTTAAGCATGACCAGCAAAAACTCATACTCTTGCTTGAGCTCTTCGTTCAGCAGTTCAAGGTACCTTGCTGGAACGACCGTGCTTCGTGTTGCGACCAGGGGTACCATCACTGTGTATTACTCTTCGTGCCAGTACGTGGCAGATCCACCTAGGGTAATTGAACAGCATAGGGGCTAGAAAAAGAGGTCTCTAACATATCGGATATATCCATAAGATCACGCAAATACTGGATAGCAGTGGATGAGGCCAGTTAAGCGATAGATTTGTACAGAACTTTCAATGCTTTGCCCCGGAGTATCGAAAATCACTGTTAAGATATCAACTACATCTTACTTTGTATTCGATATGGTAGGTTACATTTATATTTGGTATATAAGCGATTGCTTTGTTTACCCCGGAAAATTATCCATGATAACAGATACCTAGCTGTCATAGCAATGTCAGTCACTTCTGAGGCATACCAAACACTTACTTGTTGACGCTATATCTACGTATCCTATGTACTTCATGCCTTCACTGCATTACACTACGTGTCCTGCAATGAATTCTGATTTGATGTACCAAGTTCGTATTTCGTTTGTCTAATAAGAATGTTGTAAGTTTTATAACAAATTTAATAGTGTGCAAGTACCAGGCAGATCTACCTAGGATAATTTGAACAGCATGGAAGCTAAACAAAATACATCTTTAACATATCGACTACATCCTTAAAATCACGCAAATACTGGTTAGCGTTGGGTAAGGTTAGTACAGCGATGAATTTGTACAGAACTTTTAATGCTTTGCCCCGGAGTATCGAAAATCACTGTTCAGACATCAACCACATCTTACCTTATATTCGATATGGTAGGTTACATTTATATTTGATATAGAAACGATTGCTTTGTTTACTCCAGAAAACTATCCATGATAGATACGTAGCTGTCATAGGAATGTCAGTCACTTCTGAGGCATACCAAACACTTACTTGTTGACGCTATATCTACGTATCCCAAGTACTTCATGCCTCCATTGTATCACACTTCGTGTCCCGCAACGTCACGGTTGACGCAATGCCTGTACCTGCCGACAACAACGCTCACCTCTGTATATATGGCACCTATGTGAGTACTCCGGTCTTCTCATGGTATTGATTACACATGCAGATAGCATAACAGGCTAACAAGCGATAATTATCGCGTTCAGGCGGGTTAGCACTGCCTCCGCAAATGATTAAATCAACGGCTACGAGCCGTGTATCGCTTGTGAGCCGGTATAGAGGGCCAGGATCGGTGCACGGTGGCTCTATAATCCTAGCTTGCTCCAAATACGAAAACCTTATTACTTTGGCCCAGCACGGCTGCTGCTGTGCTACTGCTCGCTGAGGACGCAGAGAGGCTGTATAATTGAAGAAGACAAATGGATCGTGTTCGCGAGCGAATATAACTATGTTACAAACCTGACTGGTTGATGATTTAAACACTCTGATAAATCGTAGAAACGTACCGAATTATTGAACGTGACTATGAAAATTAATCTTCCAAATGTTCTCAACGTGCTAATACATATAATAGGGCCGAGAAACCCTTCGATGTGTTGGATTTGCTTCTGGCAATGCTGTGTGCAATTAGCCCATAACCGTAAACCGCCAATCGCCCAAAGCTCCTCACAAAGTTTAAGAGTGTAAACAAAATTGGTAGTTCTGTGTGAACTCTACTGTCCTAGTGAAGCGGCCGACTGATGGGATTATAGCCCATGTAGCATAGACGGATTTTCCATTTCAATAATGGTCAGCAAAATTGCATGCATAAAGTGTGCATGCCTACGGGCATGGATTAAATGTGCCCTGTACCTTGTACGAAAATTAATTATAGAAATGTTAATACAAAGCTTGGAGATGTAACCATCAACATTGGCTTAGTTTAAATAATGTACATCAAAGAAGCAGATTTCCTTGCGCGAGTGCTCATTTGAATGAGAATGATAACGAATCTGATATTTTTCTCATTCGCAACCTGTGGTCAGAGATCTTTTGAGTTTTAATTAAAAAACAGCCGATGGATAGTTACCGTCAGAACTAATAGAGTAGACATTAATTTGACCTTTTGACTTGGTCTCTATTCACTACATCAGCGACTTTTGATGTTACATTTTGTCAAATGCAAATGCTTCGTGTAAAATAAAATTATATACGAAACTCGTACGAGAATTTTTGTCTCAACAATAGATTGATCGCACTCGTATCGTAACATTACAATCATCCGCGAATGCAGTCTTCGACAGCTGGAGTACGACATGGAACACTTACATTTGTTCATCAGTTTGATCTGAAAGCTACGGAGGGTACAAAATTTTACTTTTTTCATTACACTATTCCGGTGCACTGTATGCCTTTGTAAAATTGCAGAATTATAATGTTTGATATGCACTTGAAAGAGTTTTGAATGTCAAATCTATTAATAGAAAGGGTAATATTCACAGTATTTTTTTAGGCCTTTGTTGAGGTGACTCAGGCCCCTCAATACTTCGGGAATACAAGCGTCTTTATTAAACTCGTAGAGAGTTCAATGGACATGCGTGCGGGGGGAGGGAGGGGGGGGGCACGATGAGCGTGCAGCCGTTATCAATTGTTTATACCCAAGCCCTCCAGGATCAGTTCCGGCAAACTTTACAAGGATCATCTAAGCTCCAAAATTAGTTTCATTGGGGTAGTATACATGATTGTAGTGAGCTAATTCTCACATAGAAAGTATTATCGTATACGATTTTATGCAATTTACATTATATCTACATCTACTTTAATTTTGATATGCAGATTGAAATTCAATTAATCATTAGATGTATAAATGGCCATTATATATTGTATTAATAATTACAAGAAGGAAATCGTAGTAATTTTGTTATTCGAACGAAAAATATTTTATTAAGCGGTATTATCAAATTTTCATTTTAACTACATCAAATTCAATATGCAGATAATTTGAAATCAAATCATGCGGTTCCTCTAATGCATTTTCTGTTTGGATAATAACAACGTTGTAATTTTTATAACAAATTTAACGATGTGCGTGATAATAGGTGTAGTATTATGTCCACGTATATGAGCGCAGCACTGGTATTTATGCTGTTCTTATGCTAGCAAACCGCCAATTTCGATTTATCAAACTATCCAAATTAACATCGAATCACTGGGTAACACAAGTTGTTCAACAGTTTATTGGCAGGAGATTAATTATTTCGATGATCACGAGAAACGGGCAGATAAAGGAGTGAGGTTTGTGCAAACGTTACAGGAAGTTCAGTAGCGATAAAGGTATCGATAATCGCGACTCATTCTTAGTTCTCCCCATTGGTAATAATTTATATCGAACTAGTCAAAATAATGTGTTAATACGATCAGTCGATAATTAGCGTTTTGTTACTTAAAATATAAGTTAGTCGCTATTCTTCGACGTGAGTAAGCAAACCCATGAAGGAGACAAATTAATTATAGCTTATTGTGGAACAGCGGTGATCAGTATTATTCCCCGTGTTAAAAAAATTATGTCAAATTGAGAGGATAAATCGACATTTATCAAAAAGTGTCCTTTCGAGATGCGTTAAGCCGACATTTCGTTGAAAATTTCGAAGTGATCTTGAGATAGATTTGATTTCATGTTGACTGATCAATTTGAGCGTATTTTGTGCCTTAATTCAGCGACATTTTAAGACGATTTTGCGGTGGATGGAAAACCTCACAATTTGACTAATTTGAGCGCTATTTGAGATTTTATCATAAAAGTTTACTAAGACTCACTCACAAATAGCGCTGGAATCAGTTTTAAAAAAACTTGGTATCAAATCGAGCTTAACATCTCCTGGAACTTTTCAAGATTTTTCGTCTCTGCCATATTTAAGAATGGCCCTTTTTGATATATGTCAATTTATTATCACAATTCAAATTCATTTCCTTACGCGGCTCTGTATACCTGATTGCTCCCAATTCCCCTATCATATATAATCTAGAGCAAATCTGTCACGCTTCTCTGATTCTTACTGGAATTGGCTTCAGTATACAATATAAAGTCGTTGTCGAATTGCATTCTTAGTTGTCGCTAGGTCGTTCGACTGAGTGAATCACCCGAAAATAGCGACGACTGGTATATCCATGAGAAAACCGCAGAGTGGGAACTAGGTAGAATAAAATGACGAAACCTCTCTCGGTTAGGTATCTCGACCGCTCTTGACTTTATTATGCGATAGTCGAGTTACTTGGCATATAAACAACAAAAGCGGTACGCAATTGAAAAGGTTGTACCATCGTCTCACAAAAGCATGGAAGCAGTAGAGCTTAGCAGCAGCATATTTAATTCTACGAAGGCGCTTGTGTAGGAATGAAGAATTGAGAAAAGGGTGCAAAACGCCCGGCTGATTGACACGATACTACTATTTCGCTATTCATTCTCGAGCCACAACCTTATCGTTCTCTTCTCAAGCCCTTAAAACGCCAACATTGGATTTAATTAACTTTACTATGTTGCTTTATGACTGCCACGTGTTATAAACCCAACCGACAGATTTAATCCTGTGCAAGGACAATTGAGATAGATGTTAGTTGTAAGGAAGCTTCGGTTTCGAGGAAAATTAATTGAGAATCCAATCCTGGTGCTAACATAACCTCATTATAAAAAATGTAGCCTGGAAGTTCGTATTGTTTACATTCAAAGGTAAAATTCGGGAAAGACCCAAGTAAACTTTGAATTGTGTGGAAGCCGAAATGTAATCAACTGTACAATTTAATACAAGTTTTAATAATCTTCATCTATTACTCCATTCGATTTGTGAGTTCCCAATTACGTTGCGATAAAAACATCTGATGTGGTTCTTAACGCCATTTGTCTTGCATTACATAATTTGTGTTTAGCTTCAGGACTTCCACGAAAACTCGTAGTTGGCACTTCCGAATCATTTTTTAAGTATACTATTATCTTCGGAATTCGATGTTACAACACTTCACGACACCTGGGTTACGATCAGTAATTTGTTTTTCCAATTGACGATAATGTACGCTGGACTGCAGTAGAAATGTACATTTGGTAATTGATGGAATCGTAAAACTTTACGTAATTCTCATTATGATTTCTTATGTGTTACAATTTGTCGGCGAATGGTGTATTACGGCGACAAATTTTATTGCACCTCGAGTTCCCCCCCGTGTTAATAGGTGTACAACTGCATGGGTTTCTTGTCGCGACGCTCGGGCGATTTACGAAGAAATCGGCATTTGGATCGAAGTTGCGTTTGTTTGCCTCGTTCACCCCGCTCCGACACCTGTGATTTGCAGACTCGCACGAAGCAAACGTGCGTTTCATGGCGCTTCACGCTAACTCTATAACCCCGTCAATAACATGCCCTTCTACGGAGACCTTATTTATACACATGAGGAGCGAGCGTTCACGAGGTAGTACAGTCAAGTACGGCAGAGAAGCAGACTGTTCTTTCCCTATCAAGTTTATGTGACGGAACGCCTCTGCTAGACTGCTGCCGGGGAGCCTAATAGTATTTGTAATAGTTTTATACTGAATGTATTACGTTGGAACTTCTTCTCGACGCGTATATAAATAGTATGTCCGTTTAGGAGTCTCCCTCGCAACTAAACCAATTTTTGTGGTTGCGTGCAGTCGTGTTGCATGACGCCTAGATTGCCATGTGCGTGTCATTGTCCCACAGCCAGTCAGACTAGTCGATTCTATGTATTTTTGTGCACTACACAAACTCTCACGGATATAAACCTTGTCGTTCGGCGCCGCGACACTCATGACGATATTACTCGCTGATTTGTGTCCACTTATTCCGAGAACAATGCTATTTCCCGCGCGTTCGACGTCGTTCACTCGATCCCTTGCATGCCTCAATACCCACTCCGCTGAAAAAGGCCAAGGGGCTTATCGACCTTGCATTACTATTTTTTTCTAAATCTATTGAGAAGTGCCAACCGTATATTTGTTGAGTCATATATATCAACAGGGTTGCAAAAGTTAGATGGATTGGATCATACTTTTTTTTAGGTTGATGATGTACTGGGTTCTATCAACAAAACTATCAACAGTGTTGTTATTCAGTCGTTGCGATTACGTATATATTGACGTTAACTTTTTCAGAGTTATAGAGCACGAAATAAAGGTTATAATAAGAACACTGACCGAAAAGCATATCGTTGATTCAACGATTTCACATAAAAAGCATGTAGGAAAACTTGCAATGTTTTATGGTTGAAGTAGTGATAATGTAGTTCAATCAACGATACTTGCAGGTTCATTGAAAACAAACGTTGAAATCGTATACGCAATAAAACAGTATATTTAAACCTATTAGAATACTTTTGGAAACTATTATCATTTCGATAACTGCTAGTATAATTATATTTGATAAAGTCATGAAATATAGACGTTCCTTTTGGGAATTATATTAATTTCTTATATTTGCTATAACGATAAAATATAGTCGTTCCTTCTGGCAACATTATAGTTAGATTATCGTCAGACGGACTATTTTTATTATTAAATTACGATATTTTTCTCTGAGTGAACGGTCAATGTGAACATCATATTGACGATAATTGTGCAACTGCAAACAGTTGGAAGAGAATCCCATTCCGCCAGAAAAAAATAATAATCGTTTCATTTGGCTAATAATATCAATTTCATTTAATCTAAAATTTCAGATGGAAAATAACTACATTTTTGGTGACAAGTTAAAAACATATTTGGATTATTTTGCCAATTATTAACATATTTTCGAATTATTTTCCCAATTATTAACATGCATTTGCATTTCACTTCACCGATTTTACTGTAGTTTTGCTAATAGATTTTCTCATTTTTATATTTTTCATTCTTCCCATGGTGTGGCTCCAATCGCCTTCTACCACCCTTCCCACCCTTACTCCTATCACTCCCGCATTTCACTAAGCTAACCTAACCTTCGCAGACTTAGCTACACTGTACTGCATTCGCCATGAGCACGGTCAACTGCGAGATGGTGTATACACGAAAGTAACTTACTTAAGTATATACACCGAGGCGTCAGAAAAACTGACCTCCCGGTCACTGGTTGATGAACAAGCCGGTGCACAACTAAGCGGTCACTCATCCAAGTTAGGGCCGCAAACAATGCTGCTTACCTCAAGGGATCGCCAGAGCCGCACGCCGACCGCGCAATTGCCATTTTCGGTCTGTAATTGTGCTAATAATTAATAACTAGGGACAGATAATTGCTTGAGTTTTTCTGATTATTTCGGAGATTAAGGCTTTTCTAAGGGAACCGAGTTATACCAATGTTGCGATTAAATTCTTGAAATTATCTTGATACATGATTAACGATCTCGGAAGAAAAGTCAAGACGTATTCGTAAGTCAAAGCCTTTTAAAAACATGCTACCGTTCGTTTCCGAAAGAGTTAAGACAGTCAAAGACGAAATATTATCTAAATTAGAGGATTTTTAAGAATTGACTGTAATCAATCATTTATTGTGTATTTCTATTCACTACTGAATTTTGTTTCCCTAAATATATGTTATTATCCGACCGCATCATCGACGGGTTATTATACACGTGGTATTTAAGGCTGTATAGCCAAATCAGCGAGGTGAGGTACAAGCGCTTATCCATAATTAGTGAAATGCAAATATCTCACAGTATATTTTTCGCGTGGTATTTCTCTTTTTCTGTACATAAATGGGTTCGAAAAACATGGAAAAAAATGTTGAGAGAGTATTACAAAAAATTAGTGAAATTATGTAGTAGTACTATTATGTTAATTATCTGAAAATGGTGGGAAAACGATGTCGTATTGGTAAGAGGTGCCGTTTTCCATGTTCAGTTGTCCACGCAATACAAATATCAAGTTATTACTTTCCCTGTTGGATAGGCTAAATAAATAAATCTTCCTATAGCCAGTCGAGCTATGGTAACAGTGAAGAGATTCTTGTTGAGGCGGCCAGAAAAGTATATTATTGACCATTACTATGCTGTGTTTCACGCCATCTCTCATCCTCATCCATTATTTTCCTGACACGCAGAGCTGCAAGGCTCAGCCGTACCGAGTTGGTTTTGAACCAAAAAAAAAGTAATATTTTCATGCAAAATATATGTGAGTGATTCTAATACCAAAATTCAGCCAATAAATTTTTTTTTTTTTAACCCCGAAAAATCGGCTTTTTTGTTATTGCGAAAACTCCACTAAATTTCGATACGATTAAATATAAATCTGAGGAGATATTAGATTTTAAAAAATTTGAAACGACTCTATCTTGAGACATTTTTAACGTACGTACATTCACAAAAAATGAAAATGTGTGGAGTTTTGCTGCCTACAACAAACAAAATACACCTTTAACTGGGACATTTCAGCTTAAATTGACGTCGATTTTCCGAAAAAATTATCATTTATATTTGGTTACCGAATGTACCGCTTCTTTTAAGCCAAATTAATTAAACTCTGTATATGAATCATTAATTTTGTAGATTTTTTTAGGAATAGGATTCGGAGTTCCTGGCCATGTTTCCGGAAATTTCACACAGTTCCATCTTTCAGAAATGTATGCACGATAAAAATATCCTATGATTTGAATAATTAATCAACGAATTCTAATATTTCATCAGATTTCGAATGTAACGTATTCAAATATCGTGAAGTTTCAACAAAAACACGAACCAGATTATTAGGTTTTTTTTTTTTTTAAGAATAATGTTTGTCGGCTGGATTTTGGTGGAATCGCTAATATTCTAATTATTTTTTTCTTAATCGGTTCACTACACTAATGACTGAGTCTACTCTAATTTTTACAGCAAGAATAACCAGTTTTTGAAAGTATACCTACTTACAGGAAATTGCACAAATTGGGTAAACGTCAGTTTATTGTTGCTGTACAACAGTGAAGCTTAGAAAAGTGCTAAGGAAAGGAATTGAATTCTTGATCAGCTATTTTCCTCTTAAAGCTGCTCTTCTCGCTCGCTCATCGTACAAGCCGCGGGTCTTTACCCCGGCTGAAATCTCGGCTGAAGAGTGGTTGCTCTTGCTCAAGCCCTCGAAAATGTACCGTGGTTGTGTGTGCAAAAAATATCCATTCTTCGACCAGTGCTTTCGTGTGCACTGGTGTGTTTAGTCGGGCATAAGCCGCACTATGCTGGCCAGCATCATCGTCGTCGTGCTCGAGGCCCCTCAAGACTTAAAAGACCCCCCATGGCTGACAACCCTCTTACAACGGAAGTGTTGCTGCAGCTAGAGCCTCTCATCGTACAAATTTACTTGTGTGGGTAAGAGGCTGTGAGTTTCGTTAGTAGTACCACTTATCACGTAAATCCATACATATTACTGCTATGGTAATTTTTCTCTACGACCGTTATTGCTAACAAACGGGCATTCCCAAAATATTTATAAAAGACAACTATGAGGTCCGATATTTTTGGGGATAAGCATATTCCTTAAATTATATAATGAATTCAGGATGACATCCCGGGGTTTTACCCCCGATTTCTCCAGGTGAAGGAAATCATTATATCAAAACAAAAATAACGAAATAGGGATGGTAACTGTGTTCTGAGCGAATCGACACGAGACCCCAATTTGCGTCCGTCGCAATTGTATATACGAGTGAGAAGTCTCGAATTTCTCGTGGGACTCCAGACAGGGCATATTCCCCATTGGGTATAAGGATAAGCAAGCACATGCTCGGCGTCCCGGAGACAGAAAGGGACATACAGATATAGGGAGGACCGCAACGACCCTTTTTCCACACGAACGACCACAAAAATAATTGTCTTTCAATCTTCTCTCTGAGGCACTGTGTACAGCGAACAGCGGTTGTTCCTGTCGGATGATGACTCACAACGTAACGAGGAGACTGACGGAAGGATAGAGAAAGAGAAAAGGGAAGAAGGGAGACCTATAATACTTATCGGGGGGCTTAATCTCGGCGCAACAAAACGCAACATTCGTTGTCCCGTGCGTTCATAGCTTTGACTCACTCCCCTTGTCCTCGATTATTCCGCGATAGTTCCTCAACTCAATCGGATTTATCTAATTGGAATCTGCGTGTGTCCTCGTTATCCCGTCAAAGAAATCCTACGCCACAATAATAACGTTTGCGTGCGAACGAGATGTGACTTCTCCTGTCATTCTCACCTTATATTTCTCCCTTTGTACTGTCGAGTTCAATATAATCTTTCAAAATCAAAGTATAAATGAAACTTCAATCAATAGCAGTAAGCCGACCCTTCCTCAATTCACCGCCCAACGAGCAAATTGTTGCATTCGTTCGACTGCGTAACAGCCATGTGTTATTGTTAAGCTGGAAAATGCTTGTATTATTTATTTCTAATTGCATGTGTAAGAAAAGGGTTATCAGTGCGTGAAGCCTCCGTTAGTTAAAGCAAAAATAAAACGTTAGGGATTATTTGCGGTACACTGATGCGAGAGATCGCGCTATCAAACAACGATCAACAACTTTTTCTATTATATTTTCATATGTATCATCGTTTTTCAGCCACATAAAATAAACAAGTTTAATCTTTTACGATACGTTACATTTGTCTGGATTGTTTGTTGCATTCAAACAAAAATTATGTCCTGCAAATTGAAGTGATGAGGGTTGATCGAACTCGGCCTGACCGAGATCAGATTTTATCGCCATATATATTGTAGCGGATGTTGCGGCTAGATTTGCAAGAGTCGTTACTTTTGTTCTTTCCCTTCTTTGATTAATCAGAGTCGTTATTTGTGTGACAGGCCTTGTAGAAAATCGGTAATGTATCTAGATTTTATATTTTCCGATAGACTCAAGCTTAGTCGCTACCGATTGAGTGTAAGAGATCCATGATTCTTGAAACATAAGTTTCAGTACACGTAGGGTATAACATCGTGTACGATTCTTTAAAAAAAAAAAAGGTCTATTTTCTACTAATGTTATGACCCTGAAGATATCTGCATTTCAGGAATAAAATGTTTGGCACCCCATAACTCCCTTGATTTTTGTTGTACGGAGTTCTTCGGGAGTCCATTTTGTTTGTCTTGAAATTTTCTAGGGGCGACTATTTTTAGATTTTTTTTATCGATCTTTTTTCCATCGCTGCATACAAAATAATGATGATAAACCTTTGGCACGTTGTAACTCCCTTAATTTTCATCATACGCGGATCGGGTATGGTGCATTTTGCTCGTCGTGAAATTTTCTAGGGGCGACTATTTTTTAATTTTTTTTATCGATCGTATTTTTTACACTGTAAGAATGAGCAAAAAAGAATTCGGCACGCCATAACTCCCTTAATTTTCGTCGTACAGAGTTCTGCGGAGGTCCATTTTGTTTGTCTTGAAATTTTCTAGGGGCGACTATTTTTAGATTTTTTTTTATCGATCTTTTTCCCGACGCTGCATACAAAATAGTGATAAACATTTGGCACGTTGTAACTCCCTTAATTTTTGTCATACGGGAATTTTATAGGGTGCATTTTACTCGTCGTGAAATTTTCTAGGGGCGACTATTTTTAGATTTTTTTTATCGATCGTATTTTTTACACTATAAGAATAAGCAAAGAAGATTTTGGCACGCCATAACTCCCTTAATTTTTGTCGTACGAAGTTCTGCCGAGGTCGATTTTGGTCGTCTTTAAATTTTCTAGGAGCGACTATTTTGAGATTTTTTATCGGTCTTTTTTCCGACGCTGCATTTAAAGACAGATGACAACAATTTTGTTTGTCTTGAAATTCTCGAGAGGCGACTGACATAAAAATTGAATGATCTTGATTTCGATGCTACGATGCTACAAGCAGGAAAATTATAAAATTTTGGCATGATGTGTCTCTCTTAATTTCGGTCGTACGAGGACCCGCGTGGAAGCCTTTTGTTCATTTTAAAATTCTCGAAGGACGTTAATTTTGTTGCCATTCTTCTGCTTGATGCTACAGAGGCAATGTGATTGTAGAACTGATTGACAAGATAACTCTTACTTTTATAAAATTGCTGTTAGATGGTAAACAATAAGTTTGTCACTCCTGCTCGACGTATACCCAGATATTGAAACAGAACTTAATCGAGTAAGCTGGTGGTACTGGTTCAACGTTCAAGACATATAGATGTCTTAGGTATTTGGGAAAATCATTCGCTGAGATGCAAGATAGTTACTTCGTGTATAACTGCGACTTGTGCGCCAAGTGGCTGACATCCGCGACTTAAAGGAATGAGAAAGCAGAAGGAATAAAGAAAATAAAATAAAAATATGTGCACAGATGTAAAAGATATTGAGAAAATACGAGAAAAAAAAAGAAAAATATGTACACAGAGTTAAAAGATGTAGAGAAAAAAAAAAGGAGCACTAAAAATGAACCGGTAACCTCCACGTGGTGTGCTCTGGACACCAGTGCAGATATTTTTCAATTTTTATTTTGAAAAAAATACGTGTACAGAATTTGAAATCGAAAACAATGCTTCCCATGTATGGAAAATATTAGGCGCGCGCCAAATGCCATTATTTTGTACGCAGGGTCGTAAAAAGGTTTGATAAAAAAATCTAAAAATAGTCGCCCCTAGAGAATTCCAATGCGAACGAAATGAACCCCCGCAGAACTTCGTACGACGAAAATTAAGGGAGTTATGGCGTGCCAAATTCTTTTTTGCTCATTCTTACAGTGTAAAAAATACGATCGATAAAAAAAATTAAAAAATAATCGCCCCTAGAAAATATCACGACGAGTAAAATGCACCCTATAAAATTCCCGTATGACAAAAATTAAGGGAGTTACAACGTGCCAAATGTTGATCACTATTTTGCATGCAGCGTCGGGAAAAAGATCGATAAAAAAAAATCTAAAAATAGTCGCCCCTAGAAAATTTCAAGCCAAACAAAATGGACCCCCGCAGAACTCCGTACGACAAAAATCAAGGGAGTTATGGGGTGCCAAACATTTTATTCCTGAAATGCAGATATCTTCAGGGTCATACTAATGTTATACTTAGGATAACGTAAGCTGCAATTATATCGCTGCATACTGTCACTTTCAACCTTCCTATTCACAGATTCTAATATTTTATAGCAAATTGTAAGATATTTCATCCACGATACGAATGTGAGCTGAAGCATACATCAGCAATCTTAGATCTCAGCATGTTTGAACTGCAAGTTGAGGTGGTTGACTTAACGAAAGTTGCTTTAACAAATATATATTTGCAGATTTTGTAATGACCTGATTAGATTTTGATCCAGTCAGGGCTTAAGCTTATATCATCACTGGTATTATTAAGTATCATCTACGATTCGGTTCGGATCCAAAAGTCAAATCGGGTCCTGGTTTAATCCAAGTTGAATTTCGACATGATATTCTACTTATCTTATCTCAACCCAATACAACTGCCACTCAAGAATAAGTAAAAATATCAAGCATAAAATGTACCAAAAGTCACAAAAAAACACAAGAAACAGAAGTGATCTTACCTAAAGAACCTAAATAACAGAACAATTCGAAAACTACCCAAAAAAGCATGTGCGTCCGTACAGACGGAAACTCGTTCAATGACGTTATTAGCGTCGAATTTTTCGAGAAATGCAGGTAGATTGGTAGAAACGAGTAAAACGCAGTGGAGGCACGCTTCACAGGGAATATGATTTAACTGTTGAAAAGATAAACGATAGCCAGAAAGGCTGAGAAAAGGTTTGGCCAGCCTAACTAGCATTCTCGCTGATGTTGCAGAGCCGGACGAGACCGGGACGATTTCCTCCCAGTTACCATTAGCACCACCTCCGACTGCTAAATGGTTTTGGTCAGGTACACGCATACATGTATGCTTTAGTACTGCAGCGTATAACGAAATGCTTGGGCGCGTATATTCGAAAGGGATGAAGCTACGAGAACGATGTACCTCGTGCGCTTCGTTAGACACTTACCGGTTCAAACGAATACAATGGCTATTTCGGCAAACTGAATACCATGTAAACACACGAGGGAAATGCCGGGATTGGAGACCTTGTGCACTCACCCTCACTCCTCGTTTGCGCGTGTGCCATCCTCTGCGAGCCACCCCTCACTCGGCTATAACTGGACACCACTACAATAGACGGTGGCGCTGGGAACAACTGGGTATAGACATGTCGCGTGCGCTCACACCTCTCCCTCGCCTCTCCTCACTCGCTGGCGCACCGCTGCTGTTGATGTTGCTACTGCGGTCCAACTTTCAGTACACCAGAGTTTAATAACTTAATCCCGTGCAAATGGGCCGCGAAATCTCACAGTAAGGCCGCATAATAGATACCATTATATCCGAATAGCGTCCTAAGTGGCTGCTTCGAGCAAGTCGCCAACGAATAACCTCTCGATACTGCACATGCACAAAGCGTATTACACAAAACACTATTACTGCCAGATTTCAAAACGTTTCCAATAATTGCTGAGATTAGCCTATGATCACAATGCGAGTGGATAAACATTATTCACTTCTGATAAATTAATCCATTGTTAGCAATTTTTTTACCATATTAATCTAATTAAATACGGAATACTTATGTTCTCGTTTTATAGTTAAGCTGTGATTTGTTTATTGATGGCAAGCCCACACAGGAAAAAACAGTCCAGGATGTAGTCCACCGTGCAATTCCTGATGGTGTCCAGGATAGAGTTTTGGATCGAATCTTTACAGTCCGGGTGGGAGTGCTGGATGGATTGTAAGATCACTTCGACTTTTAACTCGATCCCGAAATCCGTAATTCCATCCAGAACTCGCGCCCAGATTGCGCAAGTTCTATCTCGGACCCATGCTGGACTGTTTTTTTTCTGCGTGGGGAGTTTAGCATATGTTATAACGATAGTTATTTCGTCATTTAGCTTTTTTTGTGCTGAAATTCTGTAGTCGTGTTTCAATACAGCATTATTCAACTACCTTTTATCAGCTCAGTTACAACGTGGAAGATCTCAACAGACAGATCAGCCCCGTCACGACTTTGAAAGTTTTCATGGGGACTATTCGGAAATTTTACGTGATGCTTACAACGTGGCTTGAACTTGAAGAGCTATAAACTTTTCTCGGTAGATGGTCCTGAGCGCAGAGAAACTTATTTTGGTAAGAGTACTTAGACTGTACGAATGCTTGCGACTTCATGACTGTATGGTATCGGTATATAGACTGGCAATCAACTAACTACTACTATAGATAGAGAAGTAGGCAGTACTTACAGGGGGTTTCATCGTACAGATCGTCTCCAGAGTGTCCCAAATGACGTTGCTTTGAAACTCACAGTGGCTGTGTAGTTTCCGAGAAAGCTCGAGGGGGATATACGGTTTCGAAAGAACCCAATATAACGTAGCGTAAAGACACCCCTAAATGCGACATAAAATGTGTACATCTATAAGAGAAAACGGATGGATGGATAGCGAAAGAAGTGTCTGCCCCTGTGACTCGATATATCCGTCTGACCTTTTTTTTAATGAGGACGTACCGTTGTAACGAAGTTAAATAACGGTTAGTTCACCAACGACTTCGAAAAAACATATGTGGAACATGACAACAGCGAGAACAATTATTTTTTGCTCACGCAAAATCCTTGTTCGTGCACTTTTTACAGACTTATTATTCCCACACTAGTGTGGAAAATGCTTTCACGGTGTGCAAGATGCATTTCGAGCACTCTTCAAGTGCTACCCGCGCAAAAGCGGAAGTATACAAACTTTATTTCACAAATATTAAAAGTGATTTGAATACTAAACCGCTAAGGCTGGTGTATTGGAATCATACATACCGAACAATATTTCACGGAACAAAAGTCAGTATCAAAACGCTATTAAATAGATATCCAAAAGCAAAAATCCCTAAATATGATCTATTGGACTGAATAATACTAAAGATCATATGTTCGCACATTGTCAAGTTCGATATCTGTATGATAGATATATACCATATACCTGGACACTGAAATCAGTGTCCAGGTCATCTCCATGGGTTTCGTGGCTAGGTCTACTTCTCCATGGTTTCCGCTCTCCAGATGGGTTTCTCAATGGCTTACGGTGTTGAGGTCAATATTTCCATGGCTTTCGCGGTCCAGCTGGATATTCCAATGACTTTCGGTGTCGAGGTCGATATCTTTATGACTTTCGATGTCCGGGTCGATATCTTCATGACTTTTGGTATAAAGATCGATATTACCATAGCTTCTTGTGTCCGGCTGTCAAACATCTGGAGAAATATACCCGGACATTGAAAACTAGGCAGATATCAATCTGGTCTCTGATATCCAAGGAGACATTGAGCTGGACACCGAAAGCCATGTTGATATGTACCTGGACCATATAAACCAAATAAGATATTATTTGGTATGTATTTTATCCCAATACATCAGCCTCGGCAAACTATAATTCAAGATTCTATTTATATTTGAGAAATACTGTTTTCATACCTACGTCTTTGCGCGGGTATTCGATAACAACGAGGTTAACCGAATTTTGCACGTCTGTATAAACGGTTAACAAATTCGAATTTCGCATTGCGCGCGTAAAGTATATAGTTTGATACACATTGCCACATTTGCAACAATTTGTTAGAAGTCGGGTGTGAGTGGGAATTCTTTACGCTACCTCTTACAAAAATTCAATCGGCGTTGGCTTTCTACGAGGCTCGATATTATGGTAATAACCGAAATCATCGATCGTGTATAGTAGGAAAAAAGAATTATTAGTCATTTTGATGAGCCATTTTATTCTCAAATAACAATATTAAAAAATCGGGCTGAATCATATGAAGGACAGTTTTCACGTATCCTCGACCGATACCACAAATTTTCACTGTGTTCGTACCAACGAAGATAGTAATCCGTCTTTGTAAGCATCCTTTAGAAAAGTAATAAACATCTGTTTACGCAGAATTGAATATTTCGGGAACGCAATGCGACCTAAATTGTTTTACGATATACGGAATTGAAATCAATCGTTCAAGCTATGAAATGCGGCCATACATAGTACCGTTCGTCGTGTACAAAAATAACTAAATCGGATCGAGCAAGATTTATGATTTTATACGTGTTAATCATATGCAAAATACAAATGGCCGTTGCACTACCTCTAAAATAATCGAATACTTTCCCCTTGTGAGGTTTACTATTAAGCTGAAGACTATAGAGTTTTGATGTGGCAAATGAAAAACTAATAAGAGTTTTTTTTTAAGCAGTGCGCGTACATCGGTTTGACAACAATATCATTCGGTACTAAATAACATGCGTATTATTTTTGTATTGCTTGACTAAGGCTTGATCAAATGTACCTTCGCCTCGTAAAAATAATTATGTCCAATTGTGATCATAAATTGACAGATCTTAAAATGTGCTATTTTTGAGACGCAATAAAAACATTAAGCACGAAAAATCTTTGTAAAATTCAAAGTGGTTTTGAGGTCGATCTGATAATCTGTTTTTTTTTTCTCTTTGTTGTGAATTAGACTTGGCAATTTTTACGAAAAATGTTTTGAATAGCGTTTAAGTTAGTCAAATCGTAAGATCTTTGATGCACCATAAAATCATCTCAAAAAGTTGCAAAAAAGTTAAAAGTTTAAAAAAGGTGATGTCAAGTCGATCTCGAAATCGCTCTGAAATTTCCCAAGATATTTCGTCTTTAAACCACTTAAAAATAGCACTTTGTGTCATATGTCGATTTTTCATCTGAATTTGGTATAATCATTTTTACGCGGATTGCTTCGATAAACTACCATTGACTGCTTTACCATACCGTCTTATTATGATTGACATTGCATTTCGATTGTGGCAGTTTTGCGAACATTAACTTACAGTACTACGACAATATTCCAGGAAAACCTTATAACCGTATTAGACTTCACATGATCTCCCACGGAGGTAGCAATTTTTCTATAGACACTATCCAACGAAACATAATTGAGTAATACAGTTGAACAAGGATGTAAGCAGCTTTCCTATGAATAGTCATGTAACATATCCATATTTTGACGATCAAGCTGAATTAATGACGTAATATTGTGTTCAAATCAAGATTTAAAGAATTTTGTGTTCGTCAAATGAGATAATCTCAGTTAGTTCAACTGACGATTGTCGAATCGCTAAATTTATACATTTCTTTCTATGTATACTAGATATAAGGCTTCGTGGTTAAAGCTAATAGATTAGTCGGCGCGTGAACAAGATTGTCCAATGTTACTTATACCCAACTGACAGTTCATCCAACTTTCGTGAGCTTTCGAAGAAAATTCCACGATTTCCGGGAAATTAAATTCGACCAAATCGATGTCAGTGTAAAGAAGTACATGTCAAAGCTAGCAGAAAACTTTCGCTTCCATCGCTATATGCAGCTTAGCCACTCAATGGCCTAGATGGTTTTCCTGGAATCTCGTGGCGTTATATATCAATACACGACAACCGTACACGTTCTAACTCGCCTGTATATCATCGCAGTCATCCCCACCGCTCTATCTAGGAGAATAATGTAACCAATGCTGCACACACCGATGGCCTAGAGCGAGAGTTGAAGAAGAGTTCGACACGTACGTGGAGGTTATACAACACGCGAATACATCGAGAGCTTCGTGTAGCACGGTTTGTGTATCAGTGTGTCAGGTTCGTTCCACGAATCGTGTAACCGTATTATCATGTCGATTGAGTACAGTTCGGATACACGTGTTCATGAATGAATCATTCACGCATGTTCTACGAAGTACTTATATAAATTATTCTGACGACTGCGATTGAGTAAATGATTTCTATTCATATGCTAATACGCGGAATACCATAAAGAATACTTTGTATATCAGTAATAGTGGATATTGACTTTGTATGCCCTTACGTGCACAACATTATCCACAGACGTTACCTTCAGTATAAGTAAATTGATATCGATGTAAGCGAATGAAGACGCGTATTCGAACAGATCGAATCGTATATCCCGTTTGCTTGCTCATTTCCTGGTGACTGCAGAGAGAAACTGATACTATTCGACGAATACGCGTATCCGAAACAACAGAATTCGCAGCTCTAATTCTACCTATTGATTACTGTTGACATTATCCAATTTTACAAATCGGAATCGTATGAACACAAGCGTTAACACAACAAATGAAAACGTAATACTCACGGAGGCATTCTTTTTTTTGCCATGCAAGGTAAATTTCTTTGGGAATGTCATCTTCAAACTTTTTGTTCAGAATCCACCTTCGATATTAAGTCTACTTTAATACAAGCAAGCAGTGTCAAAGGGACTCTGACCTCAAGAGTAACTCATACCTGACAGGAAATTAAATCAGATTCGGATAAGAGACATACCCAGATTTACTGATTTTCTATAAGAATAAATTAAGCTGTGATGTGTTTTGCGAATCTGTTTCGAAACGGCGTTCTGATCATGACGGATATGGAACCAACGGCAGGAAATATTCTTAAAACGTGCTTGCTCACGTACTTAGTATTGAAGCATTAACCACTTCGTAAATTTAATTCGGGGTAATGTTCATTAGCAATCTGTCTTCGAAAATACCTATATAGATTCGAAGATATTTATGTCTTGTTAAATTTTTACCAGGCCTGGATTAAAACATAACAAGCCTGCTCAGAAAAGAAGTAACGATCTTAGGTAGTACCTAAAACTCTTCGGATTTAGCATCAGTTAGACTGGATACATTCCAGGCTAGTCGGTTTCTTGAATATTCACGATTTTTGAGTCCTATCGAGGCAATATAAAAATCAACCGAAGACGATATCCCATATTTCACATTTTACTTTGTTAAAGTAAATTCTTTTCTATTGCCATTAAGGACTACATGATAAAACCGTTCCATAAAAGACAATCAGTTATTATGGAACATTCGCTATTACGTTTATATCATTCATTCACGGTAACCTAACTGCCAGACATACTAAAAATACTTGAACTTTTGTTATATACTTATTTCCCTTTCAAATGTGTTTCAGTTTTCTACATTTTTTTTTCCTTCTATTCTATTATTCGTTCTTATGACATCTCATTATCCGCGTAGTAATCTCCATCTCATATAATGAATGTACGGATACAGTGTTTATGTTCCGGACCACAGTAATACAGAACAGTGCTTGCTGAATGGTGAATAGATAGAAAATGCCAATACGGAAATATACTTCATTATGTTAATGTGCATAGAATTGTTTGTTGTTCATCGCAGTGTGGAGGTCCGCAGTTCTCATCAGTAACCCATGCATAACCGTACTCCCGTATAACGACGTTGTACATATTCTTTGTTCCGAAGAACGTGGAGACAACTCGATTTGCTCTGCAATAAATGACAAGCTAAGCGGGTCCCAGGTTGATAACAAACGTGTAAGCGAAAAAAAAATATACGTGGAGAAAGACTGGCCAGGAAATTGAAAACGAAAAAACGAACACTGAGATTCCCATTATTCTCATATAATAGTTAATACCAGTGTACAATTTCTCCACCAGTTGTTTTTCCCTACGGTTCCCTTTTACAATGAATGGAGAAGAGCAGTGTTCGCACGGTTGGTGAGTTTTCGACAACCTCATATTAAACAATACTATCCTCGGACAGTTGTCGGATAGGCGAGCACTCGGTTATACATCAGTTTACGCGTTAATTCCGGAGCCAAAGGCACTTCTACTGAGTTTTTAAAGTTTATCCAACAAAAACTCAGCAAAATATATTAAATTATATAGAACCGGTTATCCACTGTTTCTATTAGAAAAAGAATGGAATGAAATGAAAAAGGTTAACAATGCAAACCAATAATATTATTGTTTTTTCCATTATAAAAAAATTATAAATGTATGAAATTATAACATAAGATTATATGATTATTGAGCTCCTGTATTCTCTTTTTAAAATGTTGTGAAACATTGTTTAGAAATACTTTTGATGTTTGTTCAATATTGGCCAGATCTCCAACATTGAAGATAGACCAAAAGCATTTTTAAACAATGTTCCACAACATTTTCAAAAGAGGGAGAAGCAGTTTAACAATCATCGAATTTCATGTTATTATTTTATACAAATAAAAATGGGAAAAACAAGGAGAAAAGAAATTTAGAATGATGTTAACAATGAAGTTCACAGTAAGAAACTGAGGTAACTGCACCAAATATTTAGCATAATACATAAGGAATTATTTTTAGCAAACAAAAATTAAACATAGAAAGCCGACAAATAAGTGAGGAGTCAAATTGAAGTCAAAAATGACAAAATTTTTGAAGACAATATTATTCTTCCATATGTTGATAAATTTTATATTTGATTATATATTCTTTTAAATCTTTAACATATACACAGCTATGTCTTGTCGCATTGATAAAATAGAGGAATTCTGAAGATGCCCCAAGCAGGGCAAAATATAAACAAAGGAAAGACGACAACTTTTGATTGGTCGTCATTCATTGAAGTCAATCGTATTCTGTACTTTGAGACACGACCAAAGCATCATCTAGTAATTATGTATTTTCACTATATGCGTACTGTACTTGATCGTAGCTATATACTCGATCCAAGACTAAGTCCTTGTTCCACAACTTTGCCAGATTTTTTAGAATTGCAGATCATCCTAAATCCCTTTAAGATATTTGAGGGATCCGATACTGCTCTACGTTAGCTATTGCTGGATTTCTATTGTTGAAAATTGATAAAGGTTCCCGATTTCTAACAGAAGACGTGATGGGTTCTTAGGAACCTCGTTACAGCAATTTGCCATAGAAATAACGACGTGGACACCATCATCGCTAGCGATAAAGTCTCCACGTAATGATCTCAGAAATGGCACAGTGCGATCTACTATAGATATAGCGTAATTTTGGTTGCTGGATCAGTGAACAAATACTCAGACAGAAGTCAGGCAAGAACCATCTCTAGCTTATATAATCGTGGAGGACTGGGCCGAGCTCATTTTGTAGACACAATGCGCGAGGTCACCGCCCTCGACCGCGGCGCGAAGCATCGCAAAAGTTGTTAATATTTGTAATCAGCTTTCGCTAGTTCGTACTATCATCTGGGGACCTGAAGGTGAACTGGCCGGCGGAGTGGAAACCACAACGCTCGGCACGACTCTGCGACGAGTTCTCTGGGATCTCCCTCAGAGCCTATGACCGCGTAGGGACGCGCGGTGGTCGCGGCAGTCGCGATGGCGTGCAAACTTTCGATTCCTCTTCCCCTCTTGTTCTCGTCCTTCTTCTCCTCCTAATCTGCGGCCCGCGTTCTCATTCCTGTTTCGCCATTATTGCCGGGTTTATGCACGTCGTACTATGAATGACTACAGATATACCACGAACCGTCTACTATTGTATAACGTAGATCGAAACTGAGCGCTCGTTCGCAATATATGTTTTTTTCGCTTCCATGTGCAGTACCTCTTCATCTATTGCCGTCGATTGCAATGATTGATCGCAACGTTACCGAGAATCGATTGAACTCGACTCTGCCGTTGCGACGATGAACGACGATGAAGGCGAACGTACATCAATTTAGAAATGAGAGGCGTGCACCGCCATAGGGCGCGACGCAAGGTACATGTTCAAGTCGGTTCGAAGTCGGGTCGTCTCAGATTAGATGGAATGAGATATTTTCTTTTACTTTCTCAAGAATCTTCGTTTTGGGCGTATTTTTTTTTTTTTTCTTGCAGATTTTCGGTGTAAGCGTGTTCGGAGTGTTTCAAAACGTCGAAAAATCATATTAAACGAAGTTTCCTTCTGTATGTGTATGTGTGTGTGAGTGTAAGTACGTGGGTATGTGCGTGTATGCATGTACGCATCATTCTACCTCATAACCCGAGAGCGGTTCCAGATACATAGCTGCAATTTATATCACACACTGTGGAAACAAGTTCCCTAACTCAGACCATTTTCTAAACGAAATATTTGCAGTCATTCAGTTTAGACGCAATGTTCACTTTTTTCAAAAATCTTTGACGTCAATCCGTTGCGTTTATTGATTGAGCGATCGATTCAATCAAGACGCAAAATATTGTGACGAATCAGAAAACAAAGCACAGAGCTGAGTAACATTGCGACAAACAAGAAAGAGTAATCAATAAATGCTTGAAGAGTTCGTAGTTTTTTCAAATTTTAATTGTTTGAAACTTCTTCGGAATTTCATTTTGATACGGACCACATCAGGTAAATCGGGATTCTAAAAAGCCGGCTAGACCCCAATCTCAATTTATGCACATCAGGGAAAAGATCCAGGAAATTCATAAATGCAGCATTAACCAATAAGGGAAAGGTCATCCAATATGGTCAGACCAATACTAGCGTTAGCCGTTTTATCTTTCTGATCGCATACGAAGTATGTAAAAAGAGAAAAGTCCATACAAAGCGGACTCCGGGATTTAGATGGAAATACATTTTTTCAGAGTCCTAAATTCGAAAGACACCTTCACCAATTTCCATATGTCTGTATTTCTGGCGTATATATGTCCGAAAATACAATAACCGTTGAACAAACCTATGAACTACAATGAAATTTGTCGTACGCCATCTGCATCTAAAATCTGGTTGCAGGATTAAAACTCAATCCAATGTTTTCACTTTTCACACTTGACGTAAAATATGAAAATATGAAATGAACATTTAAATTTATTTTGGAACCACAGGCTACCATAAAAGTTGTTTTGCTTCGGTCTGATACATACAAATATTATTACCAGTCAATAAGCCTTGAACAACAAGTGATTCAATACAGCTTACACTTCGTTGTCACTTCAGTCACTCGCAATTAAGTTCTTAAAGCATCGGCAATAAAAAAATTCTATTGTACACTGTTAAAAATCTGCGGTGAAAAATGACGATGGTGTCGACTTTTTGTTGGTATTATAGTATTAAATGTAACGCTTCTCGTGGTGTAAAGTCGACACGGCCGGTTTCGTTAAATTTATTCCAGCGTCAATTTCAATTATCAATGTCAACGATAGGATTCCAACTTGGCACTGTGCGGTGTCAATCATGCGCACATGGTGCGGTGCCAGCTAGCCGTAATCAGTGGCCGCATCCAGTGTTTCGAGGAATCTGGAAAATCGCTGTTTGATATTTAGTACCTCGGTTCTAGGCATTGTATTATATTATCCCGGCGACTTGTATTACATGTGCAAGTGCTGTCGAATATCAATCGAATCAAGTCATAAGTATTATTATCCCAAAACGACACTGGTGGTTGCGCCGTTGGTGTGCGGCTCTGGCGATCCCCTGAGATAAGCAGCATTGTTTGCGGCCATAACTTGGATGGGTGACCGCTTAGCCGTACACCGGCTGGCTCATCAGCCAATGAGCGGGAGGTCAGTTTTTCTGAGGCCTCGGTGTTTATACTTAGGCAAGCTACTTTCGTGTATACACCGGGAAGTCACAAGAATATACGGCCGGCTGTACTGGTACGGGTTTTCCGAAATAAACCATAAATGTCTGCACCAAGGGTTGAATTTCAAGAAAAATTACATAGACAAAATTTTTTTTCCAGATTGTTAATGCTCATGATATTAAACTATAAGCACCTATACATGCATTGTAACATAGTATTTACCACTCGGATTGCACGTTATTCAAATTCCAAGTTTTGCTGACCACTGAAATGTTAATCCGAATTGTCAAACTATGGCAGTGCCGACAATAACATCATACGGAAAAAGGTTTGGTTGGATCAACCAATCACTTAATTGATGTATCAATAACTTGATTGGTCTAACAAATATATTGGTTAGTGCATACATAACCTTGGTTAATACAACCAAGTCTTTTTTCCGTGCATCAAGACGAAAAAGAGATGTGAACAAAAGACGCGAACATTCTCGCCTCCTCACCGGTGCAGTTCGTGGCTTAAATTCGAATTATAGAACGCAATCGTAACCAATTACAACGAAAAACGAAGATTGCGGGTAATGTACGAAATACCCGAATCTCTTTTCATATAAATTGTCATTATACTTCGGTAAATTCATGATAAAAACCTACCGCCAGTAATAAATGTGATGAGAAAGTTGCGTGCTGCGAATACGCCAGTAGCAATATTTCTTCGCTTTTTTTTTCTCCAGGCAGACTATTTTTTTTAAGTGACGATGAAATGGTACAAGACAGCTTACTGATAAATGATATATAAATGATTCCTTCCTACTATCCGCACACCACTAAGCTAAGCTGAGTCCATATAGGTGTAGACGCAAAGGCAGACAACACAATAAGATTTTTGCCATGGCGCTTTGCAATTTTGAGATAAATTTTGTTTACAACATATACCACTGCTTCGTAACTTCCACATGTACAGGCTGCTAACCCCAATGACGTTACTGGTGGTGTTAGTGGTAGTAGTGGTGCGCTGTTGGTACTACGCGAATTCGAGGCATGCCGCACCACGCCGCACGGCGTTTCTCTCAATCACTGCGCACGCGAAGCGAGTTCGAAGCTTTTGAAATAACATTCGAGTGGGGGAGAAAGAGCCATCGAGTTTAATTACGTCGTCTCGGCAACTTGGAGAGCACGTCTCTTTCCGTCGATTCGTTATACTCTCTTTCTCTTACCTGATTCCGTTCAAGTTCTTTTTATACACACAGTAGCTACACCGATAAGGCTCTTAATTCCACAAAAAAAAAAACTTGCATTGCAAAATCTGATGGAAACATATATCGATAGCGATGTTTTTCTTTATTTAGAATTAACTTAACTGTCAATTTTCATAAATGATATAGCTACATTTTGTTCTTATTAATATTTACGCTTGAGTTACATTTCCTTTTCTTCTGTATCTTGTTTTCCTATATCGCGAAACGGGAATCATGATGAACTATAATATAATACAACTCATCGATAAGTTCTCGAACTTGACGTTTCATGCACGCGCCAATATTTTGGTCTAAATCACCTCTCACCCTGCGATATGAGCGTATCTCTCGCCCGGTATGGAACGGTAATGAACGTGTTCGTCGAACAAGTCTACACCATCTTTTTCGAGACCAATCGAAAATTTTATTGGAAGCTTCATTAACATGGATTGACCCCATTATTCACCACATTCTAAATCGCCAAACTTAACAGCGTAGTAACATATAAATCGAAAATAATTTATAATTACCCCTGCATACATTGCAAGCGTGATCAGTTTTCGAAGGGCACATATTAGACAACGCCTTGTTCAGTAAATAGAACACATTCGGGATAACTATAGTAGTAGAAACGCCCGTTCAATATCAGACAGAAATCGTCTTATGGACGAGAACATTCATTTATTTCCAACTTGGCGTCGAGTTGCTACCACGATTCTTGACAACAATGTATTTATGACAGAATAATCGCTCAAAATTTATATGTCAATTATCTGTGTACTTCACGTAACTTTGAATAATTTTTTATTTCCAATACAGTGAATTTTCGATTATTATGTTTTCTATTTGCAGTATGTTCGGTGATTAAACGAAATATTAGATATTAACACTAATTTATTAACAACTTGTAAAATGCCTCTAGGATGTCAGGTAAATTTTGAAAATAATGTTGAAACTGAATTGAATTGATCCGTTGATCAAATATGTAGCGAGTACAATCAAAATTACCCCAAATAATAGGCGAATATTTTAGTTGACGATAACGGAATCATTTCTGATACTAGAGAAATAATTTCAGACACGATAAATATGGAGAGTCAATAGAGAATTTATTTTATTTCCATTTCGCAAGACAACCAATATCGTCAATTTGTTACTCACTTAGTTACGAATTATTCATACATTCATACATTTATGCATTCATACATTCAGACATATATAATCAAAATTACGAAGATAAGTCACACCCTTAATATTAGAATTAGTGTACTTTTATTTGCATTGAAATATTCTCAAAAAACGTGACGTTCTTCGTCAAAATTATGGGTCGATATACAATTCTCTTTTTACAATATGGATCAAATATTTCACCCTGTTGAATAACTGATAGTTTAAATTAATTTTCTACATTTCCTTTCATAAATCATCTACAAAGATATATACCCTTTTTTCATTTGACTTTCCGATTGAATCCTTCGGAAGAAATCTACGATGGTGCGAGATAATAAAAATAAAACCGCGCTCTGGATACTTATCTTCATATAAATTGGAGGTTTTTGTCATCGATGGAAATGAACGTAGCAATCCACAGTTTGTAGATAGACCAAAAGATATAATTATATAAAATTACTCAATTTCACAATGGATCATGCGCGTCCACACGACCAAAGTGTTATAAATTGACAAATATGAGGCAAAGGTGATCCGCACCATAAATAGACTTTGCGATCGTCGCACGATCGATCCTAACTCGACGGCCGTCGTGTGAACCAGTAGGGCGATTTCTAGCACGCGCCGAGGATCCTTGATCAATGTTCCCGATTCTTCAGAAATTATCAAAAAAGCACGAATACTATAGTGATCCGGTGCTGCGCTCTATACATTTTGGCGGGTGGAATATTTAAATATGAAATGTATCTTTACAAACTGTTAAGTCAATTTGATGTGAGAATAACCAGCGATTACACCCGAACGATTTTTCAATGATCGGCTTCAGACAAATTGCGCAAGACGCGGAAATAGAAGCGTATCGGTCGGTCCATTGACAGCTATATGATGGTAAAATTCAAACGTATCTTTAACCAATAGATTGCTAGAAATCTGTTCGTTGATTTCATATTCGAATAATCGGGCAATGAAACAGCACAGAGAGAGCTCCTCTGGTGTCTATTCAAAAGCAGGAATACCGCCGCAGGCATACGTTTGCAGTGGAGGATCGAACGTTTGCATAGGCAGCGATACTTGGCACACGGTAACATGTGAAAAGCGAGAGTCGCCCATACGATCATATATCCCCGGTGATTTTGCCGACGAGTCGCTGGCGGGAATAAAGTTGACTGGCTGGCCGGCCCGTTCCTACTTTGCACACGGTTCGGTGCAGCGGCGTCGATGTACAACGGACGATATCAAATTACGATTGTCGGAGATTGTACCGCGGGCGAAGAGTCGAGGTGGGTGAAAATGAACTAGAAAGGTTGGAAAGGGAAAGAAAGACGAGTCGAAGGAGCAGCAGAGACGCGATCGAATTGAGGCAGACGGAAACGTAGTACGTAGTCTCAACTTCACGACGAGCCAACTTGGTAGCTCGGCAGTGCGGCGGAGAGTCGAGGAATAGTAGGAAGAATCATTTGTACCACGACGCGCGAGGTCGCGCGGTGGTTGCGTGCGCCCTCGCGCAACCCTCTATCGTTCACACGCTCGCCACCCTTTCAACTTCCTTGATTCGGCACACTGAGGCAGCCGACGAACGAGCGGTGCAGGTGCCGCGAGCAGTTACCAACGAGAATGGAGAAGAACCTGGTGTAGACAATATTTATCCCGTTAACGATCCAATTTTTGATTGAATCCTCCGCGGGATTCACGACGGGTGTCGCGCAATGTGTCTACCATCGTTGCCACCATTCAACTCGGACGATAAGTCCCCCTCTAAGACTCTTTGGTGACGTGAATTGTTTGACGATAATAGCTTTTTCGATCGTACAACACGGTTACTGCTGCACGATCATCGTGTCCGTATGACCAAATCGACTTTGAACCTGAAGGAATCAAGACCTGCTATTTATTGTCAATGTAGCAAATTTGACGATGGCTTCATTGAGTTCATTCAACTGTTTCCGAAATTATTGTCAATCGAGATTTTACCGTGCGCCACCCTTTCAACATCCTCGATCCTCGATTCTCGAATGACAAACAGTGTAACCGAACGAAGAAACGTTGTGTCGCGCAATGTATCTAACACCGCTGCCACCATTAAACACGAACACTGAATCCCCCTATCAGTCTCCTTGGTGACGCGAATTGTTTGACGATAATCGCTTCTTCGTTTGCCCGCTACGATTAAGGCTGCGAGATCACCATGTCCGTGTTACCAATTCTACGTTAAAGCTGAAGGAACCAAGACCTGCTATATCTTGTCACCTGAATTCGTATTGATGTAACAAATATCATGATGGTTTCATTTAGTCAATTCAACTATTTAGAAAATTATTGTAGAAGCAGATTGTACCGCTCGCCATCCTTTTAACATCTTCAAATCGGTACACGGAGGCAGTTGACAAGCAAGAGGTGCAGGTGCCGCATACACTTACCAACGGAAATGGGAAGGCCCTGGAGATAACTTTCTTCCCGTTTACAAGCTAATTTTTAGACACTCACGTTTTGAAAAAAAAAAACTCACATGAGTACCTATTACACTCATTCGCCACATGTCCGAATTACACTTTCATGGGAAATGTTACTTTAATTCAACAAAATAAACTTTTTCCACATGAGATTCCTCAAAAAAGACATATTCTCAGTGTAACACATCACAAGAATTTTATTATTTGGTATTGTTTTATGGTTCGATAAGATTTTGTGTTGTCCGGACGTCCGTACCAACTAGGAGCTCTGGATTGAATAGACTGAAGAAGATGAAATTTGCAGTATTTTTTATTCTAGCATTGGAATGTACGCCCATGAAATATGGGTAATTTTTCATTTACTGAAATGGGCATTTACGTTTTAAAAAATTGTACTTTTCAGAGAAAAATTGTTTCTGGCTCAAAATTTTCGCAGTGAATTGAAGAATTTTGCTCAAATTTGTAGCACACTCCCAATTTACCTTGATGCAGATATATCTTTCGTAGTTTTTGTTATTTGTTTAAAGTGATGATTAGCTAACACAATAAAATTAGAATATTCGGATTGAATTAGAAGAATACTTATGACAATTATAATACTTTCTTTAAAAAAAAAAAACAATTACGTACTTGTATTATACATCATAAAATACTAAAATAAGTAAATCCTTAGAGTTTCCAAAATAATTACACTTGTGCAATAACTTGTAATAATTTCATATACTCGTGTAATAATAATGTAAGTATCTCCATGAATGTGTAGACACTTGCGAATGTGTTTAGTACTATTAATGTTTTTATTCATATATTCTTTCCTGTCAAAACGCACAGTTCCGTCTGTGTTTTACATAAGTGTACGAACAATAGCATTTTCACTCACATCATTTACGAATATAGTGTCTTAGAAAAATAATAAAAATTCGATTGTCAAAATATGCACTTTCTAGTTCTAAGGAATTAATTGAACAAACTTGTAAGACCCAGTGATACACCGCTGAAGAATTCACCGCCCAATGTTAAACGCATATGGGCTGTCTCCCTCGAACCTCACCCCCTTTTTTTCGTTTTTCGGTTCTTTCGAAAATTCTTCCAATATTTAAACATTTGTGGCTTATTAGTTTCGGCAAGAACACATTTAAAAATTCTGACGTGTAATGAAATAAGTACCACTGACTCTTAAGCATATGTGATACAGTGGTTTGTCGGTTAAAAGAACTGCAGCATAGCTAGACAACATAAAGATCAATGTTATTAATCTGAAAAAAAGATTTTTATTTTGTTCTGTAAATTGATGAATAGGAGGGAACTTTGCGGCTCTACCCACGTACCAAATTCCAACATGTTCGTTTGCATAAAAAATGAAAAAAAAAAATCGAATTTTTACGATTACATTAATAGCAGTACTCGGTGCTATATGTCCACAATTTTTTAGCTGAAGACATAAAATGTAATATGTATATTGTACTATTCACATCGTACAAACCAGACGGAGCACGAAGCGTGACGGCCCCGTAGCCGTGAGTGCCTTGAAAGGGCCCGAAGGGCCATTTTTCGTATTGAAACTTGTTTGTATTGAAACCTCCACGGAATTGAAGGTGGGCGTCGCACAATGTGTCTACCACCACTGCTACCATTCAATCCGACGAAGAATCCCCCTCTCAGTGTCCTTGGTGACATGAATTGTTTGACGATAATCACTTCTTCGTTTGTCCGTCACTATTATTGCTGTACGGTAACGATGTCCGCGTGACCAAATCGAGTTCAAAGCTGAAGGAACCAACTTGCCATATCTTGTCAGCTGTATTCGTGTCGATGTAGCAAATATCATGACGGCTTCATTTAGTTCATTCAACTGCTTCCAAGATTATTGTAGAAGCAGTACACTGGAAATTACAGCTGTCACTGCTTACTCTAAGAAAATAAGTCTATTGACATTGATTCCATCCTGACAATATTGTTGCAATATCAGGGTGGAAATTATTGCGGTAACAGAATTATTGTCATGCCAGATAAGGATATTTTAATTGAATAAGATATATGTGTAGATTCATCGTTTCTTTGATTCCTATGACCGTCAGTACGTCAACAATTCAACTCTGGAAAAAGTGGAGTCTCGAGTACATACATGCTGTTCATGTCGATGTCACAAACATTATTGATATGAATACTATCTGATGATTCTGTTTCCCCATTGTAAAAAAAAATATGAATCTTTCCTTATGAGGATCGTTTAGAACGTGTGCCCATAGATTACTTTGATACTAGAGTCTGCGCCGATTGAGATGTATTTAGAGTCACGTGTTGTTACTCTTGACTGTTTATAAATGATCGTTTTCCAAGTCCGGCTAATTGTGACAAATACATTTAATGATGTATTTAACATTTACTGATTGAGATTACCAGACGGATTGACTATTGAGAGAGCAACTTGAAACTAAAAATCTCTGGTACGTTTTTTGGATTCAGCCACGACGATAAATAATCTTGCCTTTGAGACATCAATCACATTGGTATTACATTTTATGTTTGTGTTAAACATAGAAAAGATGCTTGTAAGCATTCCAAAATAATAAAAGTGCATAGCTGGACGGCTTTGACGTTTCCATAACAAAGTATTTCTCGATATTTGCAATTCCTTGTAACCTGAGCCTTTCGTCGCAAGCGTCATCACGATCGCACTCGATCGAGACTGCCTGAACAGTCGGAAAGGAAAGAGTATCGCACTGCTAACGAGTACGTCAATAGATTGCATGGCTTTCTCCAATAAAAAAAAAACTGTCCTCTTTCACCACCGCTTCCTGTTGCTGTGTCAGCCGTGAAACATCGCTCTGCTTCTCATTTCGCGAAGAGCCAATGAAATCATTTTTTGATCTTCCTGTCACTGCACCATCATTCAAAGGAAGGTTCTCCAAAAAGAATGGGTAAAGCACGTACATTATAATCTCAAAACTCGATAACTATGCATTGCATTTCTGTCGGGAACGAAATGGGTCGGATTAACAATAAATATAAGCAAATGGTTCTTCTAAAGCTTCTCTTAAAAATGCATCGGGAAAGGTATAAAGGAGCAGTTATGGAGCAAGTCAGGGCTCACATACACAGAACTATTACCACACCGAGCTCCAGTCGCTAAGTCGACATTTATTGCAATAAATGAAATTCGGTATAGTGGATCACGTGGATCGGCATACCCTTAGATCGAGCTTAACTTGCAGTGCTGTAAATCAGAACGAAACCAAAAATTATTAGAATGCAGTGATTCTCAATGAGATTTTCCTTCGATTAGCAAAATTACAAAATAATGTACATATTTTCATAACATTTTATCGTTCAAAATTAGGAGAGAGACGAATACATTAATTCCAATAGTTCGGAATATAGTGTATACAGTAAATATAGTGAAGGCTTCGTTCAAGATTTCAATCAAATCGATCGAAAATCCTATGGCATTGGCGTTGATCTTTCTTTAACATAAATACAAATTACTTTTACAATCGCGACTGATTTTTCATCCCTTTATTGTTCCACTAACCAAGTCGATAAATTGTTCCCATTAAATAAGTATCTCTTTTCGGAACCAATTATTAATCTCAAATTGACTTAAGCTACTCCAATGCAAACGTTCTGATTGAGTTCTCATGAAGTAATTGCAGTGAATCGACACATGCGCTTCGACAGTGATGGGTATGGGGTATGTGCATATTGAACTACGCTCCTCTTTTATTTATCCGCAGCTGGAACGCGACAAAATTCGGTGACTCCGATTGGCTCACGTGATTTAATTATTTAAACAGCCAGCTTTTCAGTCCACGAGTAGCAACGACTATGGGTTTGGCGAGAATTGAACGAGATTGATCTGCTTGAGCTCATTTTCGTAACTCCAGGAGGAATAAACCAAATATTTGTTACCGCTAAATTCTGCGAAGGAAAAGTTCACCGCCGCAGCACGTATACCTGCGTTTTACTAGTAAAACCAGTTTAACGGAAAAAACTGCAAAGCTAAACAGTAAGCAGAAAAGCAGGAAAAAGAAAATAAAAGGGATGTTGATACGTAGTGACGAAACGCATGGCGGACGAAAGGTACACGGTTAAACTTGTGACCGACGGTGGAGGGGCGTCGTTCGTCGACGTAGATTGCGCAGCGGCGAGAGGTGGACGCGGCTGCGACGCAACTAGCAGTGAGAATGGGCCACCAGTAAATCAATCCTCCGGCAATAGATGTTTGCAGGCAGCAGCCGTCAGCGTATGAAAATTAAAACGGTATATCACGCAAAATCTGGTTAGAGATGGGAGCGCGAAGCTTGCCCGAGTTGCCGTGAGAAAGAGAGAGAGGGGCAGACGCTTTAAGGGAGTATTTCCTATATGCATAGCGCGCATTCACGGGTTTTCCTCAGCAAGGAACCGGCGCCTACTACTAATGCCTCTCGTGCTGTACCTGGGTGTATCTGGGTCTATGTAAATGTGCATGAAACTCACGACTACTACGTGGAAAATGTGCGCGACAGAGGTGAGACTGTATACGAAAGCTTGAGCACCCCTCGCACGTCTGCAGTAGCCTTCCTGCGTTCCTGTGTTCCGCGCCATCCCCCGCCTCAGTACGGATCGTGTCGCATATTTCATTACGGCGCGACGGGGCCTGGAACGTTTCACGGGGATGCGCACACTCTCGGCATGCATTACGGAACTCGCACACCTACACGTCACGGATTTTCGTAAAACCATAGATGGCTGCCTCTTTGCCACACTGCAAAGTGATCATACATGTATGTGGAAAGGCTGAAGTATGCACGAGACTTTTTTTCAATTTCGGAACTTCGTTACGCTGGAAGGCCAGTGGCGCGATTTTAACAACGATGTCCCACCAGTTTCGCGTCAATCTGTCATTTCGTTTGCATGCACGCTATTCTCACTAAATAAATTCTTGGCTAGATAAAGAATTCAAAACAAACAAAAAAAGTGACACATGAACTTTTTCGTCATTTTTCATCAAATTTGCTATGTTTGTAATAATAGATTGTACCACAACGGATTTACGCTGACGGAGATTAAATCGTGAAGAATATCGCGAAAGTAAAGCGAACGTTCAACGATTTTTCACATAATGTGCGGTTAACTAAGCCTTCTTCCAATTCGGATATTCCATAAGTGGATGCTTGTTCCCAGAGTTTTATGAAAAGTTTAAAAGTACTCTTCACAAAATTTTATAATGATTCAACTGCAATAAGAGAATGGACGATAACCGGTTAGAATTTCAACAGTAAATTTCGTTGAGAGGATAAGTAATCGGTTGGCCAGTCTGCGATTACCAGCGGGGTGAATATATTCAGAATAAAGTTTCGTTATGACTTAAGCATTGGCATACTTCTTACTCATTAGTAGAACCTATTGAAGCCTAAAAAAAAAAAAAAAACAAGCCAGAAGCGAACGTGCACCTCGATAATTTCTGGTAACTGCGATATCAAGCCTCATGGATGCAGCAGTAAATATCTGTGACGCGAGGCACGCATCACGAGAATTGGGCCCGCTTGAAACAGTGGGTGATTAACGTAGCAGAAACTGCTGTAACCGAGCACCGTCTCATCCTCGGGCGTCACGCTGCTACGGCGTTAAGTTACTTCAGTCCGTCTCTCGGTCTCCTTTATTTAATTGAATAATTAAGGGACGTAGCTTCAGTCGTCGGCACCGCAAGAGGACGTAGCGTAAGACACAAAGAACAACCGTGAGAGAGAATAGTAACGTGGAGTGGGGGCGGCGGAAATGTCGGGTCGTTCTGTTCTATGCACTGTTCTTCTGATTCTCGTGTAACCCTTGTTTCTATCTCCTTTAGCAGCATCACTAGCAGAAAATTCTCCTCTCAGCTCGAGCTTCGTAGTCTCGTGCCTCAGCCCTGAGCAAACCAACGCGCTCCGTATATCTTCCATTGCTACATACCTGACAGACGATCCCTGCTTACTTACTTTGCTTTCCTCTCACTACTGCGGGAGTTAATACCGCGTGAATAGCTTGTTTTCTCCTGTCATCTCTACCCTCTGAAGCAATTTCGCTCTGCTAGATCGCAGTACTTGTGGCTGGGGTCAATTGCCATTCTATGTTCATGCAAACTGATGTAAAGATGTCGCGAGTGGAATAACATTTTTTTTACAAAGTGGCAATTATGCTGCTTGCATTTAACTCGCCTTATTAAGGGGAATTATTTTTAAAATGTTGCGAAGCTAAACAAGTGGCTCGATTTGTCAGACACTTTATTACTAGTCTCATAAACATAACGAGAGCAGCAAGAGGCTCGCGGGGCTGTGGGTCGACCCTGTATCGCGTAACGATGGTCTTGGCAAGGGCATCTGCATAATGAGTGGCAGGTGTCGCCGCGTGAGCGTCGGCTATTACCTAATATTTGCCTGCAGCCCCTCGGTAATTCATTTCGCTAGAGTATTTGAATTTTTTTTGACACCCTAGATCATTGGGTTAATAACATTTTTACAAGATAACGAGATTCAATGAATCGTGAGCCGCGAGTTTATCCACCTAATGGAGACTGTGTCAGGCTATGATCTTATCCTATTCAGTAATTCATTTATATAATGATTCTAGAGTCTTGCTACACGCTGCTACAGATCAGTAACTTTAATCGTGTGCGACACCACTCTTAACCCCCTCTAAATTTAGGGGGCTTGTGGAAGACTCAGAAAAACAGGCCATTAACGATCGTGGAAATCCAAATCTCGAGAAAATATGAAGAATTTTAAAATCCAGACTTGAAGAGCCATGGAGAACTTAGCGAAATCCAGGGTTGGGCCCTTGAAGGTCTTAGAAAAATGCAAGTCATTCATATAGGCTCTAGGAATCGAACCAGAATGAGGTTTAATGGATATAAGATGCCCGATATATATATACACTTCGTATGATATTTGACAAGCAAACAGATAATAGGTTGAACTATGAAAATCTGTCTTGAACAAAGTTTCAAGGCATACTGATTCTGATGATGATTATTGGCAGATATTGAATTCGATAATATCCATCCCAAGCCCAAATTTGCGTCTCCTTCATCCGCTTAGTCGTATCGATGTCTTGATTGTAGAATCGGCGATAGTAGTAGCGGCAGGGAGAGATTTCTATGATATGGAAGGCCTGCGCGACTTATAGAAACCATGAAAATAGCTAAGACCGTGGGTTTACAGCATTTGCTTGGAATAGCCCACGTAAAAAAATCATATATGTTGCAATATATATAGTCTGCATAAAAAAAATTGACATATAGAATAACTATACACTGTATTTAATTTATATGAATTTTATATCCAGTCTGCAGATTTTATAAAAAGCTTTTTGTAGAAACGTTATATTAAATTGACATAAATTATATTGCACTTTATCTAATTTTTATAGAATCTTCATATGTATTGTATACAACATATAGAAAATGTATATGTTCACTTTCGTATACAGCTTCTATGTAGATCGTTATATATAATTATTATAAAATCTTCGAATAATATTTTTACTTGGGAGCAATTCACGTCTTGTTCTGAAAATAAAATATGTAAAGCTTGTCACGACAAATCGTTGAGCACAGCTGACTTATGGCTTGTACATATAACCTAATATATTAATATCGAGAGTCGGTGAGCTATATGACATGACTAGGAAATGCGCTATATGACATCAAACTGAAAAATAGGACACATTAATAACGGTACCATTTTTTTTCCAAAATGTAATATCAACGTGTTTTAAGTCTTAAAAATAGGTCTTCCTTTTTTTTCCTTTAAACCCACATGCCGGAATTATTAGTAGAAGAAACCTAAAACCCAATAACTGGCGGTAAGAATGCAAAAACTAGAGTGAATTCATTAGATGATGCATCGACAGTAGTGGACACGCGGTGGGCGTGTGGCGTCGGTGGTTTGTTAGCGGCGGTGACTTGAATGGGTGATCGTTCAGTCGCGCACCGGCTTGCACGTTGACTGCTAAGCAGAAGGCAGTTTTTCTGAGTTTCTAATGTATTCTCATACAGTAGAAACTCAGTAAAAATGAAGCGATCTATATCGGCCAGGTTTTCCGCAGTTTCCCTGAGCCCTCGTTCAAATGCGATACAGTAGTACATTAGGATGAGCGATTACGGACAACGTTCTAAGGGGTCTCTATGTAAAAATGGGGAAAAGTAGGGAGGGGTTACGCAAAAGTCTGAATAAGGCATATGGAAGGAGATATCCCAATAAAAAATATTAGAGAAAGCAGAATAAGTAAGAAACGTTCTCCACATAGCAAAAAATGATTCGTATGAGTGGTCAACAGTGCATTTGTATATATAACACGAGTATTCAAGCAATCTATATTCACAGCATTTTTTCAACACTGGTTTTTACTCTCTCTCATTCATTACCCTTAACAAACTCCATCTACGATCTTGGAGAGTGATCTAAGTATTCAGTTAATAGTTAGAAATTCATATTTGTCGACTATATAATAAGTGAATGCTTAGTACGTTTGACCGAATATTATTTAAGATAATGGTTTAATTGACTAACTCAATTCGCCATTGGCAAAGATATGCTTATATATGTGTAATAGACTAGTTTTTTCTACATTTTTTTAGAATAATTGAATTATACTCCGGATAACTTTGATTTTTCGACATTGAACTTAAGTTCCCGGCTAAATACTCTTCGTGCCTACGGTTAGCTAATTTCCTAGAAATACATTCACCGAGATATTCAAAATTGATTGTCGGGGTAGCTCAGAAATAATTCGTCTATTGGAACTCAAATAAGTTGTGGAGTCATTTTTCGCGGAGTTTTTCTATCGGAATCAATTTCTGTAGTGACAAAATTCACCAAAAACAATGACGCTATCCACATTTATTCTACTTACTGTTCCCCATGCATGGTAGAGAGTATTTTATGCATTATTAGGGACTCGAATTAAACGGTCAGCTTATCATCGATTAACATCGATTCTATATGTTCTCGTAGTCTTGACTTGTCCATAAAATTACGGTCTGACCGTAGAAACTCAAAAATTCACAGGTCAAAATGATTCACTACAAATCATTGTGCAATCGCAGATGAAAATATATATAAAATCGGACCTCTTACGATTTATAGACTGGGGAAAGCGCTCGCTGCTAACTTATGTCTTCCCTTAACCCCGACCACGCTGCTGGGCGAACACACGCGGCCAACGGTGACGACCAGTGGTCAGTGGCTCGAAGTGCGACTATGCAAAACGCATGCGTGTGAGGATGGTGGCTATGAATATAAATGAGCAGAGTCTCTTCATATAATATAAGAGACATTCATACGTTACACGAGCAAAAATGAAAGGAGATTTCGCACTATTGCAAATTTACTAGTGTAAATACATGAGGTTAGCCCGAGGTTCGTGCTGTTCGAACATTCAAGGGCTTGACACACCAGTAGACGACACCTAATAGCCTTAGTCGTTAAGCAGAGTCTTACGGCATCTTCACCCGGTTGAGGTTCAAAATAACGAATTACCAGAATAGCGACTCGTTAAGAAAACGAATTTCAAAATAATGAACCTCTGAATCTATAATAATTATCATCATGAAATTCGAGACTTTTGTCATTTGTTATTTTGATAAAATTTTAATAGACTTGGGCTCACAATAGCGAGAGGTCAAAATAAGTAAAAGGGATAGTGAATTAATGAACTTGCGAATTTCATTATGTTGGCCATTCTAGATTTAGACGTTTATCATTTTGAAGTTCGCTATTCAAGCCATTCGCTATTTTGATCCCTACCTAATATCACGAAAGCACAGCTTCCCCTCTGAAGAAGAAGGAACGTGAAAAACATTAAGCCAAAAATTTTTTTCCCATTACTCTTAGTCAAAATAAGATAAAAGAATACACAATCATATCCAAATGAGATAGTTTATACGACATTATAAGAGTGATGGTTGGTAATTTTCCCCCAGGAGTATATTCAATAAGTCATTTCTGAAAATTTTGATCTTCCGAACATGCATTAGTTCCACAATAAAATATTGAGAACGGCAATTAAAAGCTCTATGTATTTTGAATGCAAAGTTTCTTCCCCCTTTGGGTTAATTACGGACGGTATATTGAATCCGAAAAAATCTTTAGGTTTCGTTAATTTAGAACCAATTTAAGGAGCAGCACATGAAAATTCGATGGGAGCCTATTTAATGACCACCCTAATACTTAAATATACCTACAATATAAAGTGAAATAACAGTTATAGGAAGAATTCTTATGTCAGTACTACTTGAAAGTATTCTCTGTGAATTCCTTGTGATTTTTAAATCCATTCTTAATGGAATTTTTTTTTTTTTTCCAAGTGTATTTATCGTAGAAGACTAAAGTGCGGCGACAAAAATGTAGGAGCAAAAAGTTATCTTCTTCTATGCACTATTCAAGTCAAAATATTTTATATTTCTTACAACACCAAAAACGTTATTCTCGCTCGAAAAGAAAAGTTTTTTTTCTCAATACGACACTTTTCATTGTGATGCACATTTTACAAAGTATTTATAGCAGGGGCGTATAAGGAAATTATATTTAGAGAGTCTAAAAAAATTGGCATCGTGGAACTTGAAAATTTTGGCGGCTAAAAAATATTTTGCAGAAAATTAGAGTAATTAATCTACATGTATCAATGACTCCAATTGTCTGTAAGATATTTTTAAAATACTAATTGATTAATGAATAATTATGACATGTATGGATTGATAAAATACATGAATATATTTTATAAACATGTATTATGTAATCTAATTTTTTGTAAAATATTCGTTTGAGCTGTCATGATTTCCGAGCTCACGATGCCAATGTTTTTGTACCCTATAAATATCGTGCGAAAAATTTTGTAAAATCTACAGCAAAACAAAAGGTACCGCATTGAGAAAAATATATTTGTATATTTTTCGTTATTTTGAGATAAAAATGGCTTATTTGATTTAATATAAAATAAGAAATATATTGAATACTTCATAGAAAAATAACATTTTTGTTCCTACATTTTTTTTGCCGGACTTCAAGAAAATCTGATTTTCGAAAGGAGTGGATGGAAAAAATTTGAAAAAATGTACAAAAAGTACTTTCGAGTAGCACTGATATATGGCCAATTATCAAACAGATCCAAAAGGGTCGAGAAAAAAGGGCTGAGTTGGTGGAGAACGCCTCATATAGGAACGTTTGTGACATGCCGAAAACGCATGCGTGCGTGCGTACATCGTAACTAACGTACATAGGATGCTCCGGCGGTGCTCTCTCGCCTGTTCGCACATGTATATGCATCCTAGTTCGACGCTACTCTGGGCTTAGGTGGCGGAATAACGAGCACCTGCGAGACGATAGACAGAGAGAGGAAAATATATAGAGAAAGCGAAGAGAGGGAGCGAAGTGTGTACGTGAACGAGGTAGGCACCAGCAAACTGGAACGCTGGGGCTCGAACGAGCTGTAGTCGAGGAGCTCCGGCGCTGGAAGCTAAAGCTCGATCTCTCGTGCTTGCCTGCTACCTCTCATTCCGCTTCTGATGCTGAGTTTGCCTCTTTGCAATACTCGGTTGAGCAACGCAAACTAGCAGCTCTCTCCTGTTCTGTACTTATCATACTGCACCAATGGTAGATAGGTAATTTTACCTACTACATGCGTTACACATCGTGCATACATGCTTCCACTTCATTCCTGTACCTTCTGCCACTTGCAGCCTTCTATTCGCAAAGGGAACTCCCATTACCGTTCTCACCCTCTTCATTTTTCCTCCCTCTTCTTATAGTTGTAGAGTACGGATTATCGTCGTATTCTCGAGTTTTTGAGATGTTCACCGCTTGTGTATAACGTCGAGAAGTTAGGAGGGACGGAAGTCACGCCTATTGAGCACAGCATCGTGTAGATATAACTCCAAGAGTTTCTACTTACAGTTGTGACTGCCTGACCGCGTAACTACAATCGTAGGTGGCAAGAGCAACCACACGTCGAATTAACATGTCGGGGCAGCGTTATGCTCGTTGCAGCGACATCGCAATCCCGGCAAGTCATTAACAAGTTAATTACGAGACACGCGACCCAAAACGCTTTGTTGGTAAATGTAAAGGCTGCACGCTGTAGGAAGCGGCTCGGACGCTCGCAATGCGATGGTGATGTTAATTAGGAGATTAAATATAACGGGAATATATAGTACTCCATATTAGGCATGGACAATGTTAAAAATAATGTATTCAAATTATTTTTCAGTTGAAGTTACGGAAAAACTCTAATAATGTCGATCTGTTCAACCGAAGCTTGAGTGAAGCCATACCATAGAGCCGTTCCGCGTAAATTGTATGTAGCGATTGTCACCGAAAATATATACTTAGACCTAATTGTGGGACCTTTAGTGGAGGGTCAACCATATTGTGCTACGTTGTTGTCTTGATACCGCCAATGCTGGCAGTACTTGAATGGGTGACCGCGTTACGACTGAATTTTTCAATTTCCCTTGATGATCAATCCATTTTAGTCCTTGGATGGTCCACGGTATTAGCACTTCGAATATTCCGCGCTCGATTATACAAACAAATGTTTCCTTGACGTCTTTTGATATTTCATATACTTCAAGTAGACAATGGAATTACCAATGTTCCAAAATGTTCATGGCTGAGTGGACTAAGGCACTGAACAGGCACCCAGAGGATCTAGGTTTGATTCCCACCCACTACAAAGAAATTCACTTTCCATTTTCCATATATAATGGATATATCGGGAAGTAGAAAGTTATTATATTCATTGTATATACTTTGAGATATGCAGAGAATGTATCTGAGGTGTATATGAGATGCATATGCGGTTCAGCTGAAATATATCTTTTGTATCGTACACGTACGTCACGCGCAGAAATCCCCATTTTCACACCTTGTGGAATAAAATTTCGTACGATACTCGTGCGATAAACGTTTTCCCATCTTATGTGATTCCAGCACTGACCTTCGACTTGTGCTGCAAGCTCACACTCGTCAGAAAAACTTTTATTGCACTAGTATCGTAAAGTATTATCATTTCAACAGTTGGAAAACTGCCACTTCTTGTCCGAGAGGTATGTAATAAGGCACTTCTCATACCGATTGGCATACGGTAATATCTCACCCGAGAACTTCTATAGCCAAGATATATATTAAATATACTACACATATATATTTTAGACTTTTAATATAAGTGCGTAGACCGCACCCGTGTTCACATAAAATCGTTTAGGACCTTAAAAACACGTAGCATTTTACCTAATCACTCTGTAGCTACTGTATGAAATGCGCTGATCTGTAACGAAAACATTTTCTGATTATTATTCCCATAATCCGGATATTTTCTACCCTATTCGCCCAACCTTCTATAGCACCACCCTTCTACGTCTCAGCATGAGGGGAGAAAGTGTTGTTCGAATGACAAATACACTGTGAACTCTGTCACCATGACGTCTGGCCGGCCGGTCTTCCTCTGTCTCTTGCAGCACCGCTCGCTAGGCGCCATTCTCATTATTCTAATTGCCGTCGTATGCCTCCGCGTCCTGACGATTCTCTTGCCTCCCTTTCATACTTACTGGTGCGATATATCCGCAATTCAATTAACACCCGTTTCACAGAAACTCCCATGTGCCGGATTAATCGAGAGTAATTACAAAGTAGCTTCCACCCGTTAACTGCTAAGTGGTACGGACGTACCGTTGCTGCTACACTTTGGCCGAAGAGTTTCAGTGGAGTTGATGCACACTGATCATCCTAAATGCCATTATGCACCGCGCGAGCGCGTAGTTACCGTCAAAGATGGTCCATCGAGATCACGAGACATCAGAGCCAAGACTAACCGACGCGTCGAGCCTATGTGCAGTAAGGATTAAAGCACGTGATTATTGAACTTAGCTGTTTCTTCAATCCAACCTTCTGAGGGACATCTTGTAAGTTTCCGTAAAGAGTTCATAAATCGATCAATGGTTATCGAATCATTTGTAGTCTAATTGGTCGTCGGTGTTGTTGGACGCACGAAAATTCAAGTCCACGTGGATGAATGTTGAATGTGAATATTGGCTATGTCAGGCTAGATCAAGGCTTATCAACTTGACATTCCATATCAGGCTGGATAGGACTCGATATGGTTTGATACGTGCATACATCATTATTTTATATATCCTGATATGTCCTGATATCGTCTGGTATAACCTTATATGGGTATGTATAGTTAGATATATAAAAAAAATCTGATCAAGTTTGATATGGCTTGGTAGGTCTTGATCTGGACATATATACTGATGATTTTTGTGTTTCGCTGAAAAGAAATTTTCTGATCTAGTTTGATGTAGGCTGATATCGCCATATCTGGTGTATGCTTGCATACAGTTATCTGGTTGGACCGGATATAACTTGATAAGACCTGATATAGATGGATAAGAATATATATATTGACAGATCAAGGCATATATAGTCTGTTATGGACTATTTTCATATCAGGCCTAACATGAACGATTTATATCAGGCTCGATATGGTCTGATCAGAATTTGTTTTCATGGTCATTAATTTTATTAATTTTTTTATAAAAATTGAATTTGATTTTTATATCTTCTTTATTCGATCTTTCTTGTAACTTATAATTTTATTAAAAAAATATGCCCCGTCATTACAATAGCAATACGTTAAATCTTGAGATATCTCGAGGTGCACTTCGGTATTCCATTGAAAATATAAATATAATCGAGCATCGATTTTGCAGAAGCGAATACCTGTGACGACGGTCGAAGTTTCAAAGGGCGAAAATATATGGTCATCAACACGGTTTGAAGCATGAATAGTCTGGTGCAGACGATAACCACTGCTCCAATACCACCTATATTTTCCTTCCTCACGCATATCAAATACGTATATGCAAAGCAGGACCATCATATTGACATTCCTACCTAGTCTCATAAGGCACTGTGCTATTATTAAGCAGCGTGTCACAGTATACAGCAAGTCCTATATATAACGAGGTATTCGCACGGCAGCGCTGAAATCGTATTATGATCAAGGATGACAGTTTAATTGCTGTGCAGAATTTACCCACAAATGTTTAGTTGAGTATGTAGCAAAGGGGAAGAAGACTGTAGCTCAAAGACAACAGCAACTACGCGCATAATGTTCCACCACCCAGCACAAGCTACTAAGAAATCTTGGTCGCTTCTGGAACTCAGAAATCATGACCGAAGTAAAGGTACATTCCTTCAGCTACCCTGCTCGATACATTTCTCCGTTCGAATGCATCGCTCGGCCCACGGTGTACACGGAAAGCCAGCACGTGATTTATTCACCTACACGTGACAATGAGATGTTGTCTAGAGCGGTAGTATCGTGGCACGATCGAGATATTGGTGCACAAACATGGAGTAACACAAGTATAGGCTACCGAGCCTGTTAAGGACGTCGACTATGACCTGCACCAAGATGCTAAGGCTACAGCAGTACAAAGGGTGGCGAGTTGAGGAAGTACGGGGTGCTACCGAGCTATCGGGCTGTTCCTAATGCTGGCAGGCTATACAGGCTGCTATGGTTACGGGGCAAAAGCACGTCGTCGTGAAGGCCTACGACGCAAGCCGACGCAGCAAGGAATAAGGCTCTCTCTCTTTTTCTTTCTCACTCACTCTCTCTCTTGCAGCTATAGGACGCGCAAGGAGGAGAGCCATTCGCTTCGCTGGACGAGGCTCTCTATAATGTATTATTACTACGAGCACGGAGGCCAGCCACTGTCCTCACTCGCTCTCCCTATCTGTCTCTCTCTCTCTCCCTCTTTACCTCTATAATAGTATATAGTGTGTGTATAGTATATTACATCTACTATAGGAAGACAAAGGCCGTAGGCTTGTTTATAGGACGACGAACGACTAAGAAGTCGACGACAACGACGACGCTGTCCTCGAGGAGGTAGAGTTGTAAGAGAGGTTGAGAAGAACGACGACGTACCACCTTCGGGACTGCCATGATACTCTCTGGCACCCTCTTGTTCCCGCATACATACACCACTATATTCAACAGAGCAGCACCCCACGAAGATCCACGACAACCGCGAAAACGGAATGCATTACCTTTCGCGTTATAACTCTTTGCCACGGGCTACGACACTCGCGTACGCTATAGCATATTAGAGTGGAATAAAGGATTGTACTGTTCATCTCTACGACGAATAAGAGTCTCGAGGGAAGATAACAGATGCCACTCGTAACGAGAACGTGAATCGTTTCGAGGCAAAATGTCGACATTGTGTACTATGTGGAAAAATCCGTACTCGTAGATTTGTAAGTAACAGTTTTATCTTCAATTTTCTGTTTTAATTAAACTTCTGATGGTATTATTGTAATAAGAATAAGAACATTCGATTTCTTTTATGTTGTTATAGATTTTTCAGAGATTGACAAGAGTATCGGATCATATGAATTATTGAGAGGACTTCCCTACCAAAATTACTAACTTGCATCGATAGAGTAATGTGATATTGATAACTGTAAATAGTCGGCTAAAATTCTTCAAGCACATTTTCTAAGTTACCATAGTTACTGCAAGATTAACGGCTTACTTTTTGACAATCCTGCAATATATTTATATCTGGTATAATTAGACACTCCTTTGAATACTTGGCAGCTTTTAGATTAATTCAGTCGAGTTTTATACTATCGATATTATTGGAACGAAAAATTGGTTCCCCAGGAAATCATTCGTGCATTAATATTGCAATAGCTTTTCGTTACCATGCGTAGTTTGATAAGAAATTTTATCAGAGGATACGAATATTATATGAGCACATTTCCCATAAATCACTTTATACATACTATCAAAAATTGTTTATACGTTCAGTTATATTGTTATTAAAATTCTCGAATTCGTTGTTGACTTCAAGGCTTGTCACGTGAGTGAAATTTTTTTTTATTTCATGATACGAAATATGAAAGTTCCGCTTTATTGATTTATTTGATATCGAGACTCATTCATAGATCAATGAATCTCTGAAATATTATTTATTCATGTGTCGTTTAATGATATTAAACACAGTATTGAACCTCGTGTGCAGATCCTGAAGATGTTTATAACTAAGAATTTGTTGGTTCCTTCGATTGCGGTTCGAGTGTTTTATCTATATAGAGAATCACGGCGGTACATGAATACGATTTTTTAACACTACGATTAAAGACTAAGCCACTTACCAAAATAAGTCGGCGCTACTTATAGAATTTGATGCACGCATTCAAAAAGTTCACTGCTATAAACATATCAGAAACTGGGCCGTTAAATTACAGGGGCCACCGCTAAAAATATATCAGATTCTTGGGTGACTTCTAAATCTTATAGTTAGAGAATGTAATCCCAAAAAAATCAAATGCTTAAATTTACAACGTATTTGCAAGACTGCAGTGGCAAGCTTTATTTGAACCATTTCAGTAGTACGTTCAGTAAAAATAGCAATTGATGCGGAGTATTTCTATTTTATTAATGCCTGTACAGATATCGTTTTATCTTTCGAAAATATCTTTAAGCTTCTTTTATATATAGTTCCTTTCTAGTGTCTCGCTGGACTTTTAAATACTACTAATACTTCAGAGATTTACAAGAATCGAATCCCACTGAATTATCATATAGTCAGAGATATATCTCGTGATTTCGATCATCATTATATAACATGATTTAAACCACTTACACAATTATTGTGCTTGGATATCCTACATATTGTATGGAGCCAGTTCTATTTCGGATCAACAGGCAGTCGAAAACTTTCTGTCAGGATTAATTAAGCTCTTGTTTATGAATATACCAACACAATAATTATCATTTTTCGTTTCTGAAAACAAGAATCGCTCTATGTAACCCAAGACTGCTTTCTGTTGTAAGATTAAATTATAAGGCAAAAACAGTTCAAGCTCCTGTAACTCAGAGCTAAAAAAAATAGTAAATGAAGTTTTTCCATAAATTCTCGAGCACAGACCAGCCCACTAGATGCATCGACAATCTTTCACTCAACAATAACCTGAGTTCCCATTTATTATGTAACTTTGATGCTTGAGTATAGTAAGACCTCATTTATCCGAGATAATGTGGACAGGAGGTACTTTGGATACGAGATACACCTCGGATAACGTGGAGCCCCAGATAATCGAGAGCCGGATAAACGAGATTCTACTGTATGATTAAATCTAAACGCATAAAAAATATCCTCCGTTAAATTTATATTCGTTATGAATGCCTTTCCTCGTAAAGGTCCTAGACGTAGTTTCATTTTAAAACCTATGATAAAATGAATTTCACCACTTCAGCTGCGTTGGAACTACCTCGGGTGATCTCCATGCACCAGAAATCCTCTATCGTGCTCCAAAATATGAACTCTTATCTTGGATATCATCACAAGCGTCAAATGTGACGAAATTATAAGAATAAAAAATCCTTCATAGAAAAAAGACCTTCCTAATTCATAATAAAACGTTCTAAAAATTGGGCAATGTATTTCAATAAAATAATTTCAGAACAAAAAATTTCGATAAGAAAAGTAGGCTTAATACGTATTAGAAGGTCATGTCGACAGGGTTAAAACAACAGTTCGGTGTCAGGGGTGAGAGTTTTTTTATGTCGAGCTAGTTAGTTAGTGGAAAGGGCCGCTAGAAGCAGGACACTCGATGAAAGGATGTGTTACACGCGCTCATCCCCCGTATAGCTGTGTCTGAGTGAGCGACGGCCAAATCCCAGAGGTTCATCTGAAGCTGGCAGCGCGGTGAATCGATCGATCTATGTGCGCTTCTTTTTAGGTGATCGCTTTCGTGCTATTCTACACACACCATTCCATTTCGGTCTTATCAACTTCGAAAGGCTCATGAATTACTTTGTCTCGAACTCTTATTGACAGAGTACCTACACTAATGATCTATATACAATTCCGTATAAAACCTGCGAGAGGTCTTATCGAGATAGTAAAATTGATTACAGATGGCATTGATTGCATATACTAAATAATAGTTATTCGCATAAAAGTAAAAAGCGGGAGTCCTGAATGACTGTGGAATGCGGCACGAGCCGACTGGCAATGTTTTCACAGGATTCGGAAATTTCCTATTACGCCCACATCGTTTATGCTATATCCATAATTTTCTGCCCTCGTCAAAAGTTGACTTTTTATGCCTCCAATTTGTGCATAGCTAGTCAAGAAGTCAAATTTTTCAAGTCGTAGTACGGAAGATATTCATAAAATTCGATGAGTTTTATCAAGATTACTTCTGTACGTTTTCATTTTCTTCTTAATTTTATATACAAAAATTGGTAAACTAATTAAATAATCGAGAATGTCTGTGAATATAAAGTGTATATTGAATTAAATATAAGTCCTATTAAACATAATATATGCACTTTCGTTGAATTTCGATTATATTTTAATTTCACAAATTAGTAGCGGAAATATAAAATAGTCCGTGTGATACTAATGCGAAAACGGGTCGACAAAGGTCAGGAAGTTGGTAGCACGAGCCGTAAGCAAGTGTTGCCTAGTTTCTAGCCACCGTCGGAATTCTACTATTTCGTACAAATAGCGGAATTCCGACGATCAAATACTACTTTTTTCAACAAGTGCTCGAAGACTCCGTCTTTTTATGCTGACAGGGTGGCAAGAGTATGCGAAAATGTAGCTTTTGAACATTAATACGTTAAAAGTGTGTGTCCCTTTCTCGAGTACCAAACCAAAAAGCGCCACTTTCGCCACGCGTTGCAGACGCGAAAAGGAGAACTATTTGTGCATGTATTATAAAATAATACATTACGTTACGAGAGCGGAATTTTTTCTTCTTACGAGTGTGAGGTTGCAGTACAAAATGAAGGCTAGTTTTGTAATCGCCCGAGCTGAGAAAAAGATTTTTCGTCGAGTATCCTACAACATTCCATTAAACACGGTGCGAAAATAGGATTTGACGCACGCAAAGCTTGAAATCTCGTTTTTCGCACCAAGAGGAATAATAGGAGTAATTTCGATACGAGTGCGATGAAACTTTTCCTGACAAGGGTGAGTTTCCAGAACGAGCCGAAGGCGAGTGTTGCAATCAAACGAGTTGTTAAAAACGTTCACGCATGAGTTTCGTATACAATTTTGTTTCACTAGTGCATGAAGTGCGATTTCTCGCACGCTAAGCGAAGTGGAGCGTGCGAGCAGTAGCAGTACTTCTCGCACGAAGATGCATAAAATATATTTTGTAGCCAGAGGTGGGGCAAAGTCAAGCAATCATTTGGGGAAAAAATGTGAGTCAAAGTGCGACGTTCCAACTTATTTTGAAAACATGTTTTTACAGTACAATCCAACCAAATTATTCAAAAGGCAATGTCTTAAAAATCATTTTGAGAGCTTGAAGCAATAACATCTTCTTAAAAAAAAAAAATTACGGGTCAAAGTAGGCCACATTTTTGTAAAATTGTATTTCAACAACTCGATAAAAAAAAATTGAAGTACCTTAAAAAATATTAAGTTCTACAAATCTCACCTAACTTTTGAAATTTAGATTAAAAGGATAATTCTTAGAAACACTTTATTATTGAAGCAATGTGGAACTATACAGTAAGAATCGTGGGTATATACCTACATATATTTTCTATCTGACTCCATCACGCTTGAAATAAATAAACAAAGCAGATATTCGGGAGACTGTCTTATTATGCTCCTGACAATAGATATATTTTTTCGTTATGTCAAAATTAATCCAAAACACAATTATTATTAAAATATAATCAACAACGCTGATGACGTTCAGTAGCACCGAGATGGAAAAATCATATGTTTCAAAATTTGAAAAGTGTGTTACTTACTTAGCCCCACAATGATTTCTCCATCGACGCTAGAAATCAATTATTGGAATCGATTTTTCGGCTGGAAAGCGGTAAGACTACACTTCGTGATAAAGCAATTTGTTGCTTATGCTCCTCACTTTGCTCCACCGTCCCCTATATGAGGTACGTATATTCTGCCGATTTATTATTCATTCTTGGATCAATGACATATCAAATTCCTAATTATTCTGGCTAGTGTAAAGCAACAATGTTCTGTTCCTGTTACGATCTTCCTTAAACCAAGCTACTTTTTACTGTGAGCGAAGTTGGTATATACCTTTCTAGAAATTTTCAGTTTTTAATAGAGTTTTCTTACAAAAAAAAAATATACACGATATAAAGTATCCCTGTGAGAGAAACGAAATAAAAATATGGAAGACCTATATACTGATGACTTTTTTGTAAATCCTAAAAAAAAGGGATAGCTACGCGGGCATTGGTGTCCGCAGTTTCCGTGCCGCAGAAGATTTCGGGTGTAAGCGGTGTCTCCGGTAATACGTATTGCATACACAGTAAGCGCGTGTGCCAAGAGGACACTTGGAGGGTCGGGGAATAACGGTTCACACTGCACCCATGAGCACAGCTGCGTTTGGCTTTCATACACAACACCCGGTGTTATATAGTCGGTACAGAAGCGGGTAAAGATTCCCTTTCGCAACTTCCCACGAATTCACCCACCTTTAGTTCTATATAGGAGCTAGGCCGCCGTGGCAATAGTCTAGCTCTATCGTGAATGTCTAGTGCGCCCGCGACCAGCAGAGGCCATTGCCGACTTCCATAAACTCCGTCTTATCGCGGAGGCCGAACTCGAGCCAGTTTTCTAGCAACCCTCCGGCCTCACGGCCCGTTACGCCAACAGAGTGGAGGGTGAGATTTTGAATTTCGCTGGAGCGGAGTGAAGCAGCTGCATACCTATCTCCTGGAGAAATGAAGAGAGCCAAGGCACAGTGACCGAGAGTCTTGTAGTTGGCCAAGAGAATGGAGCGAGAGACCTATAAGATCGGGTGCACTGTATATGACACTTTGCCGCATATAGAACGTACGTTACCTCGGAGAGTTCGGGCAATGCTCCAGAGTCCAGCTACTAGAACGAGAAAGAGCTGGTATAGGATACACCATGGAAATAGTAGAAACGTGAAAAGCCCGTGAGTGTCCTACCCGCGAAACTGCAACAGTGCCACGCAGTAAGAGACTTGCATCACAAAGTTAAAGTATAACGGCGGTAGTAGTGGTGGTAGTAATCGCTGCAGCGACGGTGCTGGTAGCGGTCACGCGCGTTAAAACTGGACAGGACGTTTCGTTCAGCTGGCCGTTATACTCTCCTGTATGTGTTGCTGCTACTGCCGTTGCTACTGCTGCTATAGCCACGGGCGCGAACGCAAACTCCCTAGCGCGGTCTGCCTCCGGGTAGTTCTTTAATGACCTCACGGGCAACGTGCACAATCGTTATTTTTACGAGAGAGCCCGTCGGCGTCGTCGTCGACGTCGTAGGGATAGCAGAGCCCACGGAGCCAACCGCGGGCCAGCTACCAGCCCCATCAGTTGCCTCCACTACCGCCAACACTACTACCACGAGTATATACAACTAACACCGTCTCATCCTTGACGTCCTCCTGTTTTCCTTCCTCCTCGTCTCAGAGGTGTTTCACGATCACGCCCCTCCAACTCGCCAGCTACCGAATACCGCCTGTTCCTATCCTCTGGTGGTGCCACTGCATCTCCTTTCAACTCTCTCTCTCTCTCAGTTCGAAATTAGTCATCGAGAAAGTACCTCGTAAATCCGTAAGGAAGATAATTATTCTCGTGGCCACTGCACGCTCCCGTTTTCTTCCTCCTACATTCTGCACGTACATTTTCCCTCTCTCTCCCTGTGTCTCTGCTATAGTCGCTATATTTTCCTCTCTTATGTTCTCATAGCACACTAATACCATCACGATATTGCATCAAAAATAACGTGTTCGTTACGGTAGGCATGAGCTCGAGATATGAATAATACACTCCATATGCTGTTTTATCAAGATACTGCTGCTTGAACTATACCAGAATAAGCTGCAATGCTTTCACATAAGCTTTCTGCGCTTTAAACTATTCAGGAAAACTCTAAATACAGTACTATTTTCGAGTAGCTGGGTGAAAAGTACTAAGCGGTTTGAAAAATATGTAAGGCGCTTAATCAGTACGAATCTATTATTGGAGTGTTCCTAGACAATTTCCGTACAGCTCTTTTCCGCAGGAAAAGCTGCGATGGCGTGAATAAAAAAGCAAATCATACGAAAGGCCTCCGGAGGATGGACTTCCGCTTCCCCGCTCCTCTGGAAGCCCTTATAAAAGCCGGACAGAGATCATGGTTCGGAACTCGTGAAATTTAAGATAGACGTCTCAATCTATCAGGCTTAAGATAAGACTCAATTTTTGGTATATCTCTACACCTCTACATCTCTACACTATGAAAATAAGTAGGAAATACCAATAAATGGGTACCGACAACCACTCGAAGCAGTTGATATAGCGTCAATAACTCAATGGATTATGTGAACTATTCGCTGGTTATAAAAACTATTCGCTGGTTATAAAAACTATTCGCTGGTTATAAAAACTATTTGTTGATTATATAGACTATTCGTTAGTTATAGAAACTACTCGTCGCTTATATAAGCCGCGGGATAGTCGCACGACCTGATGGCTGTTGGACAAACAGCACTGAAATTGTTTACATGAACTAATTCGCTGTTATCACGTACTGTGGCGCCATTATGCATCGCGAATACGCCAGTTCACCGACAAAATTAGTTGCTGTAACTATTGTGCGGCACCATATTCAAAACCGAAATGTGGTAGTCCTGCGGAGTAAGCGAAGGTTGTTCGGTTCCTTTGACACTCCTTAAAGCCTCTAAATATGCGAGATATTATACCCGATTGGAGTAAACGGAGCTTACTGTGGACTGAATTTTATATGCTTGAACATCTACTTAGATTTTACAGGTGGAAACAAGATTCTTAAGCCCTTGGATAAGCCTCAAAAACCCGCATATTTTACTTATTCCAATTCAACAGAAACTTCTTGAACGGTGTGAATTTTAAGCCAGGATTTTTTTCCGAGTACCGGATGTAACTCTACCAGAAAACACGTCAACGCCCAAGCTTCACCAAAATCCATCTTTACTATCCCAGAACTATTCCAGATTCAACAATCGTCATACTCTACCGGAAAATATCCTGTTCAGGTCCAAAATTTTTGAAGAATTTTACAAGAATACAACTTTGGGGCCACTATCTATTCATATAAAACAAAGACTTATTTATTCCAATTCAATATAACAATGACTATCATTATCATTAAAAATAATTTCTTGACTTATCTGGATAATACAATGAACGTCTTATTATATTCGAGTTTCTATTGCTAGGTGATTTTTATTCTTCAGAGCTAATATATCTGGTAGAGATACGGGCTGTAGTTTGATTTCCAAAATGGGCCCACAGTTAGTCCGGAAAAATTATACGGGCCTAATATGTAGTCCTGAGTAAGTTTCTGCACTGGAAGTGTGCCGATACTTTTTATTCTATTCCATCTGGAACTTCACGAATCATATGCAATACCAGAATTTCAACCTTATTGAGCGAACAAAAGTTAGTTTATAACTGAAGTTAGATACAGAAAATTAGATACAAAAAAGTTAGGTACAAAAAAATCGGAATGTATTATATGATATGATATTATATGATGCAAATACAAATCATTAAAAAGTTTCGTGCTGGAATTTGACGCTGCAATTAAGGTACGCCAATTATTACCTAAATTTCATATAAGTTCTAATCATTTTTACTCGGGCTCCCATTTTCATATGGCTAATTCACAAATCCGGATACTCGGACTATTCGTACGTGATCGATTTGAAGTTCAAATACGGATACCTCGGATATCCGAACAGTTCGGGTATCCGGGTCGTTTGGATTGTTCAGGTACATCGAGTATTTTAGAGTACTTCGGGTACTTCGGGTACTTTAGAGTACTTCGGGTACTTCGGGTACTTCGGGTACTTCGGGTACTTCGGGTACTTCGGGTACTTCGGGTACTACGGGTACTTCGGGTAGTTCGAGTAATTTGAACAGTACTCAATTTATTCTTCATAAATTGTGTGCACTTTTTTGAATTGCATTTTATTGTTCATGTTTGGGCCGTATTCGAGGATTTATTCGATTGATCGTTTGGAAACTTTTTGGGCGTACTTGTTCGTTTTGGGGCAAACACTTAAAAAATTTGTGATTTAACACACATTTTTGCAGAAATTTGTTTATTTCCAAAGAAATCTGATTTTGTTGGGTCGGAAAAATTCGGGAAAAAATCATATGTATTCAGAAAAATCAAAATATCATTTTTATTCGGAAAAAAAAAGTTGGTTGACGGACAATTTGTTGAAGAATTCTTTTACCTACTTGTTAATAACATTTTGAATCTATTATTATGCAAAATGAATCATTTCAGAACCTTTTATATGCTTGATATTTTTTAGATTTTTATTCCGTCGAGAAGTCTTCGAAATTCTCTCCGAATTCCTCATTTGTGAGGGCGTTGAGCACCACTTAGCGCTATAACTACCTTAATTGATTAAGCAGCCATACGCAACGGAATTTATAAAGAACACATTGTGTAGTGTTCAAACTACTCGGACTAACCGGACTACCCTAACTACCCAAACATTGATCGAGTTCGGATAGCTTCGGGTAAGCCGAATATACGATCTTGAAGTATCAGATTCGCTCGGTCCGGATTATTCGGACTTTTCGAATAACCGAGAAAGTGTTAGCCCTTATTCTTACACGGTTTCTTATGCTATCTGTTATGGATTGAGGCTCTAGGGTTAAAAAAAAACACTAAAATAAGGTCGATTTCGTAGTGTTATCTCATTTCTTCTAACGTAGAACCACGATCCGTGCAACTCTGATGATTTTGAAGAGATATTAGCAATCATGAAGGAATACTCTGTAATCATCGCAGCCAACAAAAAATATCTGTTTTTGAATAATAATAATAATTCTCTCATTTTTCAGTAAAAAATTAGTGCTGCGGGAACGTAAAAAATATTCTAAATATACTATTCAAGAGGTAACACGAAGCTACAACTTTGATGGAGGTACATTTAAAAAAAATATATATAAAGTTACCAAGATATAAGTTTTAAAAAATCATACGGAGTTTTTTTTAGTGATGCTTCGATATGACTAATTATGGTGTAGCCACTTTTTTCGGTTGATGAATCAACCAAAACAAAAAATGTCCGAATTGGGAGAGAATGCTTTCGATATGGATATAAACCAGCAGCAGATAACACTGATTACATAACAAATTATATTTATAACAGAATCGATTTGCAGCAGGGGACAAGTGCTGTAATCAACATCTTGATATTGATTTATTTTTCATTGCAGTGCCTTTTTCTTGATTTGATGAAAGGTCATGAAGACAGAAGATGAGTAGTGCCGGACGAAAAATTTTTGCAGATTACGGATAATAACAGAATCAGACACGCAATTCTATTCTGTATGACAGTTACCCAGTCAAGCTGACATACTGGGTGCTCGAAATGCGAAAGCGACAGGTGTACCAAAGTGCATTGTCGAAAGCAAAGCTGCAAGGAAACTGCACAAGGTGCCAGCGATGCTCACATAGAAGATAGAAGGAGAGAAAGCTCAAAGAGTGTAGAACTCTGCACACACAGCATGGCTCGCCGTTACGCTGAGACATTTTTCTCGCAATATGTGTCCAAAGAAATATGCCGATTCCGTATAACAGCAGCAGGCAGAAAGAATCCAGGTCGAATGTACATCACAAACCATTCCTTTGAAATGATATATATGCTGTACATTGTTATATATTTTGTGTCGAATAAAACAAACGATCGGTATTCCAGTTTTGTTCAACAGACGAAATTTGGCTCGCTCTCCAGGATATCGACTTTGGTAAAGTTATATTCCTCTATTGGATTTAATATTATAGCTCATGTATCATTCAAGGTGCATTGAGACCCTGAGTAGTATCGATTACCGTTATTTAATTTTGTCCTACAAGAAATCATACATTACGATAAATAGTTTCAAGCTGCTACAGTTAAACAGATATATGCATATATCTTTCTGCCAATTATGAAATTTCGGGGGACTTGAACACAATGTAGATGTGCGATCGGTTTTTGCTTCCTCATACAGGATGTTCTCTCGTGAAAAGTTTTTTCAAATATTTTCATGGCAGGACACTCGAAATGGTCCAAAACGTCAAGGAAAAAGGATCAGAACAAATGTCTGTATGCGTGCGTATGTGCAGATTTTCCTGTAAGCACGATAACTGTCGTAATTTCTCATGTACATTCATAAAATGTCACATGCAAGTGTGTTGTCATACGAAAGCGTTCGGGATTGTAGTTGTCGCAAATTGGTCAAAATTTTTTTATTCTACAGCATTTTGAAAATTTCGAAACAATCGTTTTGACGCTATCTTGTAAATCAAAAGATATCGGTATGAAAGCTTGTACGTTAATGGCCTAACATGAAGCAATGATGTTTACTAAATTTTACGAGAACCAGTGAAGTAGTTCTAATTTTATTGTAAATTCAATTTTCTTTAAATGTCCGCAAAAATTTTAATGCCTGTAAATTCTAAAGTATCCAGTTGCGATTTTCAACACGATTTTACGATCATTGATTCGCAATGACAAATTCAATTAAATACAATTTTGATATGACAGCAAGTTTCGATTTCAGAGAATACAAATTTGACTCAGATATGTTGAGCGGTTCAAATTTCATATCATTTGGAATTATTTTAAAAATCTCGTTTGCGCATTTGCTTGTGCAAATTTTGAGTTACCGAGCTCAAATTCGTTTCTCCTATGGACTACCATTAAAAATTATTCGAGTTAAAATTTTACACGAACCGGTCAAACGGAAAAAAGTTTGTGGGAGTTTGAATTTTTAGTAAAATATCTTTCAAGAATAAACAAGCCTGCAAACTAAAACCTTTTGAATTACTTTCTCATGTTGTTGTCGGTCCTTACTAAGCTTTCTCCACGAGAAAGACAAAATTGATCAACATACCTTTTCATAGAGGTAGCTTTGTAAACAACAAAAAGTCATGAGGAAGCAATTTGCAAGGTTCTACATTGTAGGCTTTTAATTCTATCGCCCGACATACGGGCTACTTAGTGACAATTAGGGCAACGGGTAGCGATCCTGGCCAAATTGAGACAAGCTGATTTCGGACGTTTGCCAGAATCAAGGTTCAACTGTAGTAGTAAAGACGTGGACCGCCAAGGAGAATCCTACCGTGGTTCGGGGCTAAAGCTTTCCCTCCCGTGGGAGAGAGTAAGCCGGCGTCGCGTCGCGCACACCAACCGGCAAAGCACCGTGACGGTTAAGTAACTGGAACGAAGCGCCAGCACGCCTTCTCAAACATGAGCGTCAGGCCGTAACGGAGGTCGGAGGCTAGTCTTGCGAAGCTTCGCGACCAATCGATTCTTAGAAAAATATGAAAAATAAATCTACTACCACCACAAAGTTTTTCCATGACATTCAATACCCTTTACAGAACTGGGCATTGCCTGAGTGGCATGACAAGAATCATCCCAACTTTCACAGTATTTTATTCAGGACAAAATTTTTCTCCATTGTGACCTGAACTAACTATTTATATTTTGAAGTGGTTTCCTCACTTTGTCAACCACTGCCATGTCTAACATACTGACAGCTGAATATTATTACTGGTGGGTCCGTTTTGAAAGTAAAATATCTGCCAAGGTTGGAGAGGGTGAAGAAACAAGGAGGCTGATAAAAATACACAAAGTAAACCGAGTGCTCTCTATGCTCACCGCAGGAGCTTACACTCGGTTCAGATTTTTACGCGAACTCTCCGTGACGCGTTTCGTAGAAGAAAAAGTAAGAATTTGCGGTACATTATGCGAGTACCAATTAGGAAACGACTTCGCGCGGCTTTTGCTATAACCCTGCCTTTCCATCTCCGAAGAAGAACGAGAGCCTTGGTGCAGAAAAAAAAAACGGAAAAAAGAAAATACACTGCCCTGCGAAATTGAGAAGGAAGCGTAATGCTGTGGGCTCTTGCACGCGGCTATACCAGTGGTTGGTACTTAATGCTTGATACTTTTCTGTAGCAAAAGCTCTCGCTCTGGACGAAGTGCAGGGCTTCCAGAGGCACGGCTCGTTTCTCTGTACGTATATTGTGTAAGACAGTGTCATGACCATAGTGGAGAAGTAAAACGGAAGAAGAACGGGAAAGAGAAAAATATGAACGCGCCTTCTTGTTACATTATGTATACTTTCTTTCCACAGGTACTGTTCCTTTTCCATCGCTATCTGCAAATAGTTCCTTAGCTCGAGGGCCTCTGCATCGCACAGCACTTGTATGGATACGAGATTTGCAACCTGCGGCGACGGAAGCCAGCAGAAAAGAAGCGGAGATGGCAACGAAGACAGTGGCAACAGCAGCAGCGGTAACAGCAACGTGCATTCGTCGTGATCGTTTGCTCCTGTTCACCCTCTCCTTCGTCGACAGATCGCCACGAGAGACGTTGACAAATTTATGGAAATTGAAGGTTTCAGTGCTTACGAAACAACGAGTACGAAGTCCCGTTATTGTCTTCACTACCGAGACAGAAACGCGCAACTGAGAGTAAGAGCCAATCTTTCTATACTAAAGGTATAAGATAAGGAACTCCGGGTTGCTTCGAATGGTATACACGAACAGTTTGTATAAAAATTATCATGATTCTACATTAGAATGCTTAAAAAAAAAGTAATTTTCTCTCACTTGCCACACCAAATACCTCCAGCATTTACACCAATATTGAACCTCGTGAAAAAGAAGCTCCCCACGATTTCTTTAGAAGTGACGCAACGACCTTCTGTATTTTCCATTTGATTAACATCAATATTACTATCTTATTATTATTGAAAATAAATAAGAAGAATATGCCCGACCAACCCCGTAGGGCTCCGAATCACCTAAAAGATGGCCGGGATAATAAAAACCACTCTGTCTGACTGCTCCTCCAACCCGCCGGTAAGCATTCAGGCGGTAAGCTTTCTGCCTACGGGCGGGAATGATCTTAAGGTTCGTGACAAACGATGGTTCCATTTTACCGAGAACGCCGATTATGAGGACCACCAGTTTGACCGTGTATCCTCAGTAACGTCTGTGAAACTCGAAGAGGGGATCCTGATACTTCGTCCGTTCGTCGTCATCGTTGGTGGCGATGTTGACGTCGTCCGGGGCCGAGAGCTCGATGACGAAGATCGTGTGGATCTCGTGATCGAAGCCGACAATGTCGGGCTTGTTGGCTGTTATTTGCCTGACAGTGGGAAATGTATAGTTCCAGTAAATCCGGCACTTCTCATTTCCCACGACGGGCTCAATATTTCCAGGAACGAAAGGCAGTATTGGCGTCTACCCGATAAAAGTATCGAAGGTGATAGTACAACACTTTTAGTGTCGCGTTATGGCAATGGATATAGCCAGAGACAGCATAGGTGGAACATGCAGAAAGTATGTGCATGAGTGTCTCCAGGGATCTTTTGCTCGCCCTGCACCGTGTGTCAGAGACCCGCATACCCATCACCTGGCTCTGGTAGCGGAGCGTGTTAATTACACCATCCTGACATGCAATGATAAATCCCTCGATCTCAAACATCAGACCAGCTAACTGTAAGAATGCAAAGGTCAGCATGGACTTGGACAAGTCCATGCTGTCGATCTACCGAAAAAACATTCCGTGCATGGCCTTGCCGACGTGTAATAATTATTTTTCCGACTATAAACGATCAAAGGTCTCGGCTTATGCTATAATATAGTATCTGGTGTTAAAAGCAAGAACGTTTGAATTTTTCTAAGAGGTTGCATGAAGAATTCAAATCCCACCCGATTTATAACAAAAGATTGCAAATGGTAAAAATGAACATGGTGTTTTCCTTTTACGACACTCAATGTTCTGGTATAAATTGAAATTTCCGGACGTATAGAGTAAGATAATAAAAAAAATTATTTAAAAGTTACACTAAACTCTTTGTTCACGAAGTATAATGTTAGGGTACAATCTATTGGTTTTTGGTGTGGGAAGTAAGAAAAAAATGAAATCTATTTTTCAGGCAGTCTATTGTACATTATTCATGAATGACATATTCAATATTCCAACTGTTGATTCGATAAAATAATTCATTATACGAAAATCGATATAGTTTTCATTGCTTCACTGAAATATTTCACACCCAACACGACATCTTATACAATTCAACAATATTTGGTAGATGGCCCATAATACTGCCGCGATCTATACCGTCTGTTTGTTTGAGAGCGAATTGGAAGCAGAATAGAAAGCAGCTTGGACTTTTCCGCTAAGTATTTTGTGATTCTGTTGTACGAGTGGGAGTGATATGCAGCGTGCAGGATACACAGAAATATTGTACAACGGCTTTGATCTGATATCACAACAAAGAACTTTAGAAACTCGTTATGTGCAAGAGTTCTTCAGTGGTTGGGTAACCAGGAGAAACAATAATAACATAGTAGTCAACAATTTCTTCTTAAGCTCTTCGGGCAATACGGTATATACACGGTGCAATGTGTATAGTGTCCGTTTATACAACTGTGGAAAATAATAAGGAGAGAGAAAAGGATCCATGGTTATATACATGGTTATATACAAAGGTTATATACAACAAGCGCTACGGGGGCTTTCGAAGAATTTGCTGGACCCTTTTGGCCTCCTTGTCTGGTTTGTATAAACCGAGCAATTAACCTGAAAAATAATTCTTTCTCCCTGTCTACTTTTCCCTTCCCTCTGAGTCAAGCACCGGGCATGAAGCGCATGTTCAACGTGTGCCGAGTCGCCTGAGTTCCAGCATCGCCTCTAGTAATACACCAAAATTAGCCATCTCTCTTTTCTCTCGGAATCTCATTCTCTCCCGGCATTTGGTCTTTTCCCTCTTGTTCATTCGCACAAACTCCTACCATCAGACGGAGCGGCCGGCCAGCTTGGCGGACACAGACACCCCTTTTAATTAACTAAGAGAAACATCTTTTAATTCTAAAAGTATTTCGAATGGTGACAGCTCCAAGTGTGCCGTGGGACGCTCCTAACTCTTTTTCCGACTACACTTTCAGAACTCACATACCGACCGTTGTAATTCAAAGATGATGGTCCACTATTTTCGCCTCCCTACTGGGGTTTTATTGTTTTACGCGGCTTAGGTACGTACGTGTAGATACGCGCCTCGCAGCCCGGTTCCTCGATCCATCACTCGTTAGCCTTTCTCTACAGCGCACAAAATCTTGTAGCCGAGAGTGAGCATCACTGTAACGTGATGCTACGAAAAAATTCATAGAAAATAGGTGGATTTCCATAAATTTCTCGAGCTAGTGTGAGAGTACAACTGATGTAAGCCTGTTAATAATTTCTTAGATACCGATAAAACTCGCAGGATCATTAGTAACACACCCAGTAGAATCTGATATTCACACATGAACAATGAGATTTTGTTGCGGATAATATTTAAACAATTGAAATTGTCACGATGCTTTCCCGTTAATTTTTAGCTTTCCTGAAAATACTGTTATTATTATTTAATATTGTTATTTTTGGCTTCCTCGTAAAGAATACTTCGTTGTGTGATAAATTACTTTCATTACTGATTTCCAACAAGCGTGAACAATATTTCATATATAACTCGTGCTATAACGGGAGTACTAATTTTTTTAGAAAATTCGAAACATCTAAAATCCCGTAAGATCTCAATGATCGTATTGATTCTTCTAAAATTTGGTACCATTTATATGTGTACCATACTATTTATATGTGTAAACTATGATAGTACATTCGTGGATGAAATTTACGCCTCGTATCTTAGAAAATGAGAAAGTTGAAGCCTGATAACTGATTTTAGAAAATTCTAAGTATCACAACTTTTTCACCACTTGACGGATTTCCCCAAATTGAGAGTCAGCTTCTGTCCACCCACAGTTTAGTTGTGTAAATTACAATCCGACATCTTGAAAATTTCGGAGGCTATTGTGCTTAGAAGGCTCCGAACACTCACATCCATACCTACGAAAAAACATACAGACATTTTGTACAAATCACTAATCCCGCTCAGCTTAGTAATCTGACAGTGCACCGACAATTCAGGGGATCTCACCACAGTGTCGAGCGTAAACCTACCCCTCACGCACATGGTAAGTTTTGCGACACTGCTTCGGAAACATGCCTGAAGCCGTTGGAAGTGACAATGGTCACCTGGTGTCTACCATTCTGGTGGACACCAGGACCAAACGGAGTCCACCTTAGACACTTTGATGTTCAGATGGTGCATTTTGGATCGCGAAGAGAGAATAGAGTCTTCGTGAATTCAAGACAGCTTCCCAGTATTATATCAGACTTCAAGCCACTTGCGAGAAACGCTTTAGTCGGTGACCATGTAGCAGAGCATTGTGCATCAGTGTTTCGTACGATCCACAAGATGATGAACGACGAACAACGATGGTGCCAAATGAAGCAACCTGGACGGTGTCCGGGAAAGTTTTTTGAATCTAGGATAGACCTCGGGATCGGATCAAAATCCGAAGTCCATTTGAGAATCTATTTGGTACTCCCGTCTGGACTGGAATATTCCATCCAGGACAACCCGGACATCAGCTGTAACTTCAAACCGGACTCAATCCCGAACTATTGTTTTCTGCGCGGGCAGGTAATGTAACCTAATTTGACTGGTCTCCATAATGCCAACTGATGTGGATTATAGTTATATTCCAAAAAATTACAAAAACGTCGAGAGACTAAACTAAATACAGGCTAAATTTTAAATTCTCATATGTGGTTTGCGTTTGCTGGATAATAGAGTATGATAATCAAAGTATATGTACGTACAAAAAAGTGAATAAAGCCCCTTAAGAGCTTTATATTTTCTCGGTGCCGAAGTGTGTTTGATTATGGAAAATAATACTTGACGGATCATCTTGGCACTCTTGACATTCAAAATCAGCTATATTGGTCGTGGTTGCACGTTTGATCCACAGTTTTTTTCACTGCCGATTAATCAATGACCGAAATTATTCGCGTTTCATCGTAAGATGAGAGGTTATTTTTAACAATCCCTAGATGAAGCTCATATGCTGCCTGCCGATATCTCTCACAGACCGTATTAGATTGTTCATGCTGACGTAACCACCTCAGCGCTGCTACTACTGAACATCGGCCAGAGTTCGTAGAAGTAAACAACGCAAGATTACATTGAGCCTCATGGATGTCCAATGGGCAGAATACACACCATCACAGTAGTCTTGGATAAGATACTGGACTGCAAAGGCGGACGAGTACAAATCCGATTTGGCGAAGACCCCAGAACCCACTTACAGATGTCCCACTTCTTTATCTCAATACGGTACCCGGAAAGGGTATTTACATTGAGGTAGTCTGGTACCTTTATTTGATATAAAAGAAAGATTTTATACAAGACCGACGAATTTCACGCCTCGACGATCGACCACTTTTACTAACCATACATATAATAACGAATTTCATGCTCCACCGGACATTCGCCAGGGGAATATAGGCTGCCAGTGAGAAAGACGAGAGAGTGAGGCACGAACAGGGCCTTCATATCGCCCATTAGTGTATGATAAATTGCTCCTTTAGGCAAAGACGTGAACATATAGCATGCAGTATAGTTAAATTTCTGCAGTATATAGGCAACCTATGCCTGACGACGTCTAGGAAAATCCATTAGGATGTCGAGGTTTTGTAATCTGGTAACGTGGCTACGCGTATACCTCAACGTATTAAACCATGGGGCAGCTGAACTCTAACTGATAACCATCTGGATATTTGCGTATCAATAAAAACAACTTGTTTTCGCGTGTCTCGCGGTGGCGGAATAATCGTCAAAGAAGTAATTATCATGGTCATGGCGTGACACGAGCTCTTAATTAAATAGTAATTATTTTCTCGTGAAAAAATGTCGTGATACTTCTTATCGCCTATCAACGTCATGTAATCATGATGAGGGGTAAGCAACTAAGCAACGAAAAAGTCATGAAAGCTCGACGGGTCATTTTAAAGTGGCTTTCCTATTTTTAAAAAATCTTCCTATGGGGTAAATCCCATTAGTCCGATTTTTTTTAAAAATAAGTAATGAAGTTGCTTTTAACAAAATCACAACATGTAAATTTCTTAGGAACTTTGTTACTGGAGTAAGGTAAGAGATTATAAAGACGACATTCTTTAAATTTCATAGAATAATTATAATCTACGTTCCTGTGGAGTTTTTCAACCTCAAGTCGTAAAAATTCAAGATGTAGCACGTGGCTGGGAGTAGTACTCGTGGCGAAGCCTTGCGTGAAATGAACTCCAAAAACTTACATCTATGTCACATTTAGACGACAATTATTTTTACCGCTTCTATAGTATGACTGGTGGAACTTACGTTTCTTTTTTATTTATAGCAAAGTTATGAAAAGTTATGATGTACATATACAACCTTGGCAGGCACCTATTGTATCAAATGATTAAAAATTCGTATGGAATGCTATTTTAGTAATAACGACTGCAAATGTATACCTTTGTTGACAATTTCAGCATCAAATCTGCCCCCATTAGTGTACCGTGTAGACTGTCGTTGACGTAGAAACGATATTCGAATTAGTGAGCAACTACGTATATGTAGTTGCTTACTACGAATATGTAGTTGCTTACTACGTATATGTAGTTGCTTACTACGTATATGTAGTTGCTTACTACGTATATGTAGTTGCTTACTACGTATATGTAGTTGCTTACTACGTATATGTAGTTGCTTACTAATTCCAACATCAAACCCGCACTTCTACTTAGTGTTTACTCAACTTATCGAGTTGAACATTCAGTGATAAGAATGCCATTTAGTACATTTGCAGAAAATCAGTTAATTGATGCACGTTTCTTATAACTAATGATTTTTTAATCTGATTCAGGTGACTAAATGAGGTAAACAAGGTCCACTGTACTGAATCACCTATTGCCTGCTTGTTCAACTACTGGCTGTTCACAATTAAATAAACTCTAAGTTTCCGAGGAAAGGACGATAACCTTTTTAATCAGTCTGTGGAATAAAAATAAACAATCAGTAAAGTATTTAAAAAAGTATGAAAAGTATAATATTTTAAGAAGGGTAAATGAACCAATTTATGAACTCTTTCCATACTTTCCATACCTGCACAAAAAAGTTCATTTATCGAATCTTGTCGTCTGCTTAACCGTTCAGTCATTGATCGGTTCTCCCCATGATATATTATAATCAATTAAGACCAAGAAGTATTCGATTGTATCATTTGCTTTTTGGGTTCTGAGTCGATATATCCACGGTTTTCGGTATCTAGATCTATATCTCTATAGTTTTCATCAGATGATCAGATCGATATTTTCATAGTTTTCGATATTTAGATACGTTCAGCCAGGGTTTTGACAGGCAGGTTTATTTTTTCAATAGTTTTCGATGTCTAGATATGCTCTACTTATTTTTTAACTGTCTACACCGAACGGGATTCTGAAAATTTAGGAGTGATTAACTTAGAGCTCGGAAAATGTAAATAAATATTACTGTAGAGCTAAAGTTAAGTATCGATCGATCCGGCCATCGAGAGCTATAAACATATCAACCTGGTCACCTGAAACTGTGAAGCAATCAACCTCGATAACCAAAACTATGGCTCGGTCGATCTGGACATCGAAAAGTATGGAAGAACAGTGTGGTTAGATCAACCAAGCCCTTTTTCCGTACAGGGCGGCATCCAAGATGGAGTCTGTACTGTCAACAATGGATTCTGGGCAACCCAGGATTGAGGCAGTTAAATAATCGGATTCAAAATGGTCAATAGAACCCGATCAAGACCCATTGTTCATACTTAACTACATCCACTTTTTATGGGATTTCTCACATATATTGAAATAATGAGGAGTTCAGGATGGATCCCTAGCAGAATCCAGGTTGGACTCTAGGCAGTTTACAATGCAGTTCAAGATCATTAATTGAATCGGACTCATTAAGGACTCATCATTATCACGCGGACAGTTTCCTCTTTCTTGCCAGCATTGTTGACAAGTTCCTTTACCTGCACATTCACATAACAAAATCGTGCATAGAATAGGCCCGGGAGAGCGTCGGGAATGGAGTCCCGATAATATCTGGTATAAAGTAATACGTACAATAATCGCAGTCCAGGTAGAGTGCCAAATTAATTCTAAATGTACTTCGGTTCTTAATCCATACTTGACAGCTATCATGAATTCCATCACTCTATCCAGGACTTCCGAAAGAACTTAATCCGGATTCTAACCGGGACTCTTGAAAAAACTTAACCTAAGTTCTATCAAGGACTCGAAAAACTTTCCCGTGCACTGTCGGGTTGACAATACTCTTCCGGATTCCACCCTGGACTATCTGGATCAATCGCAAAGTCCATTCTGGTGTCCATTTTAGATTCTCGTCTGGGCTGTCTAAGATTCCATCCTGGATTCTACCCTGGACCATCCACGATTCTCGGCGGTTCAATCGCGCAGACAATCATCCTGGTCTCGCAGATAATGTGACGGACTTCAGGTTAGACTTTGGGATTGGATCAAAAGCCGAAGTCCATTTGAAAATCCATTTGGTATCCTCGCCCGGGATGCGAAGATTTTATCCGGTACTCAGTCTCTGACATCATCGGGACTCCATTCCGGGCTCTGATTCGGACTTTTTTTTGTGGGTGGCTAAACATTTTCTTATGCAAATAATTTGCTTCACTCTGCTAGGAATCTAGCATCAACCAACGTCTAGCGACAAAGAAGAAAAATATTAAAACGGACATGGCATCGACCATAGTTGCATGATTATGGAAACATTTTTCTTACGAAGACCAGAATAAGCTGTTATGGGCCAGTTAACGCTTTTTCTCTCTTCTCTCTCTCTCTGTCCCTCTTTCTCTCTCTCTCTCTCTCTCTCTTGCTATCTCTTTCATTTTCGTTTTCGTTTTTTACCCAGCTACAATCTTCTTATTTTTACATACACTATCTGCATCCAGCAGCAAAGCGACACAATATACCGGGGTATATGTACCAAGGTGAATATATATATATATATATACACATACATACATACACATTCGCATTGCAAAACTGAGACACGATTGTCCGCTCGTGCGGTCGTCTCGTCCGCACCTTCAGAACATATGCTTACACTGGAACATGGTATATAAACACGAGCATTCATGAAACGTATATGCAATATGGCACATAGTGCCAGGATAAAAAAAAACCCGCCCGTGGCGTTTTACGGTACATGTAACAACAACGTGAGGTGAGATACTGTGCCACTACCACCACCAACTCCAAGCGACACTTTACATTTTTCAAACTCGTCATTAAACCGCTTCAAGCTGAATTTATCATCCGTCGTGAGGATCACGTTGTAAAGGTTCGCTCTACGGTGCTTCCTCTGAGCTTTTCTACTCCGCGTTCGTCGTATGCACCACGTAGACGTAGTTATATGATGCGCAAGCTGGCAAAGTGTCATCGGACGACCCGCTGCATAGTTGCAAGCGATAATGCACGTTGGCATCTCCTTGTTTGAAATTACAGAACGTAAAAAGCACCGCAAGTCTCACTACTGGTTTATCATATTCATTCCTCATTAAGAATATAGAGATATTGTAATATCATAAACCTGACGTGGTATGCACGCCAAAATTGCACTGCATTTGCAACGCGCAATGCAACTACAATTGCATTGCATTTGCAACTGCTAAAAGACACGATTTAATATTTTTCCTGAGAAGTTATTGTCAACAATGTCATATTAGAAACTAAGGTTAGGATAACGGCCACGAACGCTGCAGCGCCCGCAACCTTCCATCATACGATTCTGACAAATCTTAAAAATTTATGAAACACGAACGTAGCCTCGTTCTCAGTATCTGACTACGGACAATCCCATGAAAATGATAATCTCGGCCGTTCAGTCGCAAAGTATATCCTGGTGTCATAAATGGAGTGATGGACTTTAGGATACAATGACATATCTCATGACACATATTTAAGGTACATACCGCATATCAAAGATTCTGCCGGAATATATCAAATGCGGAATACCACATGTATATGTTCATATATATTTTGATTACACTGATTTCTATGCAGGAAAGTAAAAAAATATAGGTTGTGCCAATTTCTTTATTTTACCCGCATGTATCGTAGAGGCTGACTGACTGATCAGTTCCATGGGGATGTCCTATTCTCACATTATTATTACTAGTGATCAGTATATTAGAAAATACAGTTTCAACTGATCGTGGTTCTCTTTAGCGGTATAACTACTGTACGAAAAGTTATACATATGCAGTCCACGCCCTGTACTCGTTAGGTATTTGACAAATAGCAGCCAGTATAGAAACAGAGATAGCTTGTTACTCGAGTACACAGCTCTCGATACTGTACACTGGATCAGTGGGTCCACCAATGTTCGATAATAAATAAAAGTGTGGTATAGTGAATCTGCACACTCGGGGAGAGGGTTGCATCAATAGGTTGGACGGAGGTAACTGATGTGTGTAGGATAAAATGGGAGTGGCTAGCATTTTGCTCTCAACGATGGAACCAACGACCTGGTACGCTCATTCCGTCGAAATTCGGTTGTTCAATGGGCCGATAATCGGCGTTTTCGATGTGCAGCACCACTCGCAACCGTCGGGATGCAATCCTGGCTTTCCGAGCCTGCATACAGCTCCACAATTCATTGGAAAGACTGCGATGTCCGTGTAGCAATACAAATAGATGTACAAAGCTGTCAGGACATATGTTTTTCTCGCCACTTCTCGCGAACTCACACCCATATACGGGTGTCTCTCTTCTCTCCCTCTCTCTCTCTCTTACTTTCGCTTCTACCGCTGAGTGCGTTCCGCCGGAACGAATAAAATTAGCGCGAGCCACAAACCACAGTATACATATATCTAGTTTAATTTTTTTTTGTTCAATTATCTACGCAACAAAGGAACTCGGTAATGCTATTGCTTGTGATATCGTTATCAACATTTTTCTCTATTTTCCGTAATATTTTTTCGAAGCACTTTATTTGATCTGTACTTGATGGACGAGTGATTCCGATCCCTCGAAGCACAATCGACGCAAGTTTGAAAATATTATATTACTCTCTAACTCTCCACTATGCCCTCATCGTAGTGATTTTGTTTGGCTGAAAACCTACGGAAATCCTTCAATAGACTATTTTCAACGCTTATTTTTAATTTCGACATATGAATTCAATAATCCTCTCTCCCGGATCGATAGATTCAGAAACAATTTAACCGAATCCCTCTAGCACCGGTAAGTATGCCACTGAATAAAAAAATGTTGTGAACCTCGCGTGGAGGTTGGCAAATATTCCGTTGACTCAATGGAATAGAGGTTAAGTCAAATGACAGTCCGTTGGGTTAAAACAATCATTCTTTTGCGTGAACTACTCCACGTATTTGAACTTCAACAAATCAATTGTTTGTGTGAGCCCCGAAAGATTTGAGCGAAATGCAGTGTACACTGTATCAATCGACTGTGAGGTTCAGGCAAATTTTTTCCGGTACTTAATAAAAGGGTCGCGCGAGGTTGGGGCAACTTTACGCTTCATTTCAATGAGCGAAATAAGACCTTCGAAGTAACTATAATGAAATGTTTACGACAACTTTAATATGCTCTTGAAGGAATTGCAGTGTAGTTTAATTCTATAAAATATGAGGTTGACTAAACCTTTCCGGAGAACCGAAGTAGCTCCAGATAGAAACTAAACCAAATTTGTGATCCTTTGACACAACTACGCAGACGTTCGATCGACTCCACGGGTCGATTGCACTTGCATTATCTACCTGTTTAAAGCAACTAAGAACTTTCGTTCGAATCGTTAAAAGCAGACTTTTGCGAGTGTAAAATAATGAGGATGTATGATCGTTTCATCAACAAAGAACCATCGATGAATTACGATATTCATTCGTGAGCGACGGGTTTCACGAAGAAATGGGCTTTCAATCTTGCAAGTGTAACGATTCACGCTATACGGCTGTTAAATTAATCTCACAATTTGTTGAGTCGCATTTGCGAAGGAGTGCACGCGAGAATGTTGGCACCATCTCTTCAAATATCTCTATTTTGTTTTGGTAGGCCAACAATAATATTGTTGGCCCTACGATAGCTTGTCAAGTCGGATTAACATTTAAGTTATTCGTAAACCGAAAGATTTGAATCTTCTTGTGTATATGACGTCTCCGCGAGATAGAATTCATAGAAAGTGCGAGCAATGAAAATTATGATATGATCCGTTCATGAGTATTTATAGGTAAAAATTATAAGTATAACATTCATAAGGTTATTATAATGACTTCAAGATAGTTTCGTTTTTGCATTGTTTTTAAATTCAACATTTACTGTGAATATTTATGTCATATTTTTCATGTGTGGAGTTTTGCCGTTTTTTTGTCTTAGAGAATTTTGCAGTGAAGAGTTTTGCCTCGTAGAGTTTTGCTGGATGCTTTTTTGTGAATTGGTGCTCGTGTACAGTTGGTACATGTGTACAGTTGGTGTTGTGTAGAGTGGATGTCGTTTACAGTTGGTGCATGTGTAGAGTTGGTGTCGTGTAGAGTGGGTGTTGTGTAGAGTTGGATTATGTAGAGTCTTCGTATTGCCGTTTTTTGGAGTATAGGACACTTAAAGCATGTATTTCCATCAAAATATGAGAGCTCATTTCATTAGTGCGTTGCCATATTTTTAATTTTTACATACTTCGAATAGATAAACTTAAACTATTTCAACGATCGTTTGAATTTTCCTATTGGAATTATTAGAAATTGAGAAGGATATTGTTACCACACAGGATGCTACCATGAAACTTACCACAATGCCAATGAATAGATTATTATTATGTCTTATAGTTACATAATTTCCATTCCCCAGAAACTTCGATAGTATGATATCACTTTAATTGTACCATGGTTGGTATCACTTTGCGATATTCAAGATAGCCCGGTTGGAGAGGCAAGTTGCGGGTTCAGTCGCGCTAAGAGCAAAGAGGACCCGAAGTCAGTGACTACAGTGCTCAAGATATGTGTGTACGCAGACGCAACGCAGCGTGACACAACCAACAAGCAACACGGCAACAACGGTATGAAGTCAGGAATAGTGGAAAGCTCATGCCCAAAGTTTCCACCTCGGCACTGCCACAACTACAGTCACCAACGACACTACTTCACTAACTGTGGCATACTCTTGAAATAGCAAGACGAGGCGACTGTACAGCTACATTGATACCGCAAGCTTACGTGAGAAATTGTCCTGTTGACACGAGAAACATGGATGGGGTCGCGTCGAGGGATGTTCACGGAAGGGTTAAGGAAATATGTCGTGGCACACGTGTACGCATCTATGTACTCATACTATGCAGAGTGCATAGATGCCGTTGATGCATGGACCGTATTTCCCGTGACGAAGAGAAAGGGGGGAGAAGTGGGTAAACCGAGTGGTGCCTGAAAGAGAAAGGTGAGGGAGTCCGTTCGCACGCTCCTCTGATAAACCGTTTCCGTCGCGTATTCGCTCGCGTTGAAAAGTATGCGGTGTGTCGCGTACGTCACGTAAGCACTCAACAGAAATTCTCGATGCTCCTGACTCTTCTTCATGTGGCCCGTGTCTCTTTTCCTCATAGTATCTGTGCTGCAGTTTCTGCTGTTGCTTCTTCCTTCGCTAGGAATAAACGAGAATTCTCCCGCTACAGCTGCCACACGTACTTACGCGAACCCGCAGAATTATGTTAGTTGAGGCGTGTGCCTCGAGTCGAAGCACCGCAGCTAGTGGTACGCTCTGATCGAGCTAAGAATTCGCACGGGACCTTGTCGTTTAATCCTCTATTGTACGTATACATGGGGAATTCCATACCAACTCGACCTGCCCCGAGTGAATTTTCTTTCCGGCTGACATCCGGGCCATATCGGCATACCGGGCATTTCAGGTCTTGATCAGGCGATTAATCTAGGCTAGCGGTTGCGACGGTTATACGGCCCTGGCAGTCCCATCCAGTCTAAATTGCACTTTCACACACTTAACGGCATTTCCCTTCGAAAACACTTTGGAGAAATTAAAAAACATAATTAGGAGTGGCAACTAAGACAAATATATTGACGGCTGCATAACATTTGTTATGTAGACTATCCACGAGTATCATTACGAGAAAATCTTACGACTCCGTCAGCAATCCGCGAAGGGCCTGACGAACCACAGGTGATTGAATAATTTCGATTTTAAAACGAATAATACTTATTCATTGTGGCATGGGGTGATACTTCATATTCGCAATATCTAAAAGCAAAACGAAAAAGCGATTAAAATTTAAGGGAACGTGCTAAGAATCAAGACATCTACGTTTATATATCTGTGTGATTGATTAACATTAAAAATGTGGTAAGTGGAAAAACGCATGTGCTCGGAGTATAGACTATGGCATCCATTGACGGAAAAATTATGATTTAAGATCCAAATGGCGAAGGATCTTATAAAATGTAAGCTGCTTTATTCATTCATTCCCAATAATTATAACAACAACATATAATGCAACAACACTTATTATATGACAATTGTATTAAAGTTATATACTGATGATAATACTGATTGATTTACAATTTACCTGATCCGATCCGCATGTGAATTATTCAAGATTGGCAAGGTTAATCTGATCAGGCACATCAGGGTGTGAAGACAACAACTTCGGGTTCATCGAATCGAAGATGTCGTTTCGATATACGACCCGGCCCGGGTCAGCCCGATTCGATTACGCAGATCGGACATGCCGTATTGTTACCTGGACCGGCCCTGAAATTACGTTACGCGGCTAACCAATTTTCCTCCTGGAGGTAGGTCTGACGCTCAACCGCTGGAATTCCATTCCATATTTTATATGTTATTGTTCTATCTCTAAGCATCAATCACAAGATATTTTTAATAACAATCTACATACTTATGATTATTTATAACAAACGAGGCGATAATTTATGAATATCAAGAGAATGCTTATGAATCCTGTATTAGATATCAATATTTTTAAGATTAGATTAAAAGTGGGTCACCACGCTTCTATTTTTCTCGATTTTTCCACAAAACAACAATTGTAAGAAGTGAAATGCGTAGAGTTCTTCAACTCGGGCTATTGCTTAAATATTTATAAATAGATTAGAGTGGCCCAAGAAATTTTTTTTTGTTCTTTCGACTTCGCACACAATAAAAACGTCGTTTATGTCATTCTATTGACAACGGTAGAAGGAAAACATGGGGCGATTTTTTTTAGAGGTCGCGCAATGGGTTTTAGTATTGCCCATTTGATTAACACGTAAGAAGTCGTTATCTCGAGTTTCCAGGGGATTACCAATTTTCGTGCAAAATAGACGGGTAGAAAAATAGTGACATCAAATAGCTTCTTCAATTCTTCTCAATTCGGTGTATCATAAAGCATTTACTGCCACATACTCTCAAAGATATTCTACTTGAACTGCAATAAACGCGTATAATTTGCATTTTTTTGCGAATAACTGGGGCACAGTGGATGTCACGACCATAATTATTACTATCAAACTTGAAGAGAATACGTTCATCTCCGAAACTCCATAAGAATCATTCCGGTAAGATCAAACATGATGGAATTATGATTTATCAAAGTTTGACTTCAAAGTATAACTCATTGCGAAATGCTATTTTTCGCCATAGGATACGCTTCGAGTTACATTAATCAAATAAATTGGTAGCAATCTGGAAAGTTCTATTTGGCAGCTTTTTAATTGACTCAAATAAAATCAAATCGCTTTAAAAAAAATCTAAACATATATACTGAAATGTTCAAGTGATAGTCTGCAGGGGAAGGATCTTACGTATTGAACTTTATTTAATTTTCGGTTTTATGAAATGTTCATCATAAATAATTGTGAGTCTATAAATTGTTTAAAAAAATCATTTATGGATTGTGGCTGCTGCTTAGAGATAGAACAAGAACACTAAAAATTAAAGATAAAATCCAAAAGGTCGATGGTCAGACACAGGTTGAGTTGGTATTAGATTGGCCCATATATATATATATATATATATATTGACGGCAACCTGTGAGCCGCGATTGTACGAATGTCAAAGAGGAAGGAAAAAAAAAGAAACAAAGGAAAATAACTTCTCTCATATCGTCACTAAAAACGATTAATCGACACATTAATTTTTTTTGTATTTTATCCTTTGACATTTTTTTCATACAGCGGATATGCTTTATTGTTTAGCCTTGTATTCGCTGTAATTTTCATATGCAAAGGGGCGCATAGCAAATATGTACGCAGTAATTACTTTGGTCGGTTACTGCGTAGATTAACGCTTGTGTTTATACGATAGAAATGAATTGAATGGATAAACTGCGGCAGGAACAACTGCGGTATCTCTGCTCTCCTCGTCGCTCCCTTTGTGCCGTATCTACCTTCATCTCCCACACTCTCCAACGACGAATTTCAAATATTTGATAACATTTTTACTCCTCCTACAGTCAACATGCGTTGATGGAGTTGTAAAATTCAGTATCTATCCTCCGGCCTCTCGTCAAAAGCGATATTATGCAGTGCTGTCAAATATTAACAAACACAGTGAATGTCTGTCTGTAACTCAGCAAAACGAAGGTTTGACTGACGTTTTGGTTTTCACTTGATGCCGCTGGTTTCTCGACTGACAACAAATCTTATATTTGATGTGTTTTTACAAGCTTGTTTATTTATCGTATTCTCCACTCCTTATGCTGGGATGAGCCGAACCGGCTTTTCGTTATTCCGCAACTTGACATCGTCGAAAATACGCAATTCAGAATCCTAATGCAGCAACTGAGCATTTCGAATTCATTAAAGTGTGGAGGTGACCTGGGAACAGCGACGTAATGAAATATCCAATATGTGCATTCGGTAATTAAATTTCAAAAAAGTGGTAATGTCATTATACAAAAAAGGGCTTAGTGATATCCGATAAAAATGTATTCAAATTAATATGTGAATAGTGGTAAGATATATCTATGACGCGCATTCAAAAGTTAAAGGTTTGAATAACTAGCAATGTAATTACTGCAAAAAGGGCTTAGTAATATCCGATGAAAAGGCATTCGAATCCCTTTGTGATATATCTAAAGTGATTAATATTTATCTGAATTAAAACAAGCCTGCGCCCTGAGCTTTAAAATGATTGACTTATTATTTCATACTGCTTACACAGACAAGCCGGTGCGATGTGTAGTGGTTAGAGTACTGACCTCTAGACCACAGCATCGGTGGGTCGCAGGTTCGAATCCCCGTGCCGTAGATTTCGTCAAAAATAAATTCGGACGCGATGAAGCTCCAGATGTATATATGAGGCAGACACAGGCATTTTCACCTGTGTCAGGGAACATATATGCAGCTGTAGTCCGTGTTTGTTTACATTCTCGACGAAACGTGATGTAGCTCCGGTGCCGTGAGGCAAAAATGGAGACCGGCTATATCGGCGTAAGTTTTCAGCAGTTTCTCGATGCCGCTATAACCCCCATGGGGACGTGGTTAAGGAGTCGAAACGACCCTGTAATAGGCAACGTGCCTACAGTCGGGGGAGAAAAACGAAAAAAAAAATAATAATGCTTGCAAAAATCGACGATTTGTAAATAGTTGCCCTATAGATCTATCGGTAAATATATGATGATATCAACAAAACTTTATGGCAATTAACGGGGTTGAGTCACCTGAAAAAATTCAACACATCATTTTTTCCAGAGAGATTATTAATCTGAATCCAAACAGTTTCTTACGGTCATAAAATTCATATACTGGACGACCTCTTTGAATTTTTTCGGAGTCATGTAGGGAATTTAAACATTGGAAACTGAATTAAAGAATGTTTACTTGTAGCTTTCGGACCAAGCAACACAATGACTCTCGACGTCTTAACGATTTTCAAATAAACAATGTTAACTTCCCTCTACTTGATATAACGTTACCTTCGCTTGATCATAGTTTTTTTTTAAGTTCGCTTCCTCATAAAATTAATTTGAGTTTGTTATAATTTAATTTAGTAATCGAAGTCACTCATGGATGAAAGCTGTTTTTATGAAGAAGAAAAAAAAACAGTCTGATGTTCTAAAGTCTAAAGTTTATGAACGGTGTGATACAATTGTGAGGAAGCTCCGTTGCAATCTTGATTTCCAAAGTTTTCCTTGCTCAAGAAGCTTTGTTATCATGTGATTTTTATGTAAACGTGTTTTGAATGTTCTAAAACATTGAAAAATCACATTTAGAAAAAAACGTCTTCATGTACCGAAGTCCATTGCGTAAACGGGAAAATGTCGCAAAAACGATTATTTCCGCAACTTAATTCAACTAACAAACGAATAAGCATGTATGAAGTATGTTATGCAACATTTAACAATGATTACCACTCCTAATATATTTGTCTGGCTTAGAATTGAAGCTAAGAGATTTTTTAAACAGCATTTTGAGGAGTATTTTGAGAAGAACTTAAAAATTATTTTAAGTACAAAAGTATTTTGTATTTTGAAATACTTGAAGTATTTTGTATGTTGTATTTTGAGTATTTTCATGTATTTAGCCCAGCTCTGATATAGGGTAAGTTGGTCACACACTACAAAATTAGATTGGACTAAGTTTTTTTTCTTCCAGTCAGTCTATTAAGATAACTGGTCTACTTTCTGAATACATACGCCCAGCATAACGCTTGATAAACAAGAAGGTATCAAAAAATTGTCGAGAATATAGAATAGCTGGTATTATTGGAAATATTTGAAATCAATAATTAAATACATTGGTATGATTTTCTTATTATACATCACTAGATACCATCACGCGCGCTGTCACGCGCGTCTGTATGTCTTTTGGCGCTGCAGCGCTCTCATGCCTTGACATGCAGAATTTCCTTAACTGTCAAATTGTGACAGACTGGGTCGACCAATCACTGGATAAATAATTCGACAGAAATATAAATCTCGAACTCCTCATACTAAGACTTTCCACTTATAATGCCACCAACTTTTTATTAGAAGTCCGAGCGCTTAGCAAGTTGATGTTGCATTATCTGATTACATTTTCTTAATGAACCGAATAATACAAGTAAACAGAATTGAACTGCTCCAAGGGACAGTACATTCCTTTATTATTCCAATTTTCAAGTTCTTCACCTTGTCTTTCATAAAAAGACAACATCGTTAAAATTTTTTTAAAAGGTAGCAGCATGGAACATTAACTCTATCGACCGATTTATATCAAGTATCTCCAAATGGAAAGTATCAAAATTGTTAATCCGAATATCTCGAATATCCACATAGGATTATTCTGTTACGAGACTCAATATGGTATAAACCGGGTTTTTCGGATGTATATAGTGGGATGCAGTAGTGCGAAGCTTTACTTTTACATGGCCCACTGTTATGGTACAGATCTATAGGTATTTCGTGTGGCAAGGAAAGAAGGGTAGTTTCGTTCTCAGGCAATTTAATGATGGCAAGATGAATTATTTTTCCTTTGTGCGTACTTGTGGGAGAGTTCATTAAAAAACTTCTGCAAAAGAAATGAAAATTATCGGAGGGCTTTGGAACCACATCGGTGAATTATTAAAAGATCATTTTTCTCAGCGTGCAATATTTGGCTTTCATTTCAATTTCAAAGTAGCATCGAGGTTGGGTCAAATCTGCCATATCTTTTGTTGACGGTATTTCATTATAAGGCAATAATTTTGTCTTAGTTACTCGGAACGCGGATCTCGATAAACGTGACAAAGGCATCATAAGGTTAATTTTTTTACATTTTTGTTTTGTTTAAGTAAACCAGTAGGGTTTTCCCGTAACTGTTCTAGATTCTCTTCACTCGCACATCGGATGGGCTGCGCAATATACACCAGTAGCTTTTTGTATACTAGTTATGATTATTTTGATTTTCAAGTTAATTCTCTTTTTTTTTCTCAATCCTATCGATATCTTCTGTTTTCTCGAAAACACGACGCTTGTATTTTACTTCTGAATTTCAGCAGTCGACGTAACCCTTTTTAAGGACCAAAAATCTGATGTCAACTATATAAAATGTTAGAAGGTGCTTCAAAACGATAAGTCTTATTGAATCCTTTTCAGAAGTTCGAAGCTCTTTCTATCATCAATATCCGTGAATGTTCGAAATCAGTCTCAAATTTCGAAGGCTTATTGTCGATCTTCGGGTCAATCTCCTAGAGCTCCTCGAAATTCGTAGAAAAGGACACTTCACCGGGATTCCGCATCTTAGATCCTTGCTTAGATTCCGAAAATTATTTTCTACATACATTGATTGGTGTTTTGACAGTGGAAAAGTCACGTTAATCTTAGCTTGGACATCAGAGACTTTTTAGATGTTGATTTCATATTTATAAGCTAACCTCTAAGCATATCGTCTCCATAATTCTTGTGAATAATCTACTTTTTAATTCAAATACTACCAGAACTGTTTACAATTTAGCAGTCAGCGTTTTCCACAATAAGGTTATACTTAAACGTTCAAACCTCATGCGCTCGAGCGCCATCTGTTATGGGACTGTCAAACTTGACGACATATGACTTTGATCGCCGTATCCAACGGTTTTTCGAGATTCACGAGATATCTTGAGCCACCAACTTTTTAGAGAGCGATTTGTAGCTTATATACTGCAAATATACCCTCTCACTCGGCTCACCCGATTCGAATCCTACCATTCAGACGGGTGGCCCATAAACTGACCCATCGTCTATGCCCGATTAGTGATTGCGACTACAACAAGGTTATGGGATACGGAACTGCGAGAGAGTCTAGAAAATATAATATCAAACAGGAGATTCTAAGACATGCAAAATCCTATTAAGCCAAGTGAGTATCTTGTGGGAATAATCCATTTCAATAGCTATTCCGGTCATTGTGTAATGATCTGACAAATGAGAATATGAATAGAAGCACCCCGATCTTTCCATGCACTGACTTTTGACATATCGATTTTCTATAAAGATTGATATTTCTCTCGCTTGTGAACACACTATTATTTTAATTAATCCTTTACAGTACACAGCGTGTGAGATTATTACGGCAGCCCGTGACAGGCCTTCCGACAAACAAGGGTAATAGTATATTACGATACGAGTGTGATGAAACTGGAAAAAATATTTCAGTAGTCGGTGGATGATTATCCGAATGATAAGCTAAATCCGTACCGATTAAATAGTAAGTAGGTAAAAACCCTTGGGAAAAATTCTCCATCTTGATATCTTCGTTGATTCAAGGGTTTTTTCCGAGATTTTATTTCCAGGGGGTATTTCTTCCGAGGTTTTTTCTACCGGGGGCTTTTTTCCGGGGGCTTACAAATCTAAACACAAAATACAAAAATACAACATTTTTACGAGGTGTGAAAGTGGGAACTGTACTTGAGAAGCGTGTATAAACCGAGAGAAATGAAATTATGTTTATGAAGTCATGGCTTAATGAATTTGACGAGAACATGAGCAGTACCAGCTGATTTCTGGTTAACCGGTAGATAGTGTGTAAACATTCGGCGACACACCAAAATGCCATTCAGTAGCTTGTCTTAGAAAAAGAGTTTAAAAATTGTGTATACATTGAATAAAGTGAGTGTTATGCACTAGAATATAACTTTTTATCGTAAAAAATATGCGGAACTGATCCAGATTGGGTCAGGGTTAGAAATTCGGCCGTTCACTTTACAGGGTCGACTAAGGGCAGTGGCCAGACCCCCTGAAGGCCTTGTCCGGATCAGTGACCAGACCTACATATAGCTGCACGCGACTCTCCACTTCATATCTTATCCGGCCATAGCATTTCTGCTATGGTCACAAACAGTGGGCGTAGATGATACTCAATCCAAAGAAGCTTGTATGGACCTCCCAGTTTCTTTCAGTGCTTATCTCTATTACTCACGTAAAATTTGAGACCTAAAAAAAATCATTTGGGCTTATTTCGGAAAACGACATTGTCCATGATTATGGCACAGTTATTTTGCTTCTGTGTCCTACGTAAGTAACTCAAACGGGAAAAGTAGACTTTTGGCTTATAAGATCATGAAGGGTCCGCAACTATGTTGAATTCTTATTTAGGCGCTTGGAATCGTAAAAAGCGACCACATATTATTTTTTCTAGTAAAGTAAGCTCAATTTTTACCTTGAATTCTGAAAAAGCACACTTAAAAGTACTAGGGACTATATTTTTCATTTTAAAATTCTTATTGGTTAATGATAAGAATTTAACTTAAAAATTATAGAAAAAATCACTATTCTTGGTCATTAATAGGTTACCTAAATATTTGACTCTTGAATTGACTATTTTTAAGCTATCTGTTGCGATTATATTGTTGCACAAACTTATTTTCGATTAATAGCGTAAGTAAGATTGACTTGTTCATTTACTGGTGTTTTGGGATTTTGGGTATGTAGTATTTATTGCTATATGCTTTGCGATGAAAACACGATATCTTTTGAGTTGTATCAGATAATTGTATATTCTGATCCCCCGTCAACGTTTTCAAGTACAGTATGGGTATATTACATTTCATAGAAACCCGTAATAGACAAATTGTTATGCTTAACTGTTTATTTACTGGTGACATTACCCTACATCACGCTTAGTCTAAGATGTAAGCACGGACTGGAGTTACATAAATGTGACCGTCAAAAGTACAATACCTGTCTATGTCTGATGTATACATCTGGAGCTTTACCGCGCCTGTATAGAGTGGACTTAGTTTAGTCTCGTATCGCTCAATCGCTACGATAACGAGAAAGTTTTGTCGTGATTGCAAAATCAATTATCCGTCTGCAGCAATTTTTTGTCATTTATGCAAACGAATCCAACAGAAATGTTTTTAAAAATCCTCCATGGAAATCTATTCCCAAATGTATTTGATTGAAATTCACTTAGAAATGTATTTTCACTTCATATTTACACCTTTAAGTCGCATGAAAGTATAATTGACATCGAAATTCGTGCGACACATACATATAGAACATATACACGTAGAAAAAGGATTCGGTGGGGAATTCATCAAATATATTCAACCGATCTCCATGACAGTATATAGCATAAACAAGTAACTGCAGATTAAAATTTTAATGACGTTAAATAAATAATTACATTTCCATTGGTATCTCGACCAAATCGATTGGTAAAATCGCAATGGGATGGTAACCTTAATCAAATGATTGATAATGTTAACCAACGAAGGGTCGAATTGTCATTCACAAGTACATTCTTAAGAACTTTCTGGGTCTAAATCCTAGTTTTGGTATTGAAACCCAATCCAAAATCTCCACTATTTCTGGTACTTTACCTGAAATATGAAAAAATAAAAATAAAATATGTTATTTATTTTTGATGCTTTTGATTCCATAAGCAGTGAACAACAAGTGATTCAATATAGTGAAGACTTTGTTGTCTTTTTAGTTACTCACATGACATTTCTGAACAATCCTCAATCAGAAATTTGTATTGTGAAATATGGATTGCCTTACAGGTCTACTACAAAAAGACTGCAATCAATGATCTTGAGTAGTTTTCAGAGAGAAATACACTATAAATATTCACATAAAATATTATATATAAAAAAGAGCATAGACAAAAAAGATTTAAGGTTAAGTTAACACACATGATGTTAGACTATAAACACCGATACATCCATAGTTTTTATCAGTCGCATAGCATTTCATATGAATTCTAAATCCTGCGGTGGCCTCATATACGCCATAATATGCGAAACCTTTGCGAAAAAAAAAAGATAGATGTGGCGTGAAGGCGCGATCATAACGTGCACGTCCTCGAGAGGGCGGGTCGTAGCTTGAATATGAATTAAAAAATGCGTTCTTAATAAATTATAGGGTGAGATGTAGATTACAATTAAAAAAACAATAAAAATACAAATGAAAATAAAAATTGGAAACTAATTAAAATAAAAATGAAAATTAATAAAAGTTAAAAAACATTTTTAAGCGAAAAAACAATCTATTATCTCAAATTTATACAATTACACAAACGAACATTACAAACTAACTTTACAATCTAACTTCACAAACTATCTTCACGACAGTAAAACATGACGCCAGCAGCAATCGAGATGAGAAAGTCACGTGTTGCGTCCCCCCAGTAGCAATTTTTTTAAATAATCTCAGGAAACACTAAATGGAATAAAACTTGAAAAATCATTTAAAAAAACTTGGGTATACTTAAACATTTCCGAAAATCTACTCTCGGAATCCGTGACAATTTTGGAAATCCTACAAATCTTAGGAAAGTCGAAAATCCTTCATATATCCTAGTGAACATCAGCAATAATAAAAATTTCGAGGGAACCCAGTATTCTCGAAAAAAATCCGCAAGGTCTCAATTAATTTTAGCAGCCCCAACAAATAGTAAGCGTTTTAGAAAATATTTTGAATGCCCGGAAATCATCGGAAATTTTCCTCAATCGTGAAAAATCTCCAAAACTGTCAAAAAGTTTAGAGTCCTCAAGATATCCTACAAATCGTACGGGATCATAGATATACTGAGAAATCGTGCAAATCTTAAGAAATTCTAGAAATGTTGTACTGTTTTAGGAATCTTAGAAATAGCGAATTGAATGAAAGTCATAACCGTAAAAATATTTGAATTGCCTTTCTTTTCGTGACAAGATGACAAAAAAAAACTTCCGAACAGCTAAGTAAGTGTAAGTGGCATGGCAACAGAACGTGCGGAATATTTTTGGAGCGAGATCGAGAAGTGAACCAGGTATGCCAAATTTGCCAAGATTATGATAACAAGCATCAAACGCAGTAACCAGTAATATCAAAAAATTATCCTAAGATTTGTAGGACTTGAGGATTTATTATTATTCAAAGCTTTCTAAAATTTTTCTAACGAGAAAGTCGGCGGATTCCAAGACTTTTAAATATTTTTTACGATTTCTGGGGGCTCTTGATAAATCTGAGGATTTCGAATATTTCTTAAAAAATTGAAAATTTTATAAGGTTATTAAAATTCCTTGAATTTTTTAAACAGGTTCCCCTAAGATTTGCGAGTTTCTCAAGATTCTTGAAATTTTACAGAAATGATACTATTTTTCGAATGGTTTTTCAGGATATGTATTTAATTATAATATTTCTGGGACATTTCAAGTTTTCTAGAATATGATAGATTTTGATCAGTTTTTTATTATTTCTGAAGATAAGAGGATTTCTTAATATTACTAGAAAGTCTTGAAATTTCTCAAGAGGTCCAGGAATTCTTAAGACTTCTATAATTTTATTAGATTTATCGTTTAAAACCTGTACGTTCTTTTACTATTTTACCGCTTTTATACTTACAAAAATACAATTCTATTACCTTTCTTCGCGTATTTTAGAGTTTTAGGTTTTTTGGTTACCTGACTTCAGGTTATTTGGGTTTTTTTAACGTTTTTTTCTTGGTTCTTCACGTACTTAAGATTCTTGACATCAGCACGTTTATACGTGGACATGGACGTACAGTGGGGAACATGGGAATATCTTGACTCGATTAAATTTCGTGTGAAGAACTTTATCTTCCAAACCAAGATAGAATTGAAATTTATTTTATCCTTTAAAAAGTTTATTATTTTCACCTAAATCTGAAGCATCCAAGGTCGAACCTCGGCACTCCAAACACCGCAATCTCTCTGCATTAATAAGTTTGATGTGTGTCACAACTACCACAGTTCAAGGATTCAAAGCTTGTAAGTCTTGAACACCAGCTTGTAAAAAAAAATGGTATATTATTCATAATATCGAACTTTCCGCCGATTCGTACGCTGACTCTATCTCATTGGTTTTCACTTCAACAATATTACGTGCATCTATTTTTTCAGAGAGGGTTTCTTTATCCAGATATTACGAGAATAAAAATAGCAGAATTATTAAAACGGAGGTCACAGTGTTAAATCATTTTCGGAGCTGAATATTGCAATTGTGCAGAATTTCACCCGACGCCAGTTATCAAAATGACCACAGGAATGAAATATTCAGTTGCATTCGAGTATCGGTGCTTGGTCATTGATCGCAAAGTTTTGTTCATGCAGATAAAATGCAGCATACACGATAGCTCCGACGTAGGACTACGGCTTTGAAGTCGAAAACTAGACCAAATGTTTCAATTTGAGAACGATAAGGATTTGAAGAGACATCGTGGAGGCGTAAGGACTTGGAAATCCAACAAGAAATTGACGACAGAATCTTCAGCGACGTAAATGAGGGAGACTCCTTTCTCATTTACGCTAAAAGCCGTGAGAAGTTGAGGCTGCTCTAGTCGTTCGTCCATCTGCCAGTATCGGGGGACACGGATTATGCTCCGACACTCAAGCGGACGCAGCAAAACGCATACATCTGCTAGTCCACGTCCCTGCGCCTGACCTCCTTTGAAACTCGTAGCTCAATCCCCTGCAGCAGCAAAGTTGTCCAACAAGGTGGAGAGTTTGCCACGTTCATCCTGAAAATGATGCGCGATGGTCTATCCGGATGTGTGTATATCTTCTATCTGTCTGTTGCTCACGCTTCCGTACATAGATATATTTAACGAATGTATGCAAAGCATGGTATACTAACTGATGGAATCGCGTGGAAACGTTAAGATGTCGATCCTTTCAGAGGTAGAAAGTTTATTTATAACGAGAGGTCTTAATGTCGAGAGCAATTTACTCAAAAACTACGGAGTTCCAGCTATCGCAGCCAATCTACGTACTCTATGAAAGTTGCATGTTTCAGGACTTTGCGACGAATCTCTCTCAATCGACTACTCCGATTCTAATCTTGGTAATTGATTTTGAGAACGTCTACGCAGACGAACGTCGACAGGTTAATCGATTTAAGCTTTTTAACGAGCTACCCAGGCTGTACGTAATGCATTATGTACGGCCCTTGACTAAATCAAATGTTGGTGAGTAATACTCCCAACCTACTAATATTGACTCGCATTTGTATCAAACATGCGTTTGTACAATGTTGCGACAGATTTCTATAAGCCCGCTGTAATGAGAATATAATTATATTCGTCAATTTTGTAAATTATGTCAACGTATTAAGACCCTATGATTCCTCCTTTTCCAGCACAGACGTAACACCTTTACCCGAGCATCATATGAGGTTCTAAAGAGGTGCACCGAAAGGAAAAGTTTCATTGTTTCATGGAAATCGTTGCCAATGAAATTAGATACTTGAGTTTCGATATTATCTTTTCTTTGAATGATCTCAAACTCAATGAAAAGTGGTGACATTGAATGAAAGAAACATTTCTTCAAACGAATGAATCATTATCATTGATTATAAGAAAACGGACCCTAATTCAATGGAAATTTCTTCAACTTCAAAGAAATGTACAATCAAGCCGGGTATGTTCTGTTCATTGACTTCAGGCAGTGGCGCTTCCCCCATTACAGCTCAAACCTTCCACAATTATATTTTTCTGAAGTACTTGGCAGGTAAAGTTGAAATTTTGAAAGAACGTGCGAAAGTATGACAGAAATAGAAAAAAAATTGAATTCTAAAAATCGTCAATCTTAGAATAGCGCGCACTGGAAAAGTAGTTAAATTTATCTTCAACTGAAGAATTATCATACTTAGATAAAAGATACAAAAATTACAAATAGTGCATTGTATTCATCAGTAAATACTATCCCCACCACTGCCCCCGACAGAGAAATCTTAAAACAATGAAACTGTTTCTTTATTATTAGAACCTAAAGAGATGTTCATCTATATCCAATGGAATGTTCTCCTTGGAATTCGAATGCATTATTTCATTGGAATCAAAGAGATATTTCATTGAAATCAATGAAAATAATATCAGTCCACCCATTTCTTTAGCGTCAATAAAATCTTTTCTGCCGGTGTTCCGCTCGGATTCCGTCAACCTAGCTGCTCCCTCTTTCTAACTTAATAGGGCCTATAAAGGTTGCCCTTTTGAGAAGGTTGTTATGCCAAGTTCAATACCAAAAACTAATCAGATTTGATCCCTGAATTAATATACACGATTTAACATCACCAGATGTAAGTCATCTACCCAAGCTACGGGAACTACGTCAACAATATTCCCAAACATGCATAATCTGACTAACTATGTTGACGTATCTTCAAATAGTGGCCACCTTTAATTCTATACGACCTAGGGATGAGAACATTATCACCGTTTCTAATTTCAAGACATTAACTTGCAATACACAACCATCCACGTTTGAAGGCCAACTAAAAATCGTATTTCTCAGAGTTTTACAGGGATGCATCATAATGTTAGTTATTCTGACAACTCACAGCTTTTTTTTATTACAAAAACGTAAATTTGAGGGTAAACGGAATTCAATAAGATCTTGATGATCGAAACTTTGCAGAAATTATTTTGCGAGGCGATTCGCCTTCATAATTTATATTACTTAATATTATAGTAGTTAAGGTCATTTTTAAAGGCAAATATGTAGGGCCCTGAAGCAATAAAATCAGAATCGCCCTCTCCAGACATGCAATATTTCTGACTGATAAAGTCAGCCTTACTAGGTTGGTATCAGACTCGCCTAACCTGAATTGAGTTAGGCTTCACTATCTGCACATCATCAGGCTCTAACCAGGGCCACATCGGGTTCGCCAGATCATGCGCGCCTTGGTTGTACCTAATCAGCGCCTGATAAGATATCAGACAGTCTGGCCTCAATATCTGTTGTTACGTCCCGGAGAAGCACCCCCAAAAATATGCAACCTCCCTGAACACCCGTCCGTCCCAGAAAAGGGCCCTGCAGTCGGTGGTCGGTAAAAAGGGAAAATAGTGTTAATCTCCAAATAAGATGCATCCTGCCGAGCATCTAGAATATTCCAAAGAAAGGCCCTGTAGTCAGTGGTCGGTAAGAATGAAAATAGAT